>OZ005648.1:351049901-351713888 GCA_963930645.1 Salticus scenicus | reverse complement strand
GGATATCTGTTTTTTACTTTGAGATATAAAGGTTTTTGGGAAATCACGTTTTGCCCCCTGCCCCCCGTTAGGTGCCGAATTTCTAAAATTCCTGAAATTGGTTTTTAGGTATTTATGTTAGCTATATTTTGAAGCAAAAATCTCACGTATATCTATTTTTTTCTTTGAGATATGAAGGTTTTTTAAGAAATCACTTTATGCGCATGTGAAATCCCATTTTGCCACGCACCCACTCTTGTGGACCGAATTTCCAAAATTCCAGAAAATGATTTTTAGGCATTTGTGTGAGCTATGTTTCAATGCAAAAATTTTACAGATATCTGGTTTTTTCTTTGAGATGTGAAGGTTTACGTGAAATCACGTCTTGCGCCCCCCACCCCCCCTTGGGGGGCGAATTTCGCAAAATCGCTTCTTAGGGGGTGCTTACACTACATGATCTATAATCTGACCTAGTTTCGAGTCAGTGGCCCCAGTAGATTTTTCTGTGCGTTGATGAGTCAGTGAGTGAGTGAGTAAGTGAGTGGAAGTACTCTTATATATATATAGATTATGCCTTCCTAATTTTGATTTATTGTTTTCAAATTATAATTCCAGATGGCAGCACTATTCAATCCGCGATTGTAATGATCGATAGATGGCGCTTTCTCAACACTGCAGTTGTTAGTAAACATTATAGCCACGTGTGTTCCATTAGTGTTCTTTTTGTTATTCTACTTAATATTCCGCCATTACATCATGGAAAATTGATTGCTTTTGGAAAAAAATATTTCAGTTTCTTCAAAGTTCGATCGGAAGTAGATTTTAACTGAAGCTGAACAAATATTAGTTTCAAATCATCTGATTAATTCTTTACTTCCATTAGCCGAAGCAACTGAAATTTTAAATTTGTCATTTGGAAATAAATGGAAGCTCAATTCTGGATTTCTTGATCCTTTGGAGTTAGATTGTAGCACACAACAGTATGTGTTATCTTTTTTACCGTATTTATTCATTTTTATTCTATAAATATATGTGAAACTAAATATCGTGAAGCAATGGCGGCTGTATGGAATTCGAATTAAACCATGTTTATTGTAATTTCACCTTAGCCCACCAGAGGGCGAGCATTTCATTACAATCGCGGATTCATAATCTGTAATTTTCTAAATCCTAGTGAAAGGATTCCCCCTCTTTTTTTTTTTTTTTTTTTTTTTTTGATTTGTATTATGACTTCACTTTATTTACTCCATGTTTTCTAGTCATTACTGTACAGTGATTATCTGTATTTTTAACGGCTATCTGGTTATTGAATTTTATATGTGTCTTTTTTGCATGCATCCTTTAGTTGCTTATTTATTGACTATTGTATTGAAGTGATTCTTATATGGAAATTTTACTACATTTATTAGTGATCTTGATTTCATAATTCTTATATGTTTTTCTCTTTTTGTGGTGAGTTCACTTTGAAGTTCGTTTTTTCTTGTTTTGGCTCCAAAGAATGTTTCGGGCCCGGATCAAAAATATTCTTAGCTATTGCTATCTTTGAGACAGAAAAACATTCTTTTTGCATATTTATGTTCTTCCAGGCCCTTGATAACGTTAGAATGCAAATATGTATTTATCTATTTCCAATTTATTCTATTTTTGTTTGATTTGGTGGTCTTTGTTTTTGATCAAATTAATTGTTTGAATATTGATAATATTTAACAATCCTTAAATTTCACTGACTAATTATCAATATATATATATATAACCAGATACTTTTCTAAGGTGGTTGCTGCTCTCTTTTTCTGTACCATTATATCCAAATAATTGAAACTTATTCCAATAATTTTAGAGTTGTTTCTTATTTTAAATGATTGGGAAAATAATATTGAAAAGTTCTTGTAGGGAAAGGGATATTTTGGTAAAACCACGATAACTCTTCATTAGTCGTTACTGCATAATAATATTTGCTTGTAGCAAGAATATTACACTTCTTCTGTTAGTCAATTTTTATTTTAGAAGTATATTTTTGAAATTTGATTGTGATTATAAACTTACTTTTATAATATTTAATTGCATATTATATTATCTAAAAATGAAATAGAAATTTAGTTTTAAAATATTAAAAGCACTTTTAAAAACATTTTCTGAATATAAAGCGCTGTAACACTTTTACTTTTTATGTGGTTTCGCATCTATAAGAAAAACGTCGTTAATATTAAAAAAAAAAAAAAAAGAGAAAAGAAAGGTGTTTCAGTTGATATACTAAAGACTAGGGTGTCCCGTGGGTACACTTGTCCCACAGTATAAACTTCCTAGGGTAAGTGTAACGATGTGTAACAAACATAATAGCTTAAAAAATTGTACAAATCTGAAGTTAGATTGAAAATATAAATACAAGGGTAAGTCATTAAGTAACGCACAAATGCATATGGTATGATTTAAAGTAGTAACAGATATCTCCAAAGAATGGTGATAGATGGCAGCACCATACAGCTTTATGTTATTCAATTCATATTGAGTAGGTAGCATTCACACGCAGGCGTAATGCAGTTTCAAAAATGGCGATGGTGCTGAATGATTGTACTATAGAAGAGCTGCGTGCTGTGGTCCGATTTTTGTGGGCGAAAGGACTTGAAGCAAAAAATATTCATAAGGAAATGTTACATGTTTCTGGAGAGAAGTGTTTATCACCTTACAGCCCAGACTTAGCTCCAGGCGAATTTCACCTGTTTGGTCCACTGAAACAACATCTTGGAGGCAAACGATTTGCAGATGACGACGACGTTCAACATGAAGTCCTGCTGTGGATGAGACAACAACCCAAAGGATTTTATGCAGCTGGAATTGGGACTCTGATAAAACGATGGGATAAATGCATCAACGTTGCTGGAGATTATGTGGAAAAATAAAAGTTGTTTCCAAGTGATTATCAGAGTAAATTATTTTTTATTATCTTTTGTGATTTACTTAATGACTTTCCCTCGTATAAAACTTAGTTTTCTTACTAAAAACTATGTTGATTACTTTATAAGTACAGCATCATGGCAATAATTCGAATTTTAGAATAGATCCTATCGGAGAGTAGAAATGTAGACAAATTTTCTAAATTCTATAACTATTCATGTTTGATTTAGTTTTCTTACGCTAAATACAACATAGATAGATTAAAACAAACAAGTCCATATTCAGCTTATCACTTGTGGTAAGGCAAAGTTACATTTACCTCACTGTATCCTAAAACATTAATAACACTTCTCGTCATGAAAATTGCCTCTGACACCATTTCAGCATATTCTTATGTAAAATGACCTACTGAATACGAATATGACGCCCATTTTGCCCTATCAATCACCGTGTTTTAGGAATGACCCCCTATTTTTTATCATTTTTCGATGGTTTTATGGCTATAAATTTTATTTTTAGGAGGGGGAGGATTATTTTAACCGTTAAATATCTTTTGAGGGGCTACAGAGTTGGAAAATTCTAAAATATGGACATTTGCGACAAGGGAAGAATTTTGGGGGGGATTTGCCACTGAAATTAAGCATCACATATCTTATATTTTTTTAATCTGTTATTAATGTTATTTTTTAAACTTTATATTATTTTGTTTTTAGGTGTTAAATTGATTATTTTTCATTTTTCAAATCAAATTCATGGTCTTAAAATTATCGAACAGGGAAAGAAATTGAGGGAGGGGGTGGTGTATCTAGAAAACGGTGGGTGATTGGGCAAAATGGGAGTCATATTCGGATTTAGAAGGTCATTTTACATAAGAATCAGCAAGAATGGTATCAGGTCTCGATTTTTTTTCTTTTTTTCTTTTTTTTTTTTTTTTGCAGAGCAGTGTAATTTTTCAAGCTGTGTCGTGGTTTGAGAAATTCAATTATGGTAGCAAATTTATAATTTGAAGAAATTAAAGTTGACGCAACATCGATGTGTAGGCAACTATTTTTCTTGTGTCAGGCAGTAATAAAAAAGTATCCGTCAGTGACCTATCATTTTTCCTGGATTGTACAGTAAATTTTAGAGATCAGATTCATTCAAAGTATGTACACAATCTTGTCAGAATTTAAAATATACTTCTTTTTGAAAAGAATAAAATAAAAGAGTTTTAAATTTGGTATGCGTACATATTTTACGCGTGTACTTACAAAAAATACGCATTTATGAATTCGTTTCTAAGTGTATTAATTATTAAAATTTCGTTTCTTGTAATCGAATAAATTCAATGGTTAATTAAATACACATATTGTAATCAATGTAAATTAAATACACATATTTTCACAAATAGATCATATATAGTATGAAGAGTACAAAAAAAGAAAAAAAAAAAAAAAAAAAAAAGCTAGAATCTTCAAATTATTAATTCGAAATTATTAGATTTAAGAGCCCTTCAGGGGCAATGAGTTTAAGTTCATTTAAAATCAAATGCCACCAGAGTCTGAGATCAAGATTAGAAGAAAAGTAATAAATGAATGTTTTCGGGTAAGGTAAAAAAATAAAATTTTACATAAAATTTCTGGGATGAATTTTTGCAGTTGAAAACTGAAATTAGGTGGTTAATATATATACCACCGCCCCTGAAAGGGTTAAAGGGTTGATATCAATGCAACTCGGTTCTGCTATAAATAAATCTGGACATAGTTCTCAAAGAAAAAATGAAACGAATCATATACGAATATTTTTTTTTACCACAAAATTAGTAAAATCTATTATTTTTTAATTCTTTTATTCTCTTAAACATAAAAACGTTTGAGTTTTAAAGTGAAATTCTGTACACTTAAATATCTCAAGACAATTTTAATCGTAAATCAAAAACATTCAAACTGTGAAGGACCGCTTTTTATATCTTATATAAATACCACTTCTTTTAAAATTTATCTGTAAAATTAAATTATTTTTATATGTTTACTTAAAGTAAATTCTGTGTATGCAGCCTATATATTATTAATAAGCAAAATTGGTGTTAAGCAACCATTATTTTAACGATACATTAAAACATATTGCATTTAACAGTTGCATTTCGGCGTTATTCTTTGCAGATTTGGATGATGACATCTCCTTTTGGAAAAGATAAAGCAACGAAAAATGTGGAGTGCCATACTCTAGAAAAATGTTCTGTCACTTCTTTAAATAAACGTGATGTCGGTAACATCTTCACCGAAGTTAACCAATTAGAAGAAATAGATTTTCAACGAATGTCTAGTCCAACAAGTTCTAATTATTCAGAAGCACATAATTCACTTACAGCCTTTTCTTGTAGAAATGGGTGCTTCGGTGACTCCAGTACTCCTCCTGCAGAAACAAACTTAAAACTAGAGGAGGACATTTTAGTTTTTAGTAAAAACATTATGAAACATGTCTTCCGAAAACGAAACTTTACCATCAGTAAAATCACCCATGCGGATATAGCCCCTGAGAACGAACTTGTCAAAAATGATAATGTATCTTCGAATAAAGATTTGACACAAATTCAAGAATTACATTCATTTTCTGTTGGAAAAATGAATCGAGGAGGAGCTACAGAAGACAATTCAAGTAAGGAGTTTCAAGGAGCACGAGCCAAAACTACAGTTCCAAAAAAAGTGAGATGTGAGGATATGTGTGACGGCGAAAGGAGAGTTCAGTGGTCGCCAGAATTATCCCAATTTGACAATATTCATAAAAGCTTGGATGATGCAAGTTCAACTGAATCTATTAATCGGTTCGATTTAAAGAAGGAACATTTTCCAAATTATCGCAGAAGACAAAATCTTTCTCCAGAAATATCACCAGTAACGAGTAAATGTAACCGATATCATGCGTCTCAAAAAACAGCGAATTCGTCTGCACAGACTGATAATCCTGATGAAAAAATCAAAAACAAATCGAAATTCAAGGATACTTTATTACAATGTTTTCTGTCTTTTGCTAAATGCTTTATGTAAACGAAAGACTATAAAAAAGTTAATCATTATTCAGAAAATAAATCTTATAGATGAAATTTAGTGTCTGTCCTATTACATTTAGACATCTATTTTTAAATTAATTTGCTTTAATTAATAAATATAAATTCTCATGATATTTAGAATATAATTAAAGCTGTCTCACTCTCTCTCTTCCCCCAAAAAATAAAATAAGTAATAAATATAAGTAAGTAATCTGTAGGAGCATTTACACAATTTTCTCTTATCCTGCATTTTACTACTATAAACGGAGATTTACAGATTAAAGGGTAAAATAACACGCACTATATATAAAACTATGTTAAAAAGAACTCTAACTAGGTTTAAGAACTGGGTTTATTTTACAAATAATTCAAACTCGTTTAAATATAGTGCTTATAATAAAGAATTCAATGTTGTTCTTAAATTTAAAAGTTTGCATTTGAATTGCTTGCAATTATTTGTTTTAAGTTTCGGTGTTATCAACGGTTAAAAACGTGACTGTAGTATTCAAGGGATCTTAAAGAACGTAGTTATGAAAAAAAAAAAAAAAAAAAAAAAAAAAAAATGTTGGCATAGGTGGACTCTGCTCAGTTCTCCATCATATTTATGTTCTCAGAAATTTCTAGTGCGAGACATATTATAATCATGTTAAAAGAAATGAATTTGACCAAAGCTTGATACAGCGACAGAATGAAATCCCCGCCTAATAGGCTATCCACCGTTCACTTCGATATAATTATCTTATTCTAATCTATTAATTTATTTTATCGGGGTCAATTCCGTTGTTTAGTTTTCATGCTATTATTTCCAATGCAATAATCCTCAAAATTCATATTTATATGAAAAATTTACAATTTCGCTATGTTGATAAAATCGTAAATTACGAATAATTTACGAAATTTTCCTATTAGAATATTTGTATTCAATCATGTTCAAACCAATATCATAAACGTAATTTTGAAGTTGTCTAATGTATTTAGGATCCTCAAAATGGAAGTTTATGCTCAATTTTGCGTTATTCCGACATGTTAAGTAAATCGTAAATTCCAAATAACTTACGAATTTTTTAAATTGGAAAAATCATAGTCTATGATATTCATGCCAGTATCCTAAATAATATTTCGAAAGTGGTTTGAAATCTTTACGATGAAAATATCTCTCAAGATTGACGTTTATGTGAAATTTTGCTCTATTTTGCCATGTTAAGAAATTCGTAAATTTCCAATAACTTACGAAATCTTTATATTAGAAAATTCATAGTCATTAATATTCATGCCAGTGTCCTAAATAATATTTCAAAAATAGTCTGACATCTTTATGATGAAAATATCTCTCAAAATTGACGTTTATGTGAAATTTTGTAGAAAATCGTAAATTTCTCATAACTTACGAAGTTTTTAAATTCGAATGTTGCAAATGAATAGGGTTCTTGCCAGTGTCGAAAGTAATATTTTAAAACTGATCTGACCTCTCTGCGACAATTTGTTCTTGAGATATCGTGTACACAGACTAACAAACTAACGGACTAACCCACTAACCCACTAACAGACTAATAACAGACACCCTACAGACAGACACCATAGAAATTTTGTCATTTTAGGATTCCTCACACCTGAAAACGTGTAGAAAAGTGAACCGAGGTCGAAAATTTTCACGATTACCTAAGTTCCCCATACCTATAGTATGATGGGGAGGGGAACTAAAAAGAGAGAGAGAGAGAGAGAGAGAGAGAGAGATGAAAATTCATCTTAAAAGAAAGAACTATATTTACCATATGGTTATGTGGAATTAATTTCCATTCCTGAGCAGTTTTCTTAAATATGTTAAAATATAGCATTGAAACACTTTCCATTAATTAAATTGAATAATTTTTTTCGCTTAATTATTGGTAGTCCTGTATGTATTTTATAAATTATGTACACCCCACATTGTGTGTTATAGTACTCCATTAACAAGACACTTCAACCGGAAATGCAGTTCCAGCAAGTTCTAAGGTTTATTAACTATGTTTTAGCTCTTATCGGTAATTCTTTAAATGAATGAGTGTGAATTGCGAATGATTTTCATATCATACTTTACACGAAACATTCTTTTATACATATAAAATGTACAGACGGTCAAAAAAAAAAAAAAAAAAACGAAACACCCCCACCTATCTCATTACCTAATTATCGCAGAAACATGCAGTAGGCCCCAATCGTCAGGAATTTATGTCTACTTTTATTGTATGTAGGAAAAAATTACATTGGGGGTCGTTTACATATTAAAAAAGGGTCTAACTTTGAAAATTCGAATGTTAACCCACTAATCTGACGACAGAAAACGATTTTAGAGCATCAAAATAGCCTAGATATAAATTTGCACGAAGATACCAACATTAGTTCCTGAGATATTTAAGGTTTTTCTTTAGGGGGTTATCTCCAAGTTTTTTTCTTTTTTTCATTTAGGTCAGATTCAACGAATTTATTAGAGCTCTCTTCTATTATTCAATGCGTTTCATTCATCTACAAAACTCTAAATACATCAAAAGGAATATAATTTCAGTGAGCATATTAATGTGGAAATTTCGAACTATACAAAATATTCTGTATAGAAAAGGTTAACACAGGAGGGTCTATTAACACCTGTGTGTGTGAAAGGGGGGGGGGAGGGGCACCGGGATTCAAAATTGATGTTTTATTATCGAATTTTCTGTTATGCTTTTTTTACTTTCTTCTATATGTAATATAGAGAAAGTATTGGATTGGCGAAAATTTTCGACCTCCTTTTTTGACGGATCTACACGTTTTGGGGTGTCCTGAACACGAATTGATAGTTTTTAAAAAATGTCTGTCTGTCTGTCTGTGGTTTAGTGTTTTCACCGTATCTCACGAACCAATGAATGAAATTCAACCAAACTTGGTATATAGTTGGACTCTGGCGGGGCATTGTGCTGATTAGATTTGGGGATCAATAGCCCATCAGGTGGCGCTGTGATCGCATTTTATGTAAATATTTAACATGGCAGTATAGGACAAATTTTCGTATTTTTCACCGTATCTCACGAACCAATGAATGAAATTCAACCAAACTTGGTATATAGTTGGAACCTGACGGGGCATGGTGCTGATAAGATTTGGGGATCAATCGTCCAGCAGGTGGCGATGTGATCGCAAAATTTCGTATTTTTCACCGTATCTCATGAACCGATGAATGAAATTGAACCAAACTTGGTGTATAGTTGGACCCTGACATGGAAAGGGTCTGATTGGATTTTGGGATCAATAGCTCAACAGGTGGCGCTGTGATCGCATTTTATGCAAATTTTTAACATGGCAGCATAGGACAAAATTCCGTATAAATGGGCATAATGAGAGTTATTTTAAACTTGTGATTGTAAAATTAATATGAATTATTGATAATAGTAGTAGTTAATTAGGAAAAAAAATTTGTGCATGTGGGGATATCGGTTCCCCCCCCCCCCCCCTGGGGGGGAAGTACACCCCCGGGGATGTAAATTTTCAAGATGGGTATCTTTCGAAAGGTCTCGTTGATAATAGTAATAGTTAACTGGGAAAAAATTTTTGTGCATGTGGGGGCATCGGTCCCCCCCCCACCGAGGGGAAGTACCCCCCCGGGGGGGCAAAGTTTCAAGATGGGTATCTTTCGAAAGGTCTCGTCAATACCTTTAAAACGAATGGTTGAACCATAAATCTGTGATAATTTAAAACAAACTTATCGATTTTTTTTACTTTTAACAAAAAAAAAAAAAAAAAATTTGAAAAAAATTCGTATTTTTTTTTTTTTTTTTAAATATTGTTACTGATTGAATATGTATAGGAAAATATAGAAGAAAGTCTTGTGGTGGCCACAACATACTAGTTCCTCTAGGCATCAGACTATAAACCAACGCGTCTCTAGTTTACTGAAGTGCGTGTGTGTACAGAAGTTGGGTTTACTCGAAAATCATTATAGGGATTTTGATCAAAGTTTGGGGTTAAGTGTTTTCGGGATATTAGACTTTCCACCATCTTCAGAAAAATTTGCGTTGGCTGTTAACCCCTTATCGGCCAATGGCAACAAATGAAATAAATTGGGTTTATTCGGAAACTGATATAAGGATTTTGATGAAAGTTTTGCGTTAAGTGCTTTTGAGTATGCTTAAACGTATGGAATTATCCCCATCGTCATAAAAATTCGTTGTCGCTGTTAATCCTTTAAAGGACAATTGCAACTTATGTCAGAAATCGGCTTTACACGGATATTGACTAAGCAATTTTTATGAAAGTTTGAAGTTAGGGCTTTTTCATGAGAAAAAACAATTGGATTTAATCTTCAGATAAATTAGCGTTTACAGTTAACCCTTTACCGGCCATTTGCAATACATAGCAAAAGTTGGGTTTATTAAAAAATAATTCTAGGGATTTTGATGAAAGTTTGGGGTTAAGAGTTTTCGGAATATTAGATTTACCACCATCTTCAGAAAAATTTGCGTTGGCTGTTAACCCCTTATCGGCCAATGGCAACAAATGAAATAAATTGGGTTTATTCGGAAACAGATATAAGGATTTTGATGAAAACTTTGCTTTAAGTGCTTTTGAGTATGCTTAAACGAATGGAATTATCCCCATCGTCATAACAATTCGTTGTCGATATTAACCCTTTAAAGGACAATTGCAACGTTTGTCAGAAATCGGCTTTACACGGAAATGGGCGAAGCAAATTTTATGAAAGTTCGATGTTAGGGCTTTTTCATGAGAAAAAAAAAAAAAAAAAAAAAAAAAATTGGATTTCATCTTCAGATAAATTAGCGTTTACAGTTAACCCTTTACCGGCCAATTGCAATACATAACAGAAGTTGGGTTTACTCGAAAACGATTCTAGGGATTTTGATGAAAGTTTGGGGTTAAGTGATTTCCGAATATTACACTTACTACCTTCTTTAGAAAATTTTGCGTAGGCTGTTAACCCCTTATCGGCCAATGGCAACAAATGAAATAAATTGGGTTTATTCGGAAACTGATATAAGGATTTTGGTGAAAGTTTTGCATTAAGTGCTTTCGGGGGTGCTTAATCTAATGGAATTATCCCCATCATAATAAAAATTCGTTGTCTCTGTTAAACCTTTAAAGGACAATTGCGACGTATGTCAGAAATTGGCTTTACACAGAAATGGACTAAGCGATTTTTATGAAAATTCGATGTTAGGACTTTTTCATGAGAAAAAAACAATTGGATTTCTTCTTCAGATAAATTAGCGTTTACAGTTAACCCTTTACAAGCCAATTGCAATACATAGCAAAAGTTGGGTTTATTCAAAAATAATTCTTGGGATTTTGATGAATTAATTATCCCCATCGTCATAAAAATTTGTTGTCGATGTTAACCCTTTAAAGGACAATTGCAATGTTTGTCAGAAATCGACTTTACACGGAAATGGACGAAGCAAATTTTATGAAAGTTCGATGTTAGGGCTTTTTAATGAGAAAAAAAAAACAAAACAATTGGATTTCATCTTCAGATAAATTAGCGTTTACAGTTAACCCTTTACCGGCCAATTGCAATACATAGCAGAAGTTGGGTTTACTCGAAAATGATTCTAGGGATTTTGATGAAAGTTTAGGGATAAGTGTTTTCGGAATATTAGACTTACCACCATCTTCAGAATTATTTGCGTTGGCTGTTAACCCCTTATCGGCCAATGGCAAAAAATGAAATAAATTGGGTTTATTCGGAAACTGATATAAGGATTTTGGTGAAAGTTTTGCATTAAATGCTTTCGGGGGTGCTTAATCGAATGGAATTATCCCCATCATAATAAAAATTCGTTGTCTCTGTTAAACCTTTAAAGAACAATTGCGACGTTTGTCAGAAATTGGCTTTTCACGGATATGGACTAAACGATTTTTATGAAAATTTTAAGTCAGGGCTTTTTCATGGGAAAAAACAATTGGATTTCGTCTTCAGATAAATTAGCGTTTATAGTTAACCTTTATCGGCCAATTGCAATACATAGCAGAAGTTGGGTTTACTCGAAAATGATTCTAGGGATTTTGATGAAAGTTTGGGGTTAAGTATTTTCGGATTATTAGACTTACCACCATCTTCAGAAAAATTGGCGTTGGCTGTTAACCCCTTATCGGCCAATGGCAAAAAATGAAATAAATTGGGTTTATTCGGAAACTGATATAAGGATTTTGATGAAAGTTTTGCGTTAAGTGCTTTTGAGTATGCTTAAACGTATGGAATTATCCCCATCGTCATAAAAATTCGTTGTCGCTGTTAACCCTTTAAAGGACAAATGCAACGTATATCAGAAATTGTCTTTATACGGAAATGGAGAAAACGATTTTTCTGAAAGGTTGCAGTTAGGGCTTTTTGATGAGAAAAGACGATTGGATCTCTTCTTCAGACAAATTAGGGTTCACAGTTAACCCTTTATTGACCAACTGCAACACATAGCAGAAATTGAGTTTACCTGGAAATTAATATAGCGATTTTGATGAATATTTCTGCCTAAGATTTTTCGGGGACTGCTAAAACGAATGGTATTCCCTCATCTTCAGAAAAAAAAAAATAACGTTCTCAATTAACCCTTTATCGGCCAATTGCAACATAGGACAAAAATTGGGTCTACTTGTAAATAAGTATGAGGATTATGATGAAAATTTGAGGTTGCATAATTGATTAGAATTATTTTATTCTTCAGAAAATTTCTTGTTCTTTGTTAAACCTTTAAAGCCCTATTACGACGTTTGACAGAAATACGGTTTACACAGAAATAGACATAGTGATTTTCATAAAAGCTTGGAGTTAGGACTTTTTGATGAGAAAAGTCTTTTGGAAATATCCTCATGTTTAGAAAAAATCGCATTCGTTGTTAACTCTTTATCGACACATTACAACATACGGTAGAAATTGAGTTTATTCGGAAATGGGCAAAGCGATTGTTATGAAAGTTTGGAGTTACGGCTTTTTGATGAGAAAAAATTATTGGACTCATCCTTATCATCATAAAAAATCGCGTTCTCAATTAACATTTTATCGGCCAGTTGCAAATTATAGCAGAAGTTGGGTTTATTTAGAAATTTATATAGGGATTTTGATGATAGTTTGGGGTTAAAAACTTTCCGGGTGCTTAAAGAACTAGACATATCCTCATCTTCAGAAAAAAATTGTTCGCAGTTTACCATATATCGACCAGTTGCATCAAGTTTTAGAAATAGGCTTAATCGGAAATAGATATAGTGATTTCAAATAAAGTTTGTGGTTAGTGTTTTTAGGGATGCAAAATCGTTTGGACTTATTCTCTTCTTTTGAAAAAAAATGGCGTGATCAGTTAAACCTTTATCGACAAATTGCAACATATCGCCCAAATTCAGGTTACTCGGAAACGGATGTATCGATTTTGATGAAAGTTTGGGGTTAAGTGTTTTCGGAGGTGCAGAAAGTTTGGATTTATACAGAAAAATTAGCGTTCGCTGTTAAAATATATGGTAAAAAAGGATTCGGGTTCCAGTTCATGACTTCATTTGTTATTTTGTTTAAATTTAGTACGAGAGAATGTAATCGATTCAGGCAATATTTGTGTGTATCGAAGTATTTGGTAAATAATGAGGCAGATTCAAGTCTATATCTGTATACTTATTGTGTACCTTGTTTTCTTTCTTTTCTTTCTATTTATATATATTTTTTTAATACGATTTAATTTAATCAAAGGTAGCTGATATTTGTGCGTGTTGAAGTATTTGGTAAAGAAGGAAGCAGGATCCAGTCCATGACTGAAGTTATAGATATTTTTTTCAATGAAAATGCCTAAATTTAAATAATAGTAGGTGATATTTTCAAATGCCTAGCTAGTCGTTAATTTAGTTAAATAGCGATTGCAAGTTTTGTACTGGTAACGCTGCCGAAGGCAGCAGGAACAAGGAACAGTTGGCTAAAAGAATTAAAAAATGCATTTTCACCGTGTTGTGATCTATTCTGAAAGTTTCAAATGTCTAGCAAGTCGGGAAGTTAGTTAAATAAATTTTCTGTCGAATCATATAAACACAGCCGAAGGCAGTAGGGACCTGAAACAGCTGACTAAAAGTATTAAAAAATGTGTTGTCACCGTGTTCTGAGCTATTAGGAAAGTTTCAAATGTGCTAGTCGGGAAGTTAGTTAAAAATCGATTGCATGCTTTGTACTGATAACGCTGTCGAAGGCAGCAGGAACCAGAAACAGTTGACTAAAAGTATTTAAAAAATGCATTTTCGCCGTGGTCTGAACTATTCTGAAAGTTTAAAATGTCTAGCTAGTCGGGAAGTTAGTTAAATAAATTTTCTGTTGAATCATATAAACGGGTATAGTGACCTGAAACAGTTGACTAAAAGTATTAAAAAAATGTATTGCCACCGTGTTTTGAGCTAGCCTGAAAGTTTCAAATGTGCTAGCCGGAAGTTAGTTAAAAAACGATTGCATGCTTTGTACTGATAACGCTATCGAAGGCAACAGGAACCCTAAACAGTTGGCTAAAGGTATTAAAAAAATGCATTTTCACCGTGTTCTGAACTATTCTGAAAGTTTCAAATGTCTAGCTAGTCGGGAAGTTAGTTAAATAAATTTTCTGTCGAATCATATAAGCACTGCCGAAGGCAGTGGGACCTAAATAGTAGACTAAAATTATTAGAAAAATGTATTGTCACCGTGTTGTGAACTGTCCTGAAAATTTCAACTATCTAGCTAGTCGGGAAGTTAGTTAAAAATCGATTGCAAGATTTGTACTGGACAAACAAACAAACAAAAAACAAACATACCAACAAACAAACAAAAATCGAAGTTAATTTAAACATGGTAATATGGTAAAATATTACAGGGAGTTCAAGTATTTTCTCCCCTTGCTTAATTTTATGCTATATCACTTCATATAATTTTAAACCACAAATCGTAATGATATATAATTTTTTGTCGTGTTCCTGCAAATATCTATAAAGGCTATCTTTACTAAAATCTATACAATTCGTGCGACGGTAATGTTTAACATGTGCATAAATTTTCAGTTTAATAGAATAAGGTGTTTAGATACTATCGCATTTTAAAACGTTTGGGCCCATAGACCATAATGACAATTTTTCTTTCTGTCCTTGTAAAAAGGAAAAAAAAAAAAAAGAAACTATACATGCTAGATTTATAAAAATCTATACACTTTGTGCAAGGGTGATTATTAACATGTATAAAGGTTTTTTAACTCAAACGAATAAGGCGTTTAAATGCTATCGCATTTTATTTTATTTGGATCCCTAGACAATAATAATAAAGAATTTTTTGTTATGTTCCAGTGAAAAACTATAAATGCGAGCTAGATACATCAAAATCTATACACTTTGTGCGACGGACATTTGTAACACGCGTATTAGCTCAAAAGAAAATGGTGTATAGACGCTATCGCAGTTTGAAAAACTTGGCCCTATAGGCTATAACAATAAAGAATATTTCTTTTTTGTGCCTGCAAAAAGTACTTTTAAGTGCTAGATTCACCAAAATCAACAATGATCGTGCTATGGTGCCATACAATATACTTACTATATTTCAACTTATTTGAACAGAGGATTTAGGCGCTATCGTATTCACTTACACACATACACCCATTCATAATCGAAAACTAGTAAAAATGAATTCAGTGTAATTCAAAAGTATAGAAATCCCATAATCTCAAAGGTCGGATTTTTTGTCACGATTACAATACTTCCTTTACATACGTATGTTCGGGAAGTAAAAATCTGATCTCTATACAGTTTGTAATCGTTATATGGCCCCCAAACTTGATCTTCGATCGTTTTTCTGGAATATCTCGAGAACTATTTGGCCCAATGAGCCGCAAATTTGCATACGCGTATTTTAATGTACTAAAAATCGATATCTGGAAGAAAAATTATAGGTCACAATACATAATTTTTTAAAATATTAATTTAATAATTTTTATTCTATAGATAAAAAACATTATAATCTTAATGAAACTCATAAATATGTTTGGAAAACCTGTTATTCACATCATAAAAAAAATCAGGTAAAAAAAAAAATAAAAATGTAGGAGATATGAATAAAAATGTGTAATCAGACTTTAACATTAGAAGCTCGAAAGTTTAGACGTGTATAAATCCTAAACTTATACATCATATGACTTCCAAATTTATATCTGGGAATGAAATTGACTGTAGAATCGATAAAGGAAATCAAAATTATATGTTATCATTGAAAAAATTAAAGTTTGTCACGATTTCAATATGGAGACGACCCCTTAAGCTATTTTTTTTCAATTGGATTAAAAGAGAACAAAATTCCCTGACGAATGGTACCTTCGGTGTCTTTCTGCAACAATTTACTGATGAGATAGGTGGGGGTGTTTCGTTTTTTTTTTTTTTTTTTTTGACCGACTGTACATGTTCATTTCATTTTGCTAAGTGCATTTGCAGCTTATAGATGTCAAACTATACCTACTAAAACATTCGTCCATAGATTCAATGCATTTGAATTCTCTTGTATCTTCCTGTTCTCAAACTATTTGTTTGGTCTCAATGATAAGTATAGTATTGTACCTCTATATCATAGAGATTCAGAATACCAAGTTTGCAGTTCCTGTTACTATTCCTCTTGAGATATGCTGATAACAGACACACACACAGGAACTTAAACATACACACAGAGACCAACCGTTAAAACCGGGTTTTTGGATTCAGAAGACCTTTAAACGAGTAAGTATGACAAAAACGTAATTTCGAAAATTTGACTCGAAAATAATACTTTTTCTATCATGTATATGGGTAAAAGAAAGTAAAAAAAAAAAAAAAAATTGCAAACCACATGCCTTCTTTGTATGTCTTTTAAACTACACATACTGTTACAGAAACGGTAATTTTTTTGTGTAAAGTACTTTGTAAATAAACAGGAAGGTTTTAGTCGATGAATACATTTTATTAGACGAAAATTCTCGAAACAATCGAACAGAATTATTACTCGTACTGCAAATATCGCGAAAATAATTTTATAACGCAGCTAAAAAAAATTTGCAGAAACACTATTAAAGAAATGATGATAATCTGAAGGTATTTAGAACAAGAAACATCTGCAGAATAACTACCCTTTGGAAGCAAAAAAATTGCAGATAATTTTTGTTTCCCCTTAAACTTTTTATTGTTTCATATATATTCAGATTATCTGCAGTTTTGTGCAGTTTTTTTTTTTTTTTTTTTTTTAATATATAGTTGGAAAATACCACAGAGCACGAATATTACATCTTCAGGTATAGTAATCAACAACTTGTAACGCAGTCTATCAGTGAAAAATGCACTGCTGAAAGTGTGATTTTTTATGGAATTCATTCAAGTGTAGATGACCTCTTTTTATTTCTTTGCGAAAATTAGTGTCGATTTTTAGATTTTTGCAACTTTAAAACCTTAATTTTTGCCAAATTTGGTCACTTGCAGAATCACTCTAACCCATAATTATAGTGTATTCTTGAAGTTTGGTTGGAAAACCAACGTAGACTCTATTTTAGGAAATATCTTTTGCTTTTACAGAAGAAAGAAATCTGATCTGGACACCACATGACTTCCTTATACACCCATTGGAATATAGTACATATTGTTACAAAAACATATAGGTATAGTATATAAGAAAACCATTTTCTTTTTTAATTGTTTAGATTGTTCCGAAAGACTCACCGTTTCATTCACACTTATAGTAAATAACTTACATTATTTACTTATTTTTGACATTTTTTTTTGGGGGGGGGGGATATAAGTTAAACAGCAAGCAATGAAAAAATGAAATCCTTGAAAATAATGAAAAAAGAAAAAAAACAAGCTACTGGCAAAGAGTGACTCTAATTATTTATGAGGAAACATCCTGAGATATTAAATAAGGATACCAGGAGCTTTGTCAATGTCAAGAATTAAAAATTTTATCCCTGAAAGCATCTCTAAATTTTTCGACCCAAGGTCTACTATATTAGGAACCCCCTTTCTCTGTATTCTGAAAATGACATATTCCCCAAATATTTTTCTCAACCTGTATAAGATTTTTAAGAAGCTTGACCTCAAAATCTTATAGGAAGGTAAAGAATCTACAGATGGTAATATTTGGTGGATAAAAGATCTCTCTAAATTATCACAAAATGACTTTAATAAAACATGGTTCACATTCAGGCACTTTACTCTATCGTTTCACATTTCTTTAGAGCATTCAATAACATGAATGCTGATGAACATGAAAAACTTTCCTAGGACAACACCGAATTGCTTATCCATTTAATCGCTAAAAAATCACAATCGCTGCACCCCACAGGCCACCATGTATGTAAGCATTTTGTGCAGTGGTATCTTTAAAAGAGTTCTGAAGATGCTGATTTACTGTCTTATGTTTTGTTTTTGATTATATGTATTTAACACTATATGGCGTGTTTAACCAATACAATGCGAATTTACTGAATCAAGCGAAACCTCACGATGTGTGACCACATGATGCACACTGCACAGTATCCTTCCTCAGTAAATCTTTGGGCTCATTTGGCCGGTGATTGCATAAACGAGACTTACCTTTTATGATAAGCTATGATATTATCAATCTATCTCATTTTTCGCCAACAGATTCTACCTGGTTTACTTCATCCTGTTTTACAATATGTGATACGAGCATGTGGTAATGGGGGTTCTTTACAATTATGGAAAATGTATTCGTTGACATTTAAATGTGTCATTTGATTAACGATTCATTGGGTCTGATGAACTAGTTGCCTAACTGCCACGATTTCTGGATTTAAACCTTTGGAATATTTTTCATTGGCGCAATTAAAGTTATTTCGTGTGAAACATCTATCGAGTCGGATATGGATCTTGTAACAAGAATTGTAAGCGGATATGCAAGCAAAACAAGATGTTTTGACCGTGTCTGCTATTCCATGGTCCGTCAGTATAATGCATGAGTCGTAAATGAATCTAGTTGAAAGAATTGTCAGCGTTGTAGTTGCTGAGGATATACAAGCAAATCAAAGTGTTTTGACTGTGCCTATCAATCCATGGTCCGTAGGCTTAATGCATGTACTGTTTGTCGGAATAGAAACTTCATATAACAGTTTAAAAATTTCCTGTAACATATTAAAGTACAATAATCAACTAAAGAACTTGTAATAGTTGTGTGTAATAAATGTTTCTAGTGATCTTTATTGCGGATCCTTTCATTTCTTATTCTTTTGCTACCAATTTTAAATGACTTTTCCAGTTGCTACTCAATTCTCGGCCCATTTGATGCGTCTAAACTTCTTTCAAAATGTGCACCTCTGTTTATGGAACATCCTGCACTTTCAACCTATCGTATTAAAATTATTGTTTTTTCGATTTCTTAAAGATTTTATGAATGAATTAATTTTTTATGCGAAATTAGTATCCCTCCAAATTAAGAATCCAATTTAAACAATCCAATTGGCTCTTGCTTGAAACAAACTTTGGTAATCTTGGTAAGCAATAAAAAATTTCAGTATTCAAAAAAGAATTACAGCTACATTATTATTATTATATTTTAGCTTAGGGTAATAATAATTGTTAAAGAATTTTTAGTTTTGACTAAACTATGTTATTTATTTCGAATTGGATTTTGTGCAATTCGTATCAAAATGTCCTGGTATGAAATAAAGATTCATTTGTATAAAGTTCAAAACATTCTTGCATCAAGAAGAATGTAATTTTTGTATTCCTTCCTCTGAATTCGCTTTAATGTGGCAAGTTTTGTTTACTTAAACGTTCAACATTATATTTCCAGGATTTTTTTTGTCACTTACTCTATTAAAACACATTTACTCTCGCTTCGAGAAGTTATTTTTAAACTGAGTATCAAGGTTTGCAAACATTCGATGACATTGAAACCTTTATTTGTCAATATGTGTATGTGATAAATAAAACATCACTTTTCAAAGTCTTTTGCTTGCTTTTTATGGATCGGCTATACTATTTTTAGTAGGTATTCTGTATTGAGATAGTTTTAAGTCATCAATTTTATTTTATTTTAACCTTAGTAAAAATTGTCACAAATATGTTATCGTAAAGAAACATTTATTTATTATTTTGAATTGAATTTTAATGAATTTTCAGACATCTAAACCTCATAATTTCTTTCTAATTTTAAAAATGAAACAATTTCATTACCTTTTAAAAACAATTTTTGGTTGTCTAAATAATTCAATCAAAATAAATTTCATAAATAAAACAAATAATACCATAATTTTTTACAACAATATAAAGATAAAAATATTATTGTAACTCCACAAAGCCAAATTTATGACTGATTTAACATGAATAGATTTACAGAGACTTAAATCATTTAAATGTCCTTGATTTAATACAAAGATTGAATTAAAATCATTTCAGATGAGGCATTTACCGAAATTCCAGTTATTCAGTACAGAAAATTAAACTTGAATGACAAGCTGTTGTCGAAAACTTAATTACAACAACATGAGTATGCTCCTAGCATCAAAATAAGAAAACACAAAGAAATCATTTATTGGGGGGATAAGGTCAACCGGAACTTTCTTCGGACCCTAGGGCGGAGCGGAAGTATTTTCCTTCCGTGCTCACTCCTAGTTTCGATGACACACTGACCCCATGATGTGTAAGCAGTGGCTACTTGCATTTCAGACCTAAAACGTATTACGCAACAACGATAGAACACGTGGACATTATTTTTACCGATGTAGATATTTTAACGTACTTTGTCACATATTCTAACCATTAAAAAAAGGCAAATGATTCTTATTAATTGCTGACATTTAAAATGAATTTTGATATGGAAATATTAAGAAAATAATTTAATTAACGTGCTAAATGTCGCTTTGTTATAAACATTATTTTAAATCTCTCGACTTTTCTTATTTAATTTGAAAAACAGTTTTGCTTTTGTAAAAATAATTTGGAGTTTTTTAATCGGTACTCCTCATTTCAGGCATTACAAAAATTATACTATCTGTTTTAAATAAAATATATAATAGTTATACATTTTAATTTAATTTATTTTGTTGATTGTCAGGGTCAAATCTTGCATGCCAGTTTTAATCAACTTATTATTCCCCGTTTAAGTTGAAAATTAAGAATTAAGTTTCTTGTATGTTAACTCCGACGACGATTACATACTCAAGCGGCAACGGAATTAGAGGAAAGGGTGAGTGGGCGCCCAACTCCAGTTACTATTTTTTTTTTTTTTTTTTTTGAATAACCATTTCCTATCATCCAATTGGTTTGAAATTTTGCATGCATGTATACTCAATACATATACATGCTCAAATTTGAAAGGGATGTGGAGTGTGAGAAGGAGTGGGGGTTGTAGGCCGTTTGCTCTGGACTTCAATTCGAAATTTCCGTTTAATACATTTTGAAAAAGAAAAACGTTTTTTTTTTTTTTTTTTTTTTAATTATTTATTTTATTTATGTGGCATTATTAATCTTACTCCTAAACTTTAATTTAACTAAAGTATTTCCTCCTTGAGAAATTTGGTCTGACTTTTAAGTTAATGAGACACTGAGTTCTTAATGTAGCCTTTTTTTGAATGTTTGATATTATTTACACGCTTTCGCTAATATTATTATTATTTTATGTTGCTTTCTGACCAGATTTTCTTTCCTTCTACTTTTTTCTCACATCCTCAAAAACATTAAACTTTAGTTGTCACACTAATAATTAAGCCAGAATTTGTAAATGTCAATGAGGACGCTATTGAGTACAAGTTGCAAAATATCGAAACCAATGCTTATTATCTCCATAGAAAAAAATTAAGAACAAAACAATATTTTTAGAGAAAAAAATAGCCAAAAGTGATTAAATTAAATTTTTGCTTCTGGAAAAAATTCCTCCGAAGCAGAATTTCACTCGAATGAAACACCAGAAATAAGGAAATTTAACAATAATAACAGTAAAACTAAGTTAATTACTTTCTAAAAATCCTATGTAAGCAACCTATATTAAATGTCTAGTTTGTTCCTGTCGGGAGAATTTCTTTTCTTTTTGATTAGCTACCCAGCTGTAAATTTTACGATCTTCTGAATGTTTGACAGCTACCACATAATTAATAGTTTAGAGAAAAAAGCTGAATGGTATTTACTGTTTGACTGAAGAATGTAAGTCTCGTAAATCTAATGTCATTGAAAAATAACTTTTAAAATCATTAAATATATATTTTCAACCGTGATTCTAACATATAAGAATAAAACATTCAAGTTCTCTCAAGAATTGTTATCTAATGAAAAATTGCAATTTTTACATCTAGATTAATAAATAAAATAATTTGTCAAAAGATTTAGCTTCAAATAGAAGTATTATGTGTTTTTCCTACGTTCATCGGTATATAAAGTAAAATTTTGATTTTTTTGTCTTTTCATAAAGTAATGCTTGATTTACTGAGCTGTTTAAAATTTAAGCTCCATGTGTCACTCCTTGTTAGCATTGATGGCAGTTTTGTATGGTGATGTTGTTCTAAGAATGGATGTCAGTTGTCTGCTCTAAGGGCCTCGGCCTCCCATATAGCCAATATTTTTTTTCACGATAGCTTGGAGACGTCCTGTGAAGCACAACACATCCCTGGGACCTCATGAGGATGTTCTACGGAGAGATGTGCTATAAGGGCTGCGTGGGGTGCCCTTCGTGGTGAATCTTGTTAAGGGATCCTAGCCCGGGAAGACAGTTGTAATAACAGTTGTTCGACAATTGTAAACTATAGAAGTAGATATAAAAAATCTCGGAAGTATATTTTTACAAAAGTTTGGCTTAATTTGTTTTGGTTTGGTTTGCGGTGTCACGCTTTACTGGAATATTTGCATATTCAAGCTCATTAGACCGGGAATTTACCTGGTTTAATTTGGTGGTTAAAAACATGAAGTTAAAAATTAGAACAGTATATTCGCTTCTAATGTTTCTCTGAAATTCATTTGTATAATTTTAAATTAAATAAGATACTGAAGAAATAGAAGGTTCCTCAAGGCTTTCCTTTGGCAAATTTTGAACTAATAATTTTTACCTAAATAAATAATAATAATAATAATAAATTTATGATGATGGTTTTTATTTTCTATATCATCAAGTATTCTGTGCTTTATTGCTGAAAACTGTTAGTAATATCAATTCAGAATGCAGGAAAATGCCTTTGAATTCACATTATTTAGTAAAATAAATAAATTAATTAAACAGAATGTTTCCCGTATATTTCTAAGTTATTGAAAAAAAAAAAAATATATATATATATATATAGTGTTTCCAATTTATATACGAAGATAAAATTATTAGAACGCTTTTTCGACGAATTCACTTAGATGTATTATGAACTTTATTTCACTAACTTTTAATCTATTGGGCTATCACAAGAAATCTAGCAGTATTGCAGCTGGCATTTCTTAAACAGACGTATCATTAAAATGCTGCAATTCGTGCAACAAAGATTACAAGGGGAAAAAAAATTAAAAGACAAGATTACCAGAATCTAATTTGTTAGAGGATCAAAAGATGATAAGTGCAATATAGGTTCTAGCAAAAAGGAAACAATCAGACCTACTATACAAATCAAGTAAATATTCCAAATTTTTAAAATTTATTCTTCATCCCGATAACTTGAAATACCCTGATAAGAGAAAGCAAAGTATTTAATTTTTTTTTCTTCCTTCGAGGGACATCTAATCTTACAGTCGGCTGCAAAATTATTCGAGCACTAACCAATAATTCCTATATTTAAAAAATACACTTAAGACTGTTTTGCTAAGTAAATCCTTGTCGAATCATTTTCTTAGACTGATTAAGAATATGACTCGACAAGGATTTATTTAACAAAGCTGTATTAAGTGTACTTTTTTTTGGCAAGGATTATTGCTAGTGCTCGAATAATTTTGCAGCCGACTGTATTTGTACTGATCCTCATAACTTATACTAAAAGTACTGATTGTCAGGTTTGCATCTCATGCTTATTTATAATCACATTGAGATAAAAAATTTCAGTTTATTTAAATATTTTTGAAAAAGGTGGCAGGAATGCCTGAAAGTCATTTAAATGAGTATTATTAACTCTTACTTTTCAGTATGAACCTCTCAGTTGTCTATATAATGATCCAAAATGTTCAATGATCATTTTATCTCATGATCATGATTCTACATCTAAACTAGCTAGAGAAATAAGAGAAGGCGTTTTGCAATTGTTTCACGCGGTTACTAAGAGTTCTTTGTACTTCCGCAAGAAGAAACAGATCTCACTGCTCCAGGCAAGGTAAGAATTTGATAGAAAAAAAAAAAAAAAAAAAAAAAGCCTCTTAAGCAATAACAACAAACAAGCAATTTATTAAACTCTATCTGGGTCATCCTAGGGGTGAAAAAAGTAAACACTAAACGCGTGGTGCTGAAGACATTCACATTTCACAAATAAGAAGAAATTCCAGAAAAAAAAATCAAGTTTTTGTTATGAATTATTTATTTATATTTTTTGAAAGGTCATGGAATTCTTTTAGCGCTGATAGTAGTAAAAAGGTTTGTTTCTAATCAAAAGCATTTTGTTTTATTGCTACTTATTTTCTGTATTTAATTATATTTTTAGCTTTGGCTCGTTTTGATTCAAGTGATTATACTTTTGCTAAGCAATAAACTGCACCCTGAAATCTTCATCCTTTGTTAGACATAAAAAATCTTCTTGTTAATGTAAAAATAAAATTTTAACTGAAATCAGAGAGTATATCTGTATATATATATAAATTACGTGTCACGATGTTTGTCCGGGGTAAACTCCTAAACTAAGGAACCGATTTTAATGAAATTTTGCACACTGTGTGCAGTTTGGTCCAATTTGAGAGATAGGATAGTTTTTATCTCAATTTATTGTCACAATATTGTTTTATTGCAATTATTTGTTAATTATAGACCTTTATTAAAGTTGCTCCAAAATATCTGTGAGTTCCATTAATTTAATTGTTGCAAAAAAAAAAAAAAAATAAAAAATAAAATACGAGTTCATTTTCTTTCGACATAAAAATAAATACATTTAATCAAACGTGAACGTTAAAAAATTATAAAAAGTTAAATTATGCATCTCACGAAAATTGACGTCATAATCAATTTAAAGATTTTATACACATTGATAAAGTGCTAATGTAGTTCTATCATAGATATAGTAATATATATAGATCTCTCATCCCCATGTTATCGTACAAAGATTTTTGATGCCGAAAAAATAAAATAAATAAAAGCTTTAGAAACAGCCATTAAGTGGTATTGAAAAAAAAAAAAAAAAAAAGAAAAGAAAGAAAAGAAAGAAAGAAATATGAATTTGAAACTGTATCTGGAGTCTTCCATTCCCCTTTAGCAAATAAATTATTCATAAATTTTATTTGCTAAAATATTAGTATGTATTCCCGTGTGTATTCACTCGGGGAAAGACGGCCATATTTTGGTAAAAACGTCGTCTTTTCCCAAATGAAAAGGAATAACTTTTTTCTCCCCAATGATCACTCTATTCTATATATGCTATACTATATCTATGAGTTCTATACGCAAGCGAAGTGTGACTCACTGACCGTCTGTGCAGCCAAGAAAAAGATTTCCTATGTTAATTGCCCACTATATTTTTTGTAAGAAATTATTAAAAATCTAGGAAATTTATTTCCCGATTTTAATCCTTATATTTGGGTATAGATATGTATTAGTTATCGCGGGTGTTAGATTGAATTATTTTGCTGTCAAATTGACAAAATTTTAATTTTAAATTTCAAAACTCTGTCGCCCTTGGCTTTTATTATTATTATTATTATTATTATTATTTGGCGATCAAAAGCGTAACACGAAAATATACATGCCAGATGTATGCATTGTACGAAATGTAATATGCATTATTCATTGTACGTATGTATGACATGTAATATGTATTGTACGAAATATTGTTTCATATTATTCATTACTCTTTTAATATAAGTTGTTAAAATAAAAATGATTTTTGAAAGGAATTAAATATTTTCGCCAGATAATTTGGCGATATTGTTTTTTTTTCGCCAAGGATGACAGAAATGAAATCTATTCCGCTGCAAAATATTAGTATCTTACATCAGATATTTTATTTAGACATTTGAAAACAAATTTGACTTCAAACTATGATAGAATATTTATCATTTTCCTTTTAATTAGTATATTATTAGTATATTAAAATTTAAAAGCATGGTATATAAAAAGTTTTTTTTTTTTTTATCTTATAATTATTTTTATCTTAATCCTCAATGTTTCCCATCTTTATTAACTTGAATTTACTATTAAAATTTTAACATACTCAAAAACTTCTCATCACTTCGTTAAAATACACTAAACTTTTCCAAAATCTTTTTCTATTTAAAATGATACATGTATTTACTTTAAATGTCCAATATTTCATAAGATTTCCAATTTTAAAGTTTTAAAATATTTATCAAATTTACTTATTTTTCTGGTTTAGCCTTATTGTTTCCCTTTTTATAACTACAGCTGTTGCCCTCTTTAAAATATTTAAAATGATGAGGTCATTTTATAGTAAAATTATCCATTATAGCATATATTATATTTCACTCCTCCATAAAAATTGATTTTAAAATCGTCTGTTTCTTTTATACTTTTATTTTAATAGAATTTTAATAGAATTTAATTTATATATTAGTCATTTTAGCAATTTTATCCAAAATAGCATTAGAAATAATATATATCACTTCTCCATTAAAATTTATAGGACCCTACAATAAAATTAATTTGTGCTTAATATCAACACTACGAAAATTTTTATCAATCGCTTCCAAATTTTGACCTAAGTTTCAAATCTCAACCCTGTGGGTTTTTACATCGGCTACAACGTTTTCGTCTTTGTTCGTAAATAATAATTTGACTGTACTAAATAGTTTACAGCCGTATAATTCAACGTATAACTTAGTCACAGCAACGCGTGGCCGGGTCTGCTAGTATATATATATTTATTAAATAAGCTATATGCATAAATGTTTAATGTAATTTTGTATATAATATAAATAAAAGTTATTTTCCTTTTCAATGTTACATTTTAAATTTGGGGTTGGGTTGGGTTAATTAACGTCGCTCTTAGGCTATTGGTGATGTCCTGAGATTCATTTTTATAGGTCGTCTGGAGACATGCTGTCACAAATTGGATCTTGGAGAAATCGTGGAGGAGATGACGTGCCCGGAAACATTTGATGCCAAAATCGTCCAAAATCGTAACCACAAAAGTCTTTTAATAATATAGTTATAGATGAAATTTCGCGTTGTTATTGTAAAATTATTTAATGTGAATCATTCGAGAAGGAAGGCGTTGTAATTATGCGTTCCAAAACTGTCAAATAAATGTCAACACTTGTACAGTCGGTAGCAAAAGTATCTGAGCACTAGCAAAAATTTCTATATAAAAAAAGTACACTTAAAACAGTTTTGTTAAATAAATTCTTGTCGAATCCTGTTCTTAGTCAGTCTAAGGACACGATTCGACAAGGATTTATTTAACAAAACAGTATTAAGTGTACTTTTTTTATATAGGAATTTTTGCTAGCGCTCGAATACTTTTGCTGCCGACTGTACTAACGAATGTTTCGGCAGAATCAATATGGCTTCTGTGGCAGCCATCTTAAGTACAGTCGGCAGCAAAAGTATTCGAGCACTAGTCAATAATTCCGATGTCAAAAAAGTACACTTAATACTGTTTTGTTAAACAAATCTTTGTCGAATCATGTTCTTAGACTAACTAAGAACATGACTTGACAAGGATTTATTTAACAAAGCAGTATTAAGTGTACTTTTTTTAGACAGGGATTATTGCTAGTGTTCGGATACTTATGCTGCTGATTGTAGACAACAGATAACTTTATTTATCCTAATATGCTAATACGCTGTATGCCAGCTTCTTTTATATCATTCCTCCAATATTTCGATTCTTAGTGGAGGTTGGTTGGTTGAGTGGGTTTTACGTCGCACTTATGCTACGCTATAGAGGCTAAAGCTCCTAAGCTCAAGAGGTTTTATATCTACACTGTAAAAAAATAACTATTACCAGCTGCAAGAAACTCTCTGTGAAGAGAGTTTCTTGCAGCTGGTAATAGTTATTTTTTTACAATGTAGGGAAAATAAATTTAAACCCATAATGTAAAGTCACTGTATGTCACATTAGGTGCAAAGTCTCATAGTCAAAAATGTGAATTATTTAGATAGTAACATAATTACTTTTAGTCAAAAGTTATTTATTGATTCAGGTGAGAAATCACCTTAATGATTTATTCAGTGGCGACTATACAAAGCTCCAAAGGATACAGTTTTAAGTAAATAAAGAACTAAAAACAATTATTGAAAATATATAAAACGGAAAGTTTTTTGTTTGTTTATTTGCAATGTAAATCCACACCTTTTGGCGGATTTGAAAGAAAATTGAAGCACATATTCTTTAGCAATTGGACGGAGCCATTATACCAATAAAAATTTATGCCCACCTAAGATGAAAGAAAAATAGGAGTAGTTGAGTAGTATGCCAATCTCTTAATCTAGAAATTAGTCAGATATTTTGTATGAAAATTCGTCATTCTAATTCATATTCAGTCCAATATTAAAAAGCTGTTTGATTCCTCAAAGGATGGATGAGGGGGGAAGGAGGAGAGGAAAACTATTGTATAATTTATAAATAATTTGAGTTAGATATTTGATGTTTTCTATAAAAATTCTCTTTCAAGTTTATATTCATTCGCTATTAAAAGGTTACTGGATCCCCTCCAAAAAATAAAACGAAAAGAGAGGGGGGGAGGAGGTCTTTTATACAATTTGAAAATTATTTTACTCGTGCACATTTTGTTTTTCTTCAATCCGATGAAAGAGTAGATCAAAATATAAAATTAAGGTAATAAACACAAAAGTTAAAATGATTTATAACTAGTACAGTCGGTAACAAAAGTATCCGAACAATAGCAAAAATTCCTATATAAAAAAAGTAGAGTTAATACTGTTTTGTTAAATAAATCCTTGTCGAATCATGTTCTTTGAATATCGTAGCCATCACAATACTTTCTTTTATATCATTCTCTATAAGAGCGATGTCTGATAATTGAAATGCACAAAAATTTAATCAGCATAATCTCTCTCAGTCAGATAACATTTTATATATGCAATTTGGAGCAATTTTTATCAAAAGAAGCTAGAAATAGCCAAAAATCAGAGAAAACAATAACGCCACTTGTCGTCCGATATAAACTCAAATTTAATCAGCATAATTTTTCATGATATATATATATAACATATCAGGCTTGGTGTACTTATATAATATAGAAGCTGAGATATAGTCTTCTCGTAAATGGAAAATATTGCAGCATAGCAGTACCACCTGTCGTCGATATGCATTGAAATTGAATTAATATAGTATTACGTGATAGTCATTTCACAATTATGTTTGGTACATTTATATATCACAGAAGCTAAAATATTGCCTACCCGTTAACGGGACTAAATTTCAACAAAGCAGCATCACCAGTCCTTCGATATGCACCCAAATTGTAACATCATTGTTTTATATAATATGCTATAAATATGCTCACATACTAAATTTGGTGAATGCATGTACTATCGAAGCTGATCTATAGTCTTTTCCTATATGGAGGCAATCTCCTCATACCAGTGCCACTTGTTGAGCGATATATCCTAAAAGCTAATTTGTCCGCTAATTTATGTCAATTTGCAATTAAATATGGAATTTGGTTAATTGCCATCCATTGGATCATGAGATACAGCTTCCAAAAAATTTTGGTAGCAAATATACATACACTATGTGACACTGAAAATGCAACACCAAAAAGGAGTGGCCAGAAAGTAATTAAACTCGCAAACAGAAAGAGACAGCAATGAACAATAAGTGACCTTTATTTCGAAATTATATTCATAATACAGAGCGAGAACAGCGTCGACTCAGTAAATTATAGGACAACCGTGGACGGTGATACACGAAGCAACACGTCTAGGTACAGAGTCGATGACAGTACGAATGGCGTCTTGAGGAATGGCTCTCCATTCCCTGTCAACCATTTGCCATAGTTCGTCTTCTGAACACGACAGTGGAAGGTTCTGTAAATGGCGTCCAATCATATCCCAAATGTGTTCGATTAGGGAGAGATCAGGAGAGAACGGTGGCCAAGGAAGCATCCATACACCTTTCAGAGCTTGTAGACTGGATGGAGCAGTGTGAGGTCCGGTGTTATCCTGCTGTTAAAGGACATTGGGCACCCCCTGAATGTAGGGGAGTGTCACCGGCCGCAGCACATCATCCTCGAATCATTGGACCATCATAATGCCCTGAATACGAACTAGAGGTGACCTAGAATCGTACACAATTGCGCCCCAAACCATGATGCCGCGTTGTCGCGCGGTGAGGCGTTCCACAATTGCTGCAAGATTGGACCTGTCTCCACGTCTACGGCACACTCGTACGCGGCGACTATCACTGGAAAAACAGAAGCGGGACTCATCTGAGAACACGACCATGTACCATTCCGTTGTCCACATCGCTCTATCCTGGCACCATTGCAGACATTGGCGTCTATGCTGTGGGGTCAATGGCAGTCTTTTTAACGGAGGCCATGAGTGCAGGTCACTAGCAATCAGTCGATGGTAAATGGTTCTGGTCGATATGAGAGCATCGAGGGTGTCTTGAACATGTTACAGAATGTAAGAAAAAGTGGCATGCTGGTCCACCACCTCTTTTCGGTAGATGCGTCGATCCCACGCATGCTGATGTCACTCTGGCTGCACTGGCACCCCTGAAACTCGCGACATTTTCTTGTTCCAACCATCTTCGCCACATCCGATGCACTGCAGATACGTCCAGGTGTGTGTCAGCTGAGATTTGCCGTAATAACGAACCTGCTCTTCTCAGTTCGATCACCATGCCTCTCATAAAATCGTCTGTTTGCTGGAAGTGCCTCCATTAACGACGGTCTGGCATGCTCCGCTATTATACACGTTCCCTTAGAAAAAAATTTCTACGATGATTTTCCAAGCAGAAATAACGGCTTGAATATTGAACATTTTGGAGTTTCCATCCGTTATATCTTGTTTAACGTGCGCTGGAAAGCTGAGCATTTCACATAAGTCGGTGAGGTGCATCTACCCTGAAATTTGCATAATTTTCTGGCCACTCCTTCTTGGTGTCACATTTTCAGTATCGCGTAGTGTATATGCAGACATTTCCTAAAAATGGCTGAACCTTAGCAACAAAATGTATTCGGTCTTTGAATGGTCTCAACCGATGAACTTGGGAACTACTGATACTCGGAATCTCATCAAGTGCGATGAATCTCATTGGGGGTTCATCTAAAATCTCTCATCGGGAATAGTTGAATCCGATGATAAGAACCCAATGAATTTTAGAAACTGATCCAATGAAAATCCGATGGAAAGACACGATTTCTGTCGAGTTTTCACTTGATTTATCACCGGTTCGATATTTTTTTTCGGTGAAATACTCTTTATCGAAAACCGATCTTTGATATTGCTCTGAACTATATGTCCATGTTAATGCTCGAGCAAATTTCGAGGATTTGATGAAAAACCAAGAAAAATGCAATCGATCAATGCTACTAGGATATTTAGGACATGTCAAAATGTGTAATTCCATTGAAAACGAGAGGTCAAAAATTCTTACGAATCCAATACTTTCTCCGTATGTATATAGAACACAATGAAAGTAAACAAAACAATAACATAGAGATACAAATTTAGATGCTATAGTTATAACAAAACATTCTTAAAATCAAACTAATACATTCATTTAATAAAGTTATGTCAATGTCATTATTGTAAGTAAGTGATAACAATTTAGTTCCTGTAAAATGGTGGACTGTACCTAACTGGTTCATGAATTAATTAATTACCAAATGATATTTAATGAAAGTTAAATTATATGCATCTATTTACAATTTTAAGTCGTGGTGTGCACCCTAGCACAGTGGCGGATTTAAGGGGGGGGGGGCTAGGGGGCAGAACACCCCCCCCCAAGAACACTGACATTCACAACTGAATATTGCAATTGTAAATTTTTTATTGGTATGGAATAACACTTTGGAAAATCTCAGCCCCCCCAAAAAGTCAAGTTCTGGATCCGCCACTGCCCTAGCACAGTACAATTAAATAATCAGTGTCCCATGGCACGTAAATATAAGAAGTAAAGGATCCGGAGTGCCACCATGGTCCACAGCGGATCGCTGATCGAAGCTGACTTACTAATAACGGTTCCCGTCGCAGGAGGGCGCTGCAAGGAGGAATTCGAAACATTCCGGGCCCCACTAACACTTTCAATAAAGAAAAACTAATTATAGAGCAGATACATATAAATACAATAAGAATTAATACAATTAATAATATAATTCCATAGAAAAGGAGTATCATCATGTATACAAGATATTGAGAAAAAACAAGCAAGATATATAAGCTAGGTAAATAATTAATACAAAAAAAAAAAAAAAAAAAAAAAAGGGGGAATTAATTATAGCTATTTTCCTGCATAGGTAAGATGCTAATTTTAGAAATATGGCATCTAAAAATCCCCTCAGACGTGCGGATATCTGCAACTCTAACATTGTCATCAGAACCAGGGAAAACCTTTACTATTCGTTCAAGTGACCAAGTGCAAAGAGCAGTTGAATGAACAATTGCATATTGGCAACTGTTCATCCTTAATTAATACGAGTTTCCCAGGAAGTAAATTTGGTTTTTTGAAAAACCATTTAGAACGTTACTGCAAAGGATTTAAATAGCTATTCTGCCAGCGCTTCCAAACAGTTTCAACGAGTTTCTGGCTTCTTTTCTACTTATTTAAAAGATTATCTTATCTATCCACAAAATTTTGTTCCGGAATAGCGTTGATTGATTTTTCTATCAAAAAATGGCCCGGAGTCAAGGCCTCAAAATCGTCCTCATCCGATGACCAGGAAGTTAGCGGTCGCGAATGTAATATTGCTTCGATTTGAATGGTAATTGTTAAAAATTCCTCCAATGTCAGTCTGGAAGGCTCTACTACACGCTTTAGGTCGTATTTGAAGGCCTTAACTTCGGCCTCCCAAAGCCTGCCTAGGTTGAGTTCCCTAGGGGCAAAAACCTCCAACTAATATTTTCTGCCTTAAGCATATTTGAAATGTCTTCACGTTCTTGTACTAACGCTACCAATCTTTTCAGTTCTGTGGAAGCGACAACAAAATTCGTAACATTGTCGCTAAAATTAATAGAGCTTTTACCGCGTCGAACAAAAAACCGTTTAAATATTGCAATTATAACGTCGGATGTTAAGTCTGTCACAAATTGTGGACAGATTTAGCTATCATGCACACAAAAATGGTCGCATAGGTTTTCTGGAAAGTCCCTTTTCTCTGACCCTTGTATTTTATATCGAACGGCTCGCACAAATCTAGGCCAGCATTTAGAAATGGGCAATTAGGTGATACTCTTTCTGACGGTATGTCGTAAATGACTTGACATGCACTCACCGGTTTGGCCTTAAAACAATGCACACATTCATGCATTACCTTCCATGCCATATTACGTCCACCTAGAGGCCAGAATTTTAACCTGACTGTATTTAGCAGGGATTGGGACTCGCATGGAAGTCTCGAATATGAAAATATTGGAAAATATTTTTGACCAATACATTACCTGATGGTAGCACAATCTGGTGTTTAGGATTAAAGGAAAGGTTAGACCTCACTAAACAGCCACCCACTCTAAACAGACCTGTTTCATCAATGAAAGGATTTAAAAATTTTAACGAAGAAGAAAGACATCTGCAGAAGCAATTTTCCCTTGTGTTAGAGGACCTTTAAACTTGCTTAGATATCTAGAATTACTAACAAACCTGAAAATATACGCTACAATTCTAATTAATTTTAAATAATTGTTAGTTATTTCAAAGATATCTAATAACAAGGAATTATTTTCTGAAATAGAAAAAATAGAATTAATTACAGGTTTCAGTTTATCTTCAAACAAATTTAAGTTCACATTGTCCATTAAGGGCTGTGATTGCTGTATTGTTTCTTGCCGCAGTTTTGGTCCGTGTCACCATAAATCACAGGACAAGATGTCAATAGCATCCAAGCCTCCAGAAATCACATCAGCTGGATTGTTTTGCTCTCCACTTGTAAGCCCCAGTTATTTCTTGGATGGAAGCAGCTCTGTTACTCACAAATGATTTTAATAGATGAGGAGATTTTTGAATCCATTCAAGTGAAATAGAGGAATCTGTCCAAAATATTACATCACTGATTTAAACATTCAGGCAGGAAGTACCTTATGGACTAGTTTCGAAAGTACACTGTTAAAACTGGTTTCTCAAAAATGAGCAAAATTGTCTCAAAATAGCTCCGAAACAATATATACTTAAATTTGAAAATCCCATGTACTCATTTTTGAGTATATTGACATGCTCAAAATTGGAGTTGACCACTAAGAATCCCAATATCCCCACTTTTGAGCATGTCAGTATACTAAAAAATGAGTACATGGGTTTTCAGATTTGAATATATATTGTTTCGGAGATATTTTGAGACAATTTTGCTCATTTTTGATAAAGCATTTTTAACAGTGCAACAGGAATGCTGACAACTCCAATCGTTGTATTGATAGTGTTTTGATCGGAGCCACACGAGATTAGCTGCACAGAAGTCAAACTGTCGGAGATCCAGAACATGAAAGGCCTTGAACATAAATTGCGGTGCCATAAGCTGCTGAAGAAGCATCAGCAAAGCCATGAAAAGCCAACAAAGCCTCATACCTCATAAAATATATATCTGGGGATTTTCGATTTTTCTAATTTTGGAAGGGTGGATACGAATTTAATCCAGTCCTCCGCTAACACATTAGGTAGATTTTCGTTCCAGTCGATTTTTGTTAACCAAAATCTCTGAATAAAGATCTTTACTTTTGTTAGTACCGGTCCAAGTAAACCAAGGGGATGGAATAATTTTGAATTTAGGGCAAGTACGTGTCGTTTACGGTGCGAATCCAATTCAGGAATTTTTATTTTATACCAAAACCAGTCTGGCGTAAGATTCCATGATACACCGAAGGTCTTTACTGAATAATCTTCTGACTAATCATTGGGGTTTGTGGTAATTTTACACTTTTAAGGGAACATTCTCCTGAAAGGATACCATGAATATAAAAATCTCTCAGGGTTAACGAGTATTCTAGAGGTAAGTCTTGTATTGTATCAAGAGCTAATTGATTTAAAGTACGAGTAGCTAAAAAAGGAACGTTCGAAGTTCCATATGTTACTGTATTTAATCTATACGTTTGAATTAGCGAGTCAATTTTATCTTCCCACACAATTCTGAGAAAATCTCATTGCGGAGATGTATCAAAACCATTCTGTACATTTTTTCGTCATCTGCTGTAAAAGCATAGCGATGAGTTCTAAACCTAGTCATAATATCGAAAAGTTCCTGTTGTGGTATTTTACCCTTAAGCATAATGTCATTTAATGAAAGTTCAGATGAAGTGGAAGCTGAAGTGTTGAAAACAACGCGCAATCATGTACTGCTTTTTTTCTGGGCGATACACACCGTCGTGTGGGAGGTAGTAACCGTTATCATGGAACTCAGATTCTTCAACTACCTCCATGTGACGCAATTCTTTGTATTCATTCATAAAATCTGAATATAAATGCTGCAAGTTCGAATCCCGATCTAGTCTTTGCCAAAGCTGATTAAGTCGTTTGATCGCTAAATTTCTCGATTCACCTAATAATGTCGCATCTTCCACAAGTATGTGAACAACGTATTGAATCTCGGAAGTACGATAATGTGTTTCTTTAAAACTTTTTTAGCAAAATTTTTCTTCCTTAATAAGAAATTCCTTTGACTCATTAATATTCTCCACCTCCTAAAATTTTGCAACGTTTAGTCAATATGTTCATTCTGTCAAAGTATTGCGTAATTTGATTCGGATGGCATATTATGTACTTTTCTGCTAACAACAAAACCAAATACAGTTTCCAGGAACATTAAATATTGTGAATCGTCGCGAACTTGACGAGGTTTCAGTAATTCAAAAAAAAAAAAAAAAAAAAAAAAAAACGTTCTGCACTGCTATATCTACTTTTTTATTTGATTTAGTAATGTATTGTCAGCTAATATAACGTTACTTGGATTATTTAAATCCTGAACAAATGTAGATTTTACAGACAATAATTCTGTAATTTTTGGAACTGTAAAAAGTCAAGTTTCTTAGAAAAGTCTCCCCTTTTATTCGAAATTACAGTGTTTATTTTATTGTCAATCAATACTTCGTTTCCATTTAATCCGGATACTTGTGAAAATATTTTTATTATTTTTAATCCCAGCCTTCTGGCTAAATCGGAAATTACAATATGTACTTGAGAACAAGAATACAAATATGCTTTGGCCTCAATGAATTTGCCAGACGAAGTTTTTATTTTTATTATAGCAGAGGGTAAAATGACATATTTATTGGTATTATAATAGCTATTTGAAAGATTTTTTTTTTCATTTCCTGAATTGATATCAGCGAAACTATTATTTTCTAACGCATTTGGCGACTGACTAATGCTCGTATCTCTACAAAGTATTGTGCCTATAGCATTTAAATGCCTTACCAACATTTTAAAATGTGCATTGAAAGAATAGATGAGATTTAGAAAGGTAATGAATACGAAATTTATTTTTCTTAACAACATTAAATCTTTCGTTAAAACCCATATTAAGAAATATCGGGGATTTTGAAGTGTTTATTACAAACATATTGATAGAGCATTGCTGATATTGCAATAAGATGCACAAAATATTGAGTTGTAAGATAATGAATGAAATTTTGCATTTTTAAATACAAGCAAACAACCATAGTTTGAAAAACATCGCAGCAATTGTTTCGTTCGAAATATTATAGTATAACCTTTCATCAGGGGAAAAATTAGTCACGAGTGCAATGGGAATGAGGCAACACACTAAAATCTTGCTATTCTATGTCACAGAGGTTAATATATAACTAATACACAAAATAGGAAAGAATGATATAGCAGCGATATCGGTTGGGTGATTTAGATAAAAAATATTATCTATTCTGGAATATGTAAAGAATCACTTAAAAACGAGGTTTGTCATGTTTTTGACCTACCGTATTCACAAAATTTACATCTTCTACACAGATATACCAACATAATTTTTCTAAAAACAATTAAATGATATTGAAAGAATTTAAATATTAAACCCAACGCTTTACATTTCAGAATTCGGCTGATCATTCACCTACATTTTAGATTAAATTGTATATCTTCAATACTTTTGAGCATTTCTACAAATAAGAAAATTGTCTGCGTACATATGAAATAACAGTCGTGTAGATCTACCCAATTTCGTAAACAAGTGCATCGTTTCACGATCTTAACAACACAATCAATAACATATTTTTATAATTCAGTTCAATTTGAAATATTACAAAGAAAATTTTTATTAAAGGCAACTTGATTTATTTTGTTTCATATCATCCTTCACAATAGTTTTGTCACGTCTAAGAGATTTTCAGTTTACCTCGATTTCAAACTTTTTTCAAACTACGATTTTTTCAACATAGCGAGTATATAACCTGAAATTAATTTGAATTTGCCCTGTAATTACATTTATATTTATACTTTGTAGAAATCTTTTAATATGATACCACTCAGAGTCGCCTGTCGCTCTAACTATCAGCTGGAATGCCACCAGCTGATAGACTAATGACGATATGAGAAAATATGCTCCGTGGTGGAAAAATGTTCCGACGGTTGCCAAATCCTAAGCTTAGGATACTTCACATTACGGAAAATAATTTTATTAACTGATTCGATGATCTAAAGTCACTGTATGTCAGATAAGGTGAAAAGTCTCACAGTCACAACAGCAAAATTGTGTATTCTTTAGATGGTAACACAATCACCCTTAGTCGAATGTTATTTGTTTTTCTGACGTGAAATCACTTCATTGGTTTGCTCAGTAAAAACTTTGACCTCGGTCTTTTGAATTTTTTACACATTCGTGGTTTGAGGAATCCGCCTGTAGGTTGTGAGTGTGTTAGTGTGTTAATATGTTAGTTTTTGTCAGTCTGTGGGCCTGATATCCCAAATGATGAGTAGAGAGGTAGGACCAGTTTAAAAAAAATTTTATGACATTTTCAAGAACCATATCGATTTACAACATTATAATTTAAAATTTTCGTAAGTTAATTGAAATTCACGATTTTCTTAACATGGGAGAATAGGGCAAAATTTAGCTTAAACGTTCATTAAAATGAATATTTTCAATATAAAGATGTCAGGCAAGCTTTAAAATATTATTGATAATACGCACATAGACATAATTAACAATGAAAACTCCTCTTTGAAAATTTTATAAACTTTTTGAAATTTACGAATTTCTTAACGTGGCAGAAAAAGGCAAAATTCAAAACGTCCATTTTGAGGGATACTTTCATCGTAAAGATGTCAGACCACATGTAAAATATCATTTAGGATACTGGAATGAACATCATTGTCTAATTATTTTCTAATTAAAAAAAAATTGTATGTTATTCAAAATTTACGATTTTTCTATGTATATATTTTTTAATTTAGGATAAGGTAAATGTATCGAAACGAAAGTTGTAGCATTTAAGGCCGGATATATTCTGTCACAGTGTCATGCGATAAGCCAATTTTCTTCTCTTAATATAAATAAATTAGTATGCCCTGCAGTAGAAATTTAGGCGAACAAATATATGACGGGGAATTGAGCAGAACCCACCTTTGTCAGCTAGTTTATTTAATGAAAGATGTGAACATAAAGTCTTCCAATCAAACGACTTTTCTGTAAAAATACACTTATTCAAAAGTAAACTAAAAATCACAACAATCGTGCTTCATTAACTGTTGAGAAGCGTTTTCTAAACTGTTGGAAAAGTTTTCCATTAACTTTCGTTTTCGATCTAGTAGGAAGATGACAGCACACCTGTCTATGTCTACTGCTGTTTCTGTGATGGGATCATGGCCTACTTTCTCCGGTAATTGGCAGTTCCTGCCAGCACGTGGTCCTACAACCTGAGGATAGTGCCATCGACTGTTTCACCACCACAAGGTCACATTGTCGATGAGTTATTATTATTATTTTTTTTGTCTCAGTCAAATAAAACGTAGTTAAGTTAAAAAAAAAAAAATGTTAATGGATTGATAAAATAGGTAGTTCCAGGATTGTTATTTGGTTCTACTGAAAATCGGATGAATCACTCTTTCAATGTAAAATCTGCTTCACTAGTAAAATCTCTTGCCTTGTTTTAGAAGAAGTCTCCTGCAGATTAGTTACTAAAAATAAGTCATACTTGATAGGTGTAGTCCAAATTAAGGCATGGCCATACAGGGCACTGGCCCAATGCCTCCAAATTCAAGGAGTTTCAAATGTATGTGAAATAACACTAAAACATGTATTCAATACGTTGAATAAAAGCAAAAAAAAAAAAAAAAAAAAAAAAAAAAGACTATTTCTGCTATTATACTTTCAAATTTAAACAGATATTAAAAATCAGTATCTCTCATCTTTTAAAATATGAAAATTTGTAAAGAAAGTAGTGTGTAATTTTCGTACCTCTAAGTGAAATTCATGAGTTAAAAATGAGCATATATTAGTAATAGTTGCTTCTCACTGTGTCCGTATGCTGTGTCTGGAACCCAGAACAAATAAACTCTTAAAATTTACAAAAGAAAATATAGCTGATTCCTTTAAAGGGAATTGAAAGACTTGCTGCAAAAGGAGATAGCTTCAATTGAAGTTTTCAGAAAAGTATTTTTATTTATTTATAGACTTATTTTTAATTAAAAATTTTTAATTATATAAGACATATTTTTGATAAATTTTCATGAATGTTTTGACATATCAGAATAGTATTTACACTCAAAAATAGTTATCCCACATAACATAACATAACTGACATCATGTGCATTTATTGGAGCTATCCCTAATTCTTGCCTCAAAATGGAACTACATCCTTGCACCAAAATTTCAAATTCAAAAGAATAAATTTTATTTTTATGATGTTCTGTGCAAAGAATTCTAATAATTTTTATAACAAAAAAGCTCAAAACTTGTGCATGCAAAAAAGTGTACTATTTATCAGTGGATAGGAACAGTAATGTCTATACTAAGCCTGTCCAACACAAAACATTTAGTGGGCCGCATTTGAAATCTATTTATTCAGGCGGGCTGCACACGCACACTCATATACATATTTAAGGGGTGGGGGAATGTAAAAACTTAGAACACACACACCGAATACATGTTAAACTTATTTTTATACATGAAATAACAGTCGAAAAATAAAAGAATTATGACTATATATTAATTATAATCATAAGAATTAATAATCGATTTGATAATATTTTATTAGCTATAATCAATGCGATATTTGTTTTTCAAGCTACCATAGTTGGTATTTTTACTCCGAGGAGTCAGTACGAATTTATTAATTGTTCATGTGTTAAACAACAATATACAAATTATGAATTTTGTGAATTTTATTGAGGGCCGCTAAGTATCACATGGCAAGCAGTATGTGGCCTGGGGGCCGCGGATTGGTCACCCTTGGTCTAAACTATAAATTAAAATTGTTTGTAAAGCATTTATGACTCTTATAAGGTTGCATATGTATTATAGAGCAACCAGAAAATTTTATTATTTAGTTTCGTCTCATTTGTTAAAAAAACGATATTAAAAAAAATATATATATATATTAGATTTTGAACGAATAGTTTATGAAATTGAAAATATAAAATCTACATTGACTTCACTCGACTTTCTGAACATAAGTAATTAACGTTAGTAATGTGGAACGGTGACCTATAACATGTATATAAATTTCCTTCTCAATCAGGTGAGGGTTTAGACACTATCGCACTGTAAATAATTTGAGCCCATAAGCCACAATGCTAAAGAATATTTCTTTGTGTCCCTGTAAAAAATTATAAGTACCAGATTCTCCAAACTTCATACAGTTTGTGTGACGGTGACTTATAACATGTGTATAAAGTTTTAGCTCAATCGAATAAGGCTTTTTGACGCTATCGCACATTAAAAAATTTGGGCCCATAAACCATAATGCTAAAGAACTTTTCTTTGTGTCCCTTAAAATTCTATAACCCACCAAAATCAATAAGGTTCGTTCTACGGTGACTTATATCATGTGTACCAACTTTTTACTCATTCGAACAAAGCGTCAAGGCGGGTCTCCACCTTTCCCGTCTTTCAATTCAAAATGGCGGACTGCAAAAAAAGTGATTTAGAACAACGCTATCGTGTTCAGTCACATACATACATACATCACCGTAGAAATAGCAAAAATGATCTCAGCACCTCAAAACTTGTAGAAACACCAAAATCTAAACATCGGGTTTTTGACCTAGTTACAATACTTTCCTTACATGTTTATGTTCGGAAAGTAAAACAAAAAAAAAAAAAAAAAAAATCCAACAATTAACTTATTAGTATTAAAAACTAGGTTATATACACACAATTAAAAAAAAATAATCTATGTATTTCATTTTTTATTTTATTATTGTTACTTTTTAACCGACTTCAAAAAAAGAAGGAAGGTTCTCAATTCAAACCGTATGTTTTTTTTATGTTTGTTAGCTCATAACTTCTGAACGGATGCTCCGATTTTGATACTTTTTGTTTTGTTGAAAAGGTCTTGGTCTGCAATAGGTCCCATTGTAATATCTTTACGATCTAAAGAAAATACAGGGTGATCAAAAAAACCAGTCCCAACTCTTTTAACTGCTAAACGGCTGCAGGTCTAGTAATAAAAATGGTATGTAAGTGTAGTAAAGTGGCGCTGCAGTACAAGGTTAAACCGCTTGCTGCGCCACCTGGTGGAAAATAGTGGAGTTAGTGTTCCTATCTCGAAACGGTTCTAGAGAAAAAAAGTGAATTAGAAAGTTGAAGATTATCATCGATTTAGTACAAAAAGACAGTTTAGACATTCATGCTAGCGTTTCTATCTCGGAAACGGTTCAAGACAGGGGAAAAAAGTGAATTATAAAATTGCAGAGCATCATCGATTTAGTACGAAAAGATAGTTTTGACATTAATGCTAAAAGTACAAGGCTAAAAACGTGCCTCTTTTGTTCGCAATTTCTTACACTATTCACACTTGAGCTACATTGCTCACGTTGTAGCGTAGCTGGTGAGACATACGCTATGTAGTTTAAAATACGGTTACTTGATACTTTTTGCTTTGTTGTAGAGATCTTGGTCTGAAGTAGGTCCCATTATAACATCTTTACAATCGAAAGAAAATAAAGCGCCATCTGGTGAAAAACAGCGGCATTAGCGCTCCTATTTCAAAAACGGTTCAAGATGGGCGAAAAGTTAATTACGAAGTTGTAGAGTATCATCGATTTACTACGAAAATACAGTTTTTAGACATTATTGCTAAAAATAGAACGCTTGAAACGTGCAATTGTTTGTCCGCAATTTCCTACACTGTGCACACTTGAACTTCGTTGCACGCTTTACAGCGTAGCGGATGACACTTATACTCTATGGTTCAAAGTACTGTTACTGTAAGCGGTCACATCGATTAGCGCAAAGTCGTTTTCAACCAACTTCAGAAAGGAGGGTGTTCTTAATTCTTGCTATGTGTTTTTGTTGGTGTTTGTAAGCTTATAACTTCGTAAGAAATGCTCTAATTAACCGACTTCAAAAAGGAGGAGGTTCTCAATTCAAAGCGTATGGTTTTTGTTTTTGTTTTTGTTTATTAGCTCATAACTTCTGAACGGATGATCCGATTTTGATACTTTTTGTTTTATTGTAAAGGACTTGGTCTGAAATAGGTCCCATTGTAAGATCTTTACGATCAAAAAAAATACAGGGGGCCCAAAAAAGCCAGTCCCGACTCTTTTAACTGCTGAACAGCTGCAGCTATAGTCATAAAAGTGGTATGTAGGTACAGTAAAGTGGACATGTGCTACGCGATTCAACCGCCTAAAGCGCCCCCTGGTGGAAAAGAGTGGAGTTAGCGATCCTTTCTCGGAAACGTTTCAAGACAGGGGAAAAAAAGTGAATTATAAAATTGCAGAGCATCATTGATGTAGTACGCAAAGATAGTTTAGACATTAATGCTAAAAACAAAACGCTTAAAACGTGCATTTGTTTGTTCACATTTTCCTATTTTGTGCACACTTGAAAAACATTGCATATGTTGTAGCGTAGCGGGCGACATTTTATGCTATGTAAAATTCAAAGTATGGTTATTGTAAGTGGTCACATCGATTACGCATAGGCGTTTTAAGCCGACTTCATAAAGGAAGAGGTTCTCAATACAAACCATGTTTCTCGTTGTTGTTGTTGAAATTTTTTAGCTCATAACTTCGTAAGAGATGATTTAATTTAAATACTTTTTTTGTGTTCGTAATGATCTTGGCCTGAAATAAGTTTCATTAGGATTTCATTAAGATATAAACAAATTACAGGATACTCACAAAAGTCTGTTTTCACTCTAACTGCTGGACGCAAGCAGCTACAATGGTAAAAGCAGTGTGTAAGTATCGATGTTGAAACTTCTGTCCGTCAGCTGCAATGCATATTTTGCTCTTTGTTTGAACTTTACGCTGCGCAATTTCCAGCGCAGCGGGTGACACGTATTTACTGTAAAGTTCAATATATATGCGTAATAGATTTTAAAATTTTAAAACAAGTTAACAAATGCATCCCTAATATCTTACACATCTGGATAAATCTCTGTCTAGACTATAATCACTTTCCTAAAGTTCTTCGCCAGGGCCAAGTTGTATTTTTCCTGAAACAAGGGAAGTCACCTTCTGAGTCAAAATCATATCGCCCGATCTGCCTTCTTCCAACCCTAGGAAAATTGTTGGAAAAATTAATTGTTGTCCGACTTAATTACTTTTTGGAATCTAACCAGCTCTTAAATGAACGGCAATTTGGGTTCAGAGAGGGCAGATCTTGCGAACAGGCCTTAGAAAAAATTTTGTCTTCTAGTGCCCTCAGTTACAATACTGATCAATATACAACTTTAGTTTCCCTGGATATCCAAGGGGCATTCGACAATATCGAATGGCCCCACATTCTTAACTCCCTATCAAAAATTGAATGTCCGAGAAACTTGGCGGGAGTCATCCGATCGTACTTATCTGAGCGTTCCATCTTAATCGACTGGGGTTCAGGCTCTAGTGTGCACAGTCAACAGAAAGGTTGTCCACAGGGCTCGTGTCTCGGCCCGGTCCTGTGGACACTCATTGCTAATAACATACTGAATTCTATGAGCTCACAAGGCTTTGAATTATTTGCATTTGCGGATGACTTCACGTTAATTCTCTCGGGCAAACGCAGAAAAGATCTGGAGACCTTAGCTCAGGATGCCTTCACTGCTTTTTCCCAGCTGCTCAAAGACCTAAACCTTCAACTTTCACCCAATAAAACTCAATCTTTAACTTTCTCCAAACCGCGTATACTGAAGAAAAAGCCGACGATGAGGTATGAGGGCAAAAGTGTAAAACATGTCGATCACTTGAAAATTTTAGGACTAACAATAGAAAAAAACCTTAACTGGATTGAACATTTAAACTCACTTAAAATTAAACTTCTTATACATTATCATAACTCGTGCAAATTAATGGGTAAACAATGGGGTATAAGCACCAAAATGTTAAAAACATGGTATCTAACAATAGTGGAAAAAATCGTTACTTATGGGGCGGGAATCTGGGGAGGTAATCTTTCAAAAACAGCTATAGGAAAAATAAATTCATTGCAAAGGATGTTCCTCTTGCAACTGTCACGGGGTTATAAAACCATCTCCACTGATGCCCTCCACGTCATCACCGGTGTTCCTCCTTTACACCTCACTCTGAATTACGAATACAACAGAATAAACGTACTACAACTAAGAAACAAAGACCTACAGAAAATCCTATTTCCAAATGAAGAAATTCAACTCAAAATGGGCAGCTGGTTCATACACCCAGCAGAGGACTTTACGCATGCATTAATTAATACTAATATTAACTCCTTCTCTCCTACAGCCCCTGTGGCGATATATACAGATGGATCTAAGACAGACCATGGTGTGGGTGCCGCATTTTGCGCCTTTGTTGACGGGGTCTTGGTTCATCAGTGGTCCTGTAGGCTTGGGGACTGTAACACTGTTTTCCAGGCTGAGATTTTTTCTATCAGCCAAGCAATTTCTTGGTCAATTTCTTATTTTACCAATTCGAAAATTTCTATCTACAGTGACAGTCTCTCAGGTCTTCAGGCTCTGGCTCGCCACAGGAGTAACCATCCTATTATTCAGAAAATCAAATTAGATCTCCTGTCTAAGCCCGAGACTTTCTCTTTAGCTCATGTCTCCGCTCACAGGGGTGTCGCGGGCAATGAAATGGCAGATCTCTTAGCAAAAACTGCCACTAAAAAGGAAGCAGTGGATTTCGTTCTGGCTCTCCCCCCCTCTTATATCAAAATATGTCTTAAAGCACGACTAAAGAAAGAATGGCAGCTATACTGGGATACATCTCCTAAAGGTAGATTTACGTTTAACTTCCTCCCAAAAGTGTCAAATTATAACTTTGACCTTTCCCCAGCCATAACAGCCTTCTTAACGGGCCATGGCCCGTTCAAATCACATCTCTTCAAGTTTCATTGCTCGCGCACTCCACAATGTGAGTGCGGCGCTGAGGGTAATGCAAATCATTACTTTTTCTCATGCCCACTAACTCTTGATTGGCGTATCCTTAACCCACCTAATAAACCTAACGACTGGCTTTTTAATATCGTTACCCGGCTTCCCCTACGTCAGAAACTAACCAGAATCTATAACTTCTTAATGCATCTTTCCAATTTGACCGACTAATGTTTCAATCTTCCAAGGCAGTTACCAACTTTTCTCATGGAGGACCATACAATTTTTCTTCACAAGCTTTTCCATGCGAGGGATCAAGGCTCCGTTCTTCTTTTCATATTCTTGTTCCTTGTCGCCCTCTGTCGTGTGAAAGCTCCGCTTTGGCGACCTCTGTAACCTTTTTTTTTTTTTTTTTTTTTTTTTTTTTTGTTTATGCAATAAACAACGGAGGAGGTTTAACCTTCAGACACGGGCTCTTTTGAATCACCACAGTGCCATCGGAGCCCCTCTCTAAAGGTTGAAATCGCTCAAAACCGCTGCATAGTGGTGAGCGGCCACCTTCCGTCTTAGAATCCTTAGAATATATATGCTTAACAGAATTTTCGGTTACGAATACAGCGTATCCTTTCTTTACATTTCTAAAGACTTTTTAATTTAACGTATGTTCGTTCAATAGATAGTTTTTTGGTCATATCCAATAAAGGCAAGAAAAGTGACACAATTTAAAAATGCAGCATTTGAGAAAAATAAACTTAAAAATAACTTGACTAGAATAAAACTGGGACAACTGTCTCTCGAGTGGATAACTTTCGAGATGGAGATGTAACTTTTTTGTTCACATTGGGTGTATTTAATGTATTTTTCAGTGACATAAACCATTTTTTGAGTAATGTCACCCTTGGAAGTTGTGATTTGTGAAACTTCCTTCGAACGTCTTCTGATGTTCTGCTATATGAATAAGTTTTCACTGAAAAGAGAAAAATAAAATCTTTTTGTAAAAAAAATAGAACCGACTCCAAAAAGCAACTACTATACAAACAACTAAAAAAATAAAATAAAATAAAAAATAAATGGTATGAAATGAAACTGTAAATTGCGCCTAAAAATATAAAATAATTTCCTTCGCCAAACAACCTATAACACTACAATTAATCATAACTTTTGAAGTCGGCGCAAAATTAAATAAAAATTTATACCTTTATTCAATACAAAAATCAAATCCTATTCAAAATACACGTTTCACATTGTTACCTGCAAAACGCAGCCGAAAACTACTTTGATTCAAGAAAACAAATAAGATTTCGTAAGCAGCAAAAATTGGCGAAGATGCTGGTATCTGACGTCCTTGGTGAACGAAAAATCGCAAAATTATCTGGCAAACATATTTAATTTCTTTGGGATATCATGATTATTTTAATAAGGTATATCAAGAGAGTAATCAAGAATATGAAACAACACATCGTACAATATATATTATGAAAATATACATCTTGCGTGTATATTTTTGCCTTACGTTTTTATCGCCAAATTCAAAGGCCATCAAGGATGATCTAACTTCGTAGAAATATAAATACCGCATTGTGAAGATGTTCACTGTTCTATGTAGATGCTACTAATGGACCAATTGTATACAGTGATAAAATAATAAAGGAAACATGAAAATGGATCATTCGAGACAACAGCATTTGTTGCTACCAATCTAAAGACAAACCTTTAAAAACTAATTAAATTTTATTTAATTTTGCGCCGACTTCAAAAGTTATGATTAATTGTAGTGTTATAGGTTGTTTGGCGAAGGAAATTATTTTATATTTTTAGGCGCAATTTACAGTTTCATTTCATACCATTTATTTTTTATTTTATTTTATTTTTTTAGTTGTTTGTATAGTAGTTGCTTTTTGGAGTCGGTTCTATTTTTTTTACAAAAAGATTTTATTTATGATAATTTGTAAAATGCCGATACAACGCATATGATTATTTTGAATTAAACTAATTTTGTAGTGCTAAACTTTTAAAAACTATTCTGTAAAAGTAGGTTACTATTTTCACAAATTCTGACAACTGCAATAATTTTGAATGGTTTACATATTTTTCTATAAAAAAACAGAAATGAATTTTTGGAATTTAAAATATTTGAGAGTGATAATTAGTATTTTTATCCATTTCTGTAAAACCACTAACGAACTAAGTCGACGTACACATTCCAATTTTAATGACCCAATTTTCAGCTCATTTGCTAATACTAGTATAAATGAAATTTGCTTTAATGAGTTTCAAAACCTTATTTCTTGGATTACGCATGAAGAAACAAGCAGTTTCACAAACGAATAAGTAAATCAAAGCAATTAACTCTTTATTCTTTCGTAATTTTGTAAAGATATCAACGTTTATAACGCTTTTAAGAATTATATTAATAAAAGAGACAGACACTGATTTTTAAGGAATGAGACCAATACTAGATTTTTAGTAATATATAAACTCAGTAAAATATAAATAAATAAAAAAATAAATAAATAAAAACTTGGTATGTTATATAGATAACATGCAAAATTATGCTTATTCAATTTGGATATAAATCGGGCCGCAGGTGTTGAAACTGTTATTCCGTTTGTTCGATTTTATAGAAAAATATATCTCAGCATGTATTGGTTAAAATTGCCCCAAACTGTTTGTGTAAATTCCTTGTGTGAAGTTAGGATGATTGAATTTTTATACATATTAACTTTTAGGTGACATTTTTATAAAGAAAGATATCGAAGAAAGTTTTGTTAAGACTACAACATGCTTTTTTGTGCTTACTTTAATTATTGCGCTTTAGAATTTCCCTGTATTCTTTCTTCATAGCTCTTTCGTGATGCCGCAACAGTTTGAAGACTGGACAGTTAAATGTATATTTCATGAATTTCTATAAGAAATCGACGAATAATGCTATATTTATATCCTTATAAAAAAGTTTAGAATTTCAAATTTTATATAGAAAATATTTCAAAGAAAATATTTATAGAAAATTATTGAAATATGCGTTGATTTAATCCTAAAAGTTTAGAATTTGTTAATTCTTTTTGATAGCAAATGATTCCACATAAAAGATCCATTAACTCGAAAGTTTATTGCACTGTAAATGAAAGTGTCTGAAATTCAGACAAAAAATATGACTGAAATGGAATGTTGAGTTTTGAAAGGCATAAGAATGTCATAGTTATTTTAGACGCTTGAAGCATCTTAAATAACTTAGTATTTTATACGCACTTATTGCGTCAGAAATTCCACCACTTTCAATCACTTATTCGCTCGACAACCGTTAGTGACAACAGTAAACATTTTGAGGATATTTCAGGGTGACTAACACTACAACTTTTGCAAATTCCCCGACTTTTCCGTGACTTATGCTGTTTGTTTCCAAACAATTTTGCAAAATTAGGGAAGAGTTTAGCAATTTACAATAACGAGCTTTTAATACTGGCTTATTTCCACAATATTTGTCAAAATTCCCTGACTTTACTTGAAATTCCCTGACTTCGCTACGGAGGGCACTCTCCCTCTGGCCTAGGACTCTAGTTTAGTCAATCAGCCTTAATCCCCACAACCCAATCTAAATTCTTAACTTTTACAGACTCATTTAAATTTTATGAATTTTCCATGACTTTTCCAGACTCACATAAGTTAACTGATTTTCCCTGACTAATGACCATCCTGTATATATATATATATATATATATTGTTTTTTTAAGAGGAGAGGGGAGTAATGTTTATTAATGCTTTTTGGTGTACAATCATTATTTAAACTTGAAAAAAGTTTTAAAGATTAAATGAAGTTTTTTGGTTAAAAATTAAACTCAGGTTTTTTTTTTAATCGCTTAATTAATTGATAGAGTATTATTTCCATAAATAACTAAATAAATAAAGATAAATAAATAAGTATAAACCAAACTTCTTGTGTCGAAGTACATTGTTTTAGAAATTATTTCAAATATAATTTTATGCATATTTATTATGGAAAACAATGCCAAATTTAGTGAATACTGAATAATAATAAAAAAAAAAGTATAGTGCTTAAAACAAATTCTATTTAGGAACATTGCAAAGTGACACAAGTGTCTGAATTTATAAGTATCCAAACTATAAAATGTCTGAATTTCTAAAAAATAAAAGTAAAAGTAAAATAAAATACAATGTCTTAATTTTGAAGTGTCCGAACTGTAATATGTCTTAATTTCAGACGAATCAGTATTATTCAGATATTTATCTCAGCCCATTTACACGAATACATTCAAGTGTCTTAACTTCAGACACATGCAAAGTCTGAAATTGTGCATACTTACGCTCTTCAGACACTTTTGTAACTGAATTGGCCTTTTAGGCCCATTTCAGTCTAATAAGATGCTTTGTTTACAATATAAATTTTAAGACAAATTTATATTAAAATAATATTATAGTTTTAAAAAATTAAAGAACACGCTTTTATAGAAATGTGAACTAAAAAGCACAAAATACCTATCTTAGTATTAAAATGCAGGGTAAGAGAAAATCGTGTGACTGACACACCATAATATTTACATACATTTAAATCTTTAATTAAAATAATTTAGAATTAAACAAAAACCATTTTTAAAAAATCTCCTTTGACTGGGGTCGAACGTTAGACCTTTAGGTTCGTAGCGCGGAGCTTTACCTCACAGCCACAGCGTTCACGTAGGGAAAGTCTTTTTATACAATACAGATTTTTTGTTTGCTCCCAGAGCTGTTACAAACATACATTATACATACAAACATACACACAGGTGAAGCTAATAAAAGCGTGTTAATAAAAAATATATATATAAATATGCAGTTAAAATTTTCTTGATTTAAAAATATTCCAACATCCACCATTTAATCCTTTTCAACCTTCACTACACTTTTTACTTTCTCTTAACCATATATATAGTAGAGAAAGTACTGTTTTTAGGTCAAATTTTCGAAATTGAGTTTTGTTATATATTTACACGTTTTATTATCCCCTGAATTCCAAAAACATATTTTTAGCGGTTGGTATGTATGTGTGTTTGTGTGACTTTCATGAAGATATCACAAGAACAAATAGTACCTGGAAATAGGAACTCGGTATCCTAAATTTATATCATATAGTGATACTACACTGCACTTTTCGTTGAGATCAAGCAAATGATTTGTGTGCAGGGATATGCAAGAGAATTGAAATACATTACATCTATGGAGAAAATTTATGATAAGTACAGTGTAACATCTATAAGCTGCCCTAAATAAGATAGAATTAACATTTTTTTCTTCCTTTTTTGGGTTAATGCATAAAATCATGTTTTGTGTAGATTGTAATATGGAAATCATTCATCATTCGTTTACAGAGTTACTGTATTTAGATACATTGGGGCTATATTTCGAAATTGCCAGAAGTGCATTTTATTTTATGTTAATTGTTTTTAATATAAAATTAAAATTTAAGTACAGATTATGATGTGTATATTTTATATAGACAATATACAGAGCTTATAAAAAAGCATCAATATATAGAGCTTCCCAAAATTAAGCTAAACGTTCTTTTTTATTAAATATAATTGAAGGAATTGCTTTGCTACATTTTACTATGAAAATGAGCGCACTGATCAAAAAGAAAAATTAATTTTTTATGCCCATACTGAAAATAAAGTATTTCCTAAAGATCTTTTTTTAACTCTGTTTATTTTTATTTATTAATTTATTTTTGTACAACATCACGTTTTGAGGGACTCAGATTATGAAAGCCCAATTTTTAGCGGTTGGTCTGTATGTATACATGTTATCAGCATAACTTAAAAACAAATAACTGGAGGATATTCAAGTTTGCCCTTTTAAAGTTTGTATTCAGTTGACACTACAAATTTTGATGTAGTTTGGCAAATTTGAAAGAAAATTAATAACAGCCTTCATTTTCGTCTTTTTTTTTTTTTCCAAATAAATGTAGGCACTATTATTGAATGGGGAGTTAAAAACGACGGCAGCTCCCCCCCAAAGAATTTTATGACAAATAAAACTGTTCTGAAACATATTTAAAAAATTTTTTTCCTTTAAGTCGATGGACGTTTATTATCGTGCCTTGTTGATCTTACGACTAATCTGCAATCTATCTTGAAATGCAGGGGGAGAGAAAGTCCTTATTATTATTCCTTTTAAAAATTTCTAAACTATTTTAAAAAATGGCTATTAAACGCATAACTGATTACATAGTTGCAAAAAAGGAAAAAAAAAGAAATTTTAAGTTTCGAAAATTCTTTTTTTTAAATTAAATGTCTATATGTTAACCTGATTAAATTCAAATAATAATTAATTTAGTAAATAAATAACTTTATAAACAAACACTGTATTTTGAAGAAACTAGCAACATTTGATTATTGATAGCAACATTATATTTCAGAGGAAATCAAATGCAGAAGTCGTTTTAAATCACTAGTAGGTGGAATGTACTTTTCTGCTTTAATGATGCACTCGTGCCTGTTTTTTTTTTGTTTTGTTTTTTTTTCATTTGATGTACGGTTGTTGTATAATTTTGACATGAAAGAGCTGTTGCGAGATCAAGCAGCTTATAGTATTTACTTAGAAAGTTATTTATTTATTTAATTAAATACACAGGAATAAAACAAATTTTTTCGGCTACATGAAATTTTTGTCAGTAAACTTTATGTTTTCGAAGATGCTGAAACCAAAAATGACCTCCAATTATGTCCATCATAAATAGTTTGTTTTAATAATCGGAGTGTACAATAAAAAAATCATAAACTTTATTACATTAATTTAACATATTCTTTCTCACAATTAAACAAACAATTACTTCATGTTATATTTAATATTGCGTATTCATTTTTTTTTTTTTGTTTGTGAAATCTTTTCCTCTTCTTTTTCATGCCCCTCCAAAATCTCTTCCACCCCTTCCACTGCCCCGATACACACTACTTTCCATTTTTAAAATACTTTTTAACCTTTCTATTATAAATAATATTTAAAATTAAGAAATAACTATTGAATATATTTTTACAATCAACTTAGGGGGCTCTGCCCCCTGACCACACCGCTCTGCCCCGAGGGACGCTTCGCCTCCCCCCTCCTCACTTTACTTATTAACCTATGCAGGGCTCTACCCTCCTATTCGCTGCTTTGTTTTTTCCTGAATAGGAATATTAATAGTGCATAACACACGACAAAATCAGAAAAATATTATAAAAATTCCCGTATTCAATGTCAAATTGAAATACATAATATTTAATGCGACATTATTTATTTTATTTATTTTTATGGAAATTATGCTGAAAATGAGCAATTGTTCTTTTTTTCTTTCTTTTTTGAATAGAAAGAAATTCGTAATATCTAGATAATTTTGAATTACAGCTTTAGTATATGACCCTTTTTTTTCTTTTTTACAAACATGGACCCAGACCGTGGAGCCCCAGTCGGTAAAGCGCCGAGCTTGTAATTGGAAGATTGCAGGTTCGATACTTTAGCGAGCCAAAGATCATCGTGTACACTAATGGTGGCTGGTGCACATAAAATCCGTCATGGCCGCAAAGTCCTCAATGTTCCCATCAAAACTGTACCTCTGGGGATCACCAAAGCGGGGAACCCTCCCCTCCGTGGAGGGTCAAAATTGTGATGACATGTCTCTGGATCATTCCGAGGGGTGCGTCCTAGACCGTCGCTAATTACCCATAGCGCAGTTCTGGTGCGACGTCAAACCCAACCTATCAACCTACAACCATGGATCATATTTTAATTTTCCCATGTGAAATGACTACCCCTTCATTGGGTATCGCGTCATAACATCGCCGGAAAAAACATCGCACGTCAAAACATAGACGACAAAACATCGCCGCAAAAACATCGTTGTGTTAAAATCATCGATGACAAAAACATAGCCAAATGATAAGTTATTATTTCGGATAGGATATCTGGTTTTCTAAGCAGCGGAGTCAGACTTGCAGGCGAACTGGCGGCTATTAAAATAGATTATCTGTGAATTCTCTTCCGGAAATTATATTTCATTTCTCCCCCCCCCCCCTCTCTATTATTTTTTTCTTTTAATGCATTAATCTAAAATAATAGTTTTTTTTTTTTTTTTTTTTCCTGAATTACAGATAATTCTATGATTCTAGCAAATGCTATTAAAATAAAACTTTTCAGTTAAAAATTGCACATTTTACAATAATTCAATGAATTTTTAAGAATACTTTGCAATCTTTTTGTTTATTTACTATCAGGCTACGCCCGCTTCGCTGGTCACTATATTTAAATGAATTTTCAAAAGAATTGGATCAGTATTAATTTTTACATGACATTACAAATAAAAACTAAAAAAAAAAAAAAAAAAAGCACTGAAATCGCTTTAGATCTGGCTTCTTCGGGTACCCGTTGCCTAAGTCAGCTCTTTTTTCTACCCGTACTGCATCGGGTCCAGTTTCCCACTGCCTACAGAAAAGTCTTTCCCGGGCATTTCAATCTGGATATTTATCGACGACTTGTGGATTTTCTCTTATTTAAGAACTACGATTTAAAGATGACTGTATCTCAGCATCTATTATATGTTTTAGTTTTTGAACCATGCGTTTTATAGCCCCAGTTATTTACACTATATTACGATTTCATTCCGACCAGTGCAATAAAATAAAATAAAAAAGTAGATTTTCTTAAAAGGAATTAAATACATGAAAAACGAATTTTAATCACTTTCCTTTCTACTATAAACTACCATTTTTTTTCACCCAATAAATATTATAAATAATAATAATTAAAAAAAAAATATTTTTCTTTTAAAGGTATTAATTCAAAAAAAAAAATGAAAAATAAAAAGTTGCTATAGTATAAAATTTATACATAAACGTAACAATTTATTTCTATTGCATTACCATTTGATTTTCAATAAATATAATAATAATAATAATAATAAAAAAAAAAAAAGAAAATCGCCTTCAAATGAATGTATTAAATAAGAAATGAATTGCCTTATAGCCGTTGCTAAGATACGCAGACGATTACAATCGAAGAATAAATTCATGAAAAATGAAACATTAAAGCCAATATTTAAAATCGAAAAAACATTAATTTAAAAAATGCAAATTCGAAATTCGGAAAAATCTCGATGAGGTGCACACCTGCAGGGTCCCAGGTACCTATATGCCAAATTTGGAAGCTCTGCGATCAGTAGTGTGAGCACCAGAGCGCAGACACACACACAGACAAACACACACACAGACACACAGATACTTCTCTTTATTTATATAGATTTATTTATTATTATTATTTTCTCTTACCCATAAGGTAGAGAAAGTATTGTTTTAGGATCAAATTTTCGAACGTTAGTTTTTGTTATATTTACACGTTTTGAGGCCCCCTGAATACGAAAATCGTGTTTTTAGCGGTTGGTCTCTCTCTCTGTGTGTGTGTGTCTGTCTGTGTGCGTGTCTGTTTGTTATCATCATATCTCAAGAACAAATAGAAGCAGAGATTCCCAAACTTGGTATTCTAAATGTGTATCATATAGAGATGCTACACTAAGCTTTTCGTTGAGATGAAGTGAATCGTTCGTGTACAGGGACACTCTAGAGTATCCAAATACATTATGTCTATGGGGGAAATTGCAGTTAAGTAGAGTTTAACATCTATAGACTGCACTAAACCAAATGAAATGAATATATATATTTTATATACATAAAAACATGCCTCATGTAGAATATGGTATAGAAATCATTTACTGTTCGTTTACAGGGCTACACAAAAGAACTAGATTATAATGCGACAATCATGAAAATTGATGACAGTATATTTCAGGTTTTGCCGAGTGTTATTAATATAGGATTATATTTATGCGCACCATGTGATGCGTACATAACTTTCAGAAGATATACAGGGCTGCCAATATTTAAGCCATAACATTCTTCTTTATTTGTTAATGGAAGCGCTTTACTATAATATACTATAACATATAATATTTTACCATCTCTAGGAAAGCTGCTCAAGAATTGAAATTAACTCCGCAAAGTTATATGGTAATGGTAAATAATGTACTTTTTAAGCTAAATGTTCATCGATTGTTTTCTTGTATATTTACACTTTTAAGGCTTCTTGAATACCGAAGTCAAGTTTTATAGTTTGATCTTTGACTGTGTCTGTTAGAGTAAATTAAAAAATAATAATAATTTCAGGCGATCCAAATGATGTATTTTGAAGTGAATACGTTTGTTACTAGAAAAGTTTGTTCAAGATTGACAAGTTTTAAGGAATGATGCGTGTGAAAGTTGTCTAAATAATTTTAAACGAACTTTTGAATTTAATAACAGATTTGAATTCTCTATAAATGTAGTTACAATTAATGAAACGTGGAGTTGAGGGGGGCGTTAGACACACCAGATTCTTTTCTTTTTTTTTTTTTACCTTGCTTTATGTAAGCTTCGTTTTATATCACTTGTGTACCGATATACACCCAAATTAATTTTCATACGTTTTCATAATGGTTATCTCATACATTAAGTTTGATGCATGTATATGTCTTAAAAGTTGAGATTTAACCTTCCTACTTTTGAGATAAATTGCAGCACATAAGCGTTACCTATCGGATGATATGCACCCAAATTGAACTAATAAAGGGTTTCATAATCTTCATTTCTTACATACTAAGTTTTGTGCATTTATATGCAGTAAAATCTAAAATATAGTATCTCCTTGAAAAAACAAAACAAAACAAAAAAAAGTTTGTATAGCAACGCTACCTATTAGTCGATATGCACCCATATTGAATCAGTATAATGTGTTATAATGACCATCTTACCAAGTTTTGTTTGATTATTCACTACAGAACTTGAGATATAGCCTTCTCTAAATTGGGAAAAATCGCAGTATAGTAGCGCCATCTGTTGAGCGATTTGCACCAAAAGTTGACAGACATTAATTTATGTAAGGTGCAACTACATATAAATTTACATTAAATTTTGCTTTGTAGTTTCTGAGATATAGTTGCCACAAATTTTGTCACATGTACTGGCAGACGGACAGACAAAGATTTTCTAAAACAGATTTGATCGTGTTCTGGACCTCTTAAAACGCGTAAATCCATCGAAAAAGGAAGTCTAAAATGTTTACGAAATCAAAACTTTTTTCTATTGAATATGAAGAAAACAATAAAAAAAAAACTATGTTGTGGTCATCACAAAAAATGCTCTATGTCATTGTTTATAACAGGGTATCTCACCGATTGATATGCACAAAAATGTACTCAGCGTAACTTCTCACAAATCATACTTTCCATTGCATGTCGGTGCAGTTTTAACTACTAGATGGTGACATGGCTATCTGAAAATACGCAAAAAATGATAGCAGCACCATCTGTGGACCGATATGCATTCAAATCGAATTAGCGTAATTTTTTATAATATGTAGCTCACATAGGAAGTTTGGTCACTTTATATAACATATAAACTGAAACTGCCTGTGAATAGAAAATATGATAGCAGCATAACAGTGCCACCTGTTCGACCCTCTACACATCCAAAGTGAATCAAAATAATTTTACCTAATATATATGGTATTAAGTTTAGTCCAATTATATATCATAGACGTTGAGATATTGCCATCCCCTAAATGGGATTAAATTGCACCATAGTAGCGCCAGCTATCGGCCCATTTGCATTTAAATCGAATCAGCATTATTTTACATAACATCCATTCCACATGCCAAGTTTAGTGCATTTATAGCCCTATAGAAGCTGAGATACAGATTTTCATTAAAAGAGGGAAAATTACAGCATAGCAGTGCCATCTGTTGGCACCCCAATACCTAATCAAAATTAAATTTAAGTCAAGGTCTACTAAGTATCAAGTTTGGTTAAATTTTACCAATTACTTCAACCGATACAGCATCTACAAAATTTTAGAAGTACACAGAGATTTCCTAAAAGTGACTTTTAAAAAATATTCAAGATATCTCAAAACGTGTACATCCATTGAAAACTTGTGATCAAAAGTTTTCATTATTCCTATACTTTCTTTAAATATATATATATTTACATTTTTATATATAGCTGAAATTAAAATTTTTTTATGTTTACAGAAGCATTTAATAAAAAAGAAAGATGTTAAAAATAGTGTCGTCATGACATAAAAAATCAATCTGACATTTATATTTAATATTTAAGTTGTAGTTGAACAAACAAACAAACAAACAAAAAAAAAAAAAAAAAAAAAAAGAATTTCCTTCTAATGTTTAGTCTATTCAATTGTTATTAACAAAAAAAAAAAAAAAAAAAACGCTTTGTTTTCTATCGGCTATGTTATTGTCGAGGCGATGTTATTGACTAGGCGACGTTTTGACAAGTGATGTTTTGACGGCGATGAATTGACGGGCAACGTTATTCCCGGCGATGTTTTGACGTAGACCCTTCATGACAAAAGAACAACGGCACTGGGAGAAAATTTTTTCAAGGTGGCAAACAGAGTACCTTCATAAAGCCGTCGTTTTCAGTTAATAACTTCTTTAATTAAAATGATAGGGATTTCTAAGAAGCTGAAATGTCTTCCTTGGAGTATTCGGAACACATTGATACCTCTCACGACTAGAAGGACCCTGCCCTCTGAGAGAAGATGTGGTCGTAGACAAAAACATTTGAAGCCAGCGACAATAACTTTTTTTTTTTTTTTTTTAATATATAGAGACAATAGAATACCAGATTTCATGTTTTTAAATAAAATTGCATTTTAAATATGTGTTTTGCATTAAAATATGATGTGATGGCCATTTTCTACTACTTTTTCGGATTTAGTGTGTAAAAGTCTATAAAAACATTAAAATATTCATATGCAGTTTTTTTTTTTTTGGTTGTAGACCTGTATTATTTTTAAATTTAATCAGATTAACATGCAAATGCCAAAAATTTATCGTAAATTAAAAACTCTAATTTTTGCTCTATACATATGCATGATGACATGTATTTTTGAAATTAATTTAACATTTTTCTAAAGAAAATACGTGATCAATGTTAAAGGGTTAAAGCTGACATTTTGAAGAATAATGTTTTCGGATTAATAGTTGAGTCAAGTAAATGGGCAAAAATCTTACACTCATTTTTTGTTTAAAATTACTAATATTTAATTAGTCCTTTTAAAATATGTACTACTATTGTGATATTAACTTTAATACTGTTGTTAATGTTAGTTTAATTAGTGGGTAATTATTTTAATTAGTTTTATAAACCATTATATTAAGACGCCACAAAATTAAATATTATTGTTGTGTTGTATGGGTTAAAGCCGATTGACTACGCTAAGATCCTAGATTGCCTTGCGTGGGTATCTTTCTAAGGGATTCTAGCCTGTATTTACGCGAGTTTCGAATAAAACCACAGGAAACTCGGAACGGCTAGGTCGATTTACTATTATCATATCATGTAATACTGAATTGCTGCAATAAAGTGAAACTGGCTGACCAACTATGCAATTTAGCGGATTTCTTTTTTTTTTCTTCATCATTTTGTGTAGAAATTGTTATGTTTAGTAGGTTAAGCTTTAAAGTACAAACCACAAAAGAATTATATTTCACTTTATTTTTTGTTATGAACACAAACTGCATTATCATCATTGGTCAAGCTTTATTATCAACCGATGTTGTAATAGCAAGTGGAATTTCTAACAATGTTGTTTTCTTGCTAGATGGGTTTCATTTTGAAATGTATAATTTGTTAATTTGTTATAATTTTAAATGTGGTTGCGCATATTATTTAAGCAATATAAATCTTACATTTAATACATATAAATTTTGTAACTTGAAGACAAAATCATTATACGAAGTAAGAAATATTCTACTTATATTATTATAAGGCATTCAGTTAAAATTATCAAGATGATATGCATGTGCACGTCAGCAATAAAAATTTAGTCGTGTACCTAGATTATAATTTGGTAGTCCAAAAGTATAAAACGGTAGATAAACAATTACACACTTTTTACACACGCGTCTACTTTATTTATCAGTCCTTTTATATTGAAAACAAACACTTTAATTGAAACTATTCTAAACACAAAAGATCAATTGTTTATGTTTTATTAATAACTAACAGGCATCGTCTGCTTCACTAATCGCTATACTTAAATGAGTAAAAAAAAAAAAAAAAAATTAATCACTATATTTTAAATCATTTTATAAATAATAATAATAATAAAAAAAAATTCCATTGAAATCACTTAAAACCTCGTTTCGGTTCTCAACTGCTTCCCTACCTACGCTGTAACAGTTTCGAGTCCCCGCGGCTTGCATTCCTGCCTTCAACGGATATTTCAATTTCGGTGTTAACTTGACGATAAGTGCCACTGCTATAAAGCAAGTTTTTATGACAAACTTTTCTCATACAGATTATCATCTTCACTCTATGGCAACAGATGGTAAAACCAGACAATCTTTCAAGTTGATTTTTTTTTTTTTTTTTTTTAAATTCTTAAAGAAAAACAAAAAAATAAAAAATTCGAAAATTGGGCTTCGAGGAGCATTCGGAGAGGTCAAAATGAATCTCCATGCAAAATTCTGTAGCATTTGCGATCAACAGTTTGTCTACAAAGCGGACCAACACTCCTCCAAGTTTAACTTTGTTTTTGTCCCTTTCTCGTCATCTCGGCATTTGAAGGCTTACTGTGAAGCCACTGAAAGGTTTTCTTTTATTAGTTAGCATCTTTTCTATTAATTATTTGCAAAATGTACGCCGGTCCTACACAAAATGATGAAGAAAAAAAAAAAAGAAATCCGCTAAATTGCATAGTTGGTCAGCCAGTTTCACTTTATTGCAGCAATTCAGTATTACATGATATGATAATAGTAAATCGACCTAGCCGTTCCGAGTTTCCTGTGGTTTTATTCGAAACTCGCGTAAATACAGGCTAGAATCCCTTAGAAAGATACCCACGCAAGGCAATCTAGGATCTTAGCGTAGTCAATCGGCTTTAACCCATACAACACAACAATAATATTTAATTTTGTGGCGTCTTAATATAATGGTTTATAAAACTAATTAAAATAATTACCCACTAATTAAACTAACATTAACAACAGTATTAAAGTTAATATCACAATAGTAGTACATATTTTAAAAGGACTAATTAAATATTAGTAATTTTAAACAAAAAATGAGTGTAAGATTTTTGCCCATTTACTTGACTCAACTATTAATCCGAAAACATTATTCTTCAAAATGTCAGCTTTAACCCTTTAACATTGATCACGTATTTTCTTTAGAAAAATGTTAAATTAATTTCAAAAATACATGTCATCATGCATATGTATAGAGCAAAAATTAGAGTTTTTAATTTACGATAAATTTTTGGCATTTGCATGTTAATCTGATTAAATTTAAAAATAATACAGGTCTACAACCAAAAAAAAAAAAACTGCATATGAATATTTTAATGTTTTTATAGACTTTTACACACTAAATCCGAAAAAGTAGTAGAAAATGGCCATCACATCATATTTTAATGCAAAACACATATTTAAAATGCAATTTTATTTAAAAACATGAAATCTGGTATTCTATTGTCTCTATATATTAAAAAAAAAAAAAAAAAAAGTTATTGTCGCTGGCTTCAAATGTTTTTGTCTACGACCACATCTTCTCTCAGAGGGCAGGGTCCTTCTAGTCGTGAGAGGTATCAATGTGTTCCGAATACTCCAAGGAAGACATTTCAGCTTCTTAGAAATCCCTATCATTTTAATTAAAGAAGTTATTAACTGAAAACGACGGCTTTATGAAGGTACTCTGTTTGCCACCTTGAAAAAATTTTCTCCCAGTGCCGTTGTTCTTTTGTCATGAAGGGTCTACGTCAAAACATCGCCGGGAATAACGTCGCCCGTCAATTCATCGCCGTCAAAACATCACTTGTCAAAACGTCGCCTAGTCAATAACATCGCCTCGACAATAACATAGCCGATAGAAAACAAAGCGTTTTTTTTTTTTTTTTTTTTTTTGTTAATAACAATTGAATAGACTAAACATTAGAAGGAAATTCTTTTTTTTTTTTTTTTTTTTTTTTTTTTGTTTGTTTGTTTGTTTGTTCAACTACAACTTAAATATTAAATATAAATGTCAGATTGATTTTTTATGTCATGACGACACTATTTTTAACATCTTTCTTTTTTATTAAATGCTTCTGTAAACATAAAAAAATTTTAATTTCAGCTATATATAAAAATGTAAATATATATATATTTAAAGAAAGTATAGGAATAATGAAAACTTTTGATCACAAGTTTTCAATGGATGTACACGTTTTGAGATATCTTGAATATTTTTTAAAAGTCACTTTTAGGAAATCTCTGTGTACTTCTAAAATTTTGTAGATGCTGTATCGGTTGAAGTAATTGGTAAAATTTAACCAAACTTGATACTTAGTAGACCTTGACTTAAATTTAATTTTGATTAGGTATTGGGGTGCCAACAGATGGCACTGCTATGCTGTAATTTTCCCTCTTTTAATGAAAATCTGTATCTCAGCTTCTATAGGGCTATAAATGCACTAAACTTGGCATGTGGAATGGATGTTATGTAAAATAATGCTGATTCGATTTAAATGCAAATGGGCCGATAGCTGGCGCTACTATGGTGCAATTTAATCCCATTTAGGGGATGGCAATATCTCAACGTCTATGATATATAATTGGACTAAACTTAATACCATATATATTAGGTAAAATTATTTTGATTCACTTTGGATGTGTAGAGGGTCGAACAGGTGGCACTGTTATGCTGCTATCATATTTTCTATTCACAGGCAGTTTCAGTTTATATGTTATATAAAGTGACCAAACTTCCTATGTGAGCTACATATTATAAAAAATTACGCTAATTCGATTTGAATGCATATCGGTCCACAGATGGTGCTGCTATCATTTTTTGCGTATTTTCAGATAGCCATGTCACCATCTAGTAGTTAAAACTGCACCGACATGCAATGGAAAGTATGATTTGTGAGAAGTTACGCTGAGTACATTTTTGTGCATATCAATCGGTGAGATACCCTGTTATAAACAATGACATAGAGCATTTTTTGTGATGACCACAACATAGTTTTTTTTTTATTGTTTTCTTCATATTCAATCGAAAAAAGTTTTGATTTCGTAAACATTTTAGACTTCCTTTTTCGATGGATTTACGCGTTTTAAGAGGTCCAGAACACGATCAAATCTGTTTTAGAAAATCTTTGTCTGTCCGTCTGCCAGTACATGTGACAAAATTTGTGGCAACTATATCTCAGAAACTACAAAGCAAAATTTAATGTAAATTTATATGTAGTTGCACCTTACATAAATTAATGTCTGTCAACTTTTGGTGCAAATCGCTCAACAGATGGCGCTACTATACTGCGATTTTTCCCAATTTAGGGAAGGCTATATCTCAAGTTCTGTAGTGAATAATCAAACAAAACTTGGTAAGATGGTCATTATAACACATTATACTGATTCAATATGGGTGCATATCGACTAATAGGTAGCGTTGCTATACAAACTTTTTTTTGTTTTGTTTTGTTTTTTCAAGGAGATACTATATTTTAGATTTTACTGCATATAAATGCACAAAACTTAGTATGTAAGAAATGAAGATTATGAAACCCTTTATTAGTTCAATTTGGGTGCATATCATCCGATAGGTAACGCTTATGTGCTGCAATTTATCTCAAAAGTAGGAAGGTTAAATCTCAACTTTTAAGACATATACATGCATCAAACTTAATGTATGAGATAACCATTATGAAAACGTATGAAAATTAATTTGGGTGTATATCGGTACACAAGTGATATAAAACGAAGCTTACATAAAGCAAGGTAAAAAAAAAAAAGAAAAGAATCTGGTGTGTCTAACGCCCCCCTCAACTCCACGTTTCATTAATTGTAACTACATTTATAGAGAATTCAAATCTGTTATTAAATTCAAAAGTTCGTTTAAAATTATTTAGACAACTTTCACACGCATCATTCCTTAAAACTTGTCAATCTTGAACAAACTTTTCTAGTAACAAACGTATTCACTTCAAAATACATCATTTGGATCGCCTGAAATTATTATTATTTTTTAATTTACTCTAACAGACACAGTCAAAGATCAAACTATAAAACTTGACTTCGGTATTCAGGAAGCCTTAAAAGTGTAAATATACAAGAAAACAATCGATGAACATTTAGCTTAAAAAGTACATTATTTACCATTACCATATAACTTTGCGGAGTTAATTTCAATTCTTGAGCAGCTTTCCTAGAGATGGTAAAATATTATATGTTATAGTATATTATAGTAAAGCGCTTCCATTAACAAATAAAGAAGAATGTTATGGCTTAAATATTGGCAGCCCTGTATATCTTCTGAAAGTTATGTACGCATCAAATGGTGCGCATAAATATAATCCTATATTAATAACACTCGGCAAAACCTGAAATATACTGTCATCAATTTTCATGATTGTCGCATTATAATCTAGTTCTTTTGTGTAGCCCTGTAAACGAACAGTAAATGATTTCTATACCATATTCTACATGAGGCATGTTTTTATGTATATAAAATATATATATTCATTTCATTTGGTTTAGTGCAGTCTATAGATGTTAAACTCTACTTAACTGCAATTTCCCCCATAGACATAATGTATTTGGATACTCTAGAGTGTCCCTGTACACGAACGATTCACTTCATCTCAACGAAAAGCTTAGTGTAGCATCTCTATATGATACACATTTAGAATACCAAGTTTGGGAATCTCTGCTTCTATTTGTTCTTGAGATATGATGATAACAAACAGACACGCACACAGACAGACACACACACACACAGAGAGAGACCAACCGCTAAAAACACGATTTTCGTATTCAGGGGGCCTCAAAACGTGTAAATATAACAAAAACTAACGTTCGAAAATTTGATCCTAAAACAATACTTTCTCTACCTTATGGGTAAGAGAAAATAATAATAATAAATAAATCTATATAAATAAAGAGAAGTATCTGTGTGTCTGTGTGTGTGTTTGTCTGTGTGTGTGTCTGCGCTCTGGTGCTCACACTACTGATCGCAGAGCTTCCAAATTTGGCATATAGGTACCTGGGACCCTGCAGGTGTGCACCTCATCGAGATTTTTCCGAATTTCGAATTTGCATTTTTTAAATTAATGTTTTTTCGATTTTAAATATTGGCTTTAATGTTTCATTTTTCATGAATTTATTCTTCGATTGTAATCGTCTGCGTATCTTAGCAACGGCTATAAGGCAATTCATTTCTTATTTAATACATTCATTTGAAGGCGATTTTCTTTTTTTCTTCTTTTATTATTATTATTATTATTATATTTATTGAAAATCAAATGGTAATGCAATAGAAATAAATTGTTACGTTTATGTATAAATTTTATACTATAGCAACTTTTTATTTTTCATTTTTTTTTTTTTTTAATTAATACCTTTAAAAGAAAAATATTTTTTTTTTAATTATTATTATTTATAATATTTATTGGGTGAAAAAAAATGGTAGTTTATAGTAGAAAGGATAAAGTGATTAAAATTCGTTTTTCATGTATTTAATTCCTTTTAAGAAAATCTACTTTTTTATTTTATTTTATTGCACTGGTCGGAATGAAATCGTAATATAGTGTAAATAACTGGGGCTATAAAACGCATGGTTCAAAAACTAAAACATATAATAGATGCTGAGATACAGTCATCTTTAAATCGTAGTTCTTAAATAAGAGAAAATCCACAAGTCGTCGATAAATATCCAGATTGAAATGCCCGGGAAAGACTTTTCTGTAGGCAGTGGGAAACTGGACCCGATGCAATACGGGTAGAAAAAAGAGCTGACTTAGGCAACGGGTACCCGAAGAAGCCAGATCTAAAGCGATTTCAGTGCTTTTTTTTTTTTTTTTTTTTTTTTTTTTTTTTAGTTTTTATTTGTAATGTCATGTAAAAATTAATACTGATCCAATTCTTTTGAAAATTCATTTAAATATAGTGACCAGCGAAGCGGGCGTAGCCTGATAGTAAATAAACAAAAAGATTGCAAAGTATTCTTAAAAATTCATTGAATTATTGTAAAATGTGCAATTTTTAACTGAAAAGTTTTATTTTAATAGCATTTGCTAGAATCATAGAATTATCTGTAATTCAGGAAAAAAAAAAAAAAAAAAAAAACTATTATTTTAGATTAATGCATTAAAAGAAAAAAAGAATAGAGAGAGGGGGGGGGGAGAAATGAAATATAATTTCCGGAAGAGAATTCACAGATAATCTATTTTAATAGCCGCCAGTTCGCCTGCAAGTCTGACTCCGCTGCTTAGAAAACCAGATATCCTATCCGAAATAATAACTTATCATTTGGCTATGTTTTTGTCATCGATGATTTTAACACAACGATGTTTTTGCGGCGATGTTTTGTCGTCTATGTTTTGACGTGCGATGTTTTTTCCGGCGATGTTATGACGCGATACCCCCCTGAGTCGATCATTTAAGAAATTTATAGATTTTAATTACTTAAAAATAATAATAATAATAAAGTATTCGGAAATCAGGCTTCAAAGTGCATCAGGAAAGGTCAATGCCGATCTCTATGCAAGATTCTGTAGCTCTACAATCAGCCGTTTGCGTAGAATGTGACGGACGAGTTTATACCGAAATATTCATAAAACTTTCACACACATCACTCTATCAGACGGGGTCAAAATTTTCAATCGCCTCTCATTTAATCTTCAAAATATTTGTTTTTAAAAGTCATGATGATAAAATGTGTACACATATTATTAACAGCCAAAAACTTGATTTTTGTATTCAGGGGACCGCAAAACACAATTTAGCATTAATGTTGTTCTAATATATATTATGAACATGTTTGTGTATTACTTTGAGAATCTATTGACAAATTCCTTTTCAGAAATATATTAATGGGTGAATGGCAATATTTTATGCGAGAAAATATTATACCACTTTTTTTTTTTTTTTTTAAGTTGAATTCTAAATTAAGGCGAAAACTAAATTTGATGATACAGAGATTTGTTGAATGTCTATAAGATGGTCTTTGATATAACGTTTAACGTATTTAAACTAAAATTAAATCGCTGGGAGAAGTTTAAGCATTAAATTCTGAAAAATTTTCATATCAATAATAAGCTGTTTAAAATTTAATTTTACTTTTAAAAATTACTCTTCCATTTAGGCATTAAATTCTAAAAATATTTATATCAATAATAAGCAGTTTAAAATTTATTTTTACTCTTGAAAATTACTCTTCTACTTAAGGTATTAAATTCTAAAATATATTCATATCAATAATAAGCTATTTAAAATTTAATTTTACTTTTAAAAATTATTCTTCATTCTTTTATTTAATTCAATATAATTTTATGAAATACTAGCAGACTTTGCCCGCTTCGCTGGTCACTATATTTAAAGGAAACTCTTTTCTGTGTAGCTTTATGAAAAAAAGAAAAATAATAATACTGAAATCGCTCAAAAAGCACGCTTTGGGTTCCCGCTCCCTTTGGCATTAACTTGTTCGTCCTCACAGTCTCCGGTGCCTGTCCCTATTACCTGCGACAATGGTTTACCCGTGGGCTTCCATTTGGGTGCTTATCATATATGACAGTTTCGATACGGACAGTATCGAAAAATTTAGTAGCCCTTTTATATTTGAATCCCAGTTACATCTGAACAACATTATATGTGATGTACATAATATTTGCTTTCAAGTTATTTCCTTTATTTATTTGATTTAATCGATCAACCATAGAATGACAGCAATTTCAAATCAAATATAAAATTACAATATGTTATGCTCGGCTACGTCTATCGCATGAGACAATTGTTATTATTATTATTATTATTATTATTATTATTATTATTATTATTATTTTGTGGTTATATATACTTAATGTGTAATTAATAGTAGTTGGTACATAGAAAAATAAATAAATTAATTAATATGTACACTTGATCATGGTACAGCCTTAATATAGCTTGGCGACTTTTGAATTTTTGTCGCCGTTTTAGACAAAAATATAATTTATGCGATTATTGTTCCTATTTTTTCTTTTTTTTTTCTTTCGCGAAAAATATCCGATCTACTTCAGCATCAAAATTTAAAAATTTGTTCAGAATTATCAATAAGTAAATACCTTTAATATAATGCTGAATTAGCTTTTATGGCAAGCGTGATTCACCCGTGTTAAAAAAAAAAAAAAAATCTAAAATTGAGGTATATCTTTGAAAAATGCTATAAAATAAAATTCAGAAGAAACAGGCTAGCTTTGTATTATTACTGTTTTATTTTAAAGTTATAAAAACGTCATTTTCTCAATCCCCAATTTAACATTTAGTAATTTTTTATTTTCCGAGTGAAAGCATATTTCATTTTATGTTGAAATAATAATAATAATAATAATAATAATAATAATAATAATAATAATAAAAGAAAAAAAGAAAAAAAAAGAAAAGAAAACCCCGTAAACTTTTTGGCAACAATTACAAATTTAAATGTCTTATATTAATGTCTATTATTTTCATTTTTAATTAATTTTAAAAAATCTAATCAAATTTTCAGTATAAATAGTAGTCTATGTCCTATTCCAGACTTTTATCTATCGCTGTACCAAATTCCATCCAGATCCTTTTAAACGTTTTGGCGTGATTGAGTAACAAACATCCATCCATCCATCCAAACTTTCGCATTTATAATATTAGTATAGATTAACTATACATGTAGCTATTATTTTATGAAATATTAACTATACATTAACTAATATTCAACATATTTCATGAAATATTAATAATAAATATTATTTTTTTAATATAAGCATATTTTATTCGCTGGTGTTTTAGTAATTTTAAAGTCTATTGTTCCTTTAGCGTCAACTAAACCATTGGCTATTTCACCCGCAGACCTTTTCAGGCCAAGGCTACGAATAAGAAAGCAATTACTTCTTTTTTCCGCAAATCTGACACTAATGGTTTATGGTCTGCGATAAAACACAAAATTTTTTTTATCGAAAAATGTCTATAAAAAAGGGGAAAATATTATATAAATGAAATCACCACTTTATAAACGATTTCGTTTTTAATAAGAAAAGAAAATTATTTAAAATCCTGTTACATAAAAGCGTTTAAGCGAATAATAATAATAATAATACGCTGTTCTTAGACTTGAAAGAAAAAGTCAAAGCAAAGATTTTTCGTTTATTCTCTATTACCTTGGTCTTTTTGGGGAAAAAACTGCCGTTCCATATTCGAAACAAAAGTGAATGCATCACAATAGTTGTTAGATCCTGTTCCAGGCTTACTTAGATTTTTTTTTTTTTTTTTTTTTTTTTAAATATAAAATGAAACACCTTGTCCCAGAGAATTGACCTTCGCCTGTGCTTTAGGAAAAGTGCATTTATGACAATAGATGCGTGATGCTTAATATGGTCAAACGTGTGACCGTGTGAGAAAATGGTGACTTTTATCTGCGTCATAGCTGCTTTGAGGAATATTTTCTAATTAATGGTCGAGTGAATGTTGGAAAAATAAGATGAATGCCTTTTTATGTTAAATTGAATGAGATCTTAAATGGCTACATTTAATATTTATTTGATTAAAGTTTATCTTTCTGGTAATCTTTGATTTAGGTTACCCGAGCAAGCGAAACACCAGTAAAGGAAACCATTAAGAAAATAATGAAAGAAAAAGCGTACCAAAAACGACCGCATTAGAGAAGAATGTTTAATATCTGTGTGGTATCCACTGATACCAAGCATAATTTCTTTTCTACTGTACTAATAACTACGCTGATAGTTTATTTTTAATCGCTATCACTTACACAGCTTTTCTGACGTCATAAGCAAAGTTTGCTTACTTAGCATTTTCCGACTTATGAAAATTTGCATTTTTAACAATGTATTTTAATAATAAAAATTTCTATTATTTATTTTTTATTTTTTTTTAAGCAGAGAACTTAATAATAACAATAATCTTTAATTTATTTACGTTAACATATTTTTTAAATTATTAAATATGTATTGAAAGTTTTATAAGTAAACATATATATATCTCAAAAAAAAAAAAAAAAAAAAAAAAAAAAAAAAAACAGTTATCCGTAATTTTTTTTTTGCTTTAAAATATAGCTAACACAAATACCCAAAAACTAAAGTTTCTTCTAGTAGCTCTCATCTAAATTATCTCAGAAAGGCTATTTTTCAATGTATGGATTGGTTATGTGAACCTAAGACACTCTATAAATGGTTTTTGTGAACTATCCCTCTTTCCCTTTGACGGAGGGGCGGGGTAAAACATTTTTCCAAGTGTAACTCTGTTCTAAACATTTTCAGGAAGGCTGTTTTTTGGTGTGTGGGTTGGTTTTGTGTGTCTAGCACATATTATACATGGATTTGGCGAAAATTTCCTTTTTCGTCTTTGGCAGAGGGAGGAAGCAAGAAAACACGTTTGCAAGAGTAACTCTATTCTAAATTATCTCAGAAAAGCATTTTTTTTTTTCATGTAAGTGTTTTATGCGTGCCCCACACGAACCATAAAGGGATTTAGTGAAATATCCCCCCTTCCCCCTTTGGGGATGGGGTAAAAAAAAAAAGTTTCCAATTATACCTCTGCTCTAAATTACCTCAGGAAGGTGATTTTTTTGTGTGTGAGTTGGTTATGTGAACCCAACACATTTTAAAGGAATTTTGAGAAATTCCCCCTCTTAAAAAAAAAAAAAAAAAAAAAAAAAAAACTGAAGTTTTGACCGATTTTAATGATTTTTTTGTATACTTGTGAAATATCCTTCTTCTCCTTTAGCGGGGGGTGGGGCGGTGGACATTTTTCCATGCGTAACTCTGTTCTAAATATTCTCAGAAAGGCTATTTTTCGGTGTATGGGTTGGTTTTGTGGGTCTAACACACATTATAGAAAAATTCTGCGAAATTTTCCTCTTTCCCCTTTGGCAGAGGGAGGGGCAAGAAAACACGTTTGCAAGCGTAACTCTATTCTAAATTATCTCAGAAATTTATTTATTTATTTTTTGTATGTAAGTGTGCTATGTGTGCCCAACATGCATTATAAAGGGATTTTGTGAAATACTCCCCTTTCGCCTCTGGGGTTGGGGTCAAAATACACGTGTCCAATTGTACCTTTGCTCTAAATTATCTCAGGAAGACGATTTTTTGTGTGTGAGTTGGTTATGCGTACCGAACACATTTTAAAGGAATTTTGAGAAATTCCTCCTCTTAAAAAAAAAAAAAAAACTGGGGTTTTGACACATTTTAATGAATTTTTTGTATATATATTTTTTATTTTTTAAAATCTTTATATTAATAAATTGTATGTAATTTTGAGAATTCATTTAAATATAATGACCAGCAAAGCTTGCAACGCCTGTTAGTACACTTATAGTTTACAAGTGCATAATTCAGGATTTTTAATTGTAAGTATGGCTATCATATGCCATAGTCATGAGGTTTATCTTTACATGCACAAACATATTTTCGTTTTCAAGCTGAAATAACTATTGTTCCATTACAATATAAAGAACATGCAGTGAAAACAACATTAAAATATTGCCCTTTTCTAAGACACTCAGTGGAACAAATTTTGGTATTACCTTTTGAAATAATTAACGAACTATTAAATTTTATTTTTTAATGATTAAATGATAAATTTATCATTTAATCCATTATGTCGTACCTAAATATATTTGGAATATATTGTTAAACTGAAATAATACAAAATCGAGAAAAAAATAAAAAAATAAAATAAAATAAAAAATGATAATAATTAGTAGGTTCCAGTTAAAGTATTTCAAAAATTTTAAAATTTATTTATTTTAATTTAAACTGTTTTGGGGAGGAATTTTAATAATACTAAATATTTCAATCATTTGTATATAAATTTTCATAACCCCTCAGAAGAAGATTTTCAGCATCACCATCTTTTTAATCTATAGCATGATTTAAATCTCACACGAACACAAGATTCCAATCTAACTTGTTCTTGCAACATTAGGGTTTATCTAAAACAGGCAGTTTCGTAATGGTCGAATCAACTTTTTCATTACCCAGATCCGTCATTGTCCTTTCAGGTTTCGTCTCGAAGAACCCTAGATGTTCTTGTTTAACTACTATCCATGTTACAATTTGGATTGGCGCAGCTTCGATGATCTTGTTCTAGACCTTTCATGATGCAATATATAGTAAAGCAAGACTCCTAGAAAAGAGCATGATTTTTCTCACGTGTCTCTAGGTCTTTGAACTTGAGGTCTATGACAACGTCAAGGTTAAAATGTGTAGATTAAAACAAAATTAGATGGTCTTGCTAGTAATATTATTTTTTTGAAGAGAACTAAGAAATTTTTGTTTATGGGCAAGATGTCAAACAAAAAAAATTATAAATAAATCAATAATATAAGCAAAAGTGAGTATTTATCTCAGAATGTCTGATACAAATGTAAAACAAAATTGTCATGGATGTATTCAAATGTAGAGAAGCATTAATAAATATTTTTAAAAATAAAGAACCATTAATTTACTACCCCCCCCCCCTCCCCACACACACACTGTATTTGTATATGTGTACCTGATCGATTAAAACATGATGTGATTAAAACATATTGATTCAATAACATCGATATGATTAAAACATATTGATTAAATAATATCAGAGTTCATTTTTGTAAATAAAATATAAAAGTTTAAATTTCTTTTAAAAATTAGATTTCTATTTATGTTTTTTTTTTTTTTTTTTTAAGATAACCAAATTTTCTTTTCAATTTATTAAATTCTGGGAACTCATCTCTTCCAGCGACTAGCTGGTTTTCAGCCGATGAGTGCTCTGATCGGAGCAAGGCTCCCACTTACAGATGCTGCCTCAGTTTTATTCAGTTGTTTTCTAAACAATTGCTATTTTTCAACATCAAAATCATGTTGACAACGACAATATTGTAGTTTATTACTTTGCCATAAATGACCGGATGTTTTATATTTTAGATATGTTATGCAATATCTAAGGGAAAAAAAAAGAGAGAGAGACGAATTTTCTGAAGTTTTACGCGTTTAAAAATCATGTTACGTATACCTCATGTACAGTCGGTAACAAAAGTGTCCGAACACTAGCAAAAATTTCTGTGTAAAAAAAAATACACTTCATACGGTTTTGTTAAATAAATCCTTATCGAATCATGTTCTTACACCGACTAAGAACAGGATTCGACAAGGATTTATTTAACAAAACCGTATGAAGTGTACTTTTTTACATAGAAATTTTTGCTAGTGTTCGGACACTTTTGTTACCAATTGTATCTCAGCGAAAATTTTGCTCCCAAAGACAAAAAGTAGATCATTAAAAAAGTGAAAAAAAAATGCTTAGGATCACTTTTGAAAAAGATATTTTTATTTGAAATGCGTTCTTGCTGTAGCATATGATTATGATGCTTCTTCTAACTACCTTTTTCAATACCTACTATTAGTTCACACTCACCATATATATCTTGTACAAATCTTGCAATCGATTTTTAACTAGCTTCCCAACTAGCTAGAAATTTGAAACTTTCAGGATTGCTCAGAACTCGGTGACAACACAATACTTCGAAGTCCGATTTTCGAATTTTTTATTAGTTTTCTTATAATTAATTAAAATATGAAAATAGTAACATCCTAATAGCGTTAAAATAGCTATAGCTATAATTTAATTGTTGCCAAAAAAAAAAAAATTACGACTTTCGAAATAAAAATAAATACATTTAATTAAACGTGAACATTAAAAAATTATAAAAAGTTAAATTATGCATCTCACAAAAATTGACGTCATTATCAATTCAAAAATTTTATGTACATTGATAAGAGCTGTATGATTCGTCAGAAAATTTAAAACATGGTACATAAAAAGTTTTTTTTTATCTTATAATTATTTTTATTTAATTTTGCACGCCCGCTTTTTATTTCCTAATTCAAAATTATATATATATATATATATATATATATAAGAAAAAAAAAAAATAACTTTTTCGATAGTGTTCGTAAGTAAGAATTGACTTTAAAATTTTTTCTTTTATATTACTTGTTTCATTTGTAGTTATGGATATATAAAGATTTCTTTATCAAGATTGAAAATTGTTCGTAAATTCTCTTTTTGTAGTTTGTAGGGTTATCAAATAATGAAGTGCCAAATGAAAAAATGTTTAATTAAGTAAAAAACAGAGATAAGTAAAAATAGCAGAGAGAACGTATGACAATATAGTGTGCCTGCTAATGTTCTTTATCACTCCATTAACATCATAATAGCGAGAGATATAGTAATAAAAGAGGTATCTAGTTTTACTAAATGGACACACTATTAAATGCAACTATTTATAGCGTCACCTGGTAGAAACGGCAAAGTTAGCATATCTGTTTCGTAAACGGTACGAGATAGGGTAAAAAGAGCATTACAAAGTTGTAGAGCATCATCGATTTAGAACGAAAAGATACGTTGTAGACATGAATGCTAAAAGTAGAACGCTTTGATTTTTTTTTTAACAGTTTTCTACATTGTGACTTGCTGAAACGATTTAGAAATAAAAAACCAACTACTGTTTGTTTTTTAATTAAAGTCTAATGAACGTTATTACTCATGCGTCAGGTCTGCTGCGATCTTATTAAAATAAGGCTGGAAGGAAACTGTCAAAGCTAAAATTTCGGGAAATGCACATCTCAAAGATAGTGTGCACCCCTTTTCGGAGTAAAATCACCTTTGTTTGTTTTGGACTCGAATTGAAGAATGGACAGTAGTTATTACAAGATACCATTACTTTTAATGTTCAAACTTTTTTTTAATTGCAATGAACATCTGGACTTTGGTTTGAACTTTAGGTATCATACATGTCACTCCCTATACTACAACACTCGCAACGAAAAGTTCAAATCAAGAGTCTAAATGGGAATTGCAGCTGATGAACAGAAATCTGAACATAAAAAATAAAAGTATCTTATGATAACTACTTGTTTTTTCTTTCTAAGATCGTTTCCTCAGATAATAGTGTAGAAATCGAGAACAAACAAGTGCACGTTTTAAATATTATGTTTACAGCATTCATTTCTATATGATGATACTCTACAACTTTTTAACTCACCTTTTCCCCCTACTTCGTACCGTTTACGATGTATTAACGCTATATCCGACGTTTTTCACCGGTTGCGCTGCAATTGTTCGCATCTAGTAGTGCATAGCCATTTGCATATCTAGACACTATTCCTCTTACTTTTCTGAAGTTAATGGAGTGACAAAGGACTTTAGTCAGCACACACCGTATACAATTAAAAGAAGCATCATAATTGTTGGAAAACTAGAGCAGCTGTAATAGTTCCTTCCCCAAGGCCAGCAATAACTGCAGAACTCAGCAGTACAACTCAACTCCTCTCCAGTTGAAGCGAGTGCTACCGGAATGCTTCTGTTTATCGCTACGAAAGAATGTTCTGTTTTGATCAATATGTCGCTATGGTGCGAATATTATTCGAATATAATATTACTTTAATTTCCGGGCCCTCTGTATATAATTGTTGTATAATAGTTTGTAAATAGTAATGTTTGTGTTCAACAATATCTGTTTATGGAAGTGTGTGCAGTTTAATTAAAAGAAAATATTGAAATTATTCTATGTTCTATTTCAAGACTCCAGCCTGCTTTATTCTTTAAAAATTGATTGTGAAACCAATATCTGGCGCCCCCGGGTGGGCCTGGCGTCTTTTAAAATAGAATGATTAATAATTAAGAGGTAAGAAGATTAGATTTTTTCCATTTTGAAGTTTTTCATTGATGATCTAAAAAAAAAAAAGAAAAGAAAAAAGAAATATTAAAACGAAACTTACGAAGAATATTTCCTAAATGAATGCATTTTATTAATGAATTTATTATATCATTTAGATAGTATTAGATAGTAATACAAAGTGTATTATTTATTGATATAATGAAAATAAAAGTTTATGATTGTCAATTGAAAGTTTGTAAAACGAAAATATTTTGGTTTTGAAGTTTATTTTGTGGTGATTTCAAATTTATGAAAACGAGATTTACTAAGTAAAATAAATATTGAGTGAATATTGTATTATATTATTTGATAGTAAAAATGGAAATAATCAAAAGAAATAAAACTGCACACAGAGCTTCCTTTACGAGGGCCTATAATAAGCTAGAAAATATACTAGCAGACGAAAATTCTTCGTTCGAAGAAGTAGAGATCAGTTTAGTTTTATTTAAACAAAAATCTGATACATTAGAGCTGACACATAATACATATTTAGATTCTTTAAAAGAACAAGAATTTGAAACAGAATTTGATTCTGTAGAAGAATATAGGGAAAAATCACTGAGAATTCAATTAAAAGCTCAACGCTTTTTAGAAAATCACAAAAAAAATTATGTGAAAGAAAGAAATATTGTTGATAATGATAATCAATTAGAGATTAACAAATTGTGTAAAACATTATGTCAGCGTCTCCCTGAAGTTGAACTTTACACGTTCGGGGGAGATTTAAAAGATTGGCTCACATTTTGGAATCAATTTAAGAATATTCATGAGAATAAAAATTTAGGTAAAGCAGATAAATTTCACTATTTGATTCAGTCAACTAAAATTAAATCAGAAGCAAGAGAAATTGTTCAGTCATATCCCGTAACTGAAGAAAATTATGATTTGGCTATACAGAGCTTAAAAGAAAGGTATGGTCGAGAAGACCTTTTGATCGATTTTTATGTTAGGGAGTTATTAAAACTCGTTCTTAATTCTAATAATAAGAAAAATTGTTCTTTGAGCGGTTTATATAATAAATTATCTACTCAGTTACGAGCGCTAGGCACTTTAGGTGTTACTAGTGAAATGTGTGGCCTAATTTTATATCCCTTAGTTGAAAGTTCATTACCCATAAATATATTACGTTTATTTGAACGACAGAGAAAAATTCTAGAAACTGAAAATAAAATATCGAGTCTTGATGCCATACTTCTGTTTTTAAGAAATGAAGTACAGTCCGAAGAAAAGATTAAATTGAGCAGAACCGATCTTTGTAATACGCTTCCTGAGCGCGAACATAAAGGTTTAACAACTTATAAAAATGTAAAAGATAATTATTCATCCGCAATGGAACTAATTACACATGATTCAAAAAGTAATTTATGTTCATTTTGTTCAAAAGATCATGAAATGCGATTTTGTAAGAAAGCATTTTATATTCCTTTAAGCGAGAAACTTTCAGTTATTAAAAATAAGGGATTATGTCGAATCTGTTTAGTTAAGGGCCACGTAGCCAATTCATGCAAATCAAACATTAGGTGTCAGATTTGTAGTAAGAAACATTTAAAATTTATGTGTCCCACGTTGGAATCTAATAAAAATAATGAAGGTTCTAGGTCACTTTCGAATCACGATGAAATAAAAGAAAAGTGTGTTGACACACTGTTTACACAAAAAGAAACTAAATCAAAATCGCATGCCACTAAGAATGTATTTTTACAAACTTTAGTTGTAATGCTGCATGGAAAAAATGCGAAGCGCAAAGCGAGAGTTGTCCTAGATACAGGGTCTCAAAAGTCATATATATTGAAATCCACTGCAGAAGAATTAAATTTCGATTTTGTAAGAGAAGAAGAATTTTGTCATTCATTATTCGGTGGAGAGAAAACAGATATAAATAAACACATATGTTACAAAATTTATTTGAGCAATCTTCATAATGATTATATTTGTAGCTTCGATGCTCTAGATCAAAATGTTATTTGTAATGATATTTCTGCGATAACTCAAGGAAATTGGATACGTGAGTTAAAAAATAAAGGAATCAATTTAACTGACATTGACAATTCTGGGCCTATCGAAGTTCTTTTGGGAGCAGACGTCGTGGGTAAATTATTTACTGGTAGACGAGAACAACTTAAGTCAGGCTTAGTCGCCATGGAATCGAAATTAGGATGGACTTTGATGGGAAAAGTCCCTCAGTCCAGTAGTTGTAGAGATATAAATATGTCTGTCATTAGTATGCTTTCACAAGAAGACATATCGGTTTCGAAATTATGGGATTTAGAACTCCTTGGCATTAGAGATCCTATAGAACAAAGTAATAGGGAAGATATTGAAAAGGCTGTTATAATACATTTTAAAGAAACAGTCAAACAAAAACAAGATGGAAGATATGAGGTCCATTTACCGTGGAAAAATGACCATGCTTGCTTACCGAGCAATTACGAAGTTGCAGTACAAAGATTAGAATCTACTGTTAAAAAGTTAGAAAAAACTGGATATCGTAAAAAATACCATGAAGTTTTTAAAGAGTGGATTGATGATAGAATTATTGAAGAAGTTCCCGTTGAAGAATTGGCGCTTGCTAATTCTTATTACCTTCCCCATCGTCCAGTAATTAAGGAAACATCATCAATGACCTCTATGAAAATTAGGCCCGTTTTTGACGCCTCAGCTAAGAAGCCTGGTTATCCATCCCTAAATGATTGCTTAGAGACTGGTATTAACTTTATTGAAACCATTCCTTCGATTTTAACAAGATTTCGCTTATACAAAATTGGGGTTATTTCTGACATTAAAAGAGCGTTTTTACAGATAGCTCTGCACGAAAAAGATCGAGATTTCTTAAGATTCCTCTGGTATGATGACAAAGATGACATAAGGGTTTTCCGTCATACACGTTGTGTTTTTGGGGTAACCAGCAGCCTTTTTTTACTCATGGCAGTTATTCATCACCATTTGTCAGCTGAATCGTTGAAATAAAGTATTCTGAAAAATTGCTGGAAAGATTGCGTGACAGTTTTTACGTGGATAATTGTGTGGCCAGTGTACATAACATTTCAGAGTTAGATAACTTTGTGAAGTATGCCACAGATATTAGTATGAAAGAAGGGAAATTTGATCTTAGGGGCTGGGAAAGTACAGCTTGTCCTGAAATCCCTTCTCAAGATTCTAAAACACAAGTGTTAGGCTTAATATGGGACAAATACTCTGATACCTTAGAAATAGATTATGAAGCATTAAAATTTGATAAGGCAGAAAAACTAACGAAACGAAAAATTTTGTCATTTATTAGTAAACTTTTCGATCCGACAGGTTATATTGCCCCAGCTTTAATACAACCCAAAATTTTGCTTCAAGCCATATGGAAAACTAAAGAACATTGGGATGCGGAAGTTAGTGATGAAATTAAAAAGAAGTTTCTTGGTTGGGTCAAAAATCTGCATTTTTTAAAAGACATAAAAATACCTAGATGGACTGGTGTGACTGAATCGTCACTTCTAAGTTTGCATACATTTGTAGATGCGAGCAAAGATGCCTATGCCGCATGCGTTTTTCTAAGATCTGAGTCCACTAATGGTGTAGTGAACATTCACTTATTGCAAGCTAAATCTCGAATAACTCCACTGAAAAAGATAACAATTCCACGTTTAGAGCTCATGGGAGCTACAATAGGAGCAAGATTGTTCAAATCAGTTAAAGATGCTCTGAAAATGGAAAAAATAGAATCCTATTTTTGGACTGATTCATCTACAGTACTCAGTTGGATTAAGCGGCAAGAACAGTGGTCAGTTTTTGTGAATAATCGCATAAATGAAATTAGGAAACTTACTGATGCTGAGAATTGGTTCCATGTTTCCGGTGAATATAACCCTGCTGATCTTGCATCCAGAGGATGTGGAGCTAAACAGTTGTTAAAATCTCAGTGGTGGCTGGGACCAGTCTGGTTGAAGAATCCAAGAGAGCAATGGCCTAAGTCAGTCATAAATATCAATGAAGAAGAGATTGCTCAAGAAAAAAGAAGAACTGTAGTTTCTGCTAATAATATTGAGTTTGAATCTGTTGTATCCCGATTAGCGAACAGAGTTTCAAAATTTTCCAAGATTGTTAAAATCATAGCTTGGATATTACGTTTTCAACCGAAATCTAAAGACTTAAGAAAATATCCAAATATTACATCTGAAGAAACTGAAAATGCTCAAAAGACACTTTTTCGTTGTGTATAGACTGAATGCTTTACAGATAAAGAAGGCAAAAGATCTCTCGTAAATTTCCAAACTTATAAAGAAGATGAGGGAATACTAAAACTGAAATCAAGACTTACAAACGAAAATGAAAATTCTGATTTTATTTTTCCTTTGGTTCTTCCGTCCAAACATCCAGTAGTGAAAAGACTTATCGAGCAAGAGCACATTGTCAACAAGCATGCTGGAGCGTCTGCTCTACTTGTTATTTTGAGAGAACGATTTTGGATTTTAAAGGGAAAAAGAATTATTCGAAGTGTCATACATGAGTGTAATATCTGTAAGAAGCAAAAGGTTAAACATCTAGAAGTACCATTTCCTCCTCTTCCAGAAGATCGCACGAAATTAACAGCAGTTTTCCAAGTCTCAGGAGTTGATTTAGCAGGTCCTCTGCTCACCAAGTCCAAAGAGAAAGTTTGGATCGTACTATTTTCTTGTGCGGTGTTTAGGGCTGTACATTTAGAATTGATTCCATCACTTAGTACGAATGCTTTCATTCAGGCTTTACGAAGATTTATAGCGAGAAGAGGACGGATTTCTGTGTTATACTCCGACAACGGTACAAACTTCACTGGATTAAATAACGCATTGAAGAGTTTGGATTGGACTGAGATTCAACGAACGTTTGAAGTAAAGGAAATTAGATGGAAATTCAACCCACCATCAGCCCCATGGTGGGGAGGGTTCTGGGAAAGACTTATAAGAATTCTCAAAGATTTGCTTCGAAAAAACTTAGGTAGAGCCTCTCTGACACAAGAAGAACTACATACGCTTGTATGTGAATGCGAATCTATTATGAACACTAGACCGTTAACGTACATATCTGAAGATCAAGAACTAAATGTTCTAACGCCTTCACTGTTCCTTCAAGAATTACGAACAAGTGATGTACCTGACTTGGATCAAATTGAGAAAACTGACGTTGTTGAAAGATACAGATATATTCAGAGAGTAAGAGAATCTTTAAAGCAAAGATTCAGAAGAGAATATCTTGGTTTTCTACGTTCGTCGATCCCCAAAAGTCACGACACAGTTCAAGTGGGTGATATAGTCTTGATTGGCAGCGACGATAAGAAACGCTTATGTTGGCCCTTGGCAAAGGTCATCGAACTCTTTCCTAGTAAAGATGGAATTATTAGGCTGGTTAAGCTTAGAACATCGAAAGGGGTTTTACTACGACTAATCCAGAGACTCTATCCTCTTGAAATCACACAAAGACTTGAACAGCATGTGCCAAATCCTGCACCAAAAACAAATAACAGTAGTGAGAAGCCTAATGATGGAGAGCTACTTAAGACACGTTTTGGCAGGGTAGTGAGGCCAGTAAAAAGACTTGATGTGTAATTTTAACATAAGACTGCTCAAAAACTATAAAAACATTTTTTTTTTTTTTTCTTTAAAAAGTGAACTCTAAATATTTTTTTTTTGGTATTTTTCTTTTTTTTTTTTATTATTAGATATTTAATGTAATTCATATATATATTGTCATTTGTTAACCTTTCTATTAGTATTTTTCAGTGTCATATTTCTGTTGAGCATTTTTGCAGAACGCTCAAGTGGGGAGGATGTTGGAAAACTAGAGCAGCTGTAATAGTTCCTTCCCCAAGGCCAGCAATAACTGCAGAACTCAGCAGTACAACTCAACTCCTCTCCAGTTGAAGCGAGTGCTACCGGAATGCTTCTGTTTATCGCTACGAAAGAATGTTCTGTTTTGATCAATATGTCGCTATGGTGCGAATATTATTCGAATATAATATTACTTTAATTTCCGGGCCCTCTGTATATAATTGTTGTATAATAGTTTGTAAATAGTAATGTTTGTGTTCAACAATATCTGTTTATGGAAGTGTGTGCAGTTTAATTAAAAGAAAATATTGAAATTATTCTATGTTCTATTTCAAGACTCCAGCCTGCTTTATTCTTTAAAAATTGATTGTGAAATCAATAATAATCATATGTTACAGCTACACTGCATTTCAAATACTATTTTCTAGGGGGTGATCCGAAAAGGTTTTTCTTTAATTTGGTTTCCATTTTGCGTTTGATACAAAACTTTTATTGAAATGTAAGATTCATAACACATTCTTTACATTCCTGATAATTTGGAATAATTCGTAATTTTTTAGCTTTTTAAAATTACGTCTAAAATCTAAAGTGTCAGGGAGTGTCAGTGCAAGGTAGTGCATTAAATCCTGATAAATGGTGTATAGCAATATATCATTTTTAAGCATTTCTAAAAATTTCAAATTATGTATTACAATGCAGAATATTATGCTGAGAAACGTTAATATAATAATATTACAATACATTACCTATGTAAACTGTAACATTTCATATTATTTAATTAACTTTTAAAATGTGAAAATGAAAAGTATTTTCCTCATTTCTTCAAAGATGTTTCAGATAAAGCTAGTAAAGCTTTGATAGATGTAAATAGAAAAATGTTTTCCCAGGCTTTATGTTCTACATCTTTTCGTTTTTCTGTTTTTAAAAACAAGCCAAAAATAGTCTTTTTAAACCTTTAATATCAAAGTGGAATTTATACAGATTCAAAGAATCATAAATTGCGAAATTTGTTTTTCTAGACTATTTAATTAATACACTACCATTTATTTAATACACAATAAATGTTACCTGTAAAAACAACCTCAAACTTTAGAAATAATCAACCAAAAAAAGAAAGAAAGAAAGAAAGAAAATCAAATATTTTTTTCTTCTACAGAATATTCAAATAATTTAATTCGTTTTCTCAAACATGTCAAAAAAGGAGTTAACGAAATAATTCATTTCATCAAAGCTATCCGCTGTAAGGAATAGCTGCTTTTGGTAACTTTTGAGTGAATGACATCTGTTTACTCTAAAACAAACTTGCCGATTCAACTATTCTTCAATTATCAGTTATTATGCATAAACCTTAACCTTCATAAAAAGACCTTCGTAAAAGGGCAACCTTCAATTAAAATTTAAAGCCAATCTTTGACCTTGTTATTATTTCATCACTCTTGTTTATTCAAATTACCATTATATTATAGCATAAAACATTGTGTAAGAAATCGCGTTATTTACTTGTCATTTTCTCTCTTTTTTTAAAATCAGATACTGCAGTTCATTCCCTTTAATTAGCATAATTATCTTGTCATTCCACTGATTATATTTACATTACATATTTTTTCAATATCAAATGTGTGAGAAATTTTCTTTTAAGTTATATATTAAAGAATCTTCTGGAAGTTTTTTTTTTTTTTTTTTTTTTTTTTTAAATAAGAGGTCAAGTAGTAAATTGTGAAATATCAGATATTATTTCAAGGCAAAAAAAAAAAAAAAAAAAATTATGAAATTCGCACTTTTAATTCATCTTGATTCATAATGCCGTTTTGTGGCATTGCGGTAAAATTCATATGGAACTTAAGTTGTCTTCAATTGGAACATTTGTATGTAAAAGATTTTTTTCATCCTGGCCAGTTTTCAATTCTAAAAATAAAATAAAACAAAATAAAGTAAAGCGAAGACTTTTTATAGCTGGTTTCAGAAATTTGATATAAAACAAAAATATTTATTATTTAAATGTGATTTTTTTTTTTTTTTTTTTTTTGTCATTCTGTAAGTTTTCTTTTTGTAAACAATTGGGAGAAAAAATATTACAGAAAGCAAATTAATTTTATCATTTCAGTGAAATTGATAAAAAAAATTTTATGATCACCCAGAAAATATTTCTTCACAAACAATCTGCTCTTTTCCAGGAGGAAAATATTACAGAAAATTAATGACCTTTAGGTATTTTAATAAAAATGAAGAATGAAGGGTTTCGGAGGAAGAGAAATCGATCTCATTGTGTGACAAGCACACCGACGCTTAAAAATAAATAAATAAAATAAAAATAAATAAATAAATAAAATAAAAAATAAGTACTTAAGAATCTACGTACCTAACTATACATTATTATGGAAATAAGTATCAACAAGTAGAGATTTTTAAACCTTTTGAAAGCAGTATATTTCATCGGATGGATTATTCTGCAGGAATTATATTATTATTATTATTATTATTTTTTTTTTTACCACAATTTGTAATATATATATATATATGCATATATATATTGAACTATAAGAAATTCAGAGGAAAAAATCGTTAAATTTGCAATAAAATAATTTTATAACCACCTTCAGACATTAAAAAAGCCATTTCAAATAATTCCTTGTTAAATCGCAATAAATTAACTCGAATGTATACAATGATTAACAACTGGAAATTTGTATTCAAATGACTTAGATTTTTAGATGTGATTCACAAAGAATTGTTTCGCTTACTAAGATGATAATTTCTTTTCGATTCTCATATTTCTAAAATTCTCTGTTACTTTTATTTCTTTATTATTTTTAAGTTTAATATAGTCTAAAAATTGTGTAACTTGTACATGATCTTTTCTATATATCTTTCTACAATACCCATGTCATATTTAAAGTGTTTACTGGACGAACTGCTTCCGCATAAAAGAAAAAAGTATTTTTTGCTCAAGTAAATTACGAGAACATTAGTAAAATTGTAATGTATAATAGTTTGAAAATTATATAGATAATTTATTAGTCTAAATAATTAATTACGTGTAAATTCGAATCATACAACGGAGTCACTAATAATAACGAATCATATCTATATCGATTAATACCTTCCGTAATAATTCCGTGTTACAGTAACACGATTGTTGTAATTTTTATTTGCATTTCTTAAATTTTAAAGTGCAAATTCTATTATAAAAACGAATTTAAATTAAATAGCTTTAATATAATTGTAACACATTAGAAAAGTAATAAAATAATGTGTAATTTTTTTTATTTATTTATTAATCTATTTCAATTAATTTGTAATTATATTGAAGAACAGCAGATTTTCCCTTCAAAAATGTTGTTATTGGAACTCAATATGATTTAGTAATTTTGAGCCAAAATTTTGTGATCCCTGTTCTTTTCTATTTAAGTATAGATTTATGAGACTTTTTACCGTGTTGATTATGAAGATCCAAGGAAGTGTACAGTCGGTAACAAAAGTGTCCGAACACTAGCTAAAATTCCTATGTAAAACATGTACGCTTAATGCCGTTTTGCTAAATGAATCCTTGTCGGATACTGTTCTTAATCAGTCTAAGAACAGGATTCGACAAGGATTTATTTAGCAAAATTGTATTAAGAGTACTTTTTTTACATAGGAATTTTTGCTAGTGTTCGGACACTTTTGTTACCGACTGTATCTTCTTAGTTAGAAAAACTAGTTTTTACACATAATACGTTCTTCGCCGGTTAATAAATAAATAAATAAATAAATAAATAAATAAATCTTTCCTGGATAAAATTTAATTTAAGAGCCTCTTTTTTTTTTTCTGACGTAGACTTTTCCTCTTAATGTACTTCTGAACTCTTATATTCTGTAATAGACTTTTTCAAATAATTTAAAAGTGTTAAAGGTGCTAGAGATTTTCTAACACCACTATTTCAATACAAATATTTTTGCCTTATTTGGTAATGACGAATCCCTAATTAAATTAAACGAAAATAATTTATCTTAAAATAAATAAACACTTTGTCCATTTCAATAAATGTGGGTTTTTTTTTTATCCACAGAAATATATTTGGCATGTTATCGTCGCTAGCAATGTTCAGATTCTCTAAAATCCGCTGTTCATCACATGTGTAATAAAATGTAATAAAATATTGCGGAATCTTTCTATTGTTGTTATTATTAATTTTTTAATGATTATGTATTTGATATATACAGGGATGGAACACGGGCGCAGAATTCATACCGGAATGTGTTTAAGAAATTTCTCTACCTATAATATCGTCGATTTAAGAGGTAGAAAATTTTCTTACATTGATATTGGTATGAATTCTGCGCCTGTGTTCCATCCCTGTATATACTTTATTATATTATCCTAGGAATCAGTATCAGCATTTATAATCTTATTATTTACTAATCACACCAAGGATATTTCAAATTTTTTTGCTATTCAGTTAGGTATAAAATTATTGAATTATTTTGAAAACGTATTTGTTAACATATTAGAACGTCGTGACAGGTGTCGTAGAAGGTCCAAAATAACACTGAATGCATGTATATATAAAAAATAATGGATAAAAAAATCAGATGAAATATTATTTACTAATCACACCAAGGATATTTCAAATTTTTTTGCTATTCAGTTAGGTATGAAATTATTGAATTATTTTGAAAACGTATTTGTTAACATATTAAAACGTCGTGACAGGTGTCGTAGAAGGTCCAAAATAACACCGAATGCATGTATATATAAAAAATAATGGATAAAAAAATCAGATGAAATATTATTTACTAATCACACCAAGGATATTTCAAATTTTTTTGCTATTCAGTTAGGTATAAAATTATTGAATTATTTTGAAAACGTATTTGTTAACATATTAGAACGTCGTGACAGGTGTCGTAGAAGGTCCAAAATAACACCGAATGCATGTATATATAAAAAATAATGGATAAAAAAATCAGATGAAATATTTTCGTTTAGAAAAAAAAAGTTTAAAGAAACTAATTACTAGTTATTAATGTCCTCGTTTTAAAACTATACACAAATGAACATGATGACACACATACGAACGCTCTATCGCTCTGACACAATAGTCAAAGGATTCTTACACAAAAACTTGTAAAACTATACTCTTTGCGGAAAAACGGCATAAAAATAAATAAAAAAAAAGTCTTTATTTTCCTTTCCTTTATCTTTTATCTTTCTCTTCTTTTCTTCTTCTTCTCCCCCCCCCCTTTTTTTTTTGTGTGTGTGTGTGTGTTATTACGGTATTACTTTATATTTGGGATAGTAAAGTTTTGAATCGTGATTTTTTACTGAATGTTGTTCGTACATTAAAAGGCGTTGTATTATTTATTTATTTATTTTAATGTAAAATGACTGTATTCATTCTTTTAATATCAGAAATTTCACTTTCTTGATATTTATCTACGTTAGAGTTTAAAGTATTTCTAGAATAAGATTTTGCTGTCATTTGTTTGACATTTATTTTAGTAAACAGTTTTTTTTCCCATTAAAATTTAGTATATTAATAATATCATTATTAAAAGTATGATAACTTCGGTTTTTTAATATTTTGCTACTTTGGTGGTATGAGCATTTTTTTCCCCCTGGAAATGTTTTTCGTACATAATTTTTCATCTATCCACCGATTTTTAAAGAACTATTTTTCAAATAATTTTTTTTTATCCTAATCAAATGATTCCCAAACGTTAAAATTTTTATAAAAAATAATGTAGACTTGATTTTTGTTGTACACATTATTTCTTTTAGAAGTTTTGACTTATATGTATATTACTTACTTTTAGATATATACATCAAATCAAATGCTTAAAAATTTCCATTGAAAAAAATAAAATAAATAAATAAATAAAATAAAATAAAGTAAAAAAATAAAAGTTTTATTCAAGAATTCTAATCCAAAATTGGAAAAAGAAATAACTGCCAGCAAGAAAATGAAATTGCAGTCTGTCCAGAAATATGATGAAAGTTCTTTTCAACATCATATTTGCTGAAATTAGACTTTTCTATCCTCACCACAATTAAGTGTGAATAAAAAGAAAAAAAAAAAAAAAAAAAAGAAGAAGAAGAAGAAATTCTGTCTTTGACAGAATATAATTTAGTAAGACAGAACTAATTTACATGTTGCAATCTTGTAAAAAAAAAAAAAAAAAAACAAGTTATTAGACACTCTGGCTAATAACAAGCACGGCATTTCACACATAATAATCGTTGGCAAGGTCACCGTATCTGCAGTTGCAGATATAATGGTTATTACATGAGAAATGCTGAGCTGGTTATCTTTACCCCCTCTTAACTTAGATTACATTTATACTCTAATTGATAATAGTAACTAGTCAAACTCAGAGAAAAGCACTATTAAAAAAGCCTGAAAATTAGTTTTTGACTCTTATTATTTTACTTTTAATCAAAAATTCTATAAACAAAATTCAGGATCGTCTATGGGCAGCCCAACTTCAGGATTACTGGCGGAATTTGAATTGCGAAAACTCAAAGACGAAATTTTTAATTTAAATATCCCTAGCCCCCATTTTTGGTGCCGTTATGCAGACGATATTTTAGCAATCTGGAAATATCCTATTAACGAAATACGTTCTTTTTTAGAGGAAATCAATAAATTAAAACCTAATAATGTACAATTTACGATAGAATATGAAAACGATAAAACACTACCTTTTTTAGATATTAACCTTATCCATAAAGATAATAAGATAGAAATCGAAATTTACTGTAAACCCGATGCTGCGCATCCTAGTATTCCTTATTTTGCTCCTATTCCCTTAAATTATAAATTAGCTAATTTTAGATTTTTACTTAACCGCGCTCATAAATGTTGTTTAACTGAAACTAGTTTACAAAATGAAATTAATTTTATATATAATTGAGCTTTTGATAACGGTTTTCCTTGTAAACTAATTAATAACCTAATATATAAATTTACTAATAAAATCCTAATAGCAACCCTAAAAATAATAATATTAGACATTCTATTCCCTATTGGCAAGGCCTTCATGAAATATTACATTCTACTTGTGAAACATTTAATTTTGAACTCGTTGCTAACCCCTCCTAAAATTACTAACAATATAACCCATAAAATCGATCCACCACCAATTAATTTAATGTCAGGTACTTATCAAATTCCCTTCCTCGATGAATCTAACCGACAACTTTATTATATAGGTATGACTACCCGTCTTTTAAAAGAAGGAATACAAGAACATATATCAAATTTAAATAAATTATACAGACACGACATTATTTCATTATTTAAAACATGAAAATCTGACATTGACAGATTTTAATTTAGTGCCAGAGGCCTACTGCTAAACTTGTTAATATCGACAAATTCTTCTTTAGTTAATTCGTGACGATCTAAATTCCATGATAAAGTTTTCATTAAATCAAACCAATGTGTTTCAGCTGCAGATACTGTAACAAATAACGTTGGAAGTCCAAACTGTCTTATAGCCGCAAAACAACGTTTTTTCTCTTTTTCCCAATGAGGGAGAGGTGTGCCTTGGGGGGGACTCATGTCAAAGGTGTGCCTTGGGGGGGACTCATGTCAAAGTTGTACCTTGGGGGGGACTCATGTCAAAGTTGGGCCTTGGGGGGGGGACTCATGTCAAAGTTGGGCCTGGGGGGGACTCATGTCAAAGTTGGGCCTTGGGGGACTCATGTCAAAGTTGTACCTTGGGGGGGGGACTCATGTCAAGGTTGTGCCTTGGGGGGGACTTCATTCAATAAATCCCCATTCAATAAACTGACTGAAATAGGCCCTTAGCACTATTAAGAGTGTATTATAAAAATTCGACAACGCTGTACCGACTGAAATAGGGGTACCTTGGGGGGGACTCATGTCAAAGTTGTGCCTGGGGGGGACTCATGTCAAAGTTGTGCCTTGGGGGGACTTCATTCAATAAATCCTCATTCAATAAACCGACTGAAATAGGCCCTTAGCACTATTAAGAGTGTATTATAAAAATTCGACAACGCTGTACCGACTGAAATAGGGGTACCTTGGGGGGGACTCATGTCAAAGTTGTGCCTGTGGCGGGACTCATGTCAAAGTTGTGCCTTGGGGGGACTTCATTCAATAAATCCCCATTCAATAAACCGACTGAAATAGGCCCTTAGCACTAATTAAGAGTGACGTATAAAAATTCGACAACGCTGTACCGACTGAAATAGGGGTACCTTGGGGGGACTCATGTCAAAGTTGTGCCTTGGGGGGACTTCGTTCAATAAATCCCCATTCAATAAACCGACTGAAATAGGCCTCTAGCACTAATTAAGAGTGTATTATAAAAATTCGACAACTGTACCGACTGAAATAGGCCTCTAGCACTAAAAATAACTACCAAAAATCAGCCCTTGCAAGGTTTGCTAGTAAAAATGCCATAATTTTATTTGAAAACATTATTTGAAAATTTTATTTGTAATATTCTAAAATAATTTATCAAACTAATAAAAACGAATCGCTTTTATTAAAGAAACCATTGAAATCATAAAAAGGGAAAAAGAAGTATGTAATGATTTTCCCTCCTTTTTTTATTCATAATCTTTGGTTAGAGTTAATAAAATAAAATAAAAGCTTCCTATATTACGTCATGTCATATTTTTCTGCTAGGGGGCGCAATAAGCTAACACTTTGCAAGTAATCCTCAATAAAATATTTTGAACCATAGTTATAACTTAAAATATTAACTGCGTATGGATAGAGTTTAAATATGTTATCCAATTGTATATTTATAATTGTTTTGATGAATATTGTGTTTAAAACATATAACTTTTGTGAAGTTATTCAAGTGTTTAGCGAAATTTTCGAAGAAATTCATCCTTACGGAGAAGAGTTAAATTATAAATGTGAACTTTATGGAATAGTAAAACGTGGCCCTTTTTATAATGAACTGATTTTAATGAACTTTATATTTATGGAGTTATGTAAGTTCAGGGATTTATGGTAAAAACATATTTCGACAAATTTTTTTTTTATTATATTTACAACTCTGAAGAAGACTCAACGATAAAGAGTCGAAAGCTCAGATGAAATTATATAACTAATTGGATATTTTTAATGTGAGATGTTTTGAATTAGTTGCATTGAAGTAATACATTGTTTTTAGTATATATACTGCGATAAATTATTTTAAGATAGTTTAAGAAATTAAATGGTAAATATGGATATTGGAAGGCATCCTGGCATATTGGAATTGTGACAATGCAAAATCGCTGTCTGAAACAAATAGCCCTGTTGTATGGAAAAAAAAAAAAATCTTAATTATTATTTTTTTATGTGTTTACGTTGTAGAAGAAATAACAATTGAGTTGTTTTCTTAGAAAGTGTTGTAAAACTATTTTTGATAAAAAAGTTAGCTAATTATAACAATGCATACAATCTGCTATGAGCTTCTTATTTTTAAGCAGCCGCAAATGATTACATAAAAATGTATACATAGTAATAATGCTGTTTCGAATCAATGTAGTACTTGAAGCACTGATTGTATTAATACAAATATCGTATACAATTGAGCACTTATGTGTATATATAACGTTATGCGTATTTGAGCACTTATGTACTATAATGTAGTAAAGAACTTTTTTATTTCCTTAGTATTTTTTGTTTTTCCGTGTGCACTTTTCATTTCGACCCATTCTACTGTTCAAAAAATGCTTCTTTATACGTATTTTACCTTACCTCAAAATTTGGCTAATGAATTCAGGGACAATCTGTATATTGTACCTACATACATTTATAAGAATTTCAATGTGTCGTGACTTCAAAAAGTTTTAAAACTACTATTATAATTGAAACGTGAAACAAAGACGGTTGCAGAAGATTACTACCAAAGATATCTACTCTTTATCTCACTACGCTAACGAAAAACATGTGCAAAAAACATGAAAAATTGTTTCCTTAAAATCTTAGTTAAATCTGAAATTTTTCTAAAAAAATTCATTTATTAAGAAAATTAAAGACATTTCTTTTAAAATAAAATTAAGAAATATATATCAATTTTAACTTTGTGCATTTATAACATCTGCCATAAATTCAATTTCTTTTTCAATTATCTTTTTTTACTTCTTTCTATATTCAATAGAAGAAAGTATTGGATTCGTAAAAGTTTTCGATGGATTTACACGTTTTGAGAGATCTAGAATAGGATTTTATCTTTTTTAGAAAATGTCTGTCTGTCCGTCAGTCTCTCTTTGTGTGTGTGTGACAAAAATTTTGCGGCAACTGTATCTCCAGAACTACTGCTCAGAATTATATATAAATTTATATGCAGATGCACCTTGACCTAAATTAGCGCTTATTAACTTTTGGAGTCAACCGATCAATAGGTGGCGCTGCTATACAGCGATTACCGAAATTTAAGGGGACACTATACCACAGGTTCTTTTGTTTATGATCAAACGAAATTTGATATGTGAGGAGGTCATTACGAGACATTATGCTGATTCAATTTGAATGATTGTCGGTCAATAGGTGGTGCTGCTATACAACGATTTCCGCAATTTAAGGAAAGGCTATATCTTAGGAACTACTGCACAGAATTGCATATAAATTTATATGTACATGTATCTTGACATAAATTAGTTCCTTTAACTTTTGATGTCAACTGATCAACAGGTGGCGCTGCTACACAACGATTACTGCAGTTTAAGGAAAGTCTATATCTCAGGTTCTATTGCGTATAATCAAACAAAACTTGATATGTGAGAAGGCCATTATGAGACATTATGCTGATTCAAGTTATACGCATATAGGTCAATAGATGGAGTTGCTATACTAGAAATTTCGTCGATAACGGGAAGGCTGTATCTCAACTTGCATGGCATAAAACTGTACGAAACTTGATATGCGAGATAACCATTATAAAAACGCATTTTTTAAGATGCTATTTATAGACAGTAAAACTGTTTTTCTTTGGATATTTATGTTAGATTTTTCTAAGATGAAAACCATTTGTATTCATTATGTTAGATAATTTTAATAAATAATAGATTTAATAAATTATTTGCCCTTAGTGAATTTGTATAGGAAAATATAGAAGAATGTCTTGTGGTGGCCCCAGCATACTTTTTTTCTCTTATTATTATTATTATTTCCTTTTTTTTTTTACTAAGGGGGAATGGTTTACCTTGGTGAAAGTATCTTGTTTACTAAACTTTAAACTTTTATAGATAAAGTACATTTTTTACCACAAAAAGTGACATAGAAACAACTATATATATATATATTGTGATCGATCACCATCCTTTTATTTGTTAAAATTTCTGAAAAAAAAAAAAAAAAAAAAAAGAAAGAAAGAAAATCGCGATTTCCTAATTAATATTATCAGTGGAATACGTTTCTCTGTTACTAAATCAATATTTTTTATGTTTATGAAAATATTATCTTCTATCTATATAAATTGAACAGTTCTTATCTTATCGTCATCAATACTTTTGCAACTTTTATTGAAGGTTTTAATTTTAAAGATAAATAATCTAATATAAAAGTCATCACAAAGTTTACTTTTTCTTTCTTTTTTTTTTTTTTTTTTTTTTTTTATGAAAGTAAAGTACATTGTACGCATGTGATCAGTTATTTAGCCTTGAAAAAGCTAAAGCTGTCTATATCTATGTTTAAAAATAATCTTTTTTATTTATTTTATTTATTTATTTTTTTTTTTTTGTAAAAAACTTATGTTATTATTATTATTACTGGTTGGCTTTTGCTCACCTAGCCAAAGGTATTTCTAGTTGAACCTACATTGTAAAGAAAAAAAAAAAAAAAAAAGTAAAATCACTGTATTTGACGGTATAATTTTACGGCAAATGACCGTTTTGCTAGTTAAACTGTCAAAGCCCGTAAACTGATGTCTTGAAAGTATAATTTTACAATATTGGCTTTTAATAATTATCGCAGGACAAAACTATTTGTATCAAACTCATTCTCTTAAAGAGCTGTTTCCAGGGATGTATCACAAGACATACCTTTCTATTTGAAATTTAAAAGTTGCCTTCCCTAGCGGCACCCCCTAGCCCCCTGGGTCCAAAATATTTTCACCAAAAGAAGTTCCTCTCGATTGAACACGTGTTTCGCCATTTTTCAAAATTTCGACGTATTTCTGAGGTAAGAGGGAGTTGTGGGACTTTTGGCGGACTCTGCATATTTAAATTAAATTATTTTTTTACAAATTACAAAAATTTGGAATTTATAAGAGAAGTAAGTTATAAAATTTTCTAATTTAATAAATAAATAAATAAGTGATTTCTTAATTTTTATTGGTGTAGGTGAAGAGAAGATGAAATCATTTGCTAATGAAATCCTTCAATAACATGCAAAAAAAAAAAAAAAAAAAAAAAAAAGTATCATAAAGTGATTAAAAAAAAAAATGGCGGGGGCTTTAAAGGCTAGTGAGTCGTAAAATTATGTGTGCATATTGGCACATACAATCATTTCTTTGGAAAGAAAGAATTTTTCTTTTGATATTTGCTCAATATAGAAATTCTATAAACCGAAAATATTTCATAATATTTTTAAAACATGGTGAAATACTTTAAATTAAACTACTCAAAACAAAAGACGAGTTCTTTGTTTTAATTTGATGATTTTATTATTTTGCAAAATATCAGAGATTTTGGTCGCAAGCAATCCATTTAAAGGGATTGTGAAAGTTCAAAAACTTTTTGTAAGTTATTGTCAGGATTATAAATATTTGCATACATATGCAGTGAAATGTAACAGTATTAAATATATAAAATATTTCTCAAAAATTATTTACATTTGATGAAATAAAATTCGCTATTTTATTTATTTATCGGAATTTGTTCAGTGCATCTTGCCAACTACTTTTTTCTTTTTCTTTTTCCTCTTTTTAATTTTTCTTTCGATTTTACATTATTATAGTTTAACAGATTTTTCTAAATATATTTGAATAGTACTTTGTGGAATGTTTAGTCAATTTTGTAAAAAATTTTTATGTTTGAATGCTAAAAATGTGCACTAAATTTCAGAATTTCAGCATTTAAGCATAAAAGTATATTTTATAAAAATAAACTTATCAGGTATTTTACAAAATAATATCAGAATATGTTTAGAAATAGTGTTAAATTATAATAATGTAAAATCGAGAAAAAAAAGAAAAAAAAAAGTAAAAAGCAAAGAGCTTTTTAAAAAATTTCAATAAATTAGGGAAAATTTTGAATTTTATTTTGTCAAATTTAAATACTTTGTGAGAAATTTTAGCATATACTTAATATTATTATATTTTAGTGCATATGAATCCCAATTTTTAGAATTGTAGGACAGAAATTTAGTAAAATGTTTTACATTACGTTCACCATCGCCTTAACAGATTTTTATTTGAAGTGAAGTCTTTTTCTCTGCATAAATACCAGTGGGAAATGGAAAGCTATTACAGAATAATAATACCAACAATATGGTAGGTACCAACCAATTTAGTTACCCCCTTCCACTAGATGTTTTGTAATGTTTACGCAACGTAAAACGTGAGGCAAAAATTTGAGATGCGCCTGCGGTAGTGACGTCATCTGACAGTTGTCCGACCTGGATTTTCGCTATGGCAATTAGCACGTGTTTTCTCGGAGATCACTTTCACTGAAACCTGCGGGAGAGTCAAGAGTCAGAACGGAAGAACGAGCATGGAGAGACTGTTCAAATCTGTGGAGCACCACCCTGAACCTGAGGATGTGGAAATCAAAGGTGAGGAGCAAGATTTTTCCCTATATCATTTACGATTAAATAATCGGAGTATAATATATATATATAATAAATATTTTGTTATTAAGTACTGGGTTTTTGTTTGAATAATATATATATATATATGTGTGTGTAGGCACTTTTTATTTTGATATTGTGAGTATTTTTGATATTGTGAGTATTATAAAAAAAAAAATATATATATATATATATATATATATATATATATTTCCGCTCCCCAATAGTTACTTCAGTGACTGATTGTTATGTTTCATTTCATTTATTTATGTTTGTAAGTAAGTAAAAGATCAATAATTTTATTAGGATTTTTGCGTTTAATGTTATTGTAATTGTAAATATTTACTCAAAAATCATTTATTAAAAAATCAAAATAAATAAAAATTCTATTGTACAGTAAGTATATATTGAATAATTATTAAATATACGATTAAAATTATTTCAGCATAATAACAATAACTTTCGACATACAGTAAGATGTTTATAAACATTTTTTTTTTTTTTTTTTTTTTTTTTTAATAAAGTTAATCTAAAGTCATTTTATTTTTCTCAGTTTTCAAGGTTTTTTTTTTTTTTTTCTGTTTCTCAAAAGCTGTTGTTGTTATCGTACTCAAGGAAATTATAATATAAAATGAGATAATTTAAAGAAGAGAACAATGAATAATTTAAAAATTATTCTTTCAGATAAAAATGTTTTCTTTCTCTCTTTTTTAAATGTATTTCGGGAAAACGCTAACAAATTTTGAAATCTGTAAATACCCCCCTCCCCCTCTCCTTAAATATGTTTTTCCATTTCAATAAAATTTGTATTTTTTAAGTAACAACTAGATTTTTATTAAAAGATGAAATATTTTGCATCGATAAGTCCATAAAATTTCGAGTTGGCAGTTCAGAAAATAACAGCGCTCGACCAGTTGCCGAGAAATTCTGCTTTTGAAGCTGGTCGACCCAAAGGTGATCAAACTAATGTAACACTGATTGGTCGAGACTTTCGGAGTTTTTCATGGTTTCTCGGAAACTCACGTGAATAGGGGATAGGACACCGTATAAAACCCCCCTCCCTTAAACGTAGGTCTCACCAGTAGGCAATTGATGTTAATCCGTGCACTAACACCACGCAAGAAACGCCAAAATACTTTTTTTCTTTAAATGCATTTCTCACATAAAGATGATTTTTTAAAACACTCTTATACATTTATCATGTTTTTATGATTCCAATATTTCTTTTATAGATTTTTTACTGAATATTAAAAAATCAATAATCTCATTGCTTCATCATTCATGCAATTATATAAAATGTTCGTGTCGTAAAAGTTTTGTCTGAATTTATTTTATTGTTGCTTTTCTCTCTCTCTCTCTCTCGCCCACCAGCGGCCGAGCGGTTCTGCGCTCAAAGCTGGTAGATGGGAGGTGCCGGGTTCGATCCCAGGTCGCGCTCATCGACCTAGCCGTTCGGAGTTTTCCGTGGTTTCCTCCGAAACTCGCGTAAATACGGGCTAGGACCCCTTAGAAAGACCCCCACGGAGGGCATTCCCCCTATAGGCCTAGGACACATAAGGAGTCAATCGGCCTTAATCCTCCAACCAACCAACCAACCTCTCTTTCTCTCTCTCTCTCTCTATATATATATATATATATATATATATATATTCTTTATATAATCTTCTGTTAATTTTATTCTACTGAGTCTTAACTTAATATTTCGTAATCAATTTTTAATATACATGTATATATATACATGTGTGTATTTTACCGCTGGTTACTTACCTTTAATGACGAACTAGCGATCGAAATCTTTTCTTTTTTGCTCAACTGTGGAAAGGTTTTTTTCTGACGAGATATTTCTAAGGTTTTGAGCATTCCTAAACTTTTCCCAACAACTGGCCATAAAATGTTTTTATTTTGTCCTTGAGTTAGTAATCTCTCTTTGCTTCATTTTGAAATCTTGGTTCACTTTTATTTCGTAATCTTTGTATTGCTATATTCCCTAACAACACACTTATCACAGTACATATCTTCTACACATCCACAGTACATGTTTCTGGGATGTATTTTCATCCTGAAGAAATCGTAAAGATTTGCTGGGGAGAAGATGTACTGTTAGTGTGGTTTGCAGAAATTAATCGCGGAATAAAGTTGCAGTAAGTTTGTGAATACATTCAATTTGATTAAGTCTATTAAATTAACTGTTCCTATTATAACCCTTAAATGCATGAATTTTTTACTTTTAATAAACAAAATTTCAAATCAACCAGAAAATGGGTATAGTTAACGGGAAACCACCCCTCCCCCCCCCCCAAAAAAAAAAAAAAAAAAAAAAAAAGTGAACTTACGTAGAACCGTACCGATTTTGCATATTGATGTATTTTTACATCTCAAAAAAAGTCGCATTCTTCTTGCATAAATGTATCAGTATATGCAAAAATATAAGTATTCGTTATTCTTACCTTGTTTCTATTTGAAAACAATTTTTTAACACGCTTTTATTAGCTTCACCTGTATGTATGTTTTTATGTATCAGTGTATGTTTGGAACAGCTCTAGGAACAAACAAAAAATCTATATTGTAAAAAAAAGACATTCCCTACGTCGACGCTGTGGCTGTGAGGTAAGGCTCCGCGCTACGAACCTAAAGGTCTAGCGCTCGATCCCAGTCAGGGGAGATTTTTTAAAAATGGTTTTTGTTTAATTCTAAATTATTTTAATTGAAGATTTAAATGTATGTAAATATTATGGTGTGTCACTCACACGATTTCCCCTTACCCTGCATTTTAATACTAAGATAGATATTTTGTGCTTTTTAGTTCACATTTCTATAAAAGCGTGTTCTTTAATTTTTTTTTTAAACTATAATATTATTCTGTATGTTTTTATAACTTTTTAACAGAAATTCCTAACACCCGCCGAAATGAAATTGTACTCAAATAGCGCGCCAACAATGAAAATTGCCACAGATAAAGAAATAAATTCTCAGATTCTAGTTGCGTTCGGAAACAAAATCCTTTTGGTAAAATTAAAAAAAAAAAAAAAAAAAAAAAAGTACAAAGGTTGCTACATAAAGAGATATGAGGTTTTAAACATGCAATACGATTACATCACGATGCTTCTACATCGTTATGCATTTAAAGGTTAAAGTACTTTTGTATTTCTCATGTTATTTTAGTTAATTATTAATTCTTACTGGTTATTTTGGATTTTGGTGGCACTTAATAGCTTGTTATTGTTTATTTTACTATGTTTTTAATAAAAGTAATTTTTTTACTAAAATTTGTAACATTGTGTATATATATAATCAGAGCGTGCAGTTTTAATGTAAAGCTTATTAGTAATTCAAAAAATTAATATGGTCAATATCAAAAACTACCAAAAAAAAAAAAAAGTCAAATTAAACCAATATTTTATGTATATATAGTGACGAATTTTGGTTCATTTTGCCTTTAGTAAAAGCATATTTTTTTTTTTTGAAAGGTTACGTATTTAGTAAGTATATAGCACTACATAATTAGAAAACATTTATTAAAATTAAAATATTGCATATATAAATAAATCATCTGTTAAAAAAAAAAAAAAAAATTCATATTTATAAAATGTAGTATGAATTTTGCTTTGAACTGATTTCTGTGAAAAACTAGTGTATTTCAATATGTTTTTAAAATGCTAAAAGAAGCGTTTGTCTTGTTTTCTCCTAAATATGCCACATAACACTTGAACAAAAAATATGCAAAAACATGATCAATATTGCATAATTTATTGAAAAAGAAATGCTATTTTAAGGAGAAATAATAATTTTGGAATTTGTAGAAATAAAATGAAAAGTTTAACAATATCGTATTTCTTTTCTTTCTTTCTTTTAAATTATTGTCACAAATACAGTGCAACTAAACTAGTATTCCAGCCTAAATGTTTATCAAAATTAAAAAAAAAAAAAATGAAGTAATAGTTTGTTTATCGTTTAAATGAGAATATTTATTTTTGTAGCGCAATTATAAAGTAATTATAACAAAAAAAATAATATAAATAAATAAATAAAAATAAAATAAATAAAAATAAAATGGGTCAAATAAACCAGATAATGAACAGTATGTCTTTACTGATATTAAGCATTACAAAATGGGAGAAAAAATGCAAACCCCATTCATTTTATTGTGGTGTTATTTTATAATTAATTTTTTAATAAAACATTTTATGGAACAATTTAAGTATATTAATACTTTTAGACGATGTATGACTTAATTCTTAGGAATACTTTCAATTTGTTGCATTAATTTAAACAAAATTCAACATATTAATATAAATTTAATTATTTCAACAAGTTTAATTCTTTAATAGAAACCTATTCTATTGAACCTCACAAAAGATAATTTATTAAGAGTATATATCGTTCATGGGATACAACAGCAGCACAACTTAATAAAAAAAAAATCGTTTTTTTTTTTTTTTTTTTTTTTTTTTTTTTTTATTATTATTAAAGTACAAGTCTCAATGAGAAAAAATAAGTTTCCACCAGCAATACTGGCATATCTCATGATTTAATATATACACCGTAGGGTATGTTTAAATTAAGACACGGTGTATGTATTTAAAGACACGGTGTATGTATTTAACTAGTAGTAAATACTTTAGACAAATCCATTTATCTCAAAACGTGATTTTTCCCTCTTTCTTTTTTTTTAGTTGCGCCACTATTGCAGCGAACGAGCTTTATTAATATATACTAGTATATAATCCCGCTAAAAATGAAGGAATGTGAAATGAATGAACATAGTGAATCAACGAAGTCTTTGCCTGCTTCAATGGTCACTATATTTAAAGAAAATTCTTTATATCTCTTTATAAAAAAAAAAAAAAAAAAATCATGAAATTGCTCAAAAGCTCGCTTCCTGTCCCCGCTGCCTTCGGCAGCAACCCACTCATTCGCAGACTCGCGGGTGCCTGTGACAATAACTTACCAGTAGGCTTCCATTTGGTGCTTATCAGATGACAGTTTCGAAACGGACAGTATAAAAAAATCTGGCGTGAAACAACCACACGACTTCCATTACCCATTATTACACGTATTATATGCATTTTTTGAAGATGTGATCAAAAAAGATACTGTGATCAGAAGACATACAATTGACCTAACGAAGTAGAAACCTAAAATATTTCTGGTAAGAGAAATTTAATTAACGTGTAAAGACATATAAAACAAAATTTACACAGCGAGTTTAAAAGGAAAAAAAAAAAAAAAAAAAAAAAAAAAATTCCGTACAACCGTTTTTAAAGGAACGCCTTTGCGAGGCCTGAAATTGAGCTATTTATACAGGACGCCTATCAATTTTCCTGAACTAACCAACTATATCATTCGAAAGGACATCTAATAGAGTGTTTATATAGCAAGTTTGAAGAAAATCGTTAGAGCCGTTTTTGAGATACGGACTTACGGTCCCACTTCCGGTTTTTCAATTTTCACCAAAATTTGGAAATTTCATCTGTACACCAGACGTATTTCAATTCTAAAGTTTCGTAGCTCTATCTTTATTAGTTTCTGAGCTATAATAGCCAGAATATTCTCCACATACATACACACACACACACACACACACACACACATACATACACACTGATCAATTGCCAAAAACCACTTTTTTGGACTCAATGGACCTTAAAACGTGTAAATCAGGTGAAAACCCGATATCGAATTTTCAGACCGAATACAATACTTCCATTACCTACGGTAGTAGGGTAATGGAAGTAAAAATTGAAGTAGCAATTTTATATTTAAACTCCTGTTACATATGAACAACACGATACGTAGTGTACATAATATTTTCTTTCGCGTTATTTTCGACATTTATTTGATTTATTCGATCAACTATAAAACGACAACAATTTCACGCCAAATATAATATTATAATATGTTATGGTCGGCTACATCTATCGCATGAGACAATTTTTTGTGGTTATAATAGTAGTTGAGTTAGTTAATAGTAGTTGGTATATAGAAAAATAAATAATTAAATATGTAAATCTGATCATAGTACAGCCTTAATATAGCTCCCCTTGTCTACTTTTGAATTTTTATCGCCATTTTAGACACAAATACATAATTTATGTGATTATTTTTTCTCTTACTTTTTTTTTCCTTTCCTTTCTGTTTTTCAATATTTTATAATTTATTTAAATTTTTGAAGCGCTAACTTGGCTTAAAGTGGCTTTCACAAAAGGAGAGTTCTTGGCGAAAAATGTCCGATCTATTGCAGCATCAAAATTTTAAAATATTACCCAGGATTATCAATGAATTAGCTTTCATGTCAAGCGCGATTCATCCGTGCCAAAAACGTTTAAACAAAACAAAAAAGAAAAAAAAAATCTAAAATTGAAGTATATTAAAAAAGGTTATGGTTGTTTTTTTACTTCATTTTCATATTTTCATATGCATGAGCAAATTTAATCTATATATTATTGCTCGAACGTGGTCCAGTTACGATTAATTTTTTTCAGTAACGATACGATAGTGACTTAATAAAATACGCGAGGATAAAAAATAATACATAAGCAATATTTAAGCACGCGGACGCAGTTCAGCGATCAAATAAAAAATTACGACATTTGTACGATGAGATCATTTTATAGAAATAAATGTATTTTTAAAGGTTGCATTTTTACAATCTTTGCAAGCGTCATTTTAAATCTATCAATATTTTAATGATATAATCCCCATGTGAACTTTTATTAATATATGTAGTGTAACCACGCAGTGTTGCTAGATGGTCGACACTCGATTTCCCCAAACTTTCTCCAAAAAAAAAAAAAAAAAAAAAAAAACTACTAAAAAAAAAAAAAAAAAAAAAGTTTCGAAATAATTAGCAGATTTTAGCCCAATTTTTTTACCCTAAATAAAGCTCCTATTTGGAAAAAAAAAAAAAAAAAACCCAAATATAAGAATAATATTTATACACACTAATTATTAACTTTATTAACAACCAGTGCATCACTAATATGAATAGAGACTTCTAATTAATTTTGCACTTGCTTATTAGTTTTTAATTAATTTTATACTAATTAACTTTTTATACATATTAGTTATCGAAAATTGTTGAATATTTTCATTAGCTCTCCCTGGGTATTCATGAAGATGTATTATTAAACCCTTTAATCATTTGTATTTATAATAAATTCCGTATATGTATAACAACGGGCGCTGAGGATGTTCGTAGGATGTCTTTTCATCCTCAGGATATTTTGAGGATGTCCTAAGGAGAAATGGCACCTAAAAAAAAAATCCCTACATGCTAAAGAAAACTACTGAAAGTCCGTACGCGTAAGGACAAATCCCTACAGTTCACAACATTGAACGTGAACTATTCAGGTAGACCAATTTAAGACAAAAAAGGTGAAAAAAATCCCCAGGTTTCTCCCCAAAAATTTCAAAAATCCCCACACTATTCCCCACAAACATTCAGTCCGCAAAAATGTCCCCAGAAGCCCAAAAAATCATCAAAATGGGACAAAATCTCCAATCTGGCATCACTGTTACCACGTTTCCTGCGCCTAACAGTGAGGACGAGTCCAGAATCATGGAGGGGTGCCAAGTTGACCGACAGGTTGGGATTTAGTAAACATCTAGTCATTTGGTGTTCCCTTACCGCTCATTTTCCATCAACGAAAAGGTAATCTCCCCTATTTTAACAGGGGTCTTGGTAAGTCCGCACTTGCGCAGAGGCTTCCATAGCCGCGAGAAATGTGATTAAAGATTACGACATGTTTAACTGTCAATAACAAATTAAAATATATGATATATATTAAAATTGTATGATAAATCCAGTTTTTTTCCCCCTGTTCTTCAACGCACTTCATTATAATCATCCTTAAAAAAAAAAAAAAAAAAAAAAAAAAAAAATGCTTTTGAATGCAAGAAGTAAACATTTCACTCCGATCGAAAAGCAAATTTCGTCTTTAAATTTACGGAAAAAGGTGAACAGTGAAGTGATCTCGCCCAAGTTTTTGACAATGCTTACTTGTTTTTTTTTTTTTTTTTTTTTGTGTAAGAAGTTAATTTAGTTCATGCTTAATAATTTCTCTGAATATCAATTTAGTTTTCATAATAAAAAGTTTTAGTATTTAAATTTCTCTATTATATTTATGTCTGTTTACTTTTCTAGTTAAAAAGCTTTCAGTTATACGAAGGAAATTTTTTAAAAGTTAATTTTGTGATGTTCATTTTCAAATTTGACCCACTTTAAACGATCGAAAATTTGTTTTCAGCTTATTTATATACTTCAACAACACAAATAGCTTTAATATTTAGCTTTCCATTTGTCCTCGATTTTTCTCCTAAAAGGAATCTTGATCTAACTCTTAATGTACAGATGATGTAAAATAATATTGAATAAAATAACATGCGTTATGATTATATGCGTATACAGCGTTTCGAAGATATTTTCACATTGACTTAACTTCCTTAAATCTCAAACTTGAATAAAAAATTTCAAAGATTTGCAAATGAAAGGTAAATAATTTGATAAAATTGATCATAGATTCTGGAACTTCTTCACCCTGAAAATCTCTGTGCAGAATTCGAAAGTGGTTTCAATCGGCTTTTTTCTTTTCCCCTCTCTCTCCGATACCTTTTAAAATGCAATGCTGAAATTTTTTACATGACCTTATTAGAATATGGGACATCTCATTCATTGGAAATATTTTTTGATGGGAATGGGGTGTAAACACAGGCCTGAATTTTAGGAATCAATTTGTTACATTGTCACCACTATTTTAAAAGAACACTTTTTCACGTAATATTTTAACATTAAAACCTTGACGAAAAATGTTTTTAATGATAGTTGTGGCAATATAATAAAATGTAACTAAATTTTTAGGAACGCTGCGAGGCTTGTAAATACTAAATTTTGTGATTTTTCGAAATGATTTACCTGAAATCTTTGATTTTTATAAAATTTTGCAAGTTTTTTCCACGCTACTTTACATTTTATAATTTAAAAATCAATACTGAAGGTATTAAAATGGAAGTGAAGCCTATTAGAACGTACTGTATGTGTATATATATATATATATATATATATATATATATATATATATATGAGAGTTAGTTATTGAAAAACTTGTCAATTTTCCTGTGTGAGAAAGTAGTTCGTAAAGAAACAAATAGGTACTAGTCGATAAATGTTTTTTATTCACCATAACTTCTCGAATCAGTACAACAAAGCTGTTATTGCAATGAATATTTACGAAACAGTCCAATAGTACTCTTATTTCATCGAATATTTTAGTAGCAGTTCAATGAAGCTGTCACTCGTACCGAAAAAGTCACTATTCTACGAATGTTCTGGAATAGTCTAAGAAAACATTCACTTGTTTCACAGGAATAAAGCAAATAACATCAAAAATATTTCGCTAGCTGACGAACAAATTTCGGTCATTTAGAGCACAAAATGCAAAATGCAATCGCTCAGAATAGGTCTCTGAGCAACTCTGAATGGAAGTGACTACATTCTTACTCTGCAGCAGTCAACTCACTCCTATTTATATAGTTTGATGATGGGGCTTGTTGATATTCTGTCCAGAATCTCATGGAAAATTCGAGATCTAGGCTCCCGTGCATCGGAGATCTTCAGAACTTCGTGAACCCTAAACTATTTTTTGACAAATTTGGTTGCCAAGTTCGTCGCCGAGACTGATCTTACTGAAAGTGATTGCTTCCTTTTATCACTTTGACTGTAAAACTACTTTCACTGTAACAAAACAAACAATACAGTGGAAAAGACTTAAGGCATTGAAACTATCTATATATATATATATATATATATATGAGAGCGAATACTTCGATTTTTGAGCATTTTTTAATCCAATTCTCATTTCTAGTTATCCATTTTTCATAATTTTTAATCCAATTCTCATTTCCACTTATCATTTTTTCATATTTTATTTTTTATAAATTTATTGGTTTACGTACGATAACTCTCATAAATTTTAAATAAATTACTCTTAGTTAGTCTTAGTGTTGTGGTCCTATATGTTCACTTTAGTGTAGTAATTTAAAATGGATTTATCTATTAATTGGTACTGTAAATAAATTATAAAAATAGTGCTAACATTTAAATTGAATTACAATCACTTTTATGTGTATGTTGATTGTATTATCATTATCTATTAATTGCTAAATTTTATGACGAAATTAAATTCTTCAATATATATATATATATATATACACACATATATATATAATCAGAACATACAGTAGAAATATAAACGTTATTAAATATTATCAGTACGTATAGTTGGAATTTAAAGATGATTAAATAATTATCAGTGTTCAAACAATTAATATGATCAAAAACAAAGACCACCCAAATCAAACCAATCATGAAAAACGGCAGTTTTTTGAGTGACGCAAGCGGAGGGACAAACGGGACGCTGCGAACTCATATATACGGCTAGTTTGAGATCAAAGAGATTTGTAAAAGCCGACACTTAATATCTCAGCAAATATGCCATATTTTGTTCTCATCTTTTCAAAATAGTCTTTTATCTTCGGTCTTAATCTATCCTGAAAATTTTACATTTCTGCATGCAGTATGTTTTGAGATCTGAATCTCAATTTAAAGCCAAAAAGGGAAAATGTGTGGTGTAAGGATGTAATGAAAAATATCTCTAAAACGGCTCGAAGGATTTTCATATAATTAATATATGCTGTTAATAGGATCTTTCTGAATCTAGTAACGTTTTCATTTTTTTCAGGAAAACTCTTGTTTTTTTTATATAAATCGCTTTAAATATGGAACTATATTACTCCGCCAATTACATGTGTTTCTTCGGGTGAAAACGCTGTTATGCGGTTCTTACTTGTAAGGTATGTGGGTTGGTTTGTTGACCGACTTGAATGCAGCCAATGAATTATTTAGAATTTTTTTTAACGCAAAAGTACTTTATAACATGTTTAAAATATTTATTGTATATATACTAAGTCAAATTCACTTAAATATATTTTCTCTTGTGTTATGAAAAAAATATTTTTGATTTCAAAATTTCATATTTAGTCAAAAAAATATTTAGATAATATTTTAAATAAGGAAGTATTTTGTAATTTTAGATATTCCATTTTATCATATTAATGATGAATTTACAATTTTTTTAATTGAAAAAATTATTATTCATTCATGAACATTGATTTTATAATAACTCAATGATTTGCGATTCCTATTCATGTATCCTTACGCGCCGGGAATGAAAAAAAAAAAAAAAAAAAAAAAACAGCAAATAGAGTTTTGGTGCCATCTATTGTTTTTATTTAAAACATACTCTTTCGTAAATATATATATATATTTCTTTTTAAAAATTAAATATCTCTTTTGAAAATACAGTTAGAGTTTATTCATTTATTTATTTTTCAGACTTTAAAATGATACATATTTTAAATATTAACATAATCAATTTTTTTTTATTATTATTATTGAAAGCAATAATGACTAGGGGATGAAACACTGTTTACACTGTTTATTAGAAAAAACAGTTTTAATAAACAGTGTTTAAACAGTGTTTTAATAAAATTCATTTTTCATGAAATTTATTAAAATTCATGAAAAATGTGTCAAATAGCAATTATTAAAAACACGTCAAAATAAATAAATAAAATCTTTACTTTGAAACCCATAATAATTTATTAAAAAAAATTATTCTTTCTTTTCTTTTTTTAATTAATTAATTTGTGCATGAAAAATTCTATTTCATAAATATATTTACAATTACAGTAAACAAAAAATCCGCCTTTAATTTTAAATAATTATTTCTACCTGTTTCTAAACAAGTTTTTTTTTTTTTTTTTTTTTTTTTTTTTACGGGAAAAAAAAAAAAAAAAAGTTAAATGTTTATGTATATGATTTGAATATAAACTACTAGATGGCGCCACTACATTTAATTTATTTTTCCTAAAAAAAAAGAAAGAAAGAAAAAACTTTTAATAGCTTCGAAACATGTAGAAATAATTATTTAAAATTAAAGGAGGGTTTTTTGTTTATTGTAGTTGTAAATATATTTATAAAATAGTATTTTTACGCAGAAATTTCATTTTTTTTAAAGCTTAACTTATATTTTACATGAAATTTTTCTCCAGGTGATTTTATCTTATTTTTAAAATTATAGAAATGTAAAGCTTAATTTATATTTTGTCTATTTTTCCCCCAAACGTTTTATATGAAAATATATAGGAAGTAATTTTTACCTGCACTTTTGATGAAAATTTAAATTGTGAATATTGGAGCAGTATACTTAGCCTCAAAAGGGGAAAGAAATTATATAAAATTCTATTTTTAACATTTACTTGATTTTTTTTTCTTTTTAATTGTTTAATTTGTAATTCTCTAAAAAGAAATTTGCAAAATGTAAATTACGTAATTCTAACTTAAATTTGAAAATTTTCACTTATTTTTCTTACTTTTTTTCTTTTTTTTTTTTTTTTTAAGAGTTTGAGAATCCCAGTCAATAAATTTTTCTAGTGCGAAGCTTCTCCATTTTGTTTTCAAGTGGCAGGCTACTTGAAAATTTGTCAGTATGATAACGTTTGAAATACTGAATTAATTCACACTAAATTTGTAGTGTAGATTTATCTCAGAAATGTGTTTGATATGTTTATTTGCCAACTTAATCCACCCTCTTGTTTCCCTGTGCCAGCACACTGAAAATTTCAAATTTACATTAGAAAGGTTTTATGAACCGATTTGCTTAAAACTCCATATATACATAGCCTTCATTTATAAATCCACTAAGTCCATTAATAAATTGTAGCTGCCATTTTGAAAAAAAATGGTGACAACTTCATAAGAAAAATTAAATTAGTTTACCCTTCCTAGGAGCCAGAAGGACTTGTTTTAATTTTTTGATTAAAAACCACTAAAAAGTAATGATATCAGTACAAAAAACCCTTAGCGGCTTAAAAGTTTGTGACGCCGCAACTTTGTGGCTATAAGAATTTGAAATATGAGTCTTAAAAATAATGATATTAAATTTTAAGTGACGCTTTGCAATTAGTTAAAATATACATAGATTTTCTTATTTGATCATTCACTTTTATCCTTTATTTATATTTATAACCAGCAGGCTACGCCCGCTTCGCTGGTCACTATTTTTAAATGAATCACAATAATTAATGAATTCTCAAAATTGCATTAATTTTTATCATGTGATAAAAAAAGAGAAAAAAAAATTCTCATCGGTAAAAATGTCGCACAGGGTCCCCACTGCTTTCGGCAGCGTAGACCCGTGCGCTGCGCGCACGTATTCCTTCACTATCCTTATGACTTCTCAAAATTCAATGTTATTACTCATAAACTTTCATTCTCAAGAAAAGGAATTAAAAAATATATCATTTAGCATCGGGCAAAAAACTAACACCGGACACCACTGCATCCGGCAGCGCAGACCCATGCGCGCTGCGCGCGCACGCTTGAGGATATACGTGCGCTGTACACGCATATTCCTTCTGAACTCAAACTTTTATTATTAAGAAAATAAAATAAAATAAAATCTTTTATCATCGGGTAAAAACTCGCACCGTGTCCCAAACCCAAGCGCACTGCGCGCCTATTCGAAGGAATACCGTTCCAGCCCCACCGTTCCAGCCCCTCTTAATTAACTTGCATATACCAATTTTGAACGGTCTTACTCAATTAGCTGAGATGCAAAAGAAAACCTGATCAAGACACTTTAAATTGTAAATCAGGTGAAATCTCGAATTCCACTTTCGATAATGTAAAAGAACTTTAAAATATCTTTCGAATGATGTATTAGAAATAATTTAATCATAATTAGAATATGAAAAATTGAAATTTAAAAATATTACAGCGCCATCTGGCGGTAGAAATTTCTGTAATCTATTGTTCCATTCCAGTTACTTATTCTTACTCAATTAGCTGAGATGCAAAAGAAAACCTGATCAGGACACTTTAAATTGTAAATCAGGTGAAATCTCGAATTCTACTTTCGATAATGTAAGAAAACTTTAAAATATCTTTCAAATGATGTATTAGAAATAATTTAATCATAATTAGAATATTAGATCAATATTACAGCGCCATCTGGCGGTAGAAATTTCTGTAATCTATTGTTCCATTCCAGTTACTTATTCTTACTCAATTAGCTGAGATGCAAAAGAAAACCTGACCAGGACACTTTAAATTGTAAATCAGGTGAAATCTCGAATTCCACTTTCGATAACGTAAAAGAACTTTAAAATATCTTTCGAATGATGTATTAGAAATAATTTAATCATAATTAGAATATGAAATATTGAAATTTAAAAATATTACAGAGCCATCTGGTGGTAGAAATTTCTGTAATCTATTGTTCCATTCCAGATCAACAAAGCTTTCAAATGATGTATTACTCATGAAATTATTTTAATTAGTAGATGAGATACAAAAGAAAACCTAATCAGGACACCTCAAAACGTGTAAATCGGGTGAAATCTCGAATTCCATTTTTCGATAATGTAAAAGTACTTTAAAATGTGTATCAACTAAAATAAGCTTTCAAATGATGTATTACTTATGAACTTTTTTTAATTAATAACAGATTAAAAAAAAAAAAAAAAAAAAAAAAAAAAAAACTAATTCAGGACACCTGAAAACATGTAAATCTGGTGAAAACTTTCGATAATTTAAAAGAACTTTAAAATATCTTTCGAATGATGTATTACAAATAATTTAATCATAATTAGAAATTGAAATTTTGAAATTTTAAAATATTACAGCGCCATCTGGCGGTACAAATTTCTGTATTCCACTGTTCGATTCCAAATCAAAAAAGCTTTCTAATGATGTATTACTTTTGAAATTATTTTAATTAGTAGCTGAGATACAAAAGAAAACTGATTCAGGACACCTCAAAACGTGTAAATCTGGTGAAAACTTTCGATAATTTAAAAGAACTTTAAAATATCTTTCGAATGATGTATTAAAAATAATTTAATCATAATTAGAAATTGAAATATTGAAATTTTAAAATATTACAGCGCCATCTGGCGATACAAATTTCTGTATTCCACTGTTCGATTCCAAATCAAAAAAGCTTTCTAATGATGTACTACTTACGAAATTATTTTAATTAGTAGCTGAGATACAAAAGAAAACTAATTCAGGAGACCTCAAAACGTGTAAATCTGTTGAAAACTGTCGATAATATAAAAGAACTATAAAATATCTTTCGAATGATGCATTAAAAATAATTTAATCATAATTAGAAATTGAAATATTGAAATTTGAAAATATTACAGCGCCATCTGGCGGTAGAAATTTCTGTAATCCACTGTTCGATTTCAAATCAAAAAAGCTTTCTAATGATGTATTACTTATAAAATTATTTTAATTAGTAGCTGAGATACAAAAGAAAACTTAATCAGGAGACCTCAAAACGTGTAAATCGGCTGAAATCTCGAATTCCATTTTCGATAATATAAAAGTACTTTAAAATGCGTATCAAGTCAACAAAGCTTTCAAATGATGTATTTTTTATGAAATTTTTTTAATTAATAACTGAGATGTAAAAGAAAACTGATTCAGGACACCTCAAAACGTGTAAATCTGGTGAAAACTTTCGATAATTTAAAAGAACTTAAAAATATCTTTCGAATGATGTATGAAAAATAATTTAATTGGAATTTGAAATATCGAAATTTTAAAATATCTGGCGGTAGAAATTTCTGTAATCTACTGTTCAATTCCAAATCAACAAAGCTTTCAAATAATGTGTTGCTTATGAAATTATTTTAATTAGTAGCTGTGATACTACAAAAGAAAACCTAATCAGGACATTCTAAAACATGTAAATCACGTGAAATCTCTAATTCCATTATCTACGGTAGTTTTATTAATGGAAGTAAAAAGAAAAATAAATATTTTTTATTTCGCCAAAACCTATATATATACCACGGTAGTCGGGTAATGGAAGTAAAAAGAAAAAGTATTTTTTAGTTTCTTCAAATGTATTTTGTTGCTATGGAAACTCCTATCGTCTATTGAAAGATAGACTACGTGTTAGAATAAAATTTAATTAGCAATTAAAATGTAACTGCTTTGTTTATTAATGAAATTTGATGAAATTTTAACTGCAGGTTGTTTTTGTGCTGAATAGGTTGTATATTAAGTGTTGTGTACGAAAAAGAAAATTTGAAGCACTTTGAAATTTGCAATTTTTAACCCCAGTTAAAGATCATGTGACATTAATGACTTGCACATGTTTTTTTTCCGTTAGAGACAGCGGTTAAAATCGTCTGCTGAATGCTGATAGAATGCCTCTTTTTAAGCAATAAGGATTTTTGGTCATTTTCGCGATCGATATGGGTCAGCATTTTAATTAATATCTCCGAAACTAATTAAGATTTTTAAATTCTGTTTCGAGGAAAACATCGGAAAGGCTCAAGAGCATCTGTATGTCAATTCTTGTACTTCTGCGTTCAATAGGGGCTGAACGTATAAAAGAACAGACAGACAGACAGACAGACAGACAAACCTTTCCATTTATTATTATAGAAGATGCAAACGTAATATTTTTAACTTGAAGATCAGACAGATATATAAAATACACTCACTGATGCTTTTTCATTCGCATTTCGAATTCAAAATAACAGTTTTAAAAGGAATGATATAAAAATTCCAGTGGCGCCTCGGTGTTATTTTAAAAGATTTGTTTTTAGATTCCATTAAAATTACTTTTGTTTTGTCTAATAAAATATATTTACACATTTAAACAGTGCTTTTAATTTTTAAATATACTGTCAAATAATTATACTTTCACTGAGTTAGCATTATAAAGTAAAATTATTTATTTCAATAAATTGATTTATCTTTTGCGTCACGCTATCCAAAACTGCAGTAAAATTTGTGTAAATGTTTTCTTTACGTCACACTACCTCTTTGAGCAAATTTTCACTTAGTTAGACACTATGATACTATGTTTTGGATGGCATGATGCAAAAGATAAATCAATTTATTGAAATAAATAATTTTACTTTATAATGCTAACTCAGTGAAAGTATAATTATTTGACAGTATATTTAAAAATTAAAAGCACTGTTTAAATGTGTAAATATACTTTATTAGACAAAACAAAAGTAATTTTAATGGAATCTAAAAACAAATCTTTTAAAATAACACCGAGGCGCCACTGGAATTTTTATATCATTCCTTTTAAAACTGTTATTTTGAATTCGAAATGCGAATGAAAAAGCATCAGTGAATGTATTTTATATATCTGTCTGATCTTCAAGTTAAAAATATTACGTTTGCATTATAAATATAAATAAAGGATAAAAGTGAATGATCAAATAAGAAAATCTATGTATATTTTAACTAATTGCAAAGCGTCACTTAAAATTTAATATCATTATTTTTAAGACTCATATTTCAAATTCTTATAGCCACAAAGTAGCGGCGTCACAAACTTTTAAGCCGCTAAGGGTTTTTTGTACTGATAATATTATAGTTTTAAAAAATTAAAGAACACGATTTTATAGAAATATGAACTAAAAAGCACAAAATATCTATCTTAGTATTAAAATGCAGGGTAAGAGAAAATCGTGTGAGTGACATTCCATAATATTTACATACATTTAAATCTTTAATTAAAATAATTTAGAATTTAACAAAAACCATTTTTAAAAAATCTCCCCTGACTGGGCTCGAACGCTAGACCATTAGGTTCGTAGCGCGGAGCTTTACCTCACAACCACAGCGTTCACGTAGGGAAAGTCTTTTTTTTTACAATATAGATTTTTTGTTTGTTCCCAGAGCGGTTACAAACATACATTGATACATACAAACATACATAAAGGTGAAGCTAATAAAAGCGTTTTAAAAATGAAATAAAGTCAAACAAAATGAATTAAGACAAACTGGAATAAGATAAGTGCATATTTGCATTCTAACTTTGCTAAATGAATGTTTTTCTGTCACAAAGATAGCAAAAGCTAAGTATTTCTTTGTGTCAAGGCTCGAAACATTCATTGGAGCTAAAATATGAACAAACTTATATGAAAATAAACTCACCACAACATGAGAGAAACCAGTAAATTAATTTAAAAATTATGAATGAAAAAACACCAATAAAATTTTGTAATTATGCATCAATAATCACAAATTATATAATCAAGAAATAAGCAACGGAAATATGGAAGAAATGAGTGTGTCTATATATATGCATTTATAAGCAAAGTCTACAGTACGTTTCTCTTCTGCATATGACATTTTAAAATAAAATACTTAGAAAAAATTGAATATTAAAATTTTTAATTCGTATTATACGCTAAGAAATATTCAGTTAAATTTAAACTGAAGAGAAGGACGAAACATGATTGAAATGCTCGACGAATGTCGGATTGATTTGTTTGTTTATTGATAACATATACATCAGATTTGTATGCTTGACTCGTAGTCCCCTAGTAAATCTTCATCAGATAATTACACATAGCGCATGACAGAATTACAATACGAAGAAATGGAAAAACACCCAGGGTTAGCGCGAGAATCGAACCCGCTCTCCTACGCTCGAAGGCGATTAGAAGTGTGGGGACATAACCACTCGGTCACAGAGGGCCCAAATTGATTTAAATGATATGAAATAAGTAAATAAACAAATGCATCATTTTTTCTCCTTTTTTTTTTTTTTTTTTTTTCTTTTTTGTTTTTTTAAATATATATTTTAACAAAATTGTATGAAAATATGTGTATGAATGACCTACTTATCAGATATCATTAGTTATAAATTCAGTATAGGTTAGCGCTATGACCTGGTACGGAAAATATTATCCGAACCTCGATTAACCGAAACTCACCTCGATTAACCGAAACTCTCCGTTAACCGAAGTCGGTTTCTTCTTCACTTTTTTTTTTTCACTTTCTACTATCATCTAAAAATTTCTCTTAACAAACATGTATTTTTAAAGTTTTTTTTTTTTTCCCACATTCCTTTTGTAAGCAAGCCATCCTTTCCAAATTACGAGTGCAGATAAATATTTTAGATGATTATTGATGAATTCTCGATTATCCGAAAATTTCGATTATCCGAAGTAAGTTAGGTCCCAATTACTTCGGATAATCGAGGTTCTACTGTAGTATATATCCAGCTATATGGTATATGGATGCATTTAGCATTTTTCGGTATGTGATTTTTGAACGCACGAACTGAAAAAATATCACTTCTACGCGAAATAGAGTGAAATCTCAACCCATCATTTTGATGGGAGCGAAAAGAAAAATATTATTATTATTTTTTTTTAAGTAAAAATATTCAACATTGTATGAGAGAAGTTGTAGCTGATATAAATTGTTTGATATTTGAGTGTCACCTGCATGTTCTACTCGTAATTATCTCACTTAAACATAATCTTTAGATTTTTTACAGTGCTTAAAACTATATTTATTTAACCGCCTTCTTAACCCTTTCGCTACCAGCGTCACATATATGTGACGATCCGATTTTCTTACCTGAGCCCGGCGTCATAAATATGTGACGGGTGTTCATTATCAGTTTGTGATAATGTGTCACATATATGTGACGACGGGGCTACCAAAGGAATTATCTATCTATAGTCCTGTGTCACGTGTGTCAGTTTGAAAAATTGCTAATTTCACCTAGTTAGAACGTTATAGATACATCTCACAAAAATAAATGACAATTGGTATCATATTCAAATAATAAGACGTCTGGGCTGTGGTGGCAGTTTTTCTCCTGAGGCTCTAGTAGCGAAAGGGTTAAGCTAAATTTTGAAAGAAACCTTAAGATTGTATTTTACAGATTTTCTTCAAATTAAATTTAGAAAATATGCAGATTACAATCTTAAGATTTTCTTCAAATGTAGGTGGAAGAAATGGGCCAAACAATTTAAAATATTTTAGAGATTTTATTTCTTTATTTTTAAGATAATCTTAGGTTTTTAGTTGGATATTGCAATTCAATTAAATAGCTAAATAAATATTAGGTAAATAATTTTTATTTTATATTTCAATTAATAAAATTGTGTTTACCAATATCTTTTTCATTCGAAATATGATTTATTTTTACTATTAACAAATCATTTAACGTCGGTTAGCATTCTATAGTACACTGATTTATATAACCAGTTTTTCATACAAGCAACAACTTTATACAATTGCTTTAAGCTGCCTTTTTGCAGTATTTGTTTTACATACATTTGTACATAAAAAGCATTGTCTATCAAGAATTCGAATTTTGTATATGTCAGTATTGCAATAGTTGCTTTACGTCAATATTATCACTTGAATTGTTTTTCGGTTTCAAATTTCTTGAAAAATAATTTATCCTAGAAGGATAATTTTGTTAAACTATATTTTTCTTTATTTTAATTTAAGTAAATTGGAGTGTAAAGGTTGATAATTTTATTTACCAACTATGTGAAAAATACCAGAGCTTGGAATCGAACCCGGGCACCTCCGCTTAACGCACGGATGCTCTACCACTGAGCTACCCTGGCTGACAACCAGTTAGGCACTTCTCGCACAAGGCTGGTTGTCAGCCAGGGTAGTCAGCTGGTTGTCAGCCAGGGTAGCTCAGTGGTAGAGCATCCGTACGTTAAGCGGAGGTGCCCGGGTACGATTCCCGGCTCTGGTATTTTTCACATAGTTGGTAAATAAAATTATCAACCTTTACACTCCAATTTACTTAAATTAATATTCCCGGTTGATGAATTCATGTTTAAATATTTGTATATTTTTCTTATTTTGATATTTTTAGCTTACGTACAAAATTTTCGATATTTAAGATTCACTTTTATCCATTTATGTTTAGTAAAATATTTATCCATACTTTACTTTATTCATTTTAACTCCATTCATATAGTATATTATTTCAAATAAGACCCCAGAGAGCGCGACTGAATCTTAAACATCCATTGGCATCTAGTTTCTAGCTAACTAATTAGCAATTATTCTTACTCACCACATGTCGCTGTTTTTCGAAACAACCAGATTATATTCTTTAATTAACCTGAACATTAATGCATCGGGGTCGTTTTGAAACAAAGGGTTTTTATAGATTAAAATCGTAAAAACAGCTGAATTAATATTTCAAGATATTTTTGTCATCCATTTTTTATTAATGGTATTTTATTTAAGAGATTGCTGTAAATAAATTGCGTTTCATTTGAAGTTTGTTAATATATGTTTTTATATTTAAAAAAAAAAAAAAAAAAAAAAACTGCCGACACAGTTATAAAAATAAATGCTAAAATTATATTAATAAAATTTTATTGCAGTGTTTAAATATTGATGATCCTGTTTCAAATAGTATACTACATTTTTTAAGAAGGAAAATATTTTAATATTATGGCTTTTTCCTTAATGAATATTAGTTGGAAACATCAGTAGTTTTATTGTAAAAGCCACGATTTTTTTTTTTTTTCTTGGCTATCAACTGTTCTGTACATAGTTCTAATTACGTTAAACTAGGTTGCTCAGTGTCGTAGTGTTTGAATGTTTTGATATTGCAAAGATGTTTTACTGTAAGATGCTTTTATTTCCTTAATCGTTTCGTACACAAAAATACTTAAATTATCTTATTGATTTAATTAAATCATTTAAATGGTATTACGCATTCAGAATACTAAGGGGGAAAAAAGTACCTTCAGAAAAGCACACATTATTTGTTTTATAAGAGTAGTAAGTCTTCAGCAAATAAAATAATTAAAAAAATTTTGAAAGGAATTAGAAAAAAAAAAAAAAAAAATGTGGCCTAAATTACTGTTTAGTGTTGCATTTTGCATCTTTACAAGAACTGTTTTAATGTTAAAAAGAAAAATTGGAACTTGATTAAATTGACTGTATTAAGGAAATGTCTTTTTTTTTTTTCTTTTTTCTTTTAAACTAGTTTGTATGAAAAGTGGACTTTGTTTCCCATTATATGTATATTCTCATAAGTCTTTGTCATAGATCATACTATACTACTCGTGATAAAAGAAATAAATTTGACTGTGTGATGCTATGGATCCCGGAAAAAAGAACACTTTTGCAATTCGCAAAATAATATATATCAAATAATAAATTTAAAGAATGATTTTCAAATTACAGTTTTAGAAATTTCAATTGATTTGGTACAACATTCATTTAGTATATACCTGGGGAAAGGAGGGGTGTAGGACCAGATCGAAAGAAAATACAGTCAAACTCCGTTAACGTGAATCTCAAGTGGGATAAAAAAATTGTTCATGTTATCAGTAGTTCATGCTATCAGTAACTAATCTTCATATAACTAAACTAATTTTTATTTTGACGGGAATTGTGGAAACAGTTCTTGTTAAAGGTAATTCACGTTGACACTTCACGTTAACGAGGTTCAACTGCGTAATTCTTTTTATATCACCTTCTTACCGATTTTAATGAAACTTTGTATAATCACATACAATTTGTGAAAAAATTAGTGCCAGGCATATTTGAGAGGGATTAAAGAAAAAGGGGGGGGGCAGAGGAAAATGATTTTTTTTTTTTATATATCACCTTTTTACCGATTTTATTGATGTATTTTATAACTCTCACGTACTTTTTATGAAGATCAAAATGAGTGTAATATTGGGGGACAAGGGGGGGGGGGCGCAAATAGAAATAAAATATATTCTTCTTTAAACTACCCTATTACCGATTTAAAAAACTTTGTGAAAATACCACTTACTGTTTAAGAAAAAATACAGTGACTGTTACACATATCTGAGCGGTTTGCTAAAGAGGGGTGCGGAGTGAAAGAAAATGGTTGTGTTGATATCACTATGCTACCTATTTATATGAAAATTTGTATGGCTATCACTTTTGATTAAAATTATAGTGAAAGTTACTTATAGTTCAAAAAGGGGGGGGGAGTATGTGGGGGAGGGTAGATAAAAAATAAAATAATCTTTTTAAACACTTATTTTTTATTGATATTTTGTGTAAATATCACTTAATGAAAAATTATATTAAGGTTACATATCTAGGGTGGAGGGTGGGGCGGGGAGTTACTGGAGTACAGAATTAAAGAAAATGAATGTTTTATATCACTATATATTGTATTCCGATAAAATTTATTATAAATATCACTGAATGTTTAGGAAAATTTACGCTGATTGTTATATATATCTTAGGGGCAATGGGAAGGCAAAAGAGAAAAATGATTGCATAAACATCACAATGTTAACAATTTTAATTAAAATTTCAACAATTATCACCTACTTCTAATGAAAATTTTAAAGAGTGTTATATATATATATATATATATATACCTAGGAGGGGAAGGGATAGCTGAGGGGAAAAAATGATTGTTTTTAAACCCCTTTGCTTTACATTTATAGGAAATTTTGCATAAATGTCTTAGTGTTTATAAAAAAAATTGCGGAGAGGGTTACTTTATCCAGTGAGAACTAAGGAGCACATGGAAAGAATATATTTTTATATTCTGTTGCCGATCTAATGAAACTTTGCAGAAATATTATTTACCGTTTATAAAACATAACAGGGAGGGATAAATATCAGTCTCTTTCTCTTCCTATACGTTTGTACGCAAAAATTAAATGCATGATCTAAATCTGTAAAAAAGTGATTCAAAAACGAAATTTCTTCTTTTAATCTGCCTCCCCCCCCCCCTCGCCGTAGAAAAAAAAAAAAAAAAAAAAAAAAAACTTACGCTTTCGTTGATGTTTAGCATGTGTTTTACAAGTAGAAATTAAGAAAAATGCACTTTTTTCAGCGCTTTTTACAATTGCTACTTGCAAAATACAGGTGTGCTTTCAAAAAGGTTTGGAGGTTAAGGTGCAGAGCAAAATAAAATGTTTTTTATATCATAACATAATTTTCTTTTTCTCTCCCCCCTTAGAACCCCTTAAATAATTTCGAAGAACATAGTCTTTTACAAGCAGCTATTGGAAAAAGTGCTCTTTTTTTTTTTTGCAATCTTGAAAAAAGGGCACTTTTCTTAACTGTTACTTGTAAAATACTTGTTAAACATGAACGATAGCGAAAATTTTACGTTTCTACTAGGGTTTGGGGGGGGGGGGGATAGGACAGATTAAAAAAAATCTGTTTTAGAATAATCTTTTTACCAATGTTTGATATTAACATTTTAACTATTGTCTGATATTAATAATACATTGAATTTTTGCGATACGTAGCCCTCTCTATAATTTTTCATAAAGAATAAATATTTATATAAAATTTCTTATAAATATGAAGCGGTGGGATTTAAAAACAAATATTTTTTTCTCTCTGTCCCCTTGTCCCCCATAAGCCCCCAAGATATACATAACAATTAGCGTAAATTTTCTTAAAAGTTAAGTGATATTTATGATTTTTTTTTTTTTTTTTTTTTTTTAATGCAAAGCATGGTGTTATAAAACATTTTTTTTTTTTTTTTTTTTCTGTCTCTACCCCTTTTTCCCCACCCAGGCATATGTAACCCTCACTGTAATTTTCATTAACAGTAAGTAATATTTACACAAAATGTCAATAAAAAAAATTGATAATGAATTTTGTTTAAAAAGATTATTTTATTTTTCATCTACTTCCCTTCTGCTCCCCCTTTTTAACTGCAGGAAACACTTTCATTATAATTTCAATAAAAAGTAAGTAATAGTCATACAAAGTTTCATAGAAATAGGTAGCATGGTGATATAAAAACTATTTTGTTTACTCTTTCCCCTCTCTAGAAACTACCCCCCTTCCCCCAGATTATGTATAATACTCACTGTAATTTTTCTTAAATAATAAATTGTATATGCACAAAGTTTTGTTTAAATCGGTACTAGGATATATTTTTAAAAAATGCTTTTTTTTCCATCTTCAACCCCCTTTGCCCCCCCCCCCCCTCAGGTATATATAACACTCATTGTGATCTTGATAAAAAGTAAGGGAGTTATAGAATAATCAGTAAAATCAATAAAATGTTGATATAAAAAATCCCGTTCTTTTCGACTGCCCCTTCCGCTTTAGCAACCCCAACCAGCCCCAATTATGTCTGACACTTACTGTACTAATTTTTTTAATAAATTGTAAGTGATCATACAAATTTTCATTAAAATCGGTAAGAAGGTGATATAAAAACAATTAATTTTTTTTTCGATCTCCCCACCCCTTTCTCCAGGTATATACTAAGTGAATGCTGTACCAAACCAATTGAAATTCTAAAAATGTAATTTGAAAGTGATTCTTTAAATTCATTATTTGATATTTATTATTTTGCGATTTGCAAATTGCAAAAGGGCCATTTTTTTCCGGAATTCTGATTGGGATTCCGGGATCCCTTCCTACACCTGATCGGAGACTAAAAATGTCTCACCCACTAAGGCGATATTTTCGATGAATGTATTTTATCCCAGTTGATTAATTTTAAATGTCACTTTCTTATTTTAGTTTCCTCCATACAGTTCCGTACTATTTCCAATTTCCAACGTAACAATCCCCATAATGCAGGTTTATGTGAAATATTGCCGTACTCAGCCATGTTATAAAAATCATAGTTTCAGTTAACCCTTTATCTACTGACGGTACTTTAAAGTACCATTACTTTAAAAAGAGTATAAAATCGAATTTATAGAAGAAATGTCAAAGATATTTATAAGAAGGGAACAGATGTACCTCCCTTTAATCTCACTACAAAGCATTAGACGATATATATAGCTATTTTTGTTCCATAAGGGATTTTATGGAGTGCACTTGCTGTTTTTTGCTTGATATTTTTCAGGATCTTCATGTGTGTTATAATTAATTCCTAGATTATTTCAAGAATATCCCACTTATCTTAGAAAAAATATGAGGAGCATAAAGAGTAAATATTTCTCTACACTTTTTTCATGTCGAAATAATTTTTTCGACCTCTATGTACCAGTGGTACACTAAAGTACGACCTCACAAAATTCTCATTAATTATTATGATGAGGTGATATGCATAATTTTTAATATAGATATCTTTAAATAATGCACTTTATTAACTAAAAATACATATTTCAAACACAATTTTTGTCTGTATCGTAATGCAGTAGATAAAGGGTTAACTTAAGAACAGCGGCGGCTCGTGGACCGAAAATATGTCAAGAGGCACTTCACCTAATATTTTACGTTGCATTCAATTATAGAGTATAAATTTACATTTTAAATAAAATGAGTATTTTTAGTTAAATTTCAGTTAAAATTAGGCTTAATAAAAATTATGCATTAAAACTATTTAAATGTTATTTTTCAGCTATTCACATATACGCCGCTGCTTAAGAAGCTTTTTAAAATAGGATGTCGATAATTAATAATGTTTATGCCCGTATCTTAAATATTTTAAAAATTGATTCGACATTGATAGGAAGAAAATCATCTTTATGCTGTGCATTTGTAGGAAATTGGCTAATTCAGCATTCTTAAGAAAACTGTAAATTTCAGATTATTCATGAAGTTTTAAAAATGTTGAAATTCGATAAGGTTCTGAAAATATAAATGATATTTTAAAACCGGACCAAATTCTTTGCGATCATTCGTTTTTGAGGAAATGTTTACGCATTGCCTCAGACTAATAAACTAATAAACGTTATTTTTTTAAAATTTTATTATTCTTTATACTTCATAATGTGAAAAAACGTAAAAGCCAAAAAAAAAAAAAAAAAAAAAGGGTGAATATCTAAGTTCCACGAAATTTATATAATGATAGAGAACTAAAAAATAATTTAAACTTTAATTATTTAGAATTTATCTGAATTATCTAATTGATATATTTCAGTTTACTGAAATGCAGACAATTTCTTTTGATATTTTAAACTGAATGAAATTTCATAATTTTCATAATCCTTGTTTACTTAAATATAAGGAAATATTTCTAATTTAATATTCTAATTTAGAAGGATGAAAATAATAAAAACAATAATTATTATTATAAAAATCGACGAATTTTTGTTTTTAAAACGCTTTATGTATTAAAGTAAATGCGGATTGCATTAAAAAGTTGGTTTAAGTTAGATTCAACAAAAATTAATTTCGCGTTACTTTGCCAAAACGATGAGGCAATTTCTAAGTTAAATTGCTTTATTTACTGGGTTTTAAAATTGCTTAAATTCGTTTAATAATAGACATAAAAAGGAAATACAAACCAAAATGTTTAAAAATATTTTCTTACTGTAATCATTATTTATATAACATTTTTACTTTCTCTTACCCATAAGGTAGAGAAAGTATTGTTTTTGGGTCAAATTTTCGAACGCGAGATTTTGTTATATTTACACGTTTTGAGGACCCCTGAATACGAAAATCATGTTTTTAGCAAATGGTCTGTGTGTCTGTGAGTGTGTCTGTCTGTTATCAGCATATCTCAAGAACACATAGTAGCAGACATTCCAAACTTGGTATTCTAAATGTGTATTATATATAGATGCTACAGTAAGCTTTTCATTAAGATCAAGCAAATGGTTCGTGTACAGGGACAATCAAGAGAATTCTAATACATTACGTCTATGGGGGAAATTGCAGGTAAGTAGAGTTTAACGTCTATAGACTGCACTAAACCAAATGAAACGAATATATATATTTTGTAATAGAGATAGTCAACTGGGAAACATTTTTTGTGTATGTAGGAGCCTCGCCTCCTCCCCTGGGGGTGGGGGGAAGTCCCCCCTCAAGGGGAGTAAATTTTCATGATGGGTATCTTTCAAAAGAGCTCGCCAATACCTTTAAAACGAATGGTTGAACCAACGATCTGCGATAATTTAAAACAAAGTTATCGATTTTTTTTTTTTTTTTTTTTTTTACTTTTAACAAAAAAAAAATTTTTTTTTTTTTTTTTTTTTTTAAATATTGAGAATAAAATGGACTTTTTTTGGATATTTGGTATTATACTACTTCTCTAATATGAAAATCGTCTGCATTATCATAAAAGATATTTTTTTAAATAATAATTGTAATAAATTATTTTTTAAAAACAGAATTATTTTTTAATAACCTAATTAAATTTTATATAAATCTAGGTGCATTAATGAAACGGGGGGTTGAGGGGGGCGGCAGCCCCCCTCACACAGAGTTAATTATCATATAAAACTCTTCCGAAGCCTAATTTGAATTGTTTAGCATAGGTTTACATAACATCGTTATCTTACCTCTTAATCTCCAACCTGTATTTATAGTATGTTTCAGGATAAGAGAAAGTCGTGTGAGTGATACACCAGATTATTTTAAAAAAATAATTGTATTAATTTTTATAAATGCTTATTTTATAAATGTAATTGAAGAAGATATTTTTAAATTTAAGTTTTTTTAACACGTTCACAATATAAAACGACATGTTTTTACGACTAGAGTAAATTTTGTATGGCACTTTTAATGATACCATAAAAACATGATGTAATAATAAAGAATTTTAGTTAATATAAAAATTTATAAATTTCGGAATATCAAATGTTTATTAGTAATATAAATGTCGTAAACAAGTGTTTTTGATGCAAGCTACTTAATTCTATTATTTAAAATAAAATTATAAATTTTGATTCTATGTTCAGTTTAGTATAGTGATAGTTGGCATTCTTTTTAACTCCAGTAAAAGGAATAGTTTTTATAAATTTAATTTTGAAAGTGAGGTGCTGTTTTTGAGACTAAGTCATTTTTTATTATGAAAATTCCCGAAATCGAAATAATGAACACAAATAAGAAAGAAAACCTAACTATCTAAAGCTAATTTTTTTTCTTTATCAAAAGGGAAACATAATTGCAAATTATTATTGTTAATAGCTGAATGAGAGAAAGTAAAATACACAATTTGTCTTTGAAGCTTCATTGCCTTACCATACAGTTAATCCAATTATAAGCGTTTAAATTTTTAATCAATGAATTTGTAATTTTGAGCGAAAAAAAAGAATTCTACTTAGTACGCTTTATTTTGATTATATATATATAATATTGAAAAATGAAGTGTTTCAAAAAGGATACACCATATAGTACAAACGCAAATAATAAATATCTAAATATAATTTAACTGCTAAGAAAAAAATTGCATACTTTTGTTTACTATGTATAATGAGATAAAGAAAAACAGTTTCAATTTTTGAAATAAATATTTAAAAATTTTCAATTTCATTCGCAGTCATAACTTTCACGAGCTTCTATGGTCGCGCTAAAACAATTTGTCAATCTAAATGTCACATTGAAAAGCACATGGATTTTTTCCTCTCTTCCGCCCATGCTTCGTTTGAATGGACTAAGGTAATTATGGTACACAGTCAAAAGTAAAACTCCCATTAGGGTTAATATTTAATTAAGGGTTAAAGACAGTATTTTATTTTTGGGAAACAACGCATTGTAAAGCTTTAAGAAAAAATTAAAATATTTAGATATAACTGAATTTAAAATACACACAGAAAAAGTTTTGTAACATTTAATAGTAGAATAAAGCAAAAACGTACACTTAAATCTACTCCCCATAAAACCTAAATGTGTAAAAGGCGGAAAATTCACTTAGTTGAGTTTTCGCCTTTTACAAGTTTAAAATGAAATATTATAAATTTAATATGAATTTCTGAGAAACAAAAGCAAGTGGCTGTATATTTTCGGAATGTTAAAACGGAATTTAAAAATATACATTGTGTAATGCATAACTTTTAATATATTAAACGGTTGTACGTTTTCGAAATGTTAAAACGGAATTTAAAAATATGCATTACGTAATAAGTAATTTGGGTAAAAAGTATTTTCATAGAATAACATGGGATTAGTTTGCTGGTGATGATCGATGAAGAATTAAGGAAAATATTCTTTCAAGAGGCAGAAAAAATTCAAGGAGAGCTGAAACTGATTGGAGTTGTAATTTAGGATCATCTAAACGCGTTTGACTTGATGATCCATCTTAATTTTGATAATTTTTAGGTAAGATTTCCTGTCCTCTGTTTTTTCTGCTTTCTGCAAATCAAGGACAAATTTATTCCATGTATCAACTATCAACAGTTTTAGGCATCCGAATTTGTGCCAATGATTTCTATCAGAAATGACCCTTTTAGGGTTAAAAAAAAAAAAAATGTGTGAATCGAAATTAGCATGTTAACCTGTCTTCATACAATACATTACTGGAAAATTGTTTGGATTAATTTTTTCACCGCTGATATCACTTATTTTTACGCTGATAGAAGCAAATCCTGGGCAAAAAACAATTTCTATATTTTTTTCTTCCTATTTAAAAAATCTCATTCCTAGTTAAAATACAGTGTGGCCACATACCCTAAAATTAGCAGTGAGGACGCGTCAAAAATGTTGGAGGAATGCCAGCGTGATTGAGAGTTTGAAATTTGGAAAATATCCAGTAATTCCGCGCTCTGTTATTGCTCATTTTCTCTGAGTCAGATGACTGTCACCCCTATTTTAACATTTGACTCGTTGAGTTAGCACTTGCGCAGATGCTTTCATGAAATGTGGTCGAAGAATATCTGTTGTTTACTCCATTTTTAAAAAATATTTGAAATATCAATAATTGAACGTTAAAGCTGTCAGTTTTATTACGGAATTTAAGTATATTTTTGTTGTGCAAATTAATATTTTCTAATATCTTTCATCATATTCACCATCTATATTGCCTTCTTATAATTTTGAGTCTTTCATAGCAGTGTACTGACATAAATTTACAGATTGTCGCAAAACGAATTCATTCAAACTCTAATCATTTTTAAATATGAAACATTTTCACGATAAAAACTGCTTTTAACTAGTATGTTTCGGCAATTGCAAAATATTCTTCTACATTATCTTCCTATCCCATTAAAACCTTCCGACAACAGTGAACAGACACCCGTTCACTAAGCTATTCCTTTTTTTCAGCATATTTATAATTAAAATTTTATTTTTCTTCTCGGATTAAAGTATGAAAATTATATATCAACTTTATTGTTTACTTTACAATATACAATCATGTTTTTAATGTCAAGATGATATAGCCATCGTTTTATTACATTATAAATTAGTACAATGAAAACAACATAAGTTTGCCTTTATTAAGGCTTTCAAATAGTTCAAAACAATACTATTGTAAAAGCCACTCATGAGGGGGGGGGGGATATTTTCCCTCGTGCGGGCAAGCGATGCACCTTCATAAACAACAATTTTATCCTGATTGACTCTTATTATTGAAAATATTTTTTATTTTTTTTTACGTAACACAATTGATTGGCTAAAAGTAAACCTTATTGTGCATATTTAGGCGAAGTTTTGTCTTATGCTGTTATATTTAAGCTTTGAAAAACAGACCGACAACACTACCTGTTGAGCGATATACACTAAAAGTTCTCACTCAAGTCAAGATCCAACCGAATATAAACTTACATTAAGTTTACATCCTTGACAGATTTTTCAAAAAAAGTTAATTCAAATTAAGACACCTCAAAACGTGTAAATTCATCGACAAATGGATGTCGAAAATTTTCTCGAATGTAATATTTTACGTATTTAGAAAAAAGTAAAAGCTAAAAATATTTTTAAAAACATCGAACATTCAAACAGTGTTCAGTTTCAAAATTTCACTGAAACCTTAACTCTTTACATGCACTTTTCTGAGTTCAAGAAAAACAAATGTTTATAAATGTTAAAAAAAAAAAAAAAAAAAAAAAAAAAGACTTAGTTCTACTGTGTAAACATTTGCAAAGTAATCATACGTATAAGTACACAAATACAAGGGACATGGGCTAAAACAGGTTTAAAAACAATGAATTGCTTAATTTCCACTCACCTTTCACGTATAGGATAACCTTCAATACAATTCTACACTTAAACTGGTTTTGAAATTCCAGAAACAAATTTTACTTATATTTTTACTATTTGAGCAATCATTTGAACGATTTCTAATGTTCCTTAATTGATACCTTCCATTACTACATATGGATTTGTTATTTCCTTACAATATAATTTAGAAGCTTAATTTCCTAATTAGAGATTTTTCCAAAGGAAAAATTTTGTTCATTTAGGGAACAGAAAGCTTATTTAAATATAGGTTTTTTTTTTTTTTTTGTAAAAAAAAAAACAAAAAAAAACTGAATAATATAATAACAAGCTGTCATTGAGAAGGATGTATTTTCCTTTACTGTTACTTAAACTTGACATGTAATCATTTAAGCAATATTTGAAAATGGCAGCATGAATAGAAGAAGTATATTAATGAGATGCATGTTTAGTTTAGATTTTATAGTAAAGAAAATTTCTGTCTTGTCTGAAAATGGTAAAACAAACCACACCTGTTATGATAAAGATTCATGCATTTATTTCAAAGAAAAAAAGTATTCCAGATTGATATAATATGACTTAAGAAAAACAACCATAAATGAGCTATTAATTAAAATTAAACATTTATATTATGTCCTATGCATTAGTGACGCATTCATCAAATCTTTTGGTTTAATCAGTAAAAGCATAGAATTTGATATACATCGTTATTCAATTTTGAAGGAATCTAATAAGTTATTATGCAGTTTTATATTAATATATAATTATATATTTAAAATTTGACAGTAAACATTTCCTATCTGAAAGTGGAAAAACAAAACCACATTTGCTGTGAAATGAAGCTTCCTAGATGTACTACAAAGAAAAAAATATTCCAGAATAATGATTCGACAAAAATAACCATAAATGTTCTGTTAATTAAAGCAAAAAGAAAAATATACTACGCATGTACAGCAATTCTAAGCATTGCTGATACATTCACCATTTTCATTTTTTAAAATCTGTAACATCATAAACTGTGATATACATCATTATTTAGTTTTGAAGGAACTTAGCAACTTAGACATAGTTTGTCTTTTTAAAAATGCCAATAACAATGTTTTTTACAGATTTTTGGTGATTTTATATATGTATAGGGTATAGTGAAGAAACAACAATCATTGGATCAGCCGTAAATTGAGATATAGCGAAAGTAAAAATACGGAAAACGTTGTTTTGTAAATTTCACACATATAATGCATTAGAAGAGTTGTCTTTATGAGATGGGAAAGTTAAGTTTTAACCGTTAAAATATTTCATGGTCTATAATTTAGCCGAAACTGTAAATTTAATTTCCGTTATATAATCTTGTCGTTAAATATTTTTACGTAAAAAGTGGCAGCAAATATAATCACATATAAAGCACACGTAAATTTCATTAGTCTGTCATAAAATATGTTAAGGGAGAAAAAAACCTAAAATTATTAGATACTTATTCTCAAAGTTATTTTGCAAACTAAAAAATATTTCAACATTTTACAATCTTTTCAAAAAATACATGATGAGAGTTTGCATTAAATGAAAAGATAAAATTGCTACCTTCGCCCCTTATATTTACAAATCGGTACTAAAGTTTAACTCGGGTAATTCTTTTTCTTCAATAGGAATTTATAGTATCGATGAACAATGCCATAGGGCATATATTGTAATAGATTTTGAAGGAAGGAGGATTTATTTAACTTTATACACAATAATCTTCTTGGTAATGAAAGCCAAATTTCCCCGAAAATAACGCTGAAAATATCACAGCTAAAACAATGTATTGGAATAAATAAAGTTTTATCCATGTATTCCATGCATGATTTTCTACTGAATAATATAATATTATATTTTTAAAAAAATAAAGAACACGCTTTTATTGAAATCTGAACTAAAAAGCACAAAATATCTATATTTATAGTATTAAAATGCAGGGTAAGAAAAAATCGTGTGAGTGACACACCATAATATTTACATCTATAATAATAAAAGAAGATGTTTGTCTGTCTGTGCATCTATACGTTCAGCCCCTACTGAACGCAGAAGTATAAAATTTGACATACGAGTGCTCAGAAGCCTTCCCGAGTTGATAGTGAAAACAGAATTTAAAATTTTTAATTAGTTCCGGAGATATTAATTAAAACGTCGACCAATACCTAATTAAAAAGCGAGCGGATCGTAATTTTCGCCCTTCAGCGTGTTCCTCAAAAGAGAAAGCAGAGAGAGAAAAATTTAGTGGGTTTTTCTAAAGCGATCGCTGCCGATCTGTTGGAAATATCGAAAATACACCTGTACCACGAGAAAAAGCATTTATTACCGATTCTTACGGCACAATTAAAAAAAAAAAAAAAAAAAAAAAAAAAAAATACGGATTTTTTATGTTTTTAAAAAAAGTTTTAAAAAGGGTCGAAAATTTCTCTTTTTCTCGATTGTCTTTTTTGAAACGCCCTGTACGACCGAGTAACTGTTCCATTTCTTAACAACTGGTATATTTGGAAAGGACATTTAATCCTCTTTCGAACCACATAAACATTTTTAAAAAATACGGATTAGCGATCCATATTTTTAGATTTCACGAAACATCGATTTTTTCACAAAACATTTTATAACTCAAAAGCGTTTAGAGATAAATCATTTCTTTTTTTTTTTTTTTTTTTTTTTTTTTTGTATATAGATCTCGCTTCAACAATTGAATACCCAAAAGATTGAGAGAAAATTTCAAAAACTGAATGAGTTATATTCTTTTTTAATTTTCAGTATCTCGGCAGTTTTCGATGAAATTCTGAATCGACGTTTCTGAAACTCTTGCAACTGACCTTGACAGAGAAGAGGGAATAAGATTCTTCAGTGCCAGGTGCTAGAGGTCGGGAAAAATTGCTTTTGGTTTTTCGCCCACGTGACAAAGTATACTGGAAATAAAAAAAGCAGTTTTTGAATTTTTTCAATTTAAAATCGATCAAAAGCAGAACTTCGAAATTGCCCGTCATTATGACTCACCTATATGCAGTTAAAAAATCTAAAGTATAGCTTTAAAAATAAAATAAATAGACATTATATTTATTTAAATTCATTTTTATTTCATCTGTTAATGACACCATTCACCAATTTCATCTGTTAATGAGTCACTTTTAACAGAATAATATTGATTCCCCCCCCCCCTTTTTTATGAATTCGGTTGTAAAAAAGCAGTTTTGGAATTCTTAAATTTTAGATGGATTTCAATAGAGATCGTTAATCGCCCTTGATAGATTAGCCATTTTGAGTCTAAAATATATCATAGATATTCATTATTGTAATACATAATACATCATTCAAAAGATACTTTAAAGTATTTTTATTGCAGGCTATTAAAATGATATAAGCCGTTCAAATTCTGTACGAAACTTTCGGCGAAAACTACGGAAAAACCAGAAAATTTTTATTCTTTTATATTTTAGAGTTTCAAATTCAGATTTTCGTACTCATTTTTAACGATATATAGCCCGGAATTAAGCAAGTTTTGGAGAAAACCACAGATAAGTCAGACACAAATCTTTAAAAAAAATGTTATACGGCGCCGCAGGCGCCACAGAGCGGGACGTAGCTAAAGTCAGAAATTTGAAAGATCATAACATGGTGAGCGAACAGGCTGTTTCAGATATTGAAAAGGGAAGAGGGCGCCGAAGGCGCTACCACACGGGAATTTACTGCGCTTTCAATAAACTATTTTCACGATATATCGATAAGCTGTTATTAGACCTGAAACGGGAAAAAGGCGCCGCAGTCGCCACCGAGCGGGAGTTTCGTAAAGTTGGATTTTTCAGGGATCGCGAACCAGCTGGTCGCCGAAGGCGGCTTTCTTTATTAAAAAAAAAAAAAATTAATTGTAGCCACTCACGTTATACAAGTACAGCCAAATCCAGTGCCACATACAATAGAGTTTAATATACAGGGTGTCCAAGAATTATCTTTACAACTTTGAAATTTAATAACTTTTGAAATAAAAAGGATATTCACATTCTGTGTTCTGCAGTTATTAGTGCAACTCATAAAGTTTTTTTTGCACCTTGTGGACTGTTGATCTAGGTATTTCTAATTGTGTAGCAGCCGAACGAACTGATTTTTTTTTTTTTTTTTTGACTGCACTGGAATGCTTCGCGAACCCGCTCAACAGTTTCATCACTTTTGCTGGGTCGTCCTGCTCCTTTCTTATGTAACACTGAGCCTGTGGTCATGAAGCTGGTGTGCCATGCACGGATGGTGGGTCTGGATGGTGGCGCCTTGCCAAATTTAGTCCTGTAATTGCATTGAACTTGTGTGTCCAATTTGCTCTCAATGAACCATGCCACACATTGGGCTTTCTCCTGGTGGGTCCACATGCTCAGTTACAACTGGCTAACCAAAACAGAAAAAAACTTTATGAGTTGCACTAATAACTGCAGAACACAGAATGTGAATATCTTTTTTATTTCAAAAGTTATTAAATTTCAAAGTTGTAAAGATAATTCTTGGACACCCTGTATATATATAGATTTCGTGTGCAAAATTTCAGGATAATCGAACGAACAGAAGTGGTCGAAAATTGAATTCCAAGATTCCGTTACATTCATTAATAGTTACATCATATCAAGTTAATAAAAGCATGTTAAAAATAACATAATGAAGGAATGAGAAATAAATAATTTAGAATTAAACAAAAACCATTTTTAAAAAATCTCCCCTGACTGGGCTCGAACGTTAGACCTTTAGGTTCGTAGCCCGGAGCTTTACCTCACAGCCACAGCGTTCACGTAGGGAATGTTTTTTTTACAATATAGATTTTTTGTTTGCTCCCAGAGCGGTTACAAACATACATACAGGTGAAGCTAATAAAAGCGTGTTAAAAAAGGGATAATTGAACGGAAAAACTTGCATCACAATTACAGCAATGTGTTGAGATTAAAAAAGAAGAAAAAAATAATAATAATAATAATAATAACCGTTTGCACATTTTTGAAAGATTTGTTCCTTGATTTTCGATAAATAACTCAATTTCTATTTTTAGTATATTATTTTCCTTGCTACGTGGAGTTTTAATAAGCCAGGGGAAAATAATATAAATAAATTCAATATGTAAAATTCAACTATGGCGTGAGAAATTAATAATACAAATAGACATGTCATGAAAATTATAGTATTACGTTGTCACTTTTAATTTCTTAAAGACATTTTGGAATTCAAAATGTATAAATATAATGATGTAAAAAGATGAAGCCATTTGTTTTAAACATCATCTGAATCAATGTTTAGTAATTTGAGCTGACAAATAGGAAATGCATTTGGACATACGTGTGTAAAAATCGGGCGCTAGGGGCGCAGACAGACTATTGAATATATAATTGAAATCGCCTACAAAGTGGTGCTGTGAGGGAGGGGGGGGATTTGCCTGCTGCACATTACTCGAAATTACCCACATGACTTCCAATGAATCTTTAAATATTGTTACTTATTACAGAATTGATTTCCTCATTTAACCCCTAATAACTGTCAAAATATTTAACATTCTGTAAATTTCCAGTTTAAAATTAAATATTTTTTTTTTTTTATTTCAGTATAAAACATAGGAAATTTTGTTACCAAATTGAAACAACAAATTGATTTAAAACATGATAAAACAGTGTTTATGAGAAGTTTAAAATTAAAGTTTGTTTAGCAAAGGAGGAAAAAAAAAATTAGATACCAAATATTTTCATGCATTGTACGTATGAGTAGAAACAACACTAGACCATATAATGTTGATTTTCTTCCTCCTTTTTGGGATGCTGCTCTACATAACTAATATGTATCAGAAATGGTAATTTTGAATATTGCATTTTAATTGTGAGTACCAAAATGAATGGTCTCTGAAATTTTATATGGATAATTTAAAAAAAAGCCAATGCATGAGATTTTGCAGTACTATGGTTTTATTTTTTCGGACAGAATATATTACAGTATACTAAATAAATCCCAGCTAAAAAAAGCCATAAAATCTGTACAATAACTGCAGTTTGGAAGCAAAAGTTTTTTCAGTTTGAAAGCAAGTAATCCCCCCCCTCCCCTTAAACTTTTTATTGATCCAAATACCTTCAGATTATCTGCAGTTTTGTGCATTCTTTTTTTCTTTTTTAAAGTTTTCTGCTTTTTTTTTTTTCTTTTTTTTTTAAATTGGGATAAATAAAACTTTATTTAACAAGGATACATAACACTAAAAACTGTTATTTGTGTTCTGTAAATTTGCTAAATGAAGAATGAGTACTTTAAAAAAGTTTTAATAGTTAAAAATTTAATATTAATTATGTGCTTATTAAACCCCTTATCTTTATAAATACTGATTTTAAAATTGATGCCCATTAACCTTTATAAATTGCTTTTAAAATGTCGTTTAATAACTTATCAATTCACTGGCTAACACAAAAACAGTAACTGATTTACTGTGATGATAGTAATGATATTAACATTTGTTTTAGAAAACTATTACAAATATTTAACCTTTTCAGGGATGGTGGGATATTTTTTACACCACCCAGTTTTAATTTAGATCTGCAAAAATTCATTCCGGACATTTTTTGTATAAAATTTTACTTTTTTATCTAGCTGAAAAAAATCATTTATTTTTTTGTTTCTAATCTTGTTCTTCATTTCGGTGCCATTTGATTTTAAATATGCGTAATTGTACTGCCCCTGATAAGTTTAACCAAATTCTTCATTTGCAAAATTAAAGAAATTCGATAAAAGGGAAGAATTAAATTTGAATATACTTACGTTATAATAATATATACTAGCATGGAATTACTAGCATGTCACTAAGTTACATTATTCAATATAATACAATGAGATTGTATTCCATTTTTTAATATTTGATTATTTACCTTCAAACAGTAGCATTGTCTTTCACTCTCCCCCCCCCCCCCCCCCTATGTTGTATTGTTCGTATTGACGTGCAATACATTCTTATCTAATTGTTAAAAATATACACAAAGTGCATTTTGAGTTTAATTTGTTACACATTACTTGAGGGAATAAATTTCTTGTGTACTCACACACACATACTCATTTATAAAAATGATTATCAGCATCTAAGAAGGGCCTTGATCTATTTATCTTTAACTTTCGATTGTTTTTGAAAGAGAAAATTTTAATCTGATTTATGATTAGGGTTTTGTTTTGCAATTTTGTCTGTAAAGGTTAAAGAAATAAACGAATAATGGAGAATTATACAAAATGTTTAAGTAAAATATATGTATAGAATCGAAAGTAAAAATACTTATCCATGAATATTTTACCATACCTTCTTACCGGATATTTTATATTTCTAATGTATTATTCTGTACTTGCATAATATACTCTTTACTTGTATGCTTAATGTATATCTATAATACTTATTTACAACTTTTGGTTCACTAAAAAAAAGGTTGGCAAAAAAATAAGTTTTTTTTTCCCCATAAAACGAAAAACCCGTCTTCTTTTTTTTGTTGTTGTTGTTGTTGTTTAAATCAGATATTTATTAGCATGTTTCTCAGTCACATTATAAATATTTGGAAATAAAATTGCCCCTTTAAAATTAATTTGTACTCCAATATTAATTATAACTTCATTTAAAAGTAATTAAAATTAATAATAAGCAGGGATGAGATATTACAGCTTTTTTTTTTAGGTTGTGATTTTCTTTTTGCAAAAATGTACAAGAAACAAAGTTTCTGCTTTGTAAATCAAAGTCTGCATTTTGTGATATGAAGTTCTGTTTACATCAAATTAAATTACGGTTTCACATATATCCATGTTACTTAAAACATTTTTTTTAATTTTAAGAGCCAGTTTTTTTTTTTAAATCGGGAAAATTCGGCATGTTTGGATAGTTGACACTTTTTATTTTGCTAAAGTTTTCAGGATATGTTCTTTATGTAAAACTATTAAACACGTTTTTTTTTTTTTTTTTTTTTTTTTTTTTTTGTGGGGGGGGGGGGGGGGGAAGGTTAAAGATGAAGTCCTCTGTTTTTTTTTTTTTTAATGAAAATCATACCTATTTACGAACGCCAATACTTTTGCGCTAGAAGTGAACCATGGTACTAATATTTATATTGCATTCTCCTGTTTCCAGACTAACCATTGGGACATAAATACTTATTGTTGACTCTTGACGCAAAGATCAAAAGTCATTCAAAATTCTAAAAAAAATGTGCTTTTATTTATTTATTTATTTATTTATTTATTTATTTATTTTTTTTACTTTGATCCTCAAAATCATCTTGCGCCAGAAGTGAACCATAAATGTATATATTTCAGTAAAAACATACAAATAATAACTACGCAAAAAGAGTAAAATTTATGTGGTTGACTTCTGGCGCAAATATTTGACTTTTAAAATTGCGAAAAACCAAAAATTGCATGACTTTGAACGTCATTTACTGCTTGCGTCAGAAGTCAACAAGTATGAAATTAGTGGAAAAAGAAGTCTTAAGTAAAGTAGAAACAAGATCATTTCATAAACTTATGGTAACTTATTTTTTATGTAATGCGGCTCTATACATTGTGTTTTGTATAGCACACGCTAAATAGCTTTTATTATTTCAGTATTGATTATTATTGAATATAAAACAATTACGTTGAAATTTGGTTTTATTAACTGAATTTCTGTCTAAACATAATAGGTTCTTAATAATAAAAGCCTTCGTTTCACGGGGATAACGCTAAAACTAACGTCATAGCTACAAAAGTGTATTGAAATAAAGATAATATTTTTTTTATTCTTAGTTTAGAGGAATGAATAAAATGATGGAAGAAGGTTGAATCATCAGGAAAAAGAATGACGTCATAATTGCAATAATGTATCGAGAAAAATAAATTTTACTCGTGATTTGGAGCAAAGCAGAATAGATGATAATTTTAAAGAAACTATGTAATTCTATGTAAGGACCGTCAGTTGACGATTTGGTGGTTTTCCTTCTTGGTCATCGCTATAAACTATCAAATTATAGTCGAAACAATCAGCTAAGTTTGACACATATCAAAACAATGCCCTCCTTAGATAATTTGGAGCAGAGTTACGTTTGGAGAAGTACTCTTTGCCTCCAGCTTCAAAAGGGTGAAGCGGGGTTTTCGCAAATTCCATTCTTAATGTGTATTGGGTTCACTTAACAAGTCCACACACCAAAAATCCGCTTTCTGGGATAATTTGGGGGTAGAGTTATGTTTGAAAACATGTCAGTATTGTTGCTTCCTTATACAAAGTATAAGGAAGTTACAGTAATCCCGATTTGCGAAGTTGATTTTGTATCTTCTATAGTTCAAAACCGAATGCTCGTAGAATGTTGTAAAATTATATTTGACTATCATAACGTCTATTTGTAAATGTCCACTTTTGGTCTTGACACAAGCTTCTCCTTTTATTGATATCTACGAATTTAAACGAATTTTCGTGGTGTCTGTTTGTACGTATGTGTGTATGTGTGTCTTACATAACTCGAAAACAGTTGTATGTAGACCCTTTCCGAGTTATGCGAGATACACACACACATACATTGCATTCATTGGTATATACGTTTATTATAATACCTAGTTATGCACTTCCTATTTTGGTCTTTCTGTGACTTTCAGTTTTGGAGATATTTACAAAAATTAAATGATCAATAATACAAAGGTTTTGACCACATACGTGACCTACCGTCATAGATTTTAAAGGGAGCAAATGACAGAGCATCTAATGATAGTGTTATGAAAGTTCTCGATATTCTTGTATATAGAAAGTAATTTGTAAAGAAATAAGTAGGTTCTAGTCGATGAATGCATTTTATTTAATGAATATTTCAGAACCAGTTGAATAAAATTATTTTTTTTTATAACAAATAATCAACATGTATTTTCAAAACCGTCATTTGTAGTACAGAAATCAGAGTTACAGTCGGCAGCAAATTTGTTCGAGCGCTAGCAATAATTCCTATATAAAGAAAAGTACACTTAATACTGTTTTGTTAAAAAAAATCCTTGTCGAATCATATCAAATAATCAACATGTTTCGAGCGTTATGTATGAGGATAGATTAAGTAATATATACAGATATTTTTTAAATCTGGATTTCATTCAGGAGAAAATATTCCCAAATGAAATATTTAAGGTAATGAATAAATCTATTTTTTGGAAACTTGCGTTTTTTTCTTTATCATTCAATTTTTATACAAGAATTATTGCTAGCGCTCGAAAAATTCTGCTGCCGAGTGTATACCACAAAGCAGGAATTTCCTTAATTCAGGGACAAAGATTATCTGCACAGTTCGAAGTCCGAATAAAATTTGAATTCATGAAGTCATGTCAGTGGTTTATAGAATTTTCGAGATAGTTCTACGCTAGAAACCAATGAATTATTCCGGAAAATTTCAGAACTCGACTTCCACTGAACTTAAAGATACTAAACTTTGGAAATCCTAAACTTCCACGTTTTGCCGCATTTGGATACCAAATTATTTAATTCGAAACTAAGTCAAACACATGTTTAACACAAAGTATATAGCTGCATTACGTAAAAGTTGAAGAAGTTACCCTAGACGCATTGTTGCAACTGTGACGTACGTCATTTGTTTAGGTTAAATCATCCATTTCATAAGAAAAAGGTCTTTTCGCAATTTTTTAAAATAATCTTCATCTCCTTAAACATATGCGCTTGTCTCATACAAATAAATACAGATTAGACACAGAGGATTTCAAGCATTACATTTTACAGGGTGATCCAAAAAATATATATATATATTTTTTTTAGTTTTTTTACTTGTCCTTTTTTGCTTTCAAAGCTAAACTTTCATTGAAATATAAAGTATAACTTGTTCTTCACTCTTCGAGGTAAAATGTCAAGTTCATTTTAAAATGTGTGTGAGTAAGTGAACATACCACAGCTCATTTTTATGTAGTTTAAATCTCTGTGTATTGGATTTCATTTGTTTTTTTATAATTTATACGTATATAATATTGTAATTCAATAAAGTGTTTTAACTAGAACAGACTTGGAATTTACAAAGGTCTTTTTCTAATGATAGAATTGTAAACTTGGGATAAGTTTCTCAAGCATTATTAAAAAATTCATACATGTAAACGTCAGCCAAAAATTACAATTATCGGTATATTGCTTATTGACTATATATACCTTAAAATTAAAATTTAACTAACTCAATAAATAATTAGTACTCTGTGAATTTTATCGTTAATGAAAATGCTCATACGTTAATTCTTTATCGATTAATCTTTGTTTGCAATGCTTTTATTTCATTAACTTGTTGGCATCTTCCTATTCTCCAGTTTGTGTAAAAGTTTTACATGTGGCTACTCTGCTTTTTCTAGATTTCTCTCTGGATTCCTTGATGATTTGATTTAATTTCTCATTCAAAATGGTTTTACTGCCTCGATCGGGGCTGAAACAATATAAATTGCCATGATTAGCTATATTGTTTTACGAAATCTATGCAGCTCTTTTAGCTTTATGAAGTACATGTCCTCTGACGCGTTTATACTTCAATTTTTAAGCATTTTTATCCAACTATTATTTCTGTGGTCCTTTATTTACTTTCTCCGTCATTTAGTTTAATGGTCCTTTTATTATTATTATTATTCATATCGGCGTAAGTAATTTAAATTGTTTTTGTCTCTTATTGATCTTAATCTGTATCGCAACATTTTTGCGTCAGAGTTACCTATATGTTACAATTAGTTATATTTTTATTGTGTTGGTATTGTTTTGTATCTATTAATTGCTAAATATTAAGGTTAAATTTTATTATAACCTTCATATATACATATATATATATATATACTTATTATAAGGTAAAGACACCGACCAGTGCTCGCCACCTCTAAATTTGCACCAGTGTTCACAAAAGACATGTTAAAATAAGCATTTAATAACATCTATGAATTTGAATCCACTCGCGTTAGATTCCCTAGAATCGGGGGATCTAGCTCAAGCGGATTCAAATTCATAGATGTTAATTAAGTTATTTTAACATGTACTTTGTAAGAGTGGCGAGTACTGGTGTCTTGACCTTATATGAGCATTTTAAATCCTTTTTTGATAAATTTAGCAAACATAAAAATGCATGTATGTGTTATTACTTTTTCAATTAATTTCCATTTCAGAGCTCGTTAAGGTCATGGGAAAATCTGTAATGCATAGACATGGTATTTTTATTTTATAAATTTGTGTTTCTTGAATATTTCTACAGCTCTTTTCAAAGAATGGTCTTGAGTTTTTTTTTTTTTTTTTTTTTTCTTCGTACAAACAAAGGATGAGATAATGCGTGACAAGAATGAGCGAATGCGGAAATAGGGTCAAGTTACCCTTAGACTATTTTGTTTCGGCTGGCCTTCACAAAATGTATTTTCCTATGGAGTATTTATTGTAAGTAATACTCCACCTCCTTGGTGTCGGAATTTCAATATTGATGCTTGCAATACATCTTAATACACAAAAAATTACTCTCCTAAAATTAAGCTTCTTGAAAATCGATCAGTTGCCTATATTTCATTTGGTGTCTGCACTGAAAAAGATGGTTTAAATTGAAAAGAAATTAAAATTTCTGTATTCATGCTATTTTAATGGTGTAACATGAAGGATTTTAAAAGAACTGGGCGGCTACATATAATCTTTCATGACTCATATAACGGCGGATTTCTTTTTTATCATATCATTGAAATCATAATCATTCTAATGAACATTTTAAATTGAAATAAGAGTGTACGCAATATGCACTTTGAAGGAATTTCACGGAACTTCTGATTTCAGTGATTTAATTTTTTGATATTTCTTTAATAATTATATGGAATTTTGAGAATTAATTTAAATATATTATCCAACAAAGCTGTCAAAACCTGCTAGTGTACAATAAAGTTACAAAATTGTAACATAATTTCTTCAGTTTATTACATAGTTATATGTCAAATAAAACTGTACCTAAAACTATTATATTATAAATCGTTTTTAAAGTAAGCTCATATATGGTACTTATTTGTTATCTTACCTCTTAAACTGCAATCTGTCTTTATAGGTACTAAAATGGATGGTAAGAGAAAGTTGGGGAATTTCACGTGAGTCGTGTGAGCTTATAATTTTTTTTAAGATTAATAGATCAATAATTTCTTTTCTTTTCTTTTTTTAAATATATTTGTAAAAATTTAACATTTATAGATATATTTTAAATTGAAAATTTTAAGCTAATTTGAAACAGAAATAAAATTAATCTGTAAATTAGTTTTTATTTTCAAAGGTGTCAGAGACCTATGTCAGTCGGTAAATATTGTGATTGTTGTGTAGATATAACATTAGAGAAAGCAAACTGTTTTCAACATTTTAATTGAAAATCCTGGACTAGCATTATTGGTTCGCAGAGATCAATCTGATATTATTATCGACGGGTACATTAATTTTAATTAATAACCTACTTTTCTTCTGGGTAGAATATTACTGAAATTAGCTTTAAGAGGACGGTAGATGCTTTAATCTGCTTTTGTCATTTTTTTTTTTTTTTTTGAGTTATTAAATATTGCACATATGCATTGAAATGGATCAATACTATGTATATTAAAATTATTCGAAGACTATTTTAAAAATTAGAATTAAAAATAAAAGTTATTTACTTATTTAAAGAATTTAAAAATACTCGTTACTGACCAGTTAATTTTTACTTCAATTACCCGACTACCGTAGGTAATGGAAGTATTGTATTCGGACCAAAAGTTTGATATCGAGTTTCCACTCTATTTACGCGTTTTAAGGTCTCCTGAGTCCAAAACAGTAGTTTATGGCAATTGGTGAGTGTGTATGTATGTGGGAAATCTTCTGGTTATCATATCTCCGAAACTAATAAAGATAGAATGGCGAAACTTCAGAATTGAGACAGGTCTAGTGTACAGATGAATTTTTCCAATTTTGATGAAAATTGGAAAACCAGGAGTGGGACATAGGAAACCGGAAGTGGTACCGTAAGTCCATATCTCAAAAACGGCTCTAACGATTTTCTTCGAAGTTGCTACATAAACTTTCTTTTGGATGTCCTTTAGAATGATGTAGTTGGTTAGTTCAGAAAAATTGATAAGCGTCTTGTATAAATAGCTCAATTTCAGGTCTCGCAAGTGCATTCCTTTAAAAAAAAGGCTGTACGATTTTTTTTTCAAACTCATCCGTTTCAGTAAAAGTTGGTATCTCAAACATAGCTCTAATGGTTTCCTTGAAAATTGTTACATAAATCCATTTTAGATATTCTTTCTCATGTATTACGTGGTTATTACCGAAAAAATAATTCATCCTGCTTAGGTAAGTCAGTTTTAGATCTCGGAAATTGATGTTTAAAAAAATAACTTTAACCATTTTTTTTTTTCTTATTTTTTAACTCACTATGTAAACTTCGTTTTAGATATCGTTACACGTTTATTAAGTTTCCCTTACTAAAAATATTTTAGGTTTCTACTTCGTTAAGTCTATTTTATGTTTTCTGATCACATTATCTCTAAACTTTTTACATGATAAAGAGAACTTTTTATATACCTCGTTTTTAAATTTTCTGTTGAATCATATAAACTTGACAATTCTAATGCATTAATAAATACTTTTTAATTTTTTTTTAAATTATCCCATCAACTTGAAAGAATATGATCAAATGCGTAATAAAGAGAGCGGTTATAAGAAATTTTCAAATACTTATTAATTGAATAAAAGTATTAAAAGAATGCATTGTCGTCGTCTTCTGAGCTATTCTAAAAGTTTCAAATGTCTAGCAAGTCGGGAAGTTAGTTAAAAATCGATTGCAAGATTTGTACTGAAAAAACAAACAAACAAACAAGAAAGCGAGTTAATAAAAACAGGGTAAAATGTATATAATACGTGTAATAGTGGGTAATGGAAAACGTGTGGTGGTTTCACACCAGATTTTTTCCCTTCAATTTTACTTTAATATTCTATAACAATATAATCTAAGTATACTTGGTGTTATGTGGATTCGGTAAAAGTTATTATTTTTTATTTTTTTAATAACCTTTTTAATATATATCAATGCAGAAATTTCATGCAAAATTTTAATAGTATTTAAAAATAAAATAACTATGAAAAATTAAACTTTTCGATCAATCTGCAAAGTAATATATTATAAAGTTTAGAATATGTCGTTAAGTTTTGATGTAATGTCGGAAAGGTGGAGGACCCAAAACTAGTTAGAATAAAGCATTTAAAAACTTAAAAAAAATTAATTTAATTTTTTAATTTATTTAAAAGTAATAGTTCAGTACATATGCACGGAGAATATCATATTTCTGAGAATGTATTTTAATAAAACTATAATCCATCATCTCAAAGTGTTTTAATGAAAAGGAAAGACGAATTGTTTCTGGGGATTTGAAATTCATTTATGAAGTTGTAATCTTCTGTTTTATCGGGTGACAAAATTACGATAAAGTTAAATAGTTTTGATTATAATCGATATTCTAAATATTTATTACACAATATTACTTGAAAACTTTTATTAAAAACAGAAAAGTAGTTCGTGTAAAGGGACATGCATAATATAATCCAAATACTTTGTTCTGTAATCTCGTAAAATATGTCTTTAGTACATTTTTTAACACCTTTAGTCTGTACTAAATACTATGGTATTAAAATATATTTTTTTATAAGCACAGAACTAAGCTACATATAAAATTTTGCAGAAAAAGCATTTATTAATCATTTACAGTTACAGGTTCACACTGAAATGGGGAATATATTAGAGATTTGTCTTTAAGATGGAAATTGTTCGAAGGGCATTTCGATATGTTACGCTTTTTTCTTTTTTAACTGTGCTAAATTAATTTTTACACCATGTGATTTCTATACACTGCGTACCCTAATAGCACACACATCCCTAGTACATCCAAAGGATGTTCTGGGGAGAAGATGTGCCAATATACTGAGCTACTTGAAATTGGTCTAATAATTTTCAAAGAATGGTGTGGTCGAAAATTTTCATTTTGTTTCTTAAGTTTCAAATAAGTCTTATGAATGTAACCACAATATTCAAACAATGAATTAAAGAGGACAGAAGCGCCCCTCACACAGAAATGTAAGTCAAATAAAACTGTTTCTAATATCATATTAAACGGTTTTTAAAGTATTTTGATGTTTCTTGGTGGGATTAAGGCCCATGGACGACCGAAATCTCCTAGGCTTGTGTTATGTGCCCTTCATGGGGTCATTTTAAGGGAGTACGAACTAGTATATACTAGTCCGTACTCATGCAAATTTAAAAGAAAACCATGGAAAAATTTGTTACAGCCAGGCCGATGAGTGCACTAAAATCGAAACCAAACGTCCTTTAGAATATTTTGGAATATTTAAATACAATACCTGTTATCTTACAATTTAAACTGTAATAATGTCTTAATAATAATCCAAGCTAAGAAGTAGTAGTGTGTTTGCCTCACCATATTATTTTACTAAAATATTTTATAGAGGAATTGTTTTATGTGAAACGTTTGCTAAAATTTCTTTCATTACAGGCAACATCCCAGACTGGTTAGAAGGTAACCTATTTCGTTTGGGGCCTGCGAAATGGGATTTTGACGATGGCTTCACCTTGAACCACTGGCTTGATGGTTGCGCCCTCATGTACAAGTTCACTATCAAGAAAGGCCACGTAAGTCATTAAGAATTAATGTAAATTTACTTTATTCTCTAGTATATTTAATTTTATCTTAAATGTCTTCAAAGTAAATAATTCACAATAGCTAAGTGAGATGCTTTATTAACATACTAGAATAAAGCGGTAAAATTTTAATACATATAAAGTTTAACCCTTTCATGGTCATGAACGCATGTACGTGGTCAGAGTTTACTACTTCTAAATGGTTTATTAATTGCTCTGTAGTATTATTAGTGCTTAACCACTTAAAAATATATAAAATCCAAAAAACAACCAAAAAAAAAAAAAAAAAATTCGTGACCATGAATGGATCAATGGCTAAATTGTTTTAAGTTTAAAAAATAACAATGTGTACTAGCAAAGTTTAAATAAAATGACATAATAACTGAATTTTTATTATGCTATATTTATTTTATAAAAGTATTTGATAGAAAAATTTAATCATTTATGTAAGTATAAAAAGTAGTGTATTATATTGACCACTTCAGTGGGGGTAAACCAGTGGTTTTTTTTTTTTTTTTTTTTTTACTGTTGAGACGAATTTAAAATACTACTTACTAATAAATTTAGGCACACCAACTAATTATTATTTTTTTTTTTAGGTTTATGTTAGGAATAATTACTTAAAAGGAAAACTTTCCTTGTCAATGCATAGAAAAACTACTTTCTGTTTATACTTATAGTGAAAGTAGAAAATCTAATTCACATAAATATTATGACTAACATTTGTTATATTTTCAAATGGACTGTAATTTTGATTTTTTACTGGAACACAACATTTTTAACACTTTCCAAAAAACTTGAAAATTGTTCGACTTCAGTTTTCCAGTCTATCCTCCTTAAGACAATTCAAAAAACTCTCTTCCTACTAGCTTGTCATAACGTTATGTGGAACGGGATATTTAGGAAGAGTGCAGCAATTTTCGGAGAAAAGCCTTTTTTTTAAATTTCACTTTAATAATATTTAACAAAACATTTTTGCTTAAATTTACGGATAAATAGCGAATTCATCAAGAAAAATTCTAATTATTATAGCTACCTATAGTTATTGTTTGAAATCAGCCATGAATGTAGGCGTTGCGCGTTCTTTTGAATAGGTGGGTTCAACTTTTGCACATTTTCACTTTTATCGTACAAAACTGAATCATTCTCGTCTGGCTATTTCTTTTTCTTTTTTGACTATGGTGGACATGCGAATTTAATTCGGTTTCGGGAAATTTCCTAAGGTACTGACCAGATTAATATTTGACCAATATAAAGTAATTTATTTTGTAGTTATTTAGGAGACCTTTGATGTTATGAAGGATTCGTCATTGATACAGTATAGGACCCATTATCCGGAACCCACGGGACCAGAAGTATTCCGGATTTTGGAAGTTTCTGGATTTTGGATCCTTTTCCCATTATTACTTTCCCTTAATTATAAAACATATTTCAGTAATAACTGACAGCTACTAATTTACTTCTAGGAGCAACTACTTCACACACAGACATTTTTTTTTTTTTTAAATATTTGAATTATATTCTAGAGCTCTTAAAATATGCAAATAAATCGAAAACTAGAAGTCAAGATTTTTTGCATATTTGACACTTTCTTCTATTATATTTAGCGGAAAGTAAAAAATAACTATAATGCATATATATATATATATATATATATATAAATATAATGTGTGTATAAACATGTACATTACTGCCACTTGCCATGATCAGCATGGCTGCTTCTTTATCAATGTCGCTAAACATAAACACTGATTTGATCATAAGAGCAGAATGCTAAAAAGAAACTATTTTTCTTTTAAAATTTCCATTTTTTTTTTTTTTTTATGTCTTATTGAGAAGTTAAAAATCAACAGAAATCTGTCATCAAATAAATTTTAATTTTTTTAATGTAGCTTGCTGTGAATTCCAGGGTTTTCCTGGACCACAAATATACTTGACCATCCGAAAAAAAGAAATTCTGCTTTAATTTCTAACTTTCATAATACTACCTAATAAAACACGCAATAATTCATTTTAGGGCGATTTTGTTTTTCTGATTTCAGATATAAAATATATTTTAATCAAAAAAAAAAAAAAAAAAAAAAAAAAAATCTAAAATGATTCTGGATTTCGGGTCTTCATGATTATGAAATTCCGGATAATGTCCTATACTGTATTGTTTTATGTGATCTTTCGATATTTTTTGAGGTTCTTCAGGGTACATGGACACTTTCGAATAAAACATTTTCACCATCGTCTTCACAAGAGGATGGGGGTGAAAACTCTTCAGTTTGGTGGCATTCTTTAACATTTAATGCATCATTAAGGAACATCATGCTAAGCCATAATTATATCACAGCTATGCCAACTAGCCCCACAAGGAATACCCAACATAAGATGGATACCAGAGAATCCCAAACATCAGAAAAAAGATTATGACACATACATACCTAAGTAGTTGCCCAATCTTTCCAAAACCGTCATAATCAGATCCTCAGTTTGATCTATCGGGTGACCCATAAGTCTGTAGACATTTTAAAAATTCATAAAAATTGAAGGAATTGATAGAACCGAACGCAGTTTGCAAAAAAGTTATTCTCGTGAAGGATTTTTTTTTTTTTTTTTTTTTTTTTTTTTAAGTAAAGAAAAAAAAAAAAAATAATAGTTAAAATTTTTCTTTGATAGAAGGCGCTGTCTGTGATCAAATTACACATTTGCGTAAAAATATATTTATTTGCATGCAAATGTTTACAGGCATGTAAATCCTATTCTCTGTGTCGGCTATCACCAGAAATTACAATTGGTGAACGAGTTACTTCACCGTTAACTGCTGCTTCAGTCAGCAGTTTTACCTCAGGGAAAACATCTTTATCAAAAATGCTTTATTCATGAAGTCAGTATACCAATTAAAACTTTATGTATGCGCAAGTAGGAGGCAAAATGAGATGTGTTGATCGTAAGAACTTGCAATTTATAGGACTCTGATTTGCATATTTCTTGTTACGCATCTGTACAACGCTCTCTGTCAACAAAAAATTTAGCTTTTATTTTTTCAATTCTACCTGTTCAATTCTACCTACTCCTTCAATTTTTATGAATTTTTATAGACTTATAGGATACCCGGTGCATATTTATATGACCAAGAAAATGTACAATGAAAAAATTTACACACGGTCAGTATAACTATGAAACAGATTTTTCCTTCATGGCGTTTCATATCAGATTGAATTTACAGTTGATGGTGCACTTACACATGTACTTCTCACTACTAAAATGACAGCGCTATACCTTCACTGGGAACAACTATAGTATTTCCCCACAGCTGAATTTGGCGATTATGGCTAAATCATAAATCTAAAAAGCATAAATGATAAAATTATAAGCTAAATTACAAATCATAAATCATAAAATCATAAATCCAGAATAAATAGCATGCAGGGTGCCATATTATATCGCAAACAGTTCAGAACGACATCGTTATCGTTCAAATCGGCGTCAAAGAAAAATCGCCAAATTCAGCTATGGGGAAATACTATAGTTGTACCCTTCACTGTAACAATAAATAGAAGCTGGGTGCCAACTAGCCCTTTGTGCCAAATAACCCCGGTATCCTTTACCTTTATTTTTCATAAATCATGATGAAATCGATCTTTATTATTCATACGCATATGCTGTATTCTTCTTCGGAATACAGCATAATTGACATTAAGATTTACAGAGCCACACAAAAGTATTCAAATATAGTAAGGGTAATGCAATTAGATTTTGGTTTTTATTAAGCGTGTTTAGCACTTCCTAGCAATGTTTAATAATGATTTTAGGATTTGAATTAGTCTGTCTTCGTTTGTCTGTTAATTTCTAACATCCTTGAATATTTTCTGAATTTTTTCAAAATGATATGTTGTAAATATTCACTATGCATGTTTCCCATTTAAAATGGTATAAACAGCACAACTGGTTTGTTTACAGGGACATTCAAAAGTACGCCAATGCATTGCATTTTATGAGAGGTATTTTTTAAAATTTAACTTTGTGCTGCACAATTCATTATAAATTTGATTGACATTTATTATTCATATACAAAAAATATATTATGAAGAAGGGACTTTTAATACTTTCAGTTTTTAAGAATGATTATGAATTCAATTAATCTCTTTCTGTCTTTCACTCTGTTGTATGACCAAGTAGGCAAAGTACATAGACGGTTAAATGATGCAACAATTTCACACAGAAAGTGTTGCTAATATATGCGTACTGCATGATTTTTCGTTCTTGTTTCACTTCTGGAAACGAATTGTTAAATTCTACGCTTCTTTTTGTGAAATCTATGCATTTTATTTGTGTGCAATTCTCTGAAAAAAAAAAAGGTATTATGGACATGACATTGTTACTACCAAAACTTGCATGCTTACTATATACACAACAAGAATATTACAACGAGAATAAATGACTGTTTTTAACACGGAAAATCGCTCATGATATACATAAGAATGATGTATTGACAAAAACAGCAGTATATCCTTAATGAGAGGTATAATACAGTATATTTTTAGATTCTGAACTCATTTCTTCGGAATATCAGTAGGCGCATCCTAAAATCTAAGGCCTTTTCAGTGGGCCTTTTGAGACACCCCTTTGAGAATTATTCATTAAAATTATTATTAAAATTATTTTCCATGATGAATCCAGACGATTTTCATCTCTGAGCAGTTTAATACTAAATGTCGGAAGAAAGTAGATTTTATGCCTTATAGACGACATCTAAGAAAATGCTTTATTTTATTTATTTTTTTTTTTTTCCTTCTAAGATTAATTTTTCTTGTAATTGAAAAAAAAAATCATCTGTTATGTTTACACTCGACCACTAAATAAAGGTTAATTAAAGAAATCCAAAATAAAACAAGTAAAGCAAAAACAGAAAACCATAGAAGCATACTAAAGTATCCAATCTCAAAGTTGTACGCCATTTAATGTTAATGTATCATATTCTTGTGTGAGTCCCTGTAAAAAAAAAAAAAAAAAAAAAAATGGTATGTTCGCAATATTAAATATTTATCTGCTCTTTTCATTTTAAACAATCTAATATTATTAAAGCGAATTTAAATAGTTTTAACCCATAGACCTCAATGTATAAAAATTCTACTTTGTACACTGTTAAAAAAAAACCCCTACATTCATGTAAATCTATCATTTTCTTGCGATGATAACTTATAATATATGAATACCAATTTATATCTTAACAGAATGCAGAGTTTAAACGTTAGTGCACTTCAAATAATTTGACTCCATTGACCATAATGATTAAGAATTTTTATTCGTGTTCAATATTTTGGAAGTAACAATGAATCATCTGTTTTAGAACGAGAGGACTGTTTCTTTCAGACAAAATAGATGGAATTAACTTTCTTCTTTCCCCCCCTCCCCCCCCTTTTCCTTTTTTTTTTTTTTTTTTTTTATTTTATTTTTTTTTTTTTTGCAATGGTTTAGCATAAAGTTTTTATAATTTACTTGCAGGCTTTGCCCGCTTTGCTGATCACTATGCTTAAATGTATTAATATATATATATTTATCATTTTATAAATAAAAACTTAAAAAACTCAAAACCACTCTTAAGATCCCTATTACTTATGGCAACGCCTTACCCGCGGACATAAATCTGGAAGTTTATCGGGCGACAGTTTCGGAACGAATAGCATTAAAAAAAAAAAAAAAAAAATGTCGAAGTAGACATTTATATTTGAATTGCGATTACATTACATATTAACAACACCATAAGTACTACGTATAATATTTACTGTCAGGTTATTTCCTATATTTTGATTTATTCGGTCGACCATGACAGTAATTTGACACCAAATATAATACTACAATATGCTATGAGCGCTATTTCAACCAGTGGTGGACATAATTATAAGACACCTATCTAATTTGACAAATAGTGAAAAGATTCAGAGCTTAAAAATGTTTTATCAAATACGTTAAAAACACAAATTTATTCTGTTATCATATATAATCATTTTATAATAATGATATTTTCATACAATTTAATGAAAAAAAAACTTAAAAACATAATGCACAAAATTATAAGACACCAACCGTTTTTTCCAAATACAGTGGTCAACATAATTAGCAGACACTAATGGTCTAAAAGAAAATCCTTTAACATGGCTATTCAATATTTGGGGGAGCCGCCATTGTTTTTTATAACATGAAAGATGCGATTCGGCATCGAATGTATCAATTCTAACAAAATATCGCAAGACAGTTCTTCCCAAGCACATTTTATAGCATTCTTTAAGTCTTCGACACATATAAATTGCCTCCCATTTCGGTAAACCGCACGAGCTAAGATCCCCCCCCCAAGTTTTCGATGGGATTTAAGTCTGGGGAGCAAGAAGGCCACGGGAGAACATTGATATTTTGCTCTGAAAACCACTTTTTTGTTTCGTGTGATGCATGGATCGGCGCCGTTATCGTGCTGGAAAGTGCAGTTTTCGCCACAAAGAAATTCACCGTATATGGCTAGTTTAAGAAGACTCTTATACTTTTCGGAATTCATTCTTGAATGTACAAAAACAATATCCGTTTTCCCGTGAGCCGAAAAACCAGCCCTAACCATTACTGAGCCTCCACCCATTTGACGGCTCATTAGTACATGAGGAGACTTCCGTAAATCATGCCAATAATATTGAAACCCGTCAGGACCATCCAGGTTAAACTTTTTTTTATCATAAAATAACACAGAGTACCATTTGGAGGTCTAGGCCATAGTTTGTTTAGCGAAGTTTAGACGCTCCAATTTGTGCCGGCTTAGAAGCGGTGGTTTTTTTCTTCAATTTTTTATATTTCACATAGGAAGCATTATACAACACCTTGCGAATGGTTCTCCTTGAACAATTCAGTTTCAAAGCATTTTTAATGCCTGTAGTGGTCATCTTATTCTGTGTAGTGAGCGAAAGCACATGGCGTCTGTCTCTCGAGGACAAGCAAGGAGTACGTCCAGATCTTTTAATCACAAATCCATTGATTCCTCTTTTCAAAACATTTCTAATTGCACATCTAGAGCGTTTAATAACTTTTGAAATATTATTAATTGAAGCACTAGCTCCATTTAATCTCCAAATTTCGCGACTTTCACTTTCTTTTAATTCTGTACCTCGTGCCATGTTTGTAAATGCGTGAAGTCGGTTATCGTCTGCTTTAGTTAACCGCTGACGTCATAACAGCGTGCAGAAAATTTGCATATTGCACATTATTTTCGAAAAAAAAAGCAGATGTTTTAATTAAAATGTTAGGGTGTCTTATAATTTTGTCCATGATATTTTTAATTTTTTTTAAATTAAACTCTATAAAAATATCATTTCTGTAAAACAATTACGTGTGATAACAGAATAAATTTATGTTTTTGACATGTTTTGATAAAACATTTTTAAGCTCTAAATCTTTTCTTTCACTATTTGTCAAATTAGATAGGTGTCTTATAATTATGTCCACCGCGTAAGAGACAACAAATTCTTTTGTGTTTATATACATTTTCCATTTTTAATATTTATTAGTTCCCCATCAAACTATAGGTATGGGGAACTGGGTAATCGTGAAAATTTTCGACCTCGGTTTTTTTACTTTTTTACACGTTTTCAGGTGTGAGCAGAGCTGCCAACCAAATCCGGCAAATTGTTAGTACCGCCCCTTTTTCTACACCACTTATTTTTTAGAGTAATTCTCTTCAAATATATTTACGATGAATGAAGAAAACAAATACTCTAAAAATTAAGTGGTGTAGAAAAAGGGGCGTTTTTCAATAGGCGTTAACAATTTGCCGGATTAGGTTGGCAGCTCTGTGTGAGGAATCCGAAAATGACAAAATTTCTATAGTGTCTGTCTGTAGGGTGTCTGTTAGTGTGTAAGTCCGTTAGTTTGTTAGTCTGTGTACACGATATCTCAAGAACAAATTGTCGCAGAGAGGTCAGATCAGTTTTAAAATATTACTTTCGACACTGGCAAGAACCCTATTTATTTGCAACATTCGAATTTAAAAACTTCGTAAGTTATTAGAAGTTTACTATTTTTTTAACATGGGAGAATAGGACAAAAATTCACTTAAACGTGCATTAAATGGAAACTTTTTACTGTAAAAATGTCAGACCAGTTTTAAAATATCAGTTTTGATGCCGAAAGGGAACATCAGTAACTATGAAAATTTTGCAAGTTATTGGAAATTTACGAATTTCTTAACATGGCAGTATAGGGCAAAATTTCACATAAACGTCAATTTTGAGAGATATTTTCATCGTAAAGATGTCAAACCACTTTCGAAATATTATTTAAGATACTGGCATGAATATCATAGACTATGATTTTTCCAATTTAAAAAAATTCGTAAGTTATTTGGAATTTACGATTTACTTAACATGCCAGAATAAGGTAAAATTGAGCATAAACTTTCATTTTGAGGCTCATAAATACATCAGACAACTTCAAAATTACCTTTATGATATTTGTTTGAACATGATTGAATACAAATATTCTAATAGGAAAATTTCGTAAATTATTCGTAATTTACGATTTTACCAACATAGCGAAATTGTAAATTTTTCATATAAATATGAATTTTGAGGATTATTGCATTGGATATAGTAGCATGAAAACTAAACAACGGAATTGACCCTGATAAAATAAATTAATAGATTAGAATAAGATAAATATATCGAAGTGAACGGTGGATAGCCTATTAGGCGGGGTTTTCATTCTGTCACTGTATCAAGCTTTTGTCAAATTCATTTCTTTTAACATGGTTATATCTCTCAAACTAGAAATTTATGAGAAATAAATATGATGGAGAACTGAGCAGAGTCCACCTATGCCAACTAGTTTTGATTTAGTTATTAAATACGATAGGCCGTACTATTTCTTTCAGACAGCGTCATTACCAAATTTTACCTATCACTTTGTATGAACGTGCAATTTTTTTGTTTTTGTTTGAAATATACAATGCTAAAATTTTTTCACTGATCTGTCAGGATTCTTAATCTGGATTCTTAGATTTTATCAAAAATTGGTACACTCCGGACAAAATCTAGCTAATGACATATTTCTTTTGTTCAATCGGATAATTGTTTCAAAAAATAGTAAATAAAAACGACATTTTAACTTTAAAATTATTAAAAAGAAAAAACCAAATTAATGCCAAAAATGAATAACTAAGTAAATATATTTCTTTTTATTTCAGGAATAAATGAATAAACGTGCAAATATTTTTTTTAAATAAATAAAACTGAGAAAAATCACGCTACAGAAATTGAACAGCTTTATTATAGGACACCTTCGCGAAATTTAAAATTTCACACCGAAGTCGCACAGACGTTTCTCACCAAGACCTATATTTACGAAATGGCAATAGCCTTTTTAATTCATCGCTATTATGACAACAAAAATTTAAAAGCCACCAAGGTGCCCTTATGCTAAAGCTATGCAAAAATATTTTAAGAAATGAATATAGTAACGATGCTAGGGAATGGAATACAGTTACCGCATGCTTTTAAATGGAAAAATAGATTAAAATAAGTAATGGTGTTAAATTATGTTTTGTGCAGAATTTTATATCTGTCACTGTGAAACAAATAGGCTTATTTATTATTTTTTAAATTTGAATTAATCAAATATTCTAATACTGTCTGTGCCTGCCATAGCGTTCGAATTTTACACATGTATTTCCAAACTTATTTCTTATAGCCAGTTCAAATTAATAAACATTGTTTTACATGATACTTAAAACAAATGGCTTAATCTTTTACACAATGATATTTATGTTTTACAGTCCAAACGTTTCAAATAAGTAAACAATGACATCGTAATCGTTCAATGGGCTCATCCTACCTGACGTCAGAGTTCACTTGATATAGTTAAATAGCAGACGAAGTCTTCTATATCTATAGCTATTGCTAAAATAACACATTTTCTATTCTTATTTTTGATCAATCCGATTTAATCTGTTATTTTTTTTATACATCATTTTTAATCCATTTTATATCATTATTCATCATCTTTAGTTTGCTGCATACAATTACAATCATCATTTAGTTTATATTTGATATTAATGTTGATGGACAACATGTTGAGTACTCTGATTTTTGATACTTATATCATTAACAGTGCAACATCGTACGATGTAAATCCATTTTGGCCAGTAGCTAAGTTTATTAACTAGTTGTAACACCTTTACGCGATTAAATTTAACTTAAAACATTTTAAATTAATTCAAGTTATAAGCCATAAACATTTCACTATTTATTGCAAGATCAATTAATGTAACACTTACACTACAGCATACAAAAATCGCTTCTTACTTGTGAAAATAAACATACAAAGTGTTTTTAAAAAATTATTAAACTTACAAATACAATTATTCTACTATTTACAAATGCACAATATTACTTTTATTTTAATTTATATGAAATATTAATACCTTTGCTCTTAAGAATAATATTTAACTGAATTCGCTTCTTGTTTTGTTATATCGCGTGATTGAGCAGACGACGCTGGGAAAAGGAAAAGCCCATTCAATTTTATAACCAGGTGTTTCTTTGTTTATAGTATGAACTTCTCATAACGTGGAAGAAAATTTTGCAACGAAAAGAATGTATTTTAAAAATAGAAATAATTTTGTGGTAACTTTTTGTTTTATGAATGAATCAATTCTGGTTAATCAAGTTTTATTTTCTCCGATGATGACAATTATACACTATCCGCGTTTGTAATGATCGATAGGTGGCACTTTTTCAGCTTTTGTTGTTAGTAAATATAATAGCCACGTGTATTTATTATTGTTCTATTTGTGTTACTACTTAATATTCGTGCTATAATTTCTCCGCCATTACATCATGGAAAATTGATTGCTTTTGGAAAAAAATATTTCAGTTTATTCAAAGTTCGATCGGAAGTAGATATTTAACTGAAGCTGAACAAATATTAATTTCAAATCATCTGATTAATCCTTTACTTCCATTAGCAGAAGCAACTGAAATTTTAAATTTGTCATTTGGTAATAAATGGAAGCTTAATTCTGGATTTCTTGATTTTTTGGAATTACACTGTGGCATACAACAGTAAGTGTTGTCTTTTTTACCGGATTTATTCATTTTTATTAAATAAATATATGTGAAACTAAACATCGGCAAGCAATGGCGTCTCGAAGAAAGCCGAAAGCTATTCATGTTAATTGTAATTTCACCTTAGCCCACCAAAGGGCGAGCATTTCATTACAATCGCGGATACTGAAATAAATTTATAAAATAAATATCTGTAAATGGACTAATGAATTTTGTGTGTTTAATTTATTACTGGAATGAATAAACGAATCTTCCAAAACCATGCAAACCCTGGATAAAATTTCATATAAAATTTCATTTCATTGCAATACATTGTTGTGAAATGTGACTTAAATTTTTCTGTTAAATTATTATTTTTCATTATTTTATTCAATTCAAATGTATGCATGGAAACCATGGGGAAAATTTTTTCTTTATTCCAGTACATTGTTTTAGCTATTACACAATTTTCATGTTTAGATTCAGGATACTTGGGCTTTTATTATTAACAAGATTATAATGACATATACTTTTTTTTTCTTCTTTTTCGATGTAAAAAGAAATATAAATTTACTTACACGCGATTGATAAAATTAACATAAAAAACAATATGTTTAAAATGTTTAAAGGGGTAATGACGTCTATTTTGTCAGATGCATAAGTGAAATAAATTTTTGATGTATATTATTTTATGTGTGTGTGTATATATATATATATATATATATATATATACACGTACATATTTCTTTTTATGAAAAAAAAAAAAAAAAAAAAAAAACTATTTAGGCATTAGCTTAATAAGTTTTAAAGATAGTTTTGAAGCTAACATAAATTTTTTATTTTCATATTTTAATTAAAAAAAAAAAAAAAAAAAAAAAAAAAAAAGAAAACTAATCAAATTGCATTGAGAGATCAAAGGAAACCCTCCAAGCAACCAACCGATTAGCCTTTTGCCTACAGAGCGACCAACACACGTATACATGCATATAAAAATATCTTTTATTATACACTAGCAAACCCGTGCGAAATTTTTGCACTTTATTTCTTTTCTTATTTACGTTTAAAATTTGAAACTCATGAATATTATACCAGTTTCACTATCTAATTAAAATTTTAATTTACCGGAAGCCAAATTATTAATAGAACCAAATAAATATTGTGCAATAGTGAAACCAGAATCATTTAAAGAAATGTTTCAAAATAAAATTCATGGTTGACGACCCAGTTTTCACACTTCCACAAGCAGTAAAGTTTTAGTAAAGAACCCCCTACGACTCATCGCCAAGAGAGTGTGATGACATTTTATTTATTTTGGCATAATTTTTGTTAAAATAAATATATATATCTATATACATTTTTATGATTGCCCTTTTCAGTCAATTTATGGTAATGATTGATATTCTGTATATATCTTTAAAATAATGCTAGATTAAAAGTGACGCTTGCAAAGATTCTGAAGAAGCAACTTTTAAAAATACATTTTTCCATAAAATAATGTCATCAAACAAATCTCGTCATTTTTTCTTATTAGGTCATTGAGCTGAATCCGCGTGATTTTGTTTATTTTTAAATATTTTATTATCCTCGCGTATTTTATTAATTTCATCACTATCGTATCGTTTCTACAAAAAATAATTGTAGCTGTTCCACGTTAATTCTATAATCTTCCGAAACAGAGGATGATGGACATAAAAAGGATTTTGTTTCCTTTTACTAAAGTAAAGTCTAACAATCTGTAATGACTCTGTTCGACTTTCCGAACATTTAGTAATTAACGATTGTATTAGTAAAATAAGAAAAGTCGTTAAATAAATAAAAGAGAAAATTATAATAGGGTGTTTGAGTACTTTTTCCAGGTATAATTAACGCTATTAATTTCAAATAATTTGAGCCCATAGATCATAATGATAAAGAATTTTTCGTTGTGTCTCTTTAAAAATCTCAGTGCTATATTTACCAAAATCTAAACAGTTCGTGCGACAGTGACCTATAACATGTATATAAATTTTCAGCTCTATCGAATAAGGCATTTAGACGCTATCGCACTTTATTGCTTTTGGGCTCAAACTGCTTAATTTTTCGTTGTGCCCCCTCTTCCTCCCCCCCCCCCCCCAAAGAAAACAAAAAACTGTCAGGGCTAAATTCACCAAAATGTATGCAGTTCGTGCGACGGTGACCCATAACATATATATAAATTTTCAGATCATTCGAATAAGTCATTTAGACGTTATCCTACTTTATGTAATTTGTGAACGTAGTCAAAAAATTTTGTGTTTCTGTTAAAAAAAAAAAAAAAAAAAAAAGCGATTGGATGTTCTCGTGTTTCCTCATACACACACATACCTTCATACATCATTGTAAAAATAACAAAAATGAACTCTGAAGATCAAAAACGCATATGTATTCCAAAATCTCAAAGTCGAGTTTTTGTCATGATTAGAGTACTTTCCTTAAATACATATATTCGGAAAATTAAAAAAAAAAAAAAAAAGGGGGTGGGGAGTAGGCAGGTGAAGGATATAAATAAAAAAACATTACCAATTTAAAAATACAACCCTGTTTTTTACTGTTCTGTTTCAATAAACTAGTCGGTATAAATGAACTCTGCTAAGTTTCCCATTATATATAAGTTTTCATAAATTTCTTCTTCCGGACGTACTGCATTCATCTTAAGAGAAATTATTTTATTCGATTGCGTGACGATGATTGCGTGACTTAAATGCTCCATCTGATAGGCTATCCACCATTGCGTTCGATACATTTACCTAATTTTATTTCATCAAGGTAAATTTAGTCGTTTAGTTTTCATGCAATTCCATACCACTTCCAATGTAAAAATCCTCATAATGCAAACTTTTATGAAATATTGCTCTATTCTGCTATGTTGAGAAAATGTTAAATTTCGAATAACTTACAGAATTTTCAAATTAGAATATTTGTAGTCAGTGATGTTTCAAACAAGTACCATAAATAATATCTTAAAAGTAGTCAGACATCTTTACGATGAAAATATCCCTCAAATATACGTTTATGCGAAATTCTACCCTATTCTGTCATGTTAAAATCGTAAATTTCGAATTACTTACGAAATTTTTAAATTAGGAGTCAATGATGTTTATGCCAGTATCCTAAATGATATTTTTAAAGCAGTTTGATATCTTTAAGGTGAAAATATCCCTCAAAATGAACGTTTATGTGAAAATTCGCCTTATTCTGCCATACGTTAAGAAATTCGTAAATTTTAAATAACTTACGAAATTTTCATAGTTAATTATATTTCTCCCAGTATCATAACTGCTATTTTAAAGCTGGTCTGATATCTTTACAGTAAAAATATTCCTTTTAATGCATGTTTAAGCAAAATTTTGTCCTTTATTCCCATGTTAAGAAAATTGTAAATTTCAAATAACTTTACGAAGTTTTTAAATTAAAATGTTGAAAATCAATAAGGGTCTTGTCAGTGTCATAAGTGATATCTTAAAACTGATCCGACCACTCTTAGGTCATTTGTTCATGAAATATCGCATAAAAAGAACTATGGACACTATATCAATTTCAATATTTTCGGATTCCTCACACCTCAAACGTGTAAAACCGTCAAAAACTCGAGGCTGAAAAATTTCACTATAACCTAATTTCCCCATACGTATAGTATAATGGGAAACTGAAACAATAAAATGACAGCAAAAAATGAATTATTACATGATTTTTTTTAAATATTTCTTTTCAGCTTGAGAAAATTTAATACATTAAAATGATTGAAAATTTACGTTATTTTAAATACAATCGTAGAGAAACCTAATCATTGTATGAATAGTGGTTTTGTATTCATATGGCAAATCTAGATGTCAACCTAAGTTTTTTTTTTTTTTTTTTTTTTTTTTTTTCAGTTATGTCTAGAATTTGGATAAAGAAATCGAAGCCTTTTTATGAATAGTCGAGTATGTCTTTGGCAATTACTCTGTAAAAGACAGATATATTACAAAGACAGAACTTGGTTTCAGACAGAAAAAAAAAATCGCCGATATACTGTAGTAAACTACCATGATTAAAATAGGATGTCCGACAACATCCAGTCAAAATATTTAAAAAGTCTTTTTTTTTTTTTTTTTTTTTTTTTTTTTTTTTTTAAGTAATAGGTATAAAATTCTGTACAAAACAGAATTTAATTTAATACGACATGACTTTATTTTAATTTATTCTTACATATAAAGGCATGCAGTAACTGTTTCAATCTCTTGCATCGGATACTATATCCATTTCTTAAAACGTCTTTGGTATAACTTTAGTTTGGGAACCCCTTGGCGGCTTTTTAATTTTTGGTGTCATTTTGGCGATGAATTAAAATGGCTCTCGCAATTGTGTAAGTAAAAATCTTAGCAAGAAACATCAGAGTTATTTCGGAGCGAAATTTTAAAATTCGCCAAGGAATGCTATACTAAAACCGTCCCATTTCTGTAATACGATTTTTCTCCTATTTTTCTTAATTTTTCCTTCATTTAATCAATTTAAAAATTTTCTTCTTTCACTTGTTTATTTTTGGCATCAATTTGTTTATTTCTTTTTAATAATTTTGAAGTTATAATGGAGTTTTTATTTAATATCTTCTGAACCAATTATCCAGTTAAACTAAAAAAATACGGCGTTAGCTAGATTTTGTCTAATTAATAAGCATACAATTTTTGTAGCTGTCAGTTGAAAGATGACCCTTTGTCATTGTATCTGAACGGAAATTTATATACAAACTTTCAGCTTTAAACATATGTTAAATATATATATATATATATATAATAAAGTAAAATTTGGTTCATTCAAGGTGATAGACCACAAAATGGTAACCACGCAAATTTGCTCTCTCAAATAGTTCTGTCATACTAATAAATAAACAAAAATAAACCTATCGTCTACAAGTTAATTTCCATTCGGTTTACCGTAACATTTATTTAAAGATATATACTCTATTAATTGCTATGTACTTATTCTTCCAAAAAAAGTGAAATCTTCCTACAACTTAACCTTTACCCGTGCATTGGTAATATATTTACCACTTACTATATGGTTCCAGCTGCAAAAACTCATCCCGGAAATTTTTTAAGGCAAATTTTCGTTTATAAGGTAGCAGAAAAGGCCGTTTTTTTTTTTTTTTTTTTTTTTTTTTTTTTCAAACTGAAAATTTAAAATTTCTTTTAATTTAATCCTGTTTGTGAATTCTGGTGCCAGTGTAATTTAAATGATCTGAATTACCTTGCACCGCAAAGGGTTAAAGAAAAAAAAATAGTTATTTCTGCCCAATTAATTTCTTTTTCATTAAGAAGAAAGGAAGTCTTATTTTTCGTATCTAATTATCTTCATTAAATAATTATTGAAATACAGATATAGGTTACATAATATATCTAAGATAAAATTATGTGTAAATAACTAAAGTCTTATTTTCAATGCGAAGTATTTAGTTGTTATTTATAAATCTATCCTTGAAATAAGATACGTGCTGTGAAATTTTGATTAAATATCTTATCATAAATTAGTGTTGTTTTCTCTAACATTTATTATGGATTACATGATAATTTTGACATATCTTTTATAAATGAATGATCGATTTGAATATGGACTAAATGAGTGTAAGAAGACAGATGGATTCTGGAAGCAAAAGACGTTTTTGATAACTGAAATTCTTGATATTTCCTTTTGTTTATGTAAGATAATTTAGTGAATATTTATATTTATCCGTTAACTCCCAACTTTAATTTAAAGCATAAATAATTATGAGATAAATAACTTTTTATGTACCATGTTTTTGAATTGTCTGTTGAATCATAGCTATAGAACTACATTAGCATTTTATCGATGTGTATAAAATTTTTAAAGTGATAATGACATCAATTTTTGTGAGATGCATAATTTAACTTTTTACAGTTTTTAACGTTCGCGTTTAATTAAATGTATTTATTTTTATGTCAAAAGAAAATGAACTCGTAAAATTTTTTTGGCAACAATTAAATTATAGCTAATATTTTAATGGCTATTTTTAAAGCTATTAGGAGGTTATTATTTTCATATCTTAATTAATTAAAAGAAAACTAATCAAAAATTCGAAAATCGGGCATCAAAGTATTGTGCTTTCATCGGGTTCTTAGCTATTCCGAAAGTTTCAAATGTCTAGCTAGTAGGGAAGCTAGTTAAAAATCTATTGCAAGATTTGTACCAGAGAAACAAGAATAGAAGATAAGCAAAATATTTTTGAATTATATTTAAGACGTAACGTAGAGGAATAATTCCAATCCCATCGTTACAACTCGAGGTAAGGTGTGATCGCGTTCAGGTAATTTACCTGATTTTATATTTTTACTTTCTCTTACCCATGAAAGTATTGTTTCTGTGTCAAATTTTCGAAGGCGAGATTTTGTTATATTTCCACGTTTTGAGATCCCCTGAATACGAAAATCATGTTTTTAGCAAATGGTCTGTGTGTATGTCTGTGTGTGTGACTGTCTGTTATCAGCATATCTCAAAAACAAATTATGGCAGAAAGTTCAAACTTGGTATTCTAAATGTGTAGCATATAGGGATGCTACAGTAAGCTTTTCGTTAAGATCAAGCAAATGGTTCGTGTACAGGGACAACCAAGAGAATTCTAATACATTACGTCTATGGGGGAAATTGCAGGTAAGTAGAGTTTAACGTCAATAGACTGCACTAAACCAAATGAAACGAATATATATTTTTAGAAATAGAGATAGTCAACAGGGAAAAAATGTTTGTGCATGTAGGAGTCTCACCTCTCCCCCCCCCCCCTGGGCCCTGGGGGGAAGTCCACCCTCGAGGGAAGCCCCGTGGCAGAAACACGGCGACACGGCGACAATGTCGCAGAAACAGAAATGTTCTTGCAGAAAGATTTTACTTAAGTCAAGTAAATTTTACCATTGTGTTAAAAAAGAGAGAGAGAGAAAGAAAGAAACTCAAAGAATAGTTTATAAACTGTTCTGCAGAACAAATTTTCGTTTCTGCAGATACGATCCCCTCAATTCTGAATCCATGCATTAGCGATTCGTGATGCGGGGATATAATTAACAGGGAGCAGCCCCCGCTTATCACTCTTGGAGCGATGTAGAGCGCTTCTAAGGGGACTACTCGCAGTTTATTAAAAAACTCAAAAGAAAAAAAAATACAAAATTCGTCAGGCATAATCCGGCGTAGAATCGACACTTTTCACTGGTAACCCCTTCACATCGGAACTTCATTTTCGTGTCTCCAAACTTTGCTTTCGTGCCGCGCCTGCCGCTCGTGTCGTGTGTATTTATTGTATTGCAAAAAGGTGTTTTTTCGAAAGAAGGTGGCTTTGTGACCATTTTCCGAATTTCATATTTCATGCATTTTCAGATTCATGCATAATAAAATAGCTGCGTCCAGTGATTTTTTTTTTTTTAAATAAGTGCGTGACTGCTGCTGTACCGATTTTCATATATTTTCTGATTTACGCACGAGAAATTAGTTGTATCGAGTGATTTTTTTCTTTAATGTATGCGAAGCATGTATACGTGCGTGGTAGTACAGTCTGTAATAAAAGTGTCCGAACACTAGAAAAAATTCCTATATAAAAAAAGTACACTTCATACAGTTTTGTTAAATAAATGCTTATCGAATCATGTTCTTACACTGACTAAGAACAAGATGCGACAAGGATTTATTTAACAAAACCGTATGAACTGTACTTTTTTTACATAGGAATTTTTGCTAGTGTTCGGACACTTTTGTTACCGACTGTAAATACACGTAAATTTTTAAAAGCTGCATTAATTTTAATGTCTGGTTCAAACTATGCAATACATTTCACAAATATATACAGAAATAAGACTATGGGGAAATTTGTAACGTCTGTAGATACAGGCTGTTCGCACATTTTTTAGACGATTTTTTTTCGCAGTAAGAAAAAAATCGTTTGCATGGAGAATTTTATTTTCACAAGTTATATTTTTGGAAGTTTTATTTATCTTCTGATATTTAGAATTTTTGTTTAGATGCAAAAATGCGCTTTTAAAATGGCAGTGGATGGAGGGATAGGTTTTCCGCTTTTTCCAAAGATAGTTTTTAGTGAAATCTTTATGTAAAGCATTTATCAGGAGGAAAATGGAAAAATGTTGCAACAACAGATGAATCTTGGGTTTATTTAAATGGTTGCAATAAAAAAAGGTCAATTTATTATCACAAAAGTGGAGAAAAAAAAATTTGCTACATGGCTCAAAGCATCAAAAGAAAGTTTTTCTAAAGGATTTATGATTGCCACTGGTTTTTCATACAAGCGCAAGATAAAAGCAAAAAAAATGTGACAAAAATGTCAAAATCAACTCTAAATACTCTCAAGAACATATTTTAATTCCAATTTTTAAAAATGAAAATCCAGATCTTTATCCACAATGCTATCAATCCGTTGAACTGTATCAAGACAAAACAAGCAGCCACACATCACAATCCGGAATTGCTTTTCTAGAAAAAAGTGGAACAAAAAACGGGAATTAAAACCATACCCTTCACTGACATTCCTGCTAAATCTTCTGATGTATCACTGTTGGATTTTTGTGTTTTTCGACTCTTAAAATCAACATTATCCAAACACCGACCTACAACGCTTTGTGGACTCTGGAAAGCCGTTCAAGAGGAGTAGAAAAATATACCTCTTCCGATATTATAAAAAGCATTATTATCATAGAAATTATGATGTAGAATGTTAGTTAAGAACAAGGGCTATCAAACTGAACAAATAAAACTCGAAATATGAGTGAAATTGCTTCAGTACACTCCATCAAAACCGTCTAAAAAATGTGCGAACAGCCTCTGTATACGCAAAATAAAAAATGAAGCTTCAAACCTTGCTTCAAAAAATAGAAGATTAAGAAATTAATCTTAAAAATACTTTATTGATTTGTAGTATTTTATATGTAGTAAAAGATCTTAGCAATAAATATTAATGGGTATCTTAAGTTATAAAATTGATAGCTTTTCTAATTTTTTTCTTTACTAATCATTAATTATTTTAATTGCGATTAAAATTCTTAGCTTTAAATTTTGTTGTTTAAGCATATGAAATCGTTAAAAAAAATTATTAATTTATTTTAGAAAAATACTCTTATCATTAGTTTCTCCAGCTTGTTCATTTCATTTTTTAAACATTTGAATTTTTAAATCTTTTATTTTTTTTATTTTTATTGAAATATTGTAAATTAAATAGTTATTTTGAATAAAAGTCAAACCAAAAGTTTTGTTGAATATATATATATTGTAAGCAAAAGGAATTTTATCTATTAATAGTTGTTTTGAATAAGTACTAATTAAATAGCAAATGCTTTTATTTATTTATTTTTATTTACTTATTCGTATAGATATCAATATAAAATGTTACTTTTAATTGATTTCTATTTAATTCATTCATCTGTAATCATTATTTTCTGTTATAGACATTATACATGAAATCTGTTATATTTCCCATTTCAACATTTCCTTAAAAATTAAATGTTTCACTTGCCTCAATCTTTATGAAAATATTTCGACTATGCTTTTTCTATAATTGTGTTACTTAGATCTTGTATTCTGTTTTAATTTATGTATTTAAATGATGGTATAATTATACATTCTGAATTCTTTAATGTCAGATCACATTTTTTAGATTTCAAATACACATCTTTATGCTATTTGTATATAATATAAAAATGAATCTTGTGTATTTGAATGTTATCTTGCATTTTTCTAATAATCTCAAAAACTATAAATGTTGTAAATTATTTATATTTCATTATGATATTCACTATTCTATATTAATTTTTACTTTTAATTTGTTGTATTTTAATTTTGAGTTCTGTATTATATTTTATGTCGTTTGGTTTGCACCTTATGAAATAAGTGCATTTGTGTATTTAAATATATATATTTAATATAAAAAAGTAATGAAATTTTAAAAGTATTTGTTGTAACATTTGTTTAATTTAGACATTTCATGATTTAAATGCCTTAAAAAATTTGCAGATTATTTTTTATGTGTTACTGCATTTTATGTTTTGAATTCATTGAATATTTTATACACAATATTGTGAACAAAAAATCTGAAGCAATTAAGATCAACAGATTTATTTTCACCTTTCTTAAAGAAAAAAAAAGTGTATTTTCTTGCAATAGTGCAGATATGTGCCTAGTTAAATTTTAAATATATTCGTTATACTGAATATTATTTACAATTTAAAAATAATTTATTTTGAATTCATAAATGTTAACTTCACAAACTATTTCTGCAGAAAGATTTTGGTGTTGATGAAGCTTGTCGCAGAAAGCATAATAAATTTCTGCCACAGGGGAGGGAAGTAAATTTTCATGATGGTATCTTTCAAAAGAGCTCGCCAATATCTTTAAAACACTTGGTTGAACCATCGATCTGCGATAATTTAAAATAAAGCTATAGATTTTTTTCATTTTTAACGAAAAAAAAAAACTTAGAAGAAAAATCTTTTTTTTTTTTTTTTTTAAATTGAGAATAAAATGGACTTTTTTTGGATATTTGGTGTTATACTACTTCTCTAATATGGAAATCGTCTGCATTATCGTAAAAGATAATTTGTTTAAATAATAATTTTAATAAATTATTTTTTAAAAACAGAATTATTTTTTAATAACCGAATTAAATTCTATATAAATGTAGGTGCATTAATGAAACGGGGGGGTTGAGGGGGACGGTAGCCCCCCTCACACAGAACTAATTATCATATAAAACTCTTTAGAAACCTAATATGAATTGTTTAACACAGGTTTAAATAACAGTACTCGTTATCTTACCTTTTAATCTGCAACCTGTTTTTATAATATTAAATTTCAAGGTAAGAGAAAGCCGTGTGAGTGACACACCAGATTATTTTTTTCATATTTGTTTTGGTATAATTCAAGTTTTTGCGGTTGTTAAATTCATTAAAAAAAAAAAAAAAAAATATATATATATATATATATATATATATATATATATATATATATATATATCAAATTATAATGACTGCTAAACCTAATTAAAACTATTTTTCATAATGAGAGGATTCTATCTCCTTGCAATAAATTGTATGTTCTCTACTCATACAAAAACTCTTTTGTTAAAATTTCATGTATTTTTTCATGAATTCCTCAATTACTCCTGATATATAGGATGCTGAGTGTTTGTAGAAGTTTGGGATAAATATGGTTTCCCTGTGTGACTTTCATAAAATAAAACTGTCCTGTGAATAAGACATTGGGTGATAAAGGGTTTAAAAATAACATAGTTGGTGATGGATTGCTGTTCTACGGTCATTTTTTGCTGATTGAAGCTTATTATACCAGGTCCTACAGCTTGAAGTGGATTCTGAATCTCATAAAGTAAGTTTAATTCGTTAAGAAGAAATGCATAAATATTAATACTTGACGTTTAAATCGTTATATGAGAAAATTATTTATCTTTCAATCTATATTTGCTTTTCATAGTATATGCCTTTCAACGTACGTACTGTGAATGTTTAAAACAATTGATTTTTACTTTCCGAACACTACAGTGAAGAAAATATTGTAATCAGGGCAAAAATTCGATTTTGAGATTTTGGTATTTCTAGGCGTTTTGAGGTTCTCTGAATTCCTATTTACTATTTTTACGATGTATGTATGTGTGCATGTATGTGAGCAAACACGATAGCGTCTAACTGCTTTGTTCAAATGAGCTGAAAGTTGTTACGTATGTTATAGCTTACCTAGCATGAAACCATATTGATTTTCGTGAAAGTAGCACTTATTTTTTTACAAGGACAATAAAAAGAATTCTTTATTATTATTGTCTAAGGGCCCAAATTTTCTAAAGTGCGGTCGTGTCTAAATGCCTTATTCGGCTGAGCCGAAAATTTATACACTTATTATGAGTAATAATCACACAAACTGTATAAATTTTGGTGAATTTAGCATTTATAGTTTCTTTTATAGGAACACAAAGAAACATTTTTATCATTATGGTATATATGGGCCCAAACTTTTTAAACTGGCAAATATAACAATTTTGCTATTAATATTTAATATTTTATTTTGAAATTGCAAAATGAAAAATTTCACATATTGAAAATTCGTATTTTGGGGCTTCAGAATAAAATATAAAGAATTTAAAAAAAAAAAAATAAAAAATAAAAAAATACATTTTTAAAAAAGGTCCGTCTATTTAACATTTGGGAATTTTCTGAATGTGAAAACAGAATTTAAAAATATGTATTAATTAATAAGTTATTTATAAAGAGAATTTCCCATAGAAAAACATTGGCATCGGCTTCCGGCGACGCTGAGTGAAGCGCGGGCCCTTAAAGAACTAAATACATCAGTTGAAGGAGGTGCATTGTTATTATCACAGTTTGATTGCAATCTCATAAGCTTAATCATCATCATCTGGAACTTCCATTTTTTACCGAGACAGAATTGTTTAATTCACTTATAAATATTTTACAAATATTGACATTTAATATACTTATAGAAATAAGCGGGGTAATAAACGAAATCTCACAAAATATTCCATCTTTCTCAATAAAATAATTTTATCTTTCAAAACTGTTGCTAAAAATAAATTTTAAAACAGGAGAAAAAATATATATTTTGCAGACGAATAAATTTTGAATATGTAAATATTAAAGTCATTTTTTTTTTAAATTTATTTTTATTATCTAAATATTCTCATTGGAATATTTAAAAAATGTTTTGTCTGCAGACGATAAAATACTAATATATCTTCAATACTAATTACTAATATATCTTCAAATTATACATAGTTTTTGTTATTTTAATTTTCTAGTTAGGAAGGCAAAACCCAAATCAGTTTTTCATTCAAGAATATGCACGAACGCAAAATAACTTCCTTACTTAAACAATTACTAGCAGGCTTTGCCCGCTTCGCTGGCCACTAAATTTAAAGGAAACTCTTTTCTATATAGCTTTATAAAAATAAAATAAAATAAATTACTGAAATTGTTCAAAAGCTCGCTCCAGGTCCCTGCTGCATTCGGCAGCGATTTGGTCATCCACTACAACTCGGGCGCTTGTCCCTATTACCTGCGACAATAGTTTACCAATGAGCTTCCATTTAGGTGCTTATTATATAACAGTTTCGAAATAGATAGTATCGAAAAAATTGGAGTTTCCCTTTTATATTTGAATCCCAGTTGCATGTGAACAACACTATACGTGTTGTTCACATGTAACTCGGACTGGACTCAAATGTAACTGAGTTTAGACAACATAATATTTGCTTTTACGTTATTTCATATGTTTATTTTGTTTATCCAATCAACCATTAAATGACAGCAATTTCACGCCAAATATTACAATATGCTGTGACCGGCTACGTCTGTCGCATGAGACAATTAATTTTTTGTTTTTATATATAATTCATGGGTTGTAAACCTGATAGTACAGCCTTAATATAGTTCTCTTTGGCGGTTTTTGAATTTTTGTCACTATTTTAGACTTACTCCATTCTAACAATAAGACTTAATCCCTTGTAACAATATGCTATGAGTGCTATTTCTGCCGTATTTTAGACAACTAATCTTTTTATGGTTATATATATTTCCCATTAAACATATTTTTATTTATTTATTTAAATATTAATTTGAATTTTTCAAATATTTCTGTTCGACAGCGTGCAAGTGCAGTAACACACAGAGGCTCATTTGTTTGTATGATAAATTAGCATAGTGATTATTATATATAAAAATAAATAAATAGGTAAGCATTATCGTGTTACACAACTTTATTATGTCGCTCCATTGGCGGCTTTTGAATTTTTGTCGCTATATTAGCGATGGATTTTTTTTTTTTTTTTTTTTGTATGAAAAGGGGAAGACTATTTTGCTAATAATTTTATCAGACTCTTTTTTGTTTATACATAAGAATCCTTTATATTCTGCTTATATTTTTAATGGTTTTTAGGTTTAAAATAGTGCTTGTTGAAATAAATTTCCTATCTTTAAAACTGCATTTGTTCTGTAAATTTTGTGTAAAATTAAATCATTTATGTCTTTATATATTTGATGCGCTACTTAGATTAAAATGGCTGTTGCTATATTAAACTTCTTGTCAAAAAACGTTCGGTGTACTTCAACACCAAAATTTAAAAAATCGCCCAGCAGGATCTGTTAATGAAACTGATAAAATAAAAATATGGTTCATAGAGTTTAAATAATCTATTTAAAAAAACTTTTAAAACCCAAATTATTAATGTATCGTATCACATACATAGATATAGTAATAATATAGAGATTGATCATTGGGGAGAAAAAAGTGATTCCTTTTTACTCGGGAAAAGACGGCGATTTTACCAATATATGGCAGTCTTTCCCCGAGTGAATACGCACGGGAATACACACGAATGTTTTAGCAAATAAAATTCATGAATAATTTATTTACTAAAGGTGAATGAAAATCTCCAGATATAGTTTCAAGTTCATTCTTCTTTTTTTCCTTTTTTCCTTCAATACCACTTAATGGCTGATTCCAAAGCTTTTTTTTCGGCATCAAAAATCTTTGCACGATAATATGGGGATGATAGATCTATATATATTATTATATCTATGATCACATAAATCTTTTCGAAGATAGAATAAAACTTAATTTGAAAAATAATAATAATAACTTTTGTTTATTAACCAAAATAATTGATGAATTTTGAAATGCAAGTTGGTCTTGTGGGGTACAGGCTGTATATTATATTTTTGTGTTCGTGAGAGGAAATTTAAAAGAATTTGAAAACTGCAATTTTTTATCCCACTTAAAAATCATGTGACTTAATGTGAAGCAGATTTTTCATTTTTTTTCGCCTAACGGTTTCCATACAATCTTCTGCTGTTGCCACCTAAAATTCATACTTTAGTTAATTTAAAAAAATCTAATTGTCCGATTGATAAGAAGGAGCGTGTTCAGTAGAGCGCCCGAGATGGATCAATACGACCGGGCGATGACGTCACTGATCCTGGACCGGTCTTGGATCGGGCCAGGACTCTACTGAACGCTTTGGAACAATTTTGACGTGATAGGAGCAGCGCCATCTATCTAATTTGACCTGTATTAGCAAGTTATATATTGTATTTCTGTTGTTTATTTTGTCTGGACTTTTAATACGTAATTCCATAAAATGCTAAACTATATTACGTTTTTTCTTTTAAAGAAAGAAAGAAAGATCTTTTATGTAATAACAGTTTTACTTCTTTCTTATTAATGTAGAATTCTGTACTCTGCTAACAAAAAATAAGAAGCTATTAATTGATTGTACTGACAAATTACTAATATGCATTACTTTGGTTATGATTTTTCTAAATTCACGTATAAATTTTAATCATGAAAATGTTAAGAATGTTACGTTACATTTATTTTTAAAGGAGCAGAGTAGATTTATCTTAAATGAGCACTTAAAACACCTTTCTTTCTCTTCGAATTTTATTATGAACAGAAATGTACAACAAAAACGTTTTTGAAATAAATAAATTATATAAAATATGAAATATGCTGTCCAGTTAATATAATGGATTTATATAAAAAATAATCTTATTTTCTTCTTCGATTTATGAATCAATATAAAGAGCTTTTTCTCTTATTACCGACTGAATATTAAAATAAACTAGCAATGTAAACAACACTGCATAATTTTATAGCTACTTTTTTTACAGTCTGTTTTGTTTATTACATTTAATAATTGACATCTTAAACTTATTTTTACCTAAATTAAAAATATGTCGAAGGATTTTAATTTATTTACTTGTAGTTAACTTATAATTTTAAAGGTAAAAAATACAATCGTTTACAAACTTTTCTATTTGTAAACAAAAAACAATCGCATGAATGAAAAGCTTTGTCTGAAAAAAAAAATATATATATATATAATTTTTCCCAGCTTATTTTTATATATTAAATTAACAAAATATGATAGCGTCCGAATTAAAAAAAATATATATTTTTTTGTTTCAATTAAAATTGTGTAAATTTTTGTTTTAATTTTATGTTTGAATGTTACGTTCATCAATAAAAAAAATTACGTATCGAAAATCGTTATTACGTAAAAAATCTTTTTTACACAATAAATAAATAAACATAATATAGTTTAGCATTTTATGGAATTACTTACCTTATTTTCTACAGCACAAACAATGCATATAAATAGGTACATCTGTATTAATCCTCAGCTAATCAAACAAATAAACAATCATTGTCAAAAACACATGTTCATTGTTCAGGTTTTCACTGCGTAATGTCAATCAGAGCCTGATTTTCAACCTACTGCGCATTTGATCCATCACGTGACCCAATGGATCAAGAAATTTTTCTGGGCTTCCTGATCCACGACCGGTCGAGACCGGTCCATTCCACTGAACGATGTGACTCTGGATCGGTCGACACCACTGAACGCTTTGGCTCGGAATCTTTCGACCGGTCGTGGATCGGGCGCTCTACTGAACACGCCCAAGCTGTTTAATGCATCGGATTTACAAAAAATTTCCCTTTCATTTGGTATCTTATTTGTAACGATGCGACTGATATTTCTAATTTATTTTCTAATCTTTCTGATTTATTTTCCTCATTTTAAATAAATGTACGTTTTTTTTTTTTTTTTTTTTTTAATTATTATTATTTTGTCGAAAAAAAATTGGCAACAATTAAATTATGGATAAAATTTTAAAATTTAAATATCTTATTTATCAGAAATTAGAAGGTTATTATTTTCACATTTTAATTAATTAAGAAAAAACTAATCATCCGATTGATAAGCTGTTTAATGCATCGGATTTACAAAACTTTTTCCTTTCATTTGGTATCTTATTTGTAACGATGCGACTGATATTTCTAATTTATTTTCTAATCTTTCTGATTTATTTTCCTCATTTTAAAAAAATAATTATTATTATTTTGTCGAAAAAAAAAATTGGCAACAATTAAATTATGGATAAAATGTTAAAATTTAAATGGCTTTTTAATCAGAAATTAGAAGGTTATTATTTTCACATTTTAATTAATTATGAAAAAACTAATCAAAAATTCGAAATCTGACTTCGATGTGTACAATGATTCTTCGGGGGGCACCTTTGTGTTAAATTTCGTGACTGTCCGAGCTACCGTTTTCGAGAACAGTGAAATATACATACAAATATTGCTCACTTAATAGTATAAGATGTACGTTTTTTTTTTTTTTAATTATTATTATTATTTTGTCGAAAAAAAAAATTGGCAACAATTAAATTATGGATAAAATGTTAAAATTTAAATGGCTTTTTTTATCAGAAATTAGAAGGTTATGATTTTCACATTTTAATTAATTAAGAAAAAACTAATCAAAAATTCGAAAATCTGACTTCCATGTGCACAATGACCCTTCGGGATGCACCTTTGTGTTAAATCTCGTGACTGTCCGAGCTACCGTTTTCGAGATCAGTGAAATATACATACAAATATTGCTCACTTAATAGTAGTATAAGATATAAACGATTGATGTAGCTAACATGTTCCCGGTAATATTTATAAGAAATATTGTTTTATGCATTTTTAGTAGACTTGCGTAAACTGGAAAGAAAATTTAGTTTAAACATTATTTGAAGTGTTTATAAAATAAAGAAAAATATCAGAAATTGAGTACCTCATAGTTTTTAATTTTTATATCTTTAATTTTTGAGTTGACGAAAATACCATGTAAACTATTAACAATTTATAAAACAAATTAAAGACCTCTCTTTAAGAGAGATGCTACCTACCAATAAGTATTTGGGCACTTTCGAATTAAGACATTTTGTCAAATATCTAGAAGAGTTCTATAGGAGTCATCTTGAAACTTTGGTATTCTAAAGAACATGTTATACCGCGTACTTTTCTGCAAAATTTGGGTCCGGAAGAGGAAAAGTGGACCATTGTAAAAAATTAAACAAAAATCAAAATGCTTTAGATCACCTTGTAAAAGGCAATGATTTAAATGCATTTTGGCTGTAACATGTGATTATGAGGATATTTTCATTATCTGTATAAATTTTAAGAGACTACCACATACAGTCATGGAGATATAACGGTTTCTTTAGAAAATCGCAAAAACAATTTTCCCTTTTTAAATTATAACACGTAGGACATTAGATCCAGTGGAAATCCATTTTTAAGAAATATGGCATGCTACATTAGGCACACATACAGCAATTAGAATGCAAAAATGTTAAACATCTTACAAATATGAGCAGTTTTACTAAATAATTTTCAACTACGTATGCGCAAACTTTATAAAAATTTCCTTTACATAATTTAATAGCCAAAGGTATTGAGCAACTTATATGAAAACCCCCAAACAAATATCATGTAAATTTAAAACGTTACGAGAGATACGAGGCTTAAGAGAAAATGCAGACGATATATTATAATATCAGCCCTTAATGTATCTGAATATTGTGTAGTTCTGTAAATCTGAAGGTTAATCATATCATATTCTATACAAAATATTATGTTAGACTATTAACAATACATAAAATTTCTTCGTGATTTTTACAGTAGAAAGTTATTTAAATATGCTTTTTAAAAATGTCTGACCTAAAACGCAAACCTGTCCCTATACACAAACTGACCTATTAATGTCATTTTAAATAGGGAACATTCCATAGTAAACTCGACTAATATATAGCATTGTTTAAAATTTTTGAAAATATTTATGGACGCTGGGAGCGGGAGACAGGCAGATAGAAAAATAAACAATCGGACAGACAGATACACAAATTGAAATCACATTCACATCTAAAAATTGTTAGAAAGTGTTATAAACGCTTAATGTAAATGAAAGTACAAATCCAGCAAATTTTTATTAATAGTTTTTAATGTAACTGAATATTTTTTTGTAGCCCTGTAAATAAATTACTAACTATATTATATTCCATGGTACCTATGAATAAAATATTTCAATTTCATTAAGCTTTGTACTAAAGTTATAGAAATTTGGTTTATAGAAATACCTCTAACAGAACGCATTGCTTTGGAAGGCTTTCGGGTGTCCCTGTACACAAACCAGTGGTGGTACTTAAATATTTTACATAGGAAACATCCAATAGTGAACTTGAATAACATATTCAAGATTTGATTCAAGATTTCAATTTCATTATTTGTGTTCAATAACGGTATTAAAATATGGAGTATAGAAATACCTCCCACAGAACACAATGCTTTGGAATAGTTTCGGCAGAGGTATTCAATCGTAAGGCAAAGGTCGTAAGGTAAACCGTTAGGTAAACCGGCAGTGGTATTCAATCCATTGTCAATAGGGAACATCCAGTAGTAAACTTGAATAACACATATAAGTTTCAAGAAATTCCATAAATATTTATGAGAATTAGAACGGACAGACAGACGATCAGACAGACAGAAATTGAAATCATATTCACACTTAAAAATTGTTAAAAAGTATTAAAGACACTTAATGTAAATGAACGTGCAATTCTAGCAAATTTTTAGTAATATCTCAATGTAACTGAATATTTTTGTGTGGCCCTGTAAATCTAATGCTAATCATACTATAATCTATAGAAAGCATTCTTTTGTGCATATGAATAGCATATTTCAATTTCATTAAGCTTTGACTAAAGTAAAATTATTAAAATTTGGTTTATAGAAATACCTCTCATAGAACGCAATGCTTCGGAATACTTTCGAGTATCCCTGTACACAAACCAGTGCTGGTATTTATCCATTTTACATAAGAAACATCTGACATTAAACTTGAATAACATATTTCAATTTCATTAAGATTTGTGTGCAGTAAAAGTATTAAAATATGCTTTATAGAAATACCTCCCAACGATTGCAATGCTTTAGAATACTTTCGGGTGTCTCTGTACACAAAGCAGTAGAGGTATTCACTCCATTTTCAATAGGGAACATTCGATAGTGATCTTGAATAACATATATCAATTTCAAAAAATTCCATAAATATTTACGGGAGTTAGAGCTAGAGCGCGGACAGACAGACAAACCGAAGTAGTATAACATTTTTCAACCTTGTTGGAAAGTTTTAAAAAACCTTTACTGAAAATTGCTATAAAAAATTTAGTGGCATTTGATCTTCTGAGAAATGGGGGGGGGGGAAATCGGCTATGGATACAACTACAATTCAATGACGATTAATTTAGTCATGATTGACAGTTAATCATTTGCTGCAACTAATATATTAATCACGATTGATTTAATCACGAATAATTTAATTATGAATAACGGTTAGTCATCTGCTTCTTGAATAATTTAATCATGATTGAATTTTTAGTTGCAGCAAATGACTGAAATATTAATCACGATTGATTTAATCATGATTAAATTAATCGCAATTTACCGTTAGTCGTCTATTTTTCGAATAATTTAATCGCGATTGAATTTTTAGTTGCAGCAAACCGTTAGTTGTGATTAAATTAATCGTGATTAAATTTTTAGTCAACTAATTAGTTGATTGAAAATTTAATCGATTGATGCCCAACACTGGTGTAGGGAATATTCTGACCATATCTCCAAAACGAATAAAGATAGAATTACGAGAATTCAGAATCAAGACAAGTCTAGTGTAGGAATGATTTTTTAAACTTTCTGTGAAAATTGGAAAACCAGAAATGAGACCGTAAGTTCGTATATCAAAAATGGTTCGAACGATTTTCTTAAAAGTTCGTAATATAAACACCTTATTAGATGACCTTTCGTATGCATTAGTTTTTTAGTTAAAAAAAAAAAAAAATGATGTCTTGTATAAGTCAGTCAATTTTAGATCTCGCAAGTGTGTTGCATTATAAACAGTTCTGAGAATTTTTTTTCATGCCGTATTTAATCCCTTTTAGATATCCTTTCGTATGTAATTTTTGGTTTCCGGTGAACAGATGACTTTGTCTTGTTATAGGGAAAAACAGAAGTGGGACCGCGAAAGTCGGTATCTCATAAACGACTCTATCGATTTTGTTCAAATTTGCTACATAAATCCCTTTTTAAATGTCCTTTCGCATGTATTATTTGGTTACTATTGGTAAATTGAGGATTTTATGATTATATAGGTTAGTTTTAGATCTCGAAAATTGGTGTTTCATAAAACGGCTCTAATGCTTTTTTTTTTCTTTCTTTTTGAACTCTGTATTTAAATGTTTTATGTGTTTATGACGTTTGCATTAGTTTGTTTTTACAGGAAAATTGTTAGGTGTCTGATTTGTTAAGTAAATTTGTCTTAAGAGTATGTAATATGCCTAATACTGTGTAGGTAATGAAAGTCGTGTGGTTGTTTCACACCAGATAATTTTTAATGCAATGAATTTTAAAATATTCGTATATGTTTATTTCTAGATAAGCGTGAGGTCTCGATTTTTAGATACGGTTGCATACCAGAAAATAACTCAAATTCAAAGGCCAGTCTTCACAGAGTTTGGAACAAAGTCATATCCAGATCCGTGTAAAAATGTTTTCTCCAGGTGAGTTGGAAAAAAATTCTTTAATATTCTAGCTACAATATACTTTTATGAAATGTGCATCTTTTAAAGATTTCTATTAAGCATTTATTTTCTCAATTATGATTTCGAAAAATTTAATACTCATAAATGAAACCCTGTTCCCTGTCGTCACTGGTAGCTAAATCCCATGTTATTTTCTTGGTAAACTTTTTAGAATTACTTTTTACCTAATAGGGTAAGTGCACCAGTAATTGACACTTTTAGAGCAATCTCTGATGTTTTTAATCTTCTAGTCATCAGAAAATATATTTAGAAATCTTAAGTTATTATATATGGCATGAAAGACATTCAGAACCACATATGTGTTAAAATATATACATTTAATAGCAATTTTTTTTTAAATGAATTTTTATTTGACACCCACTCAATGTTCCAGTAAGTGACACTTCCAGTTCTTCATTTTATCAGTATTTGACCCCTATGTTCCAGTGTTTGACACTGCTAGTTATTCATTTTACCAGTTATTAGCACCCTATGCTCCAGTGTTTGACATAAAATGTTAAAATTCTTATATGTAAAATATGATTTTATGATTTTTCTTATTTATTAATTATTTCGGGATAGATGTCAGTTTCTGAAGCATGCCAATCACTGGAGCACCTACCTTACAACTTTTTTAAATTCCATTGTCCCATTCAAAAAATTGACAGTCATTAAATTAATCTTTGTACCATAGAAATTTATTTTTAAACTTTAATATTTCATTTTGGAGCTATGAAGTAAAATGGCACTTAGTTCATTTTACGATTCTTGTAGCCTTAAAATGAAATACTAAAATTTTTAATAATTTTTTTGCAAAACACAGTTATTAATTTTCGAATTTGAAAACGGAATTGAAGATGTATTAGGCAGTGTTTAATATTAACAAATTTGTCCATAGATTCCCAATAATGTCGATAGGTGTACTTTTCGTTAATGGACGTGTGAGACCCTTTGAAAAATTAATTTACGTCTTTCCATCATTCTCAGATTATCTTCTCCATGGAGGATCAAAACTGTGATGACATGTTTCCGGACGACTCTTAGGGACGAGTCTCAGATGGTCGCCAATTTCCCATGGTGGTTACCATATAAGGTTATGTAGGTAACGTGCGACGTATTACCCGCATTACCTTAACTATCACATCTGCTCATACCTTTCAGACCGTTGCTCATTTGTGGTCAATTACGGTTCAGACACAGTAGACAATAAGCAGGTAGATTGTCTACAGAGCTCTTGTTTAGGATCTATCTTGTGGACTCTCATTGCAAATGAAATCCTCAATAATCTCATTGTAGGGTTATGAGATTTATGCTTTTGCGGATGACTTCACCGTTTTAATTCTGATAAAACGAGAAGAAACCTGGAGGTTCTGGCTCACGATGCGCTCACAACTGTTTTCCCAGCGGCTTTAAAGATCTTAATTTAACACTCTCAGTGACAAAAACACATGCTCTCATATTTACACTTTCACGAATACTAAAACGAAAGCCAACGATCAGGGAAGATAATGTCAGTGTAAAACATGTTGAGAAAATTAAGATTGTGAATTATGATTGAAAGAAATTTGAATTGGTTTAGATTATATTAACTACCTTAAAACCAAACTATTGTATTAATTATATATCACGACTTAACTAAACTCGCGTACAAGAACTGGGGAATTAACTCTAATATGATAAAAGTGTGATATAAACCTATAAATTATTTGTGGGGCGAGCATTTGGGGAGGTAACTTATCAAAAACAGAAAAGTCTAAAATGTATTTACTTCAAAAATTATTTTTATTGCATTTATCACGAGAATACAAAACTATTTCCACTGATGCATTAACCGTGAACACTGGTATTCCCCCAATTCAATTGACATTTCAAAACGAGCACATAAAAACAAACATTTTACAACTTGAAAATTCTGATATTCACCAACAATATTTCCTTATCTTTCTATACAACAGAATATAGGTACCAGGCATATTCACCCTGGGGGAAATTATTTAGCATGACGAGTCGCATATTAGGCGAGACGTAGCAAAGCTCTCGACGATAGCTTCAGGACACTGAGCCCATTCCCTCCTTGAACTTCGATAACTTTTTCCAGTCAATTTTCACCTGATATTACTTTCAGCGTTAGCTGTTTTTTTTCCCTCACACACTGTGATTGTGAGTTTTTTCATTTTTGTCCCATGCTTTTTCTATGGATTTTTGACTTTTTTTCTTTTTAAAGTGCGATTTACAGGGATGGAACACGGGCGCAGAATTCATACCACTATCAATGTAAGAAAATTTTCTACCTCTTAAATCAACGATAATATAACTAGAGCAATTTCTTAAACACATTCCGGTATGAATTCTGCGCCCGTGTTCCATCCCTGGATTTAGCTATGGATTTTTTAGCCTTCTTTGATCATTTTTTATATTCTAATGTACGATGGCTCTCACCCATCCACTCACCCCGAGTCACATATTAGGCGAGACGTACCAAACCCTCGACGATACCTAAAATATATTTCCTTCAAAGATTATTCTTATTACATTTATCACGAGGATACAAAACTATTTCCGCATTCCATCTAATATAAGGTGCATAATTTCAGTCTTGAGGGCCCCGAGCCCATTGCCTTTCCGAGCTTCAATAACTTTTTCTAGATAGTTTTCACTCTTTAATACTTCCGATGATAGCCTTTTTTTTTTTTTTTTTTTTTTTTTTTTCCGCACTTGTGATTGTGACTTTTTTTGTTTTCATCCTATGCTTTTTCAACGGATTTTTGACTTTTTTTCTTCTAAAGTGCAATTTATCTATGAATTTTTAGCCTTCTTTTCCCGTTTTTTGCATTCTAAAGTACTGTAGTTAAGGAGTAGCTCGATTAATACTACAATTAACGCTTTCTTCTCTTTTGCTACTATGGCGATTTTTATCGATGGACCTAAAGCCGACCATGGGGTGGCCGAAACTTTCTGTGGGATGGCCAGGGGTTGAGATCCATTGGTGGGACTCAAAACTCGGAAATTTTAATTATGTTTTTCAAGTGTAATTATATGCCATTCTACAGAGTATGAATTTCTTATGATATTTCTTATGAATTACTATGAATTTCTCATGATACGGAATTTAAAATAGTCATTCCCATTTACAGTGACAGCCTCTCGAGTATGTTGGCCATAAGTCGCCACAGAACTAAACATTTTATTGTGGCAAAAATTAAAGCTTCTTTACTCAGTCTTTCGGAAAGAACATTTCTTGCTCATCTGTCGGCGCACAGGAGAGTATTGGGCAATAGGGCGATGAGCTAGCGGACGGTAGTAGCTCTGGAAGCAACTGGAAAAGAAACAGTCGATATACATCTATCAATTCCACTTCATGTATGAGAAACTTCTTGAAATCTAAAATAATAGACGAATGGTAATCATACTGAGAAAGATTTAAAAAAAGTCCCTTTTTCTAAGCCTTCGAAATCTACAGTCTCACTTTCTTCATATAATCTGAATTCAGCAATTACAGAACTCCTCTCCGGTCACGGTCCTTTCCCATCCTATCTCTAAATTTTATTGCTCACGTTTCTCTCTGTGTCTATGTGGGAAAGACGGTTCTCCACAACACTTTTACTATAATTGTCAGTTAAGAGCCTCCTGGCACATTCTTCATCCAATTCTCGTCCTAACTAACTGGTTGACTAATATTACCGTTCACATCTTCATAATAAACTTTGAAAATCATTGTGAATCTCTGAGAGAAATCATGTCTAACATCATAATGCCAGCTTTTTTCTTTGCTTCTGGCAGTAGTTATAATTCTTTTAGCGAGATTGTGTTGTTCTTATGGCGCCATTTCGCAGTCGGTCTGTGTTATTGTTGCCCGTTTGTTGAGTGGGGTTTTTGCCTGGCAGATTATGTATTTTTTTTTTTTTTTAAACCTAATTAACAACGGAGACGACTGAAAATTGCTCCAAACCATTGAATATTGGTGAGCAACCTCCTTCCGTCTTTTAAACCATTTAATCTAAACTTCATTCCGATGAGGCGGAGCCACATAAAACATCTAGTAGCTATGATACATTAATTCTGCCACGTCCCGTTTCATAAGAGTGAATGTTTTACAAATCGTACGCAATATTAGGCATTTAAACAATTATCAAAAATAGGTTGAAGTTGAATAGGTTTAACATTACTCTAGAGCTATGCATTGGGCAATTGGCAACTGTCTTAGACTCATGTGCCATCAAAATTTTGCTCCTCCATGGATGGTTTGGCTCACCCATTTCGGTTATCTCTATAGTTTAATACTTTCTAAAGGTTCCTTTGAGATATTTACTTGTGTAACCTTGAAGGATATTGCAATCAGAGCCTCCTAAACTAGATGCCTTCCACGCACGGCGAATCCCAATGTTAAATTAAGCAACATTTAAAAAACAGAACTAACGCTAGGTGACCTACGCAGAGCAACAATTTTCTTCTGTTTCATAGATAAGTTCTATTTTTCATCTAAAAATCTAGCTATTAATTTCAATTTAATGTCCAAAATTGTATTTTTTTTTTCTTTTAATTTGAAAAAATAATGTGAAAGTGCTTTATCGTAAATATTTTCAATAAAATATTGAAATATTTATATTTAAAAAAGTATAGGGTTTAATTTTCTTCGAAAGTGCACAAGACCTATTTTAGCTTTTCAACTAATTTAATTACAACTTATCAAATAAATAATTTTTTTTTTATATTATTAATTAAAAAACGAAATTTAAAATTAAATAAGCAAAAACATGGCATGTCTATCACGCTATTAAATTATTTTTTATATATTTATTCAATAAAAATCTCAATTTTTTTTTTTTTTTTTTTTTTTTTTTTTTTTAATTTAGATATCAGATGAAAGTTTCGTTTATATAAATGAAAATCTCTGAACTTTAAATGAGTTTCAGTTTAGAATGAATAATTTATAATGATAAAATCATGTCTTTTTTTTTTTTTTTTTTTTTTTTTTTTTGGGGGGGGGGGAGGGGTCATGTCCTTTACGTTGCATTTTTACATTATTAGGTGTGAATTATTTTTCTTGAATTGAAAATTTTATATTATAAGAAAAATAGACCAAGAGCGATAACTATTCACTTGTGAATTGGTACACATATTCATGAACCACACAGAATCGAATGTATAGTTTTGGGTATTCATTCTGCATGTAGCTCGTGTACAGGAACATACCAAAATATTTCTTATGATTACGTCCTATAGACGGAATTTGTATGTGCCGCGACAGCGGTCGCAAAAATCCCCCGCTTGACTTGAGAATTGGTGCACATGTTCAAGCCCTACACTGAAATAGCTGTAAGATTTTTGGCATGTATATTGCTTATGGATCGTGTACAGAGACACACCAAAGTTTTTCTTATCATTACAGCCTATGGGCAGAATTTCGTTTAAATATGTTTTAACATGGTTACAATGCATTCAACAAAATGAAATTAACGTACATCATTGACATGCTTAAAAGTATGTTTTCTGAAGAAAAATACATGCTCAAACTTAGAAACTATAAGAACAGAAACTTACAAAAGTATATGTCACGTAATCTTTCAAATTATGTCAAATTTCGAACAATTATTCATAAAATACAGAGATAAATTGGATATTTTTTACTAATGCATATAATATACATAGCTACAGGAACGCGAAAAAGAATTTCGTTATATTAAAGCCTGTAGACAAATTTTTATTTAAATACATTTTAATGCATTTATGCTGCATTCAACATGGTGCAATTATCTCACACTATTAAGATGCTTAAAAACATGTTTTTACTAGAAAAAGACATGTATAACTAAATAATTTATTTACAGGATCACACAAAAGAATTCTGATGACATTTTGTAAAGGTTAAGTATAATTCAAATGTTAATGAGTTACAAGAAATTTGTTACAACAGTTTTTATTGGTGTATATGTTTCTAGCTCGTGTGCAGGACACACAAAAGCATTTCGTACCATTGCGGTTTATAGACGGTATTTAGTATAGATAAGTTTATTTTAACATGGTTACACTTCATTAAACACAGAGTACCAATGTTATTGGCATCTTTAAAAGCATAGGGCCTGTAGAAAATAGTAGGCGTAGAATTGGTACCGTAATTTTCGGTGTGTAATCCGCAGGTAAAATATATCATTCTGCTACCAAAAATTTTCATTAACGGAATATTTACATATTTTCCAAGAAACAGCTCCAACATACATAATGTTAGTTTTGCACCATAATGTTTAATTTAGAAATGAGTCTGACATGCAGATTATACGCCGGAAATTAGGTAACTAGTTACAGGGCCACACAAAATAATTCCGATATGTTTTGTAATCAAGTAGCAATAAAATTTATATAAATACTTATGAATAACAAGGAAATATATATACAGATACATATAGAAAGATGGATACAACGGGGGGGTTGAATGGGTGGTACCTGCCCTCAGAAAAGTGTATGGTTATGTAACGAGTTAATCATATATGTATATAATTCAAATAATATGGAATAAATATAAATTATTTATAATTTAATTATAAATGATCAAAATCCGTATTTAAATGTATTTGAACGATTTTACATAGCATTTATTCCGCAAATCTTTAATTAAAAGAAACAATATATATATTGAATATTACGATTTATACACACGCACGCATATATAATAATGAATGAATACTGTGTGTCAAGTGGGACTTGTCACATTATTATTATTCTGCGTCCTACCTTCCGTTTAGCAAAAGGAAAATTACTACTTAAAATAGAGGTTGGTCAAGAAAATATTAAATACTTATAATAAAACAGGATTTTAACATATATAAACATTTTATCATTCTTCACCTTTTACATGTCGCCTTCAGATCCGCGTGTAATTTAAATTAGATTTTTACATATTTTGCCTTCTAATGCTTTAATTTAAAGAACTCTATCATTAAAATGTGAATTTTTTTGTTTTTTAAATATATATATATAATTTAATATTATTATATTTAATATTATTATTTAATGTTATTATATTGAAATATTATTATATTTTAATAATGTAAGTTATTTTTAACATGCCAGCCCATTTCTAGAAGCATTTGCTTAGTTTTCTAAATTATGTGTATTTTTAAACTGTGGGGTAGAAAGGAAAATGGTAAAATAGGTCATTTTTAAGTTTTTCTGTACATTTTCCCTTTTATGATTGAATTGCAATTTCTATTTCAAAAAATCAAGTCATCTTTCTGTTATATCTGATAATTTTTCAAATCAGTACTCATGATATTTAATTTTTAAATGAATTTTTAATTCCATATTCCATTTGTGTGGTAAAAGGTTAATAAAAGTAATGTTTTGAATCTTAAAACTTAATTAAATATATATATATATATATATATATATATATATAAATAAAAATTTTCTATTTTTTCTTTTAAAGATTCCCAACACTTTTGTTTCGATTTAAACGAAATAATCAAATTTTTATACGCATTTACACAAGTCTTTAAAAAACAGTGTTATTAAAAATTATAAATCAATCTTGTTCCTATATTGGAGTATTTTATAGTTTTATTCATAAATTACTAATGTAATTTATGAATAAAACTATAAAATACTCCAATATAGAGTTACTTCAAAGTAACTAAGAACAAGTTATTTTTCTGTATTCCTACATCAATAAATGAAAATTTCATTTCATTTTGTAATAAGCATAACTATTTTATTTGTTACTAACAGAGTTGTCAACCCTTCGAATTTTTATATCATAATTTCTTTTAAATTTATCTTCGTCTTAATCACAGAATTTACGATAATAAATAAAAAGAATGTTTTTGTTAAAAATATTATTGATATTCAAAAATTCGAAGGGTTGGTAATTTTGCACTAATTATATATGCAGTTTACATACCTTGTCTTGAAATATTTGCAAGCCATTTTTTACGCAGAATTGCTTTGCTTGGTATTTCGTGAAAACTTATATTTTCACGGCGACTGTCCGATTTACAAAATGGAACGACGCAATACACCATATTTAAAAAAAAAAAAAAAAACCTCTTACATTTGTTAAATTAATAAACCATAAAGAACTCAATTGAATGGCACGAATTAAACAGAACTTTATGTCCAGTATCAAGCGCCATCTACTGGCTATGTTCTTCTTGTACTGTTGCCAAGTTTTCGAGCGACTCGCCAGGCTTCTACTTAAGGAGGCTCTGTTGCAATCTACCATCATTAATTTATACGAGGATCTCTGGTCTATTTGGGAATCGAACCCACTATTCTCCAATTACGAACGCCACGCTTTGTCTACCACAGCTTTTATCAAAAATATTGATTTTTAATAAAACTGCAACGCTGATGTTTATTTAAAAAAAAGAAAAAGAAATACCGGAACCAAGAGACAGAAAAAACAAAACGTCCAATAAGTTTTCAATTTTAGAAGTTTAAATAATCCATATTTTAAATTTTCTTGAGAGCATCTAACTAAAACACTTCTACTAAAATTTTAGGTATTTTTCCCAACTGGTGCCATTAGAGCTTACAGATAATGATTTTGGCAACGTCTACATGGTGGACGATGAGCTGTATGCAGCATCCGAGACATGTTTTGTGTGGAAAATTAATCCAGACGATCTGAAATGCACAACGAGGGTAAGTATGCTTTAGAAAAAAAGTTTTCATTGAATATTTTGTTGAATTAATACCGTCTAGGATCACTTATAAAGACTGCGCTCCACCCAGAATTATAAATCTCGCATAGTTCCTTAATTCCTACACCATTGAATACTTTGTTTAATATGGCAATTATTTTTTCGCTAATCAAACTTTTCAGTTTCAATTTTTTTATTCCGTGCGACTACTTATGGTGAATATTTTTTCTGAGTAGACTAATTTGTTTTTTAATAATATTCCAGAATATTAACTGATCTAATAAACTTTTAAAGACAAAAAAAAATCGGGAATTTTCACACTTTCCTAATTTTTTTGTTATTGTTTTCTAGAGATTTCAAAAATATAATTTTTTAAATATTTTTTTTTTCCGCTTGCAATTTATTGTATACCTTACATTTAAACGAAGTAATAACAGTACAAACCTTTTCCGATCAGAACAGTACAATCAGTCTTTTACGTAATACTTACATACACAGAAATACAAAAAAATGTTTAACAATAAAAGATTGAGGGGTTACTTTAAAATGAGTAGTTATGCTAACTCTTATTAATGAAAATAACACTAATTTTGAAATTCGAAAATAATTAAATTACTTCGTTACTTTAAAATTTGTTTTTTTAACATTGTGTGTAATGAGTGAAAATGTCAGTAATCTGAATATAATTTTGTTTTCAGTAATTTAAATTCTTATAAAATTTGAACCTTTCCAACAGTCGAAACATACTTTTTATATTTAATCTAGTTTCACAAAAAATTTTTATTTATTTTTAATAAACTTTTATCGAGATGCAATGTTAAGAATTGAGAATTTGTCTCTTGTGCAGATTGTGTCCAATAGTACACTTAAAAACAAGTTTTTGTGAGGAAAATGTTTTTAATAAGAATTATCATTTTACATAATAGAATGCTTTTACGTGTTTTTGTAAAATCAAATTTGTAAAATAATAAATAAAGTCTGTAACTGAATTAAACTGAGTAAAATCATAGGAGCTATGGCTGGAAGGAATATTATGTCCGACGACAGGTTAAATAGTATACTACTGCATAAAATATATAGAAATAAAATGATTACTAATATTTTATCTGTAAAGAAAATCGTTTTAACTAAAAATCTAACTATCGAACACTAACCCGTTAGCGCCCAGTGTCCTCATTTGAGGACAGCTAATAAAATGGCAAGTATATTTTTGGGGGTTTCTTGGAATGATTTCTGCTTTTTAGTGACAGTTTATAGCGTCACTATAAATGATCCCTGAAAGTTTTATGTACCTACTATTAATTATTATTTCATAATTTGGATAGTCATTTTATGATTTTTCATTCGTCGCACATATATTTGCTTTTTGCGCAGATATACTAACTTAAGTCAAATTGAAAAATAATACATATTATAATACTTTACTTTCGAAATGTTTGTCAACATACAATAGGAAATTAATCTGTTATCTCGAATTTTTCTCGCTAGAACACTAAGCGTCAATAAATGAGGATAGGCTTTAAATTTAAAAACTATCAGAAGAATTCTTTAATTTAATATATTTTACTCTGAATTGTCTATGTTAATTTAAAAGTGAAATAATCAGCTAATAATATTTTGCAAAATTAATTCGGTCGTTTACGGGTTAAATAAAATGATTAATAATAATCACAAAGCTGTTAATATTTAAATTATCTTACTTTTTAATAATATTCTTTTTTAATTTTTCAGATTTTTATCTCACTATCCTCTCTTGGGTATATAAATCGGTATAGAAAGAACTGAAATTGAATAAACAAAGAAATCCCCTATTAAAGCTTATACATACTGATATTACCCCTTTACTATACATTTTCCGTTTTTTAAAATAATAGCTTTTTTAAAAATCTCTCCTGTTTCTTAACCGTTTTCCAGACATCAAAAATCACTTTTACGGGATTTTAGTCATTGTGCAGTGACTGGACCATATCCTTATGAAACTGCTATTTTGATCAATCTCTAAAGTACTTAAAGACAGGAGTTTTATAATATTTTTAGTTGACAATAGTGGACCTAAAACGGAAAGATTGCGGAATAAATTTTCTACTTATAAATTAGCTTACGTATTTTCCCCAGTAGCTTTTATAAATTACTAATTAGAATAACAATAGCTTTAACAATATCATACTATACACTGGGAAATTTAAGTGATAAAAATATTTATTTATTTTTTAATTGAACAAGTTTTTAAACAGCTTATGGGATATTTGAAAAGTTAAAAGATATTTATTGGAAAGTCTTTATTGTGAAATTCAAGGAAATATATTTTATTGAAAAAAATTAGTTAGTATTTTTATGTCCAAATATTCCATCCTCCTCTCCAAAAATAAAACGAGTATCTATAAAATAAAATTTTTCACTGCATTATGATAGCTTATTTGAAATGTGTTACAAGTTATATGAAACTCACATTTATTAAAAATTATTCTAAGTACGGTCTCATCTTAGATTCAACGATCATTTTAAATTTTTTAAAGAGATATTTTTCTCAAGTAGCACAAGTAGCTGGGTCAACGTTGGCAAATTGTAGAGTTCTGGTTTTTCAATTGGCCACTTGCCAACCACATCAGACTAAAAACAATCCTTTGCAAATCGAGACCCTGGAAACTCATTCAATAAAGTTCCAAAGAAATGCTTTGAAAAATTGATGAATATTTGTTTTAACAAATTTCCAACTAACATGTGTAACAATACCAACTCTTTCATCATCTAAACAAGTACGAAGAAATGAAAAGTCAAAATATAGTCAATCGCATGCAAGCAATAATGAAATGAAGAGACAATTCTAATGATCCATATAGCATACCTTCTTTCTGAAACTTCCTCTGGATATCCTTCGGAGATAATGGGCTTGAGTGTAACTATAATATTATGGCGCGCAGTGTTTCCAGACTTTGTTACTTTTTTATTCAACTATCACCAATAATTTTGAGAAGTGATATTTGAAATAAATGATAGGCGATTAATCTTCGAAGTGATTAGGCAACCGTTACAGTTTAAATTTAATGGTGGATTTTGAATAAAGTCTCAATCTAGAAACACTGATGGCGCATGTGTCAGACCATTGAGGAAAGAACAAAGAACAGTTTACTAAAAATGCGACGGTCCAGTAAATGATTTTCGGTTTGTGTAACACCATTTAAAAGCTGTTGAGAATCCATATGCTTATTGTTGGCAAAAACATTTATCAGTTCTCAACAATAGAGTAACGCAATTGTTTACGATTGCTCAAAGATGCTTCTAAACTAGTGGAGTCCACGTTAGTTCACAGTTGGCGTCTAACTGACCATTTCCCAACAATGGTTTAATGGAAATACTTTTAGGATGTACAGGGTGGTTATAATTAAACTTCCCCTATAAACAGCATCCTACAGCGCAAACGAGTGAACGGAATGCAAAGAAATTTGGTATATAGACTACACACGAGATGCGCTCACGAAATTTCGAAAAAAAAAAAAGAAAAAATCCAAAATGTCCACCAGAGGGCGCCTTTTCCGGAAAAACATTAAATTACAATGAACGACCAAAACGGAATGCTGAAACAATATTAACATTTATTGACTAGTTTCCGATCACCTTGTCATCGAACCGCAGTAAGTAAAGGTAAGGAAAAAATAATAGTATGCTGTTTGAGAAAAACAAAACAGTTCAGTTTGCAGAAACAATAGAACTTCCTCTTCTTCGTAAGCATGCAAATCTCGACATTTTTTTTCCTAGAACCGACAGCTTTTCCCAGTTTTACATTTTATTACTCATAATTCTTGTTCTGGATTGTTAATATTGTTTCCGTATTCCGTTTTGGTCGTTTATTGTGTTAAAATTAATGTTTTTTCCGAAAAAGGCGCCCTCTGGTAGATACTTTGGAACTAAATTTTTTTTTCGAAATTCCTTGAGTGCATCTCATGTATAGTCTATATACCAAATTTCGTTGCATTCCGTTCCCCCTTTTGCGCTGTAGGATGCTGTTTATAGGGGAAGTTTAATTATAACCGCCTTGTACAAACGACGCTTCGAAACTGTTGATACCTTACTTCAAAGCTCGTTGCTATCTGCTAATTCACTATAGATATATTTTTTTCTAATAATTTTTTTTTTCTAATAATAATTTTTTTCTTCTAATAATTGGAAGTTGTTGGGTTATCGCAAGTTCCTTGTTAACGTACCAACCAGCGATTTTTATGGATACATCTATTTTTCAACGTTGACCCAACCAAATGTACTATATGGGTTTTCTTTTGTAATTTTTCTGTAATTATATTGTATAACATATTTTTTCTTATTGTTAACTGAAATATAATTTTTTAAACGAGATAAACTTTTAATATGCATGAACTTTTAAGAAATACATTTTTAAAATGTCAGTTTGTTACTTCATAACTTTTTTGAATACAGATATATCATACATAACTTGTGAAATTAAAATGTTTTTATACTTAATAGTAGCACAATTTTTTTTTTTTTTTTTGAGAATAAGGGAGAAGGATACTGAACAGTAAATTCTCTCCTACAAATAATGCGATGCAAATTTTTATCATTAATGTTGTATCGATTTATCCAATTATATTGATATGCTAACTGTGATACAACACACAATTTTTTGATAAATCGATTTGGATGTCAATGAAATTATAGCTAACTGTGTATGATAAACAAATATTGTCATTTTTAACACTTTCCAACAAGGTTGAAAAGTGTTTGACTTCGGTTTGTCTGTCTGTCTGTCTGTCCGTCCGCGCTCTAACTCCCGTAAATATTTATGGAATTTCTTGAAACTGATATGTTATTCAAGTTCACTATCGGAAGGTCCCCATTGAAAATGGAGTTTATACCTCTACTGGTTTGTGTACAGGGACACCCGAAAATATTTCAAAGCATTGTGTTCTATGAGAGGTATTTCTATAAACCATATTTTCATACTTTTACTCTAGACATATCTTAGTGAAATTGAAATATGTTATTCAAGTTCACTATCGGACGTTCCCTATTGAAAATGGAGTTTGTACCTCTAATGGTTTGTGTACAGGGACAGCCGAAAGTATTTCAAAGCATTGTGTTCTATGAGAGGTATTTCTATAAACAATATTTTCATACCTTTACTCTAGACATATCTTAATCAAATTGAAATATGTTATTCAAGTTCACTATCGCACGTTCCCTATTGAAAATGGAGTTTGTACCTCTACTGATTTGTGTACAGGGATACCCGAAAGTATTTCAAAGCATTGTGTTCTATGAGAGGTATTTCTATAAATCATATTTTAATACCTTCACCGTAGACATATCTTAATGAAATTGAAATATGTTATTCAAGTTCACTATTGGATGTTTCCCGTATAAAATGGAGGGAATACCACCATCGGGTTATACACAGAGACACTCAAAAGTATTCCAAAGCATTGCGTTCTATGAGAGATATTTCTATAAATCAAATTTTAATAATTTTAGTTTCCACAAATTTTAAGTAATTGAAATATGTTATTTATATGCACAAAAGAATGCTTTGCATACAATATAGCATGTTTAGCATTGTATTTACAGGGTGGCACAAAAATATCCAGATAAATTAAGAGCTATTAATAAAAAAATTGCTAGATATGTACTTTCGTTTATGTTAAGCGTTTTTAACACTTTCTAATATTTTTAACACTTTCCAACAAGGTTGAAAAGTATTTATGACTTCGGTTTGTCTGTCTGTCTGTCTGTCCGTCTGCCTGTCCGCGCTCAAACTCCCGTAAATATTTATGGAATTTCTTGAAACTGATATATGTTATTAAGTTCACTATCGGACGTTCCCTATTGAAAATGGAGTTTATGCCTCTACTAGTTTGTGTACAGGGACACCCGAAAGTATTTCAAAGCATTTTGTTCTATGAGAGGTATTTCTATAAACTATATTTTCATACCTTTAGTGTAGACATATCTGAATGAAATTGAAATATGTTAATCAAGTTCACTATTGGATGTTTCCTGTTTAAAATGGAGGAATTACCACCATCGGTTTATGTACAGGGATACTCAAAATGATTCCAAAGCATTGCGTTCTATGAGAGATATTTCTATAAATCAAATTTTACTAACTTTACTTTCCACGAAGTTTTTGGAAATGTAAGTATGTTATTTATATGCACAAAAGAATGCTTTGCACAGAATATAGCATGATTAGCATTAGATTTACAGGGTGGCACAAAAATATCCAGTTACATTAAGAGCTATTAATATACAATTGCTAGAATTGTACTTTCGTTTACGTTAAACGTTTTTATCACTTTTTAACATTTTTTAAGTGTGAATATGATTTCCGTTTTGTGTATCTGCCTGTCCGTCTGTCTGTCTGTCCGAGCTCTAACTCCCGTAAATATTTATGGAATTTCTTGAAACTGATATATGTTATTTAAGTTTACGATCTGATGTTTCCTATTGAAAATGGAGTTTGTATCTATACTGGTTTGTGTACAGGTACACCCGAAAGTATTTCAAAGCATTATATCCTATGAGAGGTATTTCGATAAACCATATTTTCTTACCTTTACTGTAGACATATCTCAATTAAATTGAAATATGTTATTCAGATTCCCTATTGGATGTTTCCTGTATAAAATGGAGGAAATATCCCAAGTAGCACGGGAACGTTCTGTGAACGTCTAATAACGGTTACAATCGTTCAAACACGGTGTTTCGTGTTAAAAGAACGTTCTATTAGACGTTCAGAAATAGTAATATTTGGAACGTTTTGAAAAGGTTTGCTTTGTACCATCTATAAAACGTACAATTCTCGTTCTAAGAAAAACGTTCTAGTGTATCACCGTCGTAACACGTTCTGTCTAAGTGTGGTTATAACGAATGTGACAAAATGCCTTTTTCTCTGTTTATGTTGCCTTATTTTTAGTTTTACATTTTGTTAACATGTTAAAAAAAATAAAGTTTAAGTATCTGTATTTATAATTTTATTTTTTGAATTTAATAAAACATATTACTCCGTTTTTTTTTTTTTTTTTAGAAATTCAATATTATATGTTTCATAAAATTTTAGCAGATGTATATTAAGTTAAAGAAATAGTATTTCTACTTTCTTCTGAGAAAAATGTATTTTATAATTGAAAATTTCTGACTTCTGGGTTTCCAACAGTTTATACAGTATTGAGATATCCAGGACACAATTCGACCATTTTCAGAAAATTTCAATCTGCGTGTCCGTCTTTTTGTGTGTGTATTGTAAAAAAATTGTGGACTCTGTATCTCACAAACCAATGAACGGAATTTCACAAAATTTGATATTTAGTTAGATCTTGACCTAAATTGTTGATGATTTGTCTTTGGATCTATCGAATGAAAGTTGTGATGCTATTTTGTAAATCGGGGAAGTTATATCTCAGATTCTACGGTGTATACATGCACCAAACTTAACATGTAAGCAAGATATTATGTAAAATTACACTGATCTAATTTAGAAGCGTATATTGGCCAGCTGGTGGCGCTGCTGTTCTGCAATTTAATCCCGCCAACATAAAGCAATTTTTCAGATTTTGTGATATAAATTATTATAAATACAATAATACTTATAAATGCACTTGATTATAAATACACACACTTGATATGGAATATTGATATCATATAAAACTCTGCTGATTCCATTTGGGTGCATATCGATCGACAGATGACGCTGGTATGTTGCAATTTAATTTCGTTAACGGAAAAGCAATAGCTTAATTTCTATTACTTATAAATGCTCTAAACTAAAATAGTATAAAAATGTGATATTGAAATTATGTAATATATACATATATATATATATATGTATGTGTGTGTGTGTGTGTGTGTGTGTGTTTAATAGTAATAGTCAACTAGAAAAAAAAATCTAGGGTTGATTTGTGTAGGGCATCGCCTTTTCCTATGGGTTAAAATTTCAACATGTGTGTTTTACAAAGAAAGTCATCCACACCTTTAAAACGAATGCTTGAATCCTAAAAATCTGTGAAAATTTAAAACAATATTATAAATTTTTTACATTTTTTATTTATAAAACACATTTCCTAAAATATCTTCTGTATACCATAGATTTTTTTTTTTTTTTTTTTTTTTTTTTTTTTGTATGCTTAATGTTTTACTTCTTTCAAATGAAAATCGCCTGTATTCATTACAGAAAAATAATTTTGGTAAATAATAATTTTAATAAATATCATGTACTTGTACAGAAAAGCATAAAAGAAAGATTTGTAATGACCGCAATATACTAGTTTAGAAAAAGATTACTTTTAAATAGTATAAAAATTCCGAATCAAAAGCGGGTGTAAATGTATAAAGTGCATTTCGCCTAATCAGCAGATTATACCACCACATGTGTTAAAAATCTGCGGCCATCTGCAAAACTACAGGAAGCAGGAATGGATATCATTTTGGCATATTTATTGCGATTTGGCAAAATAAAACGTGTAGTATATGTTATTACTAATATTAATGATTGTTTTAAAGGGTCTCACAAATATTTTTCGAAAAAATATGACATATAATTCGAAATTGCTCCTTGTAAATATTCAATAGTATGAATTTTTTTTCTTTCTATGCATTTTGTTACACAGCATATAATGTGCACGAAATTTTTATACGATATAAGAGCTATTTAAAAAATAACCTATTTTAAACTTTTATTTTCCATATAAAGCTCTAAAGATAGATTTCGGGAGATTTCTTCTTCTTCATTTGAAATCAAGCATATTTTAAGGCATTATCTCTAGGGTTTATCACTAAATTAAACAATATAGTGAAGTACAGATGGAAAATTTCTTATAAACTATGAGGTCCGAATTATTTTTCTAATTTATTACTAAAAAATAAATAATTTCTGTATTATACTCGTATTAATAAAAATATAACTATTTTTTCGTTCAGTGACTCAGTTATAATACAAAATTACTTATTCTGGGACCATCACAAAACTTTCTTTTATATCATTCTATATGAACAGCGTTACCTACGATTAACATATACAGAATTTTAACCAATTTACTTTCATATAATAAAGTTTTTATATATGTAATTTCGTGTAATTTTCAGCAATAGATGCTTAAATGTAGACATCTAGAAATCGTAGAAAGTAATAGTAGCACAACTTGTTTGCCAATTTATATCCGAATTCAATCAGAATAAATTTTAATAATATATTTTTCACATACTGAGTTTGGTGCATTTAAATGACAGAAATTGAAATAAAATTTTAACTAAACGGGTAAAACTTCAACGTAGTAGCGCTACCTAACATAGACGATATGGAAAATTACTTTATTTAACTTTACAATAGCCATCTCACAAACGAAATGCGATGGCTTTAAATATCATAGAAATTGATATACTGCCTTCCCGTTAGCAAGATTAAATTGCAACATAGCAGAGGCACCTGTCGACCGATATGCACCCAAATTGAATCAGCAGAGATATAAATAATGCTGATCTCATATATAACGTTAGTGCATTTATGTATCAAACAAGCTGTGATACAATCTTTCCTTAAATGGGTTCACATTATATCAGCGTCACATGATGGACGATAATATCTTAAATGCTAAAGCACTAATTTAATTCCCGGTCCATTCAAATGTTATGTTACTTTGCGTCAATTGCTTTGTGAGAAACCGCGTCCCCGTTTATTTTTATTTATTTATTTTTTAACGAACTCACAGTCATTTTCAAGTACCAAAAAAGCCAAATCATACTCAGAAGTCACAAAACGTGTAATATTTATCGAAAACCGGAAGTTGAACATTTTCACAAATCTAGTGCTTTTTTCTTATGTAAGTAACAAACTTAATAATAAACAGTGATCATACGTTGTAAATGATCTTTATGATATTGTAAATTTAGAAGTTGAAACAATAAAAAAAAGTAGCTGAAAATTTTGTTTTCCTTATTTATTTATTACACTCTTCTATAATAAAAAGAAGAAAGGTTTGATTCGGAAATATTTTTGACTTTCGCGTTCCGATAGATTTTTCCCTTTTTAAGATGTTCTAATAAAAAATTGATATTTCTTAGAAAATGCCAGTTTGTCTGTGTGTCTGGATATGTGTGATAAGAATCTTGTGTCAACTCTAGGTCAAAAACTAATGAACAGAATTTCCTGCAAACTTATATTTAGCTCCTCCTTGATATCAGTTAGTGATTATTACCCCCCCCCTAGCCTTTTTTTTTTTTTTTTTTACACATATAACGCTCAACAGGTCGCGCTGTCATTTATTTTTTTCAAAATTTTTAATATTACAATAGAGGAAAAAATTTCTTATAAATACACACAATAGGGATTTCTTTAGTTGAACATTGTGAAACTGATTTTTTAAAAATATTAACGGTGAACATGAAGACTTTTAACAGGAAGAATAGCAATCCTTCCCCCCTCCTCGGGTGTGTAAATTTTTATAATATTTTTTCAAAATTACTCGTTGATATCTTTTAAAACGAACGGTTGAATCAATTATCTGTGATAATGTAAAACAAAGTTATCGATATTTTTTTTATTAAAAAAAAAAAAAAAATGTTAATATTATTATTATATATTTATTTATTTTATTTTGTTTTTCAATTTTACTGTGTAAAATGTGTGATTTGATCTAAACTATGTGAATTGTATTAGAAAATAAAGAAAAGAATTGTATGATAGTCACAAGACACTAGTTTAACATTTCCTGTAATTTATTGTAATTGATTCATATAAGCAGGCATGCGATTATTTTAGTTACGATCAAATTTTTATATTTTACTTCATAATAAACGTCAATTATTTTGTAAAATATTATAATACGTAATAATAACACGTACAATAACACGTAATATTAAAAAAATATATATATATATATATATATATAATCTGAATAAAAATCTTGAGTTTTGTATTTCTCATAAAAATAATAAATATATCTAAAATTCATTACTTTTCAATAAGTAATATAAAAAAGACATACATTTTGCTAAATCTTGAATCTTAAAAAATAACGAAAAAATTCGCCAAACTGTGAAATTTTTATTGGGTTTGCCAGAACAGCAACTACGAACACGAACTCTAAGGTCAAAGATAGATAACGGTAATTTTTTCTGCCGTCATAGTTTAAGATTTCTTCCTGACATTTGGATACAATATTACAGATAAGTTCATTCTACACAATTTTCATATGTATAATCTAGGATTTGCATAGTTTTGACTAAATCTGCATTAAAATTTAACAAAATTAAATAAATTAAAGTTTTCAAAAACCATAAAAAATAAACAAATAAATAAATAAAGAGTAATAATAATAAAAATAAAAAAAATAATTTGAAAACTTTAATTTTTTAAATTTTTCATGCTAACTACCTTTTAATTATTTATTATTATTATTTTTTTCCGCATTCGATTTTGTATTATTACAGTTTAATGTTAGATATATTTAAGTATATTTGTTTAAATTTTATTGTTACACTGTAGTATTGTAAAATCAAGGGAAAATATAGTTAGCAGCCGGCTCTCTAAAAATTTTAAAAATATTTTAAATTTTAAAATTTATTTATTTTACATTTAAAAGATTTTCAAGAAATTTATCATATTTTATATTGTTATATTTCAATGCATCTGTAAGTAAAATTCATAAACTCTAAATCAATACTTTAAAATTAAAACTTCACAAATTCGATTTAAATTAAAAATAAATAAACAGTTTAATCAATTAATTTTTTTTTAAATACTTCTCTTAAATATTTTTATTTTCTCCCATCATTTGTACATTATTACTCTTTATCAATAGAATATATAACATATCTAGGTATTAATTTGTGAATTCATTGTTAAGTTAAAGTTTTAAAAATAGTTCTATGTTTGAATGCCATAAGTTTCAGTATTTAAACATATATATATATATATATATATATATATATATATATATATATATATATATATATATATTTATAAAAATATATATATAAATTTAACTTAACAAGAAATTCGCAATTACCCAAATATGTTTAGGCTCTATTGTTAAAATATATTATTGTAAAATCAAAGGGAAAAATAATAATTATTCGGTAAGGAGCATCTTAAAACTTTTCAGTTTTCTTTAATTATAGTTTTAAAAAAAAAAAAAAAAAAAAAAATTGAAAATACTGTATGTTATTATATTTGAAGACATGTACGTAAAATTTTATAACACAAAGGCACACGTACATACAAATGAATCACAAAATCCAAAAGTAAGAAAAATGAAAGAAAGAAAAGAAAAAAAAAAACATAGACAAACAATATGAAGGTGATTCTTAATATTTCTAAATGTTTTAAATTATTTTATTTTATTTATTATTATTATTTTATTATTTGTTTTGTAATAAACTTTTAATTAATTAATTATTTATTTTTCAAAAAGTTTTACCACTTTTTATACTGTTATATTTCACTGCATGGTATATGTAAAATTTATAAACTCAAAATCAATAATTTAAATAAATTTTGCATACGCATGATTTGAAATATGAAAATATTAAGGAAATTTCACGGAATTTATTTAAATAAAAAAAACAAACAAAATAATAATAATAATTTTTATTTTTTATATTTTTAAATGTATTTAAAATACACCGCTGTTCAGAATTAAAGGAACAAACCTGCTTTCCTATTTTCTTCTTTTGTGCATAACTTTTAAACAAATAAACACATGGACATAAAATTTGGCTGGCATGTTCGTTATCATATCATTAATCGAATTTTACATAACTTTGGCATAAACAACAATTTTAAAGTAATAATTATTAATTTTTCTCAAACGTAAGCTTTGGAAAGAATGAAAAATTTCAACAATTTTAGTAAAGAAAACTTAATGAAAAAATGTGTTAATGATGCATTATAGACAGGTGAAGACGCACATGCCTTCAAATGTTAAAAACAAAATCCTGATTTTTCTTTCTGTGTTCATTTTTCTTTTACTTTTATAACGGAATTTTTGAAAAAAAAAAATAATAATAATAATTACTAATTTGTATAAACTGTGACCATCACTAGAATAATAAAAACGTTGATAAATAATTTAATAATGGACGTTTTATCCGATTTTCATGTTTCTATGTAAAATTAAAAAAAAAAAAAAAAAAAAAAATTCACACGCGAAAAAATAAAGAAGAAAGAAGAAAGAAAATAAATGACTAAGAAATATACGGTTTTAATCTACAAATAAAATATGGATGCACGTACATCTTTAACCTATCTGTAATGCACCTTCATGACCATTTTTCATTAAGTTTTCTTTTCTAAAATTGCTGAAATTTTTCATTTTTTCAAAGTTTACTTTTGAGAAAAATTTACTGATTTTTAGTTTAAAAATTATTACTTATGCTAAAGTTATATAAAATTCGATTTATGGTATTTTAAAAAATATGCTATCCAAATTTTATACTTCTGTGTTTATTTGTTTAAGAATTATATGGAAAAAAAGAAAACGAGGAAACAGTTTATTGTTTTAATTTTGTACACTTGGGTACTTCTTTTAACTAATTTTTATTTTTTTCTTTTCCATTGATTGTGCATTATTATAGTTTAAAAATAGAATATGTAACATATCTGGGCATTAATTTGAGATTCCATTGATAATTTAAAATTTAATAAAGAAAATTTTGGGTTTGAATGCTAAAAGTTTGTAGTAAGTTTCAAAATTTAGACATAAAAATATATTTAAGTTTTTTTGCTTAACTTATTAAAATTAATATCCAAATATGGTTATATTCTATTGTTAAATTATAATGATGCAAAATCTAGGGGGGAATAATAATTAGTTAGCAGGGGGCATATATCTTAAAATTTTTCAAAATATTCCAAATCTTGAATTTATTTATTTGTTTTTTAATTCAAATATTTATCCAGAATATTCAAAATACTTGATCGTTTGTTATACCATATTACAATGTACTACACAAAAAGAAAAGAAAAGATAAATAAGGAAAGGAAGGAAAAAAAGAAAAAAAAAAATAAGTAAACAACAAGTGCAGAATTTTGAATAGACACTATAAAATTCAAGAACTCGAAGAAAATGGAAGAACTCGCAACAATTGTTCCGGGTCGAGAAAAGACACAACCCTTCATCAACCGAACAAAGTAGGCACGAATGCTGCAAGAAAAACTGAAACGTAACTCTTGTATTTTCAGCACTCGTGCCTACTATGTTCGTCTGACGAAGGGTCGTGTCTTCTTTCGACCCGGAACAATTGTTGCGAGTTCTTCCATTTTCTTATACATGAAAGACATTTTTAGCACGTACAAAGAACGTTCAAAAATTGTTTACATAACGTTGTGAGAACGTGTGTATAGAACGTTTTCAGAACGTTTCTACACTATTTTAGAACGTTTACAATACGTTTTCTAGAACGTTCTGAAATTGTGTATAACGTTTTGAAAACGTTCTAAAAACGTTTAGAACGTTCTGAGACCGTATACATAGAACGTTCTCAGAACGCTTCTATAACACCGATGGTGATAGTTACACGTTCATTGAACGTTCTCTGAACCGTACTATTGTACGTCTTCAAGATGGACAAATAGACGTCTATAACACGTTCAGAGTGAACGTTCTTAGAACGTGTTTGCAGAACAATTTTTGAACGTTCAGAGAACGTTTCGGTGCTGCTTGGGATACCACTACTGATTTATGTACAGGGATACTTAAAAGTATTCCAAAGCATTGCGTTCTATGAGAGTTATTTCTATAAATCAAATTTTAATATCTTTACTTTCTACGAAGTTTTAGGAAATTAAAATATGTCATTTATATGCAGAAAAGAATGCTTTGCATAGAATATAGCATGGTTATCATTAGATTTACAAGGTGACACAAAAATATTCAGTTATATTAAGAGCTATTAATAAAAAATTGCTAGAATTGTACTCTCGTTTACTTTACGCGTTTTTGAAACTTTCTATCATTTTTTTAGTGTGAATATAATTTCAATCTCTGTATCTGTCTGACTGTTCTTCTTTCCGTCTGTCTGTCTCTCTGTCTGTTTTACTGCGCTCTAATTCCCGTAAATATTCATTGAATTTCTTTAAACCGATATATTTTATTCAAGTTGACTATCGGATGTTCCCTATTGAAAATGGATTGAATACCTATTCTGGTTTGTGTACAGGGACACCCAAAATTATTCGAAAGCATTGTGTTCTATGGGAGGAGTTTCTATAAACCATATTTTAATACCTTTAATGTATAGAAACGTCAATAAAATTTTAACATGTTATTCAATTCCCTATCGGATGTTTCCTATGTCAAGTAGAGTACATTTCTAACTGGGAGTAGAGTACATTTCTAACAGGGGCACTTGAAAGTATTCCAAAGCATTGTGTTGTATGAGAGTTATTTTTATAAACCAAATTTTAATAATTTTATTCTCCACAAAGCTTAATGCAATTGAAATATATTATTCGTATGCACAAAAGAGTGCCTTCTATGTAATATAGTATGGTTAGCATTAGATTTACTGGGCCACACAAAAATAATCAGTTACATTAAGAGCTATAAATAAAAATTTGCTGGAATTGCACTTTTGTTTACATGAGTGTTTTAAAACTTTCTTATAATTTTAGTGGGAATATGATTTCAATTTGTGCATCTGTCTGTCCGATTGTCTACCTTTCTATCTGTTTGTCTCCGGCTCCTATCATCCGTGAATATTTTGAGAATTTTTAAGAAATGATACACCCAAGTTCCCTATGGAATGTTCCCTATTTAAAATGCCATTAATTGGTCCTGTACAACTAGTTTGTTTACAGGGACAACAACAACCAAAAAAAAAAAAAAAAAAAAAAAAAAAAACAATGTATAACGTTTTAGGACAGAATTTTTTAAAAGTTATATTTAAAAATCTTTCTGCTATAAAAATCCTAGAAACATTGACATGTATTATTAATATTCTAAAATGATGTTGTGTATAGAACATGATATGATTAACTTTCAGATTTACAGGTCTACACTAAAATATTCAGAGAGATTAAAAGCTGTAATTGTAATTTGACGGCTGCGTTTTCTTTTGCGTTAAGTCTTTTTAACACTTTCCAAAATGCCTAAGAGTAATTTTAAAATAAATTAGTCTATCTGCATGTTTTTCAGTTGTTCTGTCTGTTGTGTGATAAAGTAGGCAAAGAATATTAAAAGTTATTCGATACAATTGCGTACAGTTGGAAAGTGTTACTAATCAATGCGTACTGCATGATTTTTCTTTGTTTTTTTAGCTATTGGATGATTGTATAAATCAAGAAAATCTTCAGAAAAATGTATCCTCCCTCCCTCCCCCTTTTTATGGAAGTTGGAGTGGGGATGTAGTTGTTAGAAAGTTAACTGTAAATAAATATTTTATAGGCTGAATAGAAATATTTTTAGTTATATCAAACATAAAAAAATGTAACATCAATAATATCTAATGATTAATTTAAAAGTATTCTAAATTTTTTGTTTGGCATTTTGAACTTTCATTTTGCTTAAGTAATTAAGCAAAAACTAGAAAGAGTGCGAGTTTCTTTCTTTGCAGACCGATTTGAAGGAAATCTTATCTGTAAATCTGGCCAGTTCACATCCTCATAAGTGTCCCGATGGAACAGTCTACAACTTAGGTGCTAGCTTCATGACAGGATTAAAATATCACATCATGAAGATGTCCCCAGCTCCTAATATCGACAAAAGTAAGACTTTGAATTTTCACTGAACTGATTGCATTTCTTCCTTCTTTTATTTTAACTTCATTTTTTTTTTTATATAGTCAGTGTTTTTAATGTAAAAATCTTTTGTGATTTGTTTTTCATAGAATATCTCAAAAATGCATACACATTGAAACGTAAATACCTACCATGTATATCAATATATATATTCTTTTTTTTGCTATAGAAGATGAATTAAATTTACTGTATATTTAAAAAAAAAAAAAAAAAAAAAAAAGAAATTCGAATGTGATTCATGACTTTCAGTTTTAACATTGCCAAAAGACTCCGACTGAAAGGATAGCACTTTTTTGTACAAAATTTTTTTGGACATTTTTAGACCATTGCTGATTTTAAATTACGTGGCATGAAAATTTAGATTACAGTTTTTTATTTAATTTGATATTCTATCGTGTCGAAATTGTATCGCATTTGATTTAATTTAAAGGTCTGTGTATTGGTTAAGAATATTAGCTTAAAAATGCGCATTCTAATCCAGGTTCTAGTTGGAAGCAAAAATTCACTTGCGTAAAAAAGGTAGATAAAAAAAAAAAAAAAAAAGAGGCATTCAGAGCTGCCAACCAAATCCGGCAAATTGTCAGTACCGCCCCTTTTTCTACACCACTTAATTTTTAGAGTAATTCACTTCAAATAAATTTACGATAAATGAAGAAAACAAATACTCTAAAAATTAAGTGGTGTAGAAAAAGGGGCGGTACTAACAATTCGCCGGATTAGGTTGGCAGCTCTGGGCATTAGAAATTAAAGAAACAAAACATTTTAAACAGATAATAGATTCTAAAGAAATTTTAATCACAGGAATGAAAATGACATCAATTCTTCAGTACAAAATGATAACAAAACGATTCTACTGTCGGTGTGTTCAAGGTGCACAAACAGTAGTTCATTAGCTCAGTTCTCTTCAGTGATATCGTACCTTTGATTTCGATATGCTCGAACACCAGCGCTATCTGATTTTATAAACCATCACATTCCGTACAGTATGTCACTTGGGAGTAGGGTGACGGCGAAAACGAAGAACTTACTGATCTACAAATACACACGTGAGACTGTATGTGTAAGGGTAGACGCAACACCAGGCCCTGATGATCATGACAAAGTGGAATCCTCGGCAAAAAAAAAAAAAAAAAAAAAAAAAAAAAAAGGGTTCCCGTTTAAAATCATTGCCATGCACAGATGGTCAGTTGTATGTGCATTCTATAATAGAGTATTTTCGTTTCTCTTCTACTTGTTGTACCATTTCTTCTACACTTCTAGTACCACTTACTGTAAATCTGGTTTTGCATTTACGGAAGAAGCCTAATGAATTATTTTGCATTTTAATTTAATCGTAGATTTTTTCTGAATTTTTAACCTGTCTCACAAGATGGGTAACAGACGTTCAAAGTCCCGGTTTGCGCATGCTACAATATGGATCCACGCAACATGACAGTTGAACAGTAACATCCATTTGCATCGCTACTAAGCGTATCTTCGCTGGTGATCCCTCCCCCAGCTTATGATAATATTTATTTAAAAAAAAAAAAAAAAAAATAGAAATTTTAACATTGTAATTCATTTTGAAATTGTTTCGATTAAAAAATAAATAAAAAATAGTCGTCTGTACATACGTTCTCACTGAACTTTTGACTTAATGCTACATTCTCATCATCCCATGAAATTCATATGAAGTGTGTGGAGATTGGTGCCGCCTATCCTACAGGTCATTTCTTATCGAAAACTTCGTAGTCTACCTTATTCAAAATACCCAATGATCTGATATTGTAAAATGTAGAGGAGTAAAGGAATATACTAAATCAAATGAACAATTTTTCTGCTGTATTTTTTGATAGTGTGTATGCATCTTTTTTTTTTTTTTTTTGAGATATCCTCTAATTTTATCGAAATCTCTACTCCCACTCAACATTCTTTTATTTAAATTTTGATCTTGTCTTTTTTTCTTCGTTTATTACAAATTTTTCGTTTAGTTGAAAAGCGTGGATTTGATCGAGCTTCAATCCTTGCCTCGATGAGTTCCGGACGCAAAACAAGTTTCAGTTACTATCACAGTTTCGGCCTGACCGAACATTATGTACTCTTTCTGGAGCAGCCGTTGCTGGTCAACACTGTTCGAATGGCTGCTTCTGGTATCAAGGGGTATGCCTTGAAAGAATGCTTTGACTGGTATCCCAAAGAAAAGGTATATTAATTTAAATTGTTTAAAATATTTCACTTCAGTATTTTGTTTTGGCATCTTAGGTTTTATGGTCTTTATTCGAAATGTAGCAAGGGACATCTCTCATTAAAAATTACGATTAAAAATATATTTGGAAATGATATAGCTTGGTCAAATTGCATTTTTATATAACCTTTTTAACCCTGATCAAAAATACAGGGGTATTATAATTAAACTTCCCCTATAAACAGCATCCTACAGCGCAAACTGGTGAACGTAATGCAACAAAATTTCGTATATTGACTATACAAGAAATGCGCTCACGGAATTTCGAAAATAAAAAAAATTAGTTCTGAAGTGTTCACCAGAGGGCGTCTTTTCCGGAAAAACATAAAATTTAATACAATAAACGACCAAAGCGGAATGCAGAAACAGTATTAACAATCCAGAACAAGAATGATGAATAATAAAATGTAGAACTGGGAAAAGCTGTCAGTTCTAGGAAAAAAATGTCGAGATTTGCATGCTTGCGAAGAAGAGGAAGCTTTATGCAAAACAGGTATTACTTAATGCGGTTCGATGACAAATTGATCAGAAACTAGTCAATAAATGTTAATATTGTTTCTGTATTTTTGGTCATTTATTGTGTTAAATTTAATGTTTTTCCTGTAAAGGCCCCCTCTGGTGGACATTTTGGAACTTTTTTTTTTTTTCTTTTTTTTTTTTTTGAAATCTCGAAATGAGCGCATCTCCTGTATAGTCAGTCTATATACCAAATTTCGTTGCATTCCGTTCACCTGTTTGCGATGTATGATGCTGCTTACAGGGGAAGTTTAATTATAATCACCCTGTAAATTTAAAATATCATTTTAAGTAATTAAAATTTTCTGAAAATCCACATATTTTAATTATTTAAGTTGTAAATGTGTAGCATATATAGTTGTAAATATTAGAAGCTTTTTATATGAAATTGACTTTGTCTTCGTGTCACGCTTCCATTTTAAAGAAAATATAAGTTGCTCATTTTGTCGCTCCATGGCTAAGTTGGTTAGAGCGTCGCGTTAATAACGCGGTGGTAGAGAGTTCGATCCCTGAAAGTTCAAAATTGTTAATTTTTGCGGATAGTTAATAGAAAATGTGTCAATTGATTAAAAAAAAAATATCGTTGACTACACAGTTTCTTAAGAATTTTTGAAGAGTTTTTTTTTTTTTTTTTTTTTTCTTTAGGTATTAGAAAACGGAAAATATTTTAGATATTAGAAAAGCTCAAAATAAAAAGTTTTAAGTAAAAAATACATTAATAAATATTTTTAGAAGCTTTATATATATATATATTATATATATATTATTATATGAAAATGAATTTGTCATCGCGTTTCCTGTCACGCTTAAAAAACAAGACGCTTCCACTCAAAAAAAAGAGTAAACAATTCGTTATATTACTTAATGGCTCAGTTGGTTAGAGCATCTTGTTAATTTTTGCAAATAATTAATAGAAAAGGTGTCAATTGATGAAAGGAAATATTTCATTGTGTACACAGTATCCTAATAATTTTTGAATAGTTTTTTAAATAGCTTTTTATCTAGCTACTAAAAAGCACAAAATAAAAATTTAAGTAAAAATAAATAAATAAATTTTTTAGAAGCTTTTTATTGAAAATGGATTTCGTTATCGCGTCTTCGTGTCACGTTAATAAACAAGGAACCTCAACTTTAAAGTAAATGTCAGCGGTTCTTATCGTCGCTCGTTGGCTCAGTAGGTTAGAGTGTCAAGTTCCTAATGCAATGGTGGTGATAATTAATAGAAAATGTGTCAATTGATAAAAGAAAATTTTTCATTGTCTACACAGTATTCTAGGAATTTTTGAAGATTTTTTAAGCAGCTTTTTTTTAGATACTAAAAAGCACAAAATAAAAAGTTAAGTAAAAAAAAAAAAAAAAAAAAGAAATGTATTTTTAAGCAGCTTTCTATTGAAACTAGGTTTTTGTCATCGTATCTCTTTGTGTCAATCTTAAAAAGAAGGCGCCTCCACTTTAAAGAAAATTTAAACAACCTTTTTCGTTGCTTGTTAATGCAATTGATAGAGTGTCATGGTGATAGCGCGATGCTCGTGGGTTCGTTCCTCGAAAGTCGATGTCTTACTTTTTTGCAGAAAATTAATAGAAACGATGTCAATTGATAAATGAAAATCTTTCATTATCTACATATTATCCTGAGGAATTTTGATAGATTTTTTAAGAAGCTTTTTTTGAGTTATTAAATGGCACAAAATAAAAATTTTAGTAAAAAAATAAAATAAATAAAAATAACACTGAAAGTTTTTTATTGTTGTGGAGCCCTAAAAAGCTTAAAATAAAAATTTATTCTTGCAGAGACCTGGTATAAAATCATAAAAGTTTCAACAACAAGAAAAATTTAAAGAAAAATTTAGGTATTTCACTTTTGCAAAAAAGGAAAAAATTTAAATATTCCAAATATTTTGAAAAGCATTCGAGAACAATATTCTTTTTATATAAGTATTTGTTAGATTTTTCTAGAATGTTCAACTTTTCTTGACTGTTCTTAGACATTTGATTAGAGCGTCATGCTGGTAACTGGATGGTCCTGATTTCGGTCCTCGAAAGACGATATGGTACTTTTTTGCAGATAACTGATATAAAAAATGTCAATTTATAAAAGAAAATCTTACGTTGTCCACACAATAACCTAAGAAATTTTGATTAGTATTTTTAAGAAGCTTTTTCTTTTTTTGTAACTAAAAATCACAAAATAAAATTTAAGTAAAAAATCATTTTTTAACGTTAGAAACTTTTTATTGTGAAGCCCTAAAAAGCACAAAATAAAAATTTATTCTGGCAAAGACATGCTACAAAGAAATAAAAGTTTCAACACTAAAAAAATTTTAGAGATAATTTTTTTTTTAAAGCTTTTGAGACATTTGAAATTTGTGGCCTAACGAATTATTATACAAAAACTAATAACTAAGAATATTGGTCTCGAAAGCTTTTAAAAATATTTTGAACATTTAAAAATTTTTTATCTCTTGCGAAAGGGAAATACCTATGTTTTTCTCTAAAATTTTCTTAGTGTTGAAAATTTTATTTCTTTGTAGCATATCTTTGCCAGAATAAATTTTTATTTTGTGCTTTTAGTGCTTCACAATAAAAAGCTTCTAACATTAAAAAATGATTTTTTACTTAAGTTTTATTTTTTATTTATAAAATTTCTTAGTGAATTGATAGGGCTTTAAAAGAAGAGGGAGAGGATCTTGAAAATAGTTTTATTCAAAATCTTCCCTTATCAAATTTTTCATTTATTTTTTGTTCACGGATCATGCTTAGTGTTTTTTTTTCCCCTTATTGTTTTACCCTCTATATGCTGTAATTCTTGTGGCAGTTATAAGTAAATAAATGTTTCATGTAGTTTCATAAGCTTCATATTCAACTGTACAATGACATAAAATGTTTGTCATTCTTTTGATAATTTCCTAATTGTTAGGACTTGACAATTATGGTATGGAATTCTGAGATGTGCAATATTTTGTAACTTTCATCTATCGGATATAGCTTCTGGGAAAACATAGATATACTGAAAAGAGTTTTTGTATTTACAATTAACAGTTTTGTATTTTTTTTTCTAATGAATATTATTTTAAAGTAAGATATAGGTATTGAATGTGGTTTTTATTATTAACAACAGGATACCAAATTTCATGTTAACACGCAAAGTTAAACCAGATATACATTTTGAAAAAAAAAAAAGTGATGAAACTTTTCTATAATTTTCTTCTTTTTTTTTTTAGTGAGTAAAAATCAATAAGAAACAACAAAAATTATTTGCAGTTTTTATCCCATGTTCCCTGCATAACCGTGTAATTCTAAAAGTAAAAATTCGTTAATTCAGTTGTTTTAGTTTAAATAAGCGTATTGGAAGTGAAGTACTATTATTCTATGGGGTGAATTTAGTAATGGGCGTTACTACTGTTTTTCTTCTTTTGAGTAGAAATTTAGCAAATGCTTAATATAGTACGCACACTATCTGTATAATATTTCTCTGATATGGAGCAGTTAAGATTAAATTTTGTCCAAATGATAGTATAATGACATGAGGTGTTATCTGATTAGTTAACCCAAACTCAAAGAATAGATTCGGCTGCTAGAAATTTCCTTTTTGGCAGCCAAAACTTTAATAAAACACATTATAAATTCACATTTTCTTTTTAAAAAAATTGAAAAAAAAAAATTAACTTTTCGTGCAGAAACATATGCTTAGAATATCATATTTAGAAGTATATTTGCAAGAATTTAAAGTCAGATAGGCCTCGCATTTCATGAGGCAGGACGGTGGTGGCGCCTCATATTTAGATTTTTCATTCATTTTAAATAGAATGAACGTTGTTTCTTTTTATTTATTTATTTTACAGATACATTTATTTCATAAGAATTTCTGTTACGTATGGTAATTTTTTTCAGTCAAATTTTAGGAAATAATTGATTTTTTAATATATGAATAATTTAATTCTACGAATTTTTATCTTATTAGCGGAAAAAAATACTTTCTAAAATTGAAATTACAATGCAAATATCAATGATTTAAATCTCTTTTATTGGATAAAAATAAATAAATAAAAGGAACAAAAGGAAAAAATAATTGAAATTTCCCAGTGATTTTATTTATGAGATTTTTCTGAAAATCACATAAGGTATGTAGGTACTATCACGCAGATGTTCTGCGCGGAAAAGACTAGTTAAAAATAATATAATTTCACTATAAAATGCGATATATTTGTAATGGTCATTTTTTACTTTCTCTTACCCATAAGGTAGAGTAAGTATTGTTTTTGGGTCAAATTTTCGAACGCGAGATTTTGTTATATTTACATGTTTTGAGATCCCTGAATACGAAAATCATGTTTTTAGCAAATGGTCTGTGTGTGTCTGTCTGTCTGTCTGTGTGTCTGTCTGTGCGTGTGTCTGTCTGTTATCAGCATATCTCAAAAACAAATTATGGCAGAAAGTTCAAACTTGGTATTCTAAATGTGTATCATATAAGGATGCTACACTTAACTTTTCGTTAAGATCAAGCCTATGGTTCGTGTACAGGGACACTTAAAAGTATTCAAATACATTACGTCTATGGGGGAAATTGCAGGTAAGTAGAGTTTAACGTCTATAGACTGCACTAAACCAAATGAAACGAATATATATATATTTTAATAGAGATAGTCAACAGGGAAAAAAAATTGTGTATGTAGGAGCCTCGCCTCCCCCCCCCCCTGGGGGGAAGTCCCCTCTCGAGGGGAGTAAATTTTCATGATGGGTATCTTTCAAAAGAGCTCGCCAATACTTTTAAAACGAATGGTTTAACCATCGATCGGCGATAATTTAAAACAAAGTTATCGATTTTTTTTTTACTTTTAACGAAAAAAAACTTACAATTTTTTTTTTTTTTTTTTTTATTGAGAATAAAATGGACTTTTCTTGGATATTTGGTGTTATACTACTTCTCAAATATGGAAATCGTCTGCTTTATCATAAAAGATAATTTTTTTAAATTATTTTAATAAATTATTTTTTAAAAACAGAATTATTTTTTAATAACCGAATTAAATTCTATATAAATGTAGGTGCATTAATGAAATTATCAGAACTAATTATCATATAAATCTCTCCCGAAGCTTATTTTGAATTGTTTAACATAGGTTTACATAACATCGTTATCTTACCTCTTAATCTGCAACTTGTATTTATGGTATTAAATTTCAGGATAAGAGAAAGTCGTGTGAGTGACACACCAGATTATTTATTTTTATTTTTTATTTACCTCCTACAATTTATCGCGAAATGAAATTGCGTATTTTTAGAAAACATAAAAATTGAGAAAGTTGCATTAAAATTTGATGGAAAGTGTCTTTAAATATGTATCTGATTTAAAAAAAAAAAATGCAACACAATTTTTACTTTAAGATCCAAACTGATATATTATGCCATAGTTGCTCATTCTTAAAAAACTGATAATAAGTAGAAAATCTAATCGAATGCCGTACGATTGCATTTCTAACTAAAATATTTAATTATAAATCACATACTTGCCAATTTTTAGATTATTTTAAAAGAATAACCACCACTGTTTTCAAATATTTACCAATATAAACAATCGTAGATAATTAGCAGAAAATTGCTACTAAAAATTTCTAACAAATATTATTGGTAATGAATACCTGAAAAGTTGGCAACTAGGATATATCATATTGATTTATTTTTGCATTTATTTTACAGTTTTATATAAAAATGATGAATAAATATAATTTGTTATCAGCTAAAGACTACTATAAAACATTATAGCCTGTATACTTTCTATTTTATAGGTTCGATTTCATTTGATCGACAGGGTGTCGGGCCAAGAAGTAAAACTAAAATATCAGTCTGATGCATTCTTCTTTTTCCATCATGTCAACACTTATGAAGAAGATGGCCATGTCATTGCAGACATAGTAGCTTTTCCAGACCCGGAAGTGCTTGACAAATTCTATTTGAATACACTTCGAATAGGACGGTTTGACACTACATGCCAACCGATATTTACACGATTCGTACTTCCTCTAAAAGCAGTAAGTTAAATATTAAAAAAAAAGTAATTGTATAAATTTCGGAGCAGAAAGAAAATTATAAAATATCCCAAATTGGAAATTTTATGGCTTTTAATTAGAGTCCCATAAAAGATGACGCTGGTTTACCTTTTCAATATTCCGGCCTAACTTATTCGTTCAGATAAGATTTGTAGTTTGAATTCCGTTGATCAGTATAAATAAATAAATAAAAATCTTAATTAAAAAAAATATTTTATATTAACTAAAAGTATCATCTCGTTATGTCACTTTATCCATTCGCTGGTCTGTCGTTTCTTCAGCAATACACCTGTGACTCAAAACTGCATAATTATAGATATTTAGTATGAAGGTCATGCATAATAAGTCATAAGGTGTATCTTCAATTCCATAGTGATAATTTTAATTGGAAAGTGAAATAACCATAATTTTAATACATTGTGAAATCAGTGCAGGACAGACATTACAATTTTAGTTTTTTCAAAGCAGTCAAATTGGAAATTATTTACATTGTTTACCAAAAGATTTATCTTAGTTTTAAAAGAATAAACTAAATTGAAAAAGGAAGTTATATTCGTAGTCTTGAAGAATGGCTTATTTTAAATAATTGTGTTTGTTGGTCATTTGAACCATGGCATTTGCATGGGAGAAAACTTTGATTTCAGATAAAAGCACGGGAGCATAGACCTTATATAGATAGACAACGCCACCAATAGGACTTCCTATTATAGTGAATGTCTTCAACATGAGGGTGTAATCTGATACCTTCATTTTGCGGTCAGCTTCGTATGTCACGTGCTAGGGACCTGAGGGAGATTCTTCCATAAGAAAGCACTTATTTTTGTAAGACTTCAAACAAAAAATTCTCCCATTCAAAATGGTTTCTCACAAAAGAAACTTTTTTATAATTAATCTATGACATTTTAGCTTTCCAACGATGCGTAAATCTAACGGCTTAAATGAAAAGTATGTGTACAATACAGAAATTAAAAAATCCAAAACTACTTTCTTTCCAATGAAAAAATCATAGACCTTATATAGATAGACCACGCATCCGCCTCATTATCTGTCCGCGAGATGAGCTAGCTTCCCCAGCTAAATTATCACGTGATGCGGACCTGGAGAGAGAGACGAGAATGAATATTATGTGATTTTTCCTTAAGAAAGAAAGTATTTTTGAGTTTTTTTAATTTCTGTATTGTACACATACTTTTCATTTAAGCCTTTAGATTTACGCATCGTTGGAAAGCTGAAATGTCATAGATTAATTATAAAAAAGTTTCTTTTGTGAAAAACCATTTTGAAGGGGAGAATTTTTTGTTTGATTCTTACAAAAATAAGTGCTTTCTCATAGAAGAATCTCCCTCAAGTCTGTCACGTGACATACGGCGCTGAGCGCAAAGAATGAAGGTATCGGATTACACCCTCATGTTGAAGACATTCACTATAATGGAAAGTCCTATTGGTGGCGTAGTCTTTCTATATAAGGTCTATGGGAAAAAATAACATAATATTCATTCTCGTCTCTCTCTCTCTCTCGAGGTCCGGATCATGTGATAATTTAGCTGAGGAAGCTAGCTCATGTCGCGGACAGATAATGAAGGGAGATACGTTGTCTATCTGTGTAAGGTCTCTATGCACGGGAGTGTTGGGGGGAGGGAATCAACTGATAACGGCGCTGCGGGCAGGGATTTTAGATATTGCCAGATAGTGTTTGTGCTGCCTGCCCGTCTATAATAAAACTCCCGACATTACCACCGTATTTGGGGATAAAATAAAAAACAACACACACACACAACACACCAAAAAAAAAAAAAATATATATATATATATAAAATTTGGGTAGCTAAATAAACAATAAAAGCTAACTTTTGACTGTCATTTTTGTTTTTCCCAACTGATATTTTTTTTAAATTACATTCACGTCTCATATAAAGTTCTAAGGAAAGGAAAAAGTAAAATGATGCGAATTTAGTTTTCGAGGGACTGATATTACTGATTTGTTCAAATGAGAAAAAAAAAAAAAAAAAGATTACCATTTTCATGCTTTCGAAAGTAGTCTTTCGAAAATTGTAATTGAATTACGACATTTTGAGATAGTTTGTACCTGGCAACAGTGCTTATTAAGATGCTAAAGAATATTTAGAAAATTTATTCCCATTCTTAAAATAATAATGTGATTCTTGCTTACTAGTTTTTATAAGAGATTTTTTTTTCTCTTCAGTACAGTGTTAGGGTATCTGAAATCAAATCAAACGAATTTTAAAGAACTTCATAAAATAAAATTTAGGATATTTTACATAGTTATTAGAAATAGATAACACAATAAATCTAGAGGTTCTAAAACATTTCAATGTACGTGTCTGTAAGAATAAATTTCTGATTGCATTGCTGAGTTATTAATTCGCTCTTGTAATAATGGTGAAGATCTTTATTTCTTAAATTTATTTTACTTCGAACATTAAACTTTCAACCAATAAGCTACCTTTCAAAATACACTCTTGCTCAAAAATTTAGCAAGATTTGCAAACAATCAGTTTTTTTCATTTTGAAAACTTCTCTCTCAAATGTTTTGAAACATTGGACATTTAAAGAACTGGGTCTTCTTCATGATTTTCAGTGAAGATTGTTTTAAGACAACATATAGGGGGGCGGTAACAAATTCAGCAGATTCATCCACAAATTGAACTGCGTCTGTATTAACATATCTTAAAGTTACAGTTCATTTTGTTCACTTAACGATACAGGGTAATCACAAACATTATTGATTTTGCCCAATTTGTTACCGGCCCCCTAAATGTTGTCTTAAACCAGTCTTTACTGAAAAACATGAAGGAGAGCCAGTTCTTTAAATGCCCAATGTTTCAAAACATTTCATAAAGAGATAAGTTTTTAACCCTTCAGTGCATGGTGATGCATAATGAATCATACCAATTTTTACTGAATTTAGCCTTAAAATATTACAAAACAGACGGTTTATTGCGCTGATTTTTATCTTAATATATCCATATAAATGCTTAAATGTTCTGTTCCCCAGTACACGGCAGCATCAAACAGCCAAGAGCTCAGAATCGCAGCCTAGAAATCAGAATTATTATTTTTTCCAATGGTCAAGCTAGCTTTGTGTAATTTTTAAACTCGATATTAAAGACTTAAAAATTTTACTCTATATTGAAGGTATGTATTTTCCATTACTGTGTTAAGATGTAACCAAAGATTTTTTGAATTTTTAGGTTTGATGCATATATTCATCAAACCCAAAAATAATAAATAATTATGTTAAATAATTAAAATTTTTTCCCCATATTTATTTAAGTCATGAAGATGAAGAAAAACATTGTTTGTTAAACATATAAAAAATCATGCATTGAAGGGTTAAATTGAAAAAAAGCTGATCGTTAGTAAATATTGCTAATCTTTTGAGCAGGAGTGTAATATTATTTTAAACTTTGATTTATTAAATGTGGCTGGTAATAAAATTTGTTCATAAACTTGTTTGTTTACATATCGCTAAATACATAGGTGCCAACTTGTACGGTTACCAATATTCCTTTTGTAAAAAAAAAAAAAAAAAAAAAAAAAAAAAATGTTTAATCGAAGAAAACTTGTAAAAATTTATTAAAAATATATATTAAAAATTTCTGGTCGCGAAAAAATGTACAAGTTGCAGGCAGCTACGTAAATATAAAATATATTGCAATGTGTATCTAATTCATTTTAATGAATTTCTTTTTACTTGCGTAGGATGATTCCAAAGGAGCCAATTTAGTTACTCTAAAAAATACCAAAGCAACAGCTGTAAAAAAGGATAATGTCATATTTCTACAGCCAGAAACAAAAGGAGACTCAGGTATTACGTTTATTTAAATTTCGATTTAACAGTTCAGTTTAAATATTACATTACAAATTTTCAGATTTAGTTACTTTTAAGATAGGATATATTTCTTTTAAGTGGTAAGGGATAATTAAATATACAGACGTGTGGAAAGACACACAAATCTGGGGAAGGGGGGGAAAAAAGTTGTTCTTTTTTGGGGGGGTGGGGTCGAATTTGTTTTAGAGAATGCTGAATCCAAAAATGATCCCCATCACATACTTTTTTTTTTGCCTTTCTTTTTCAAAATTAAAGCTTCACAATAAATTTTTTCTCATTTTATTATATTGAGTTAAACATATTTTTTCTCATAATTAAAGTGATACATAGGTTTTAAAAGTTCAAAAAATCATTTTTTTTTTTTTTTTTTTTCATCCAGTAGTACGATCGGAAGTAGAATATCGGATCCAGTAGAATATTTTCCAAAGTTTCAATTCAATTGGAGTGAAAATCCAGGAATGAGAGTCTTTGGAACTTTCCCACATAAAATTCGTTTTATTCCTACTTGAAACTTCAATCGCTTTTTTCTGAAAATACTAAGTTTGAATTCGGTTGTCACGATTTCTCAAAAACTAATGCACCATTCTTATTGAAATTTTGCACACGATAGACTTGACTAGCGCTTGAAAGAAAGTATTTTAACTCGAAAATAGCCATTCTTCACCTGTCTACCCGCATTGTTCCCTTTTAATGGAATAACAAATGCCCTTGGTAATGTTGATGAAGTTCCGTAATGAGTGATTTAACGCAACAGTGAAGTTTCAAAATAAACCAAATGAATTTTATAAGTTTTATAGAAACGCATATTTTGGATTTCAAGAAAAAATATTGGAGGAAAAAAAATCCATAAATGAAAGATATTTATTACCCAAATTCACGAAAGTCATTTCTGTTTATATTTAGAGAGAATTGCATTTAGAGTAAAGAAAATACATTGCAAATAATTTTTTCACTTTGCAATTATTCACAAATTTGCAATTTAAGAATATCCCCTTACTCATTGGAAGAGTTGTAAAATTCTCGAGAATAATCTTTTTGAGAATATCCTATTCTCCTGGAAGAGAATAACCGAGAATTTTCTCATTGAAGCTATAATAGTGGGGAATTTTGAAATGTGTGATCTGTATAAGTATTAATTTATGTACAAATTTAGGAAATTTATGAAATTTTGCTTTTAATAAACTAATCATATTAATTAAATAATTAAATCTAATTAGTTGTAGATTAAAAAATATATATATTATCTTCATGGCTAAAAGATGAAAGCTTATAAATTATTGAAGATAAAATCTAGTGATAACTCAATTAATAGAGGGACAAACCATTAAATGAGATTTTTTAAATTTCATTATTATTTCATTATACTTCTTTTTAAAGGGTGACATTTACTGAAAAATATTTCTAATTATTTATGTTTTTGCTTTAAAATGTTTTACACTTGTCTGTATGAAATAAAAAGGGTTTTATTCAACATGTACTTAAAGAATAATCATATTTATATGGGACTGTTCACAGTTGAAAAAGAAATTGTTTTTCTATAGAGAGAAGTGACAAATTGACATATGTAGCTCACAAAATAAATTATTAAAGAAAAAGTAAAAACAAAAACAGTTGAGTTTAAACAAAATAATGTCGATGATAAAGAACTGCATGAGTTGTCGGTATAAAGAAGGTAGCTTGCATGATCTGTTATCGGAAAATGAAACTGACTATTAACTTTGATTCTAAATGTTGTGTAACAAATTAATTATAAAATAAAATTAATTTTATTTTTAGCTATTTATCATTAGTTTTTAATTTAAATAGAACGTACACTACCTTTCCATGAATGACCACTTTGGATTTCACATTTTTTTTTTTTTTAATGTCTCAAAAAGTACTAAACAAATCGTCTTAACACGTTCGCTGCCGATCCCGCGCTTGCGCGGGATGTGACGTATTACTTTGCAGGTGAAAGTTTACTTTAGGCTGCCGCTTGGCGAAATTTCGAAAATTGCCAAGACGGCGCCATTTCGCATCGTGTTCCGAATAGCAACCCTCCACCGGCGGCATACGATCGAACACCGGCGATCTAAACTAACAAAAAAATACATCGAGGAAAAAAAAAAGTCATATTAAAAAAAAAAAAAAAATAAATAAACGCAGAACAAAAGGAAAATTTTCATAAAATAAAATAAAAGAGAATTATGAAATAATTACGAATACATAACTAATCACAAATAAAAGAATAAAATTTAGATCATACAATTACACCAAATGTTAATGTAACACCAAGCTAACACGAAGTTGTACACCAAAATGCGGTTAATAGATGTGATCGAAGCGACACAGTCCTCATTTGTTAGAAACGAAAAAATAAGTCAGCAACTAAATAATTACAGCAAATTTTAACGGTTCTCTATAATAATAGTACTCTGATCTGTTTACCCTCTGATCTATACCCCTATCCCAAAAGGCATGAGATTAAAAAATATGCAAAATTTCGTACTTTAGCCATGAGTATTGGCATGAAATTCAAAAATATGCCTCTAAAATTCAAAAGTACCTTTTAAATTCCAACTTCCCGTCCGTGAAGAATCAAAATTTTTATGGTATGTTTCCAGACAACCTTGAGGGGTAGCTCAGACCGTCGCCAATTGGCCAGTATGCAGCATTAGTGCAACGTAAAACTCAACCAACCTAAAATTCCAACACTATTCAACCAGCCAAACAACACTAACGCAAACTTCAGAAGTATTCATATTTCAAAATAGATGGTTGGTTGGATTTTACATCACACTAGTGCTGCGCAATAGGCAATTGGGAAAGTCTGAAGCTAATGTGGTCCGGAAGCATGCCATCGAAATTTTGATCCTCCCGGAAGAATATTTCAAAATAGAATGCTTTCTCTCTAATAAAACACGTATACTCAATACGCGACCGAAGTTATGACGTCAGTGATTTAATATTTTATCTGCTTAGTACAAACGAAACTATTTGCTATGGAAATTTAACTTATTACTCCTTAACTCCAGAGTTTGTTTTTACCGAGCAGACGAATTTTCATATGTTTGACGTCATACAGCGTATTGACGTAACATATTACGCAAACAAGCAAAGATAAACACAAAGACCATAATATCTGGCGATGTAGCGCTCTTGTGAAATACCCCAAACACAATCGGCAGGTTAAAGGAAAAAAACGCCGTTTCAAATATTAGTCACGTGAGATCGGCAGCGAACGTGTTAAAACATCAGAAGTGTAAAGAGTATGTTATACCTCAAACATTTCAGTTAGTTTTTTGTCGAAAATGAAAGGGGGACCAATAAAAAGTAAAGAAAATGAAAGTGTTTGGTATCACCCTGTAAAAAGTAATGCTTGAAATCCAATCTGGCTGTAGCATGTGATTTATAGGGCTCTTCCTTATCTGTGTAATTTTTTTTATATCTCTACCGCATGTAATCAGGGAGATATAAAGGCTTCTTTAAAAATTTTGCTATAACACGCAAGGTAAAACCCAGAGCAAAACTATTTTCAGGAAACTCGACATACAATATTAGACACAGTATACTGCAATCAAAATGAAAAAATCTGATGTGGGCACCACATGACTTCCTTATACACTTTTAGAAATATACATAATGTTAAAAAACATTGACATTGGACCCGAAACAGTTGGCTAAAAATATTTTTAAAAAATGAATTATCACCGTGTTCTGAGTTTTCTGAAAGTTAGCTAAAAACCGATTGCAAGATTTGTACTGGTAACGCTGACGAAGGCAGCAGGGACCCGAAAAAATTGGCTAAAAGTATTAAAAAAAGGAATTTTACCATGTTCTGAACTATTCTGAAAGTTTCAAATGTCTACCTAGTCGGGAAGTTAGTTAAATAATTTTTTTGTTGGACCATATAAACGCTGCCGAAGGCAGCAGGGACCTGAAACAGTTGGCTAAAAGTATTAAAAAGATGCATATTCACCGTGTTCTGAACTATTCTGAATGTTTCAAATGTCTAGCTAGTCGGGAAGTTAGTTCAATAAATTTTCTGTTGAACCATGTAAACGCTGCCGATGGCAGCAGTGACCCGAAACAATTGGCCAAAAATATTTTAAAAATGCATTGTCACCGTATTTTGAGCTTTTCCGGAAGTTTTAAATGTCTAGCTAGTCGGGAAGTTAGTTACAAATCGATTCCAAGATTTGAACTGGTAACGCTGCCGAAGGCAGCAGGGACCCTATACAGTTGGCTAAAAGTATTTAAAAAATGCATTTTCACCGTGTTCTGATGTAATCTGAAAGTTTCAAATGTCTAGCTAGTCGGGAAGTTAGTTAAATAAATTTTCTGTTGAATCGCATAAACGCTGCTGAAGGCAGCAGGTATCGGAAACAGTTGGCTAAAAATATTAAAAAAATGCATTGTCAACGTGTTCTGAGCTTTTCTGAAAGTTTCAAATGTCTAGCTAATCGGAAAGTCAGTTAAATTGCAAGATTTGTCTAAACCGTTTTTGAGTTATTACCGTTTTTTGATACATTATGGCCAAATTTTTGTCATTATGAACCTAATTTTCCTAAATATCTCCAAAACGGAAAATCATAGAAAGTCCAAAAAGGGAGGTGCACAACTAGATGTTATAACAAACCTACGTACCAATTCGCAACTTTCTACGTCCAACCGTTTTTGAGTTATGCGACATACCCACACACAGACACACACACACACATACAGACGTCACGAAAAATCGTGTAAAATCCCTTATATCTCTAAAACGAGAGCTCGTGTTAAGATGACACTTGCAGGTGTGCAACTAGACATCATGAAAGTCACACGTATAAATTAGCAACATTCAGCGATCATTCGTTTTCGAGCAATGTGAAATACAAAATCCATTTCGCAAATCGGGATTACTATACTTCCTTATACTTTGTATAAGGAAGTAAAAATATTAAATATCTGATGAAATATGTGCATTTTTAGTAAATAATTTTTAACTGTGCTTGCATAAGATTTAGCGAAATTTCATTTGCATAATTTAATAGCCAAATGTATTGAGCTACTTATATAAAAACCTTAAACTAGTGTCGTGTAAACTCAAAAAGTTCTATGCCATAGAATGAACTGCTATTCAGTTTGTCTTGGGGGGAAAAAAAAAAAAAAAAAGCTAAACAATAAGGGGTTTTACTCACATTTTTATTTTGATTCAATGAATAGTAATACAGTTTTCGGTGATTGCAAATAAGTATTTGAGTAAACCCCCTTGTTAATTTCTTATTTTTGGGAACAGCTGAAATTCAGTTCATTCAATGGCATAGAATTTTTTGAGTTTACACGATACTTGTTTGAGGTTTTTATATAAGTAGCTCAATACATTTGGCTATTAAAGTATGCAAATAAAATTTCGCTGAATCTTACACATGTGCAATTAAAAATTTAGTAAATACTCTCATACTTCATTACATTTATAATATTTTTTCAATTTAATTGCAGTATGCTGTGTCTAATATTGTATGTCAAGTTTCCTGAAAATAGTTTTGTGCTGGGTTTTTAATACCTTGCGTGTTATAGGTAAAAGTAAATTTTTTTTAAGAAACCTTTATATCTCTCTGATTACATGTGGTAGAGACATAAAAATTTATACAGGTAATAAGGAAGAGCCCAATAATCGTATGCTAGAGCCAGATTGCATTTCAAGCATTACTTTTTACAGGGTGATGCCAAACACTTTCATTTTTCATTAATTTTTTACTGGTCCCTCTTTCACTTTTGGCAAACAACCTAAACTGAAAAGTATAACATGTTCTTTACACTCCTGAAGTTTCAAGATGCTTTAACACTTTTTGAGATATTTTTAAAAATGTTTGAAATCGAAAGTGTCCAGTCATTAATGGAAAGATAGTGTATTTTATCATTTATTTATTATAAAATGCTGTTTAATTTAAGTTTGCTGACTTTTTTAACACAATTTTATTTTTAAACTAGAGCTTTTTATGATTCAGAAATTTTTTTCAAGCACATTAATTTTTAAGCACACACCATCAAATTATTAATTAAAAATTGACAACATAATAGATAATAAACCTGTGGCTTATATATAGAATGAGACATACAGAAATATGAATTATGTGAATTAGATTTCTTAAGTAAACCCCCCAATTATTTTTTAGAAAGTCTTCATGAGGATAATACTCTCATTAAATGTCAAATTTTAGTGATGGTTTTTATTTTACAAATGCCTGTAAGAATTGAAAAAAAATTAAATTTTTATTTTAATATGAATAATTATTTACTATGTTCTATTGAATGATTTATGTCATGGAATAAGTATTGAACGTTAAAAAAAATTTGCTTTGTGGAGCTTATTGGAGGATATTCTCCCATTGAAAATTATAAATTGTAAAGGAAACATCATGAAATAAAGTTTGTTTATTCTAGTCATGCATGTCAAACTGAATAATCATGAATAAGTTTTATAATTTATGTCATAAACATGAAAAAAATTTTGTATTTAAGAAAAATAAGAATATTCTCCGAATTTGGAGCTTCAGAGAATATTCTCACCCCACATCTCTAGTCATTGGTAATCAATACTCAAAACTCTGAAGTCGAATGACTCGATGAATATTACTCGCACATTTACACATATGCAGTTTTTTGCGAATCACTTTTTATAAAGGGAACTTCATTTTTTAAAATATTTGAAATTTGTATACAGGGTCGCCATAAAGGTTTTTTTTTTTTTTTTTTTTTTTTTTTTTCTAAACATATCACACTTTATTAAATGTATGGCCTAAAACTTTCAGCGATTGGAAGTATAAAGTTAAATTTAGTAATTTCAAAGATAACTCTGATCAAGAATATTGAAACACCTGGTACTTATTTAGTAATATATAAAATGCTTAAAATGCATCGTTGTTCCGTTATTGAGTTATAAGCTTTCTTTGAATGCTTGTAAATCGTTGTCCATTGTTTTCAATGCTTATAATTCATTGTTTCATGCTTATAATTCTTTTTTTTTTTTTTTAGAATTAAGTATAATTTTTCCAAATAAAATACGCATTATGTTCATTTTCTTTTCTTTTCAGGTTATGAAATGCCAACTATCAACTATTCTATGTTCAATACGAGAAAGTACAGATATATGTATGGATGCTGTGTTTTCGAAACGGGAAAATATCGAAATTCGGTAAAGTAAATTTAAAGAAAAAAATCCTTTTTGTTTTCTTGGCAAAGTATCAATGCTTGAAAATTAATTTTGTACTATTTTATGACTGACTTTGTAATAAATGAAAGCAACTTTGTAACAATGAATAATGTTCTTGTAACTCTATTTCAACTTGCAGATCAACAAATAAAAAAAGATTGACAGGAAATGTAAAGTATTTAATTTCATTCAAAAAATTTAACAAAAATACATAAATTTCAATTTATTTTTTAAACGGCTAAATTTACTATGTAAGCTAAAAGTAATCTTGCAGCATAGGAATTAAAACTTTAATAATTACTGCTTAAGCCTGCGATTTCATTACTTCAAGACTTGGACGTTCCCGAATTTAGTTTCTGTAAACCCCAGTAGCAGAAACGCCGCGACACGGCGACATAATCGCGGACACAGAAAAACGGCTTGCGGACAGTTTTTGTCTACACAAATAAAAAAATTAGTTCGCGACTTTAAAATATCTCTTTGTCTGTACTACTAAAAAAAAAAAAAAAAAAAATGCCTGCAACTTTCAGACAGTTTTTGTTGTCAATTTACGGACATTTTTCTCCTGTGACAATGCGCTACCGATGTATGACGTCTTAGATGCTGTCTGGTAGGAACTCTAGAGCCCCCTATAGGTGCCTTGGTAGGAACACACAAAACAGTGCTTAACAAGGGTGACCTAGGAGCCTAGATCTCCCTTGATAGGCAGCGTTATGCGTGTATTCTTTTCTCCTGTTACTGAGATTCTGCGGGAAAGTAGAAAAGTGCTAATTTCATTTAAAACTGCTCCAAAATTTCTCCTCTGTGTGTGTGTGTGTGTGTGTGATTTTACTCTATTTATGGAATTTCCCATACACAAAGTTCCTTTCTGTTCACTCTTTTCAACGTCATTTGTATTAAGGTTTGAGGTTTTTGCTTCAATTTTATGAAATTAAAAATTCTGAAATCCATTTTATAGTAAAATTTTTCCTTAAGCGTTTTTTTTTTTTTTCTGTATCCAATCTCTGTACTAAAAAACATTTCTATGTTTATTAATTTTTTTTTTAGCTCATTAAACTAGATGTGGTATCTGGGGAGATGACTATTTGGAAAGAAACCGAAACAATGTATCCCGGGGAAATCACTTACGTGCCTAGGCCTGGTTCAATAGAAGAGGATGACGGTAAGCTTAACCTAAGAGCAACTGAACAATAATTCCAAACCTTCTTAGATTTTTAATTTAACAGTATTACGCTCTTGCATAATATTAAAACAGAATAAATTTATGAAGACTTATTTATTAAAGAGAAAAATGTTGAACATAATGAGGGAAAATTTTAATGATTTAAAATTATATATTTTAGAGAAAATGTTGAAGCTGTTTAATATTGCTACAAAATAATTATAAATGATCCATCTATCACTTTAAGGGAGTCTCGAAAATACACATACACTAACAAAAATGCAACATGAAAATAAAATAATATATTCCGGGAAAATTCTAGGCCTGGTTTAACTGAAAAGGATGAGGCTAAATTTCTCTTCCATCTAAGGATAATATCGACATTTCTCGGTCATTTCGATTATTTATAATATTTTATATTCAACAATATTTCTTTTGCGCATAATGTTATCAAAGTAAAAGTTAACAAATTTATACAGATTTTAATTTATTATAGAAAAGAATAATACAAAAATGAAAAGTATACTCTATAACAAAAAAGTGACGCACCAAGGAGTAATGCAAACTGAACACAAATTGACGTACATACAGGTTTTGATGGAATCAAGCACCACTTCATCATCATCGTCGATCCTACGTGCAAGTGCTACTTCAGTGACTTCAAATACCGTTAATAGGCGGCTCAGTGTGGTTAAGCTCAGTCCCCGGATCTCTCTTCCAATGAGGACGTTTGGAGCATCATAAAAAGGGTCCTACAACCAGATCGGGATTTTACCAATCTAACGCAACAATTGGACAGAATTTGGCACGATACTTCACAGGAGCACATCTGCCAACTCTATCAATTAATACTAAGCCGAATAACTGCGTACAGAAGAGCCAGAAGTGGACCAACGCGTTACTGACTTGTTTACTTTGTGAGGCCCTTTCTCTTGATTAAATTATTCAAATTTTCTGAAACTGTAATCAATTGTTTTTCTCCATATGTACATCATATTTACCAATTTTTGTTCCATTCGGACCACCCATTCCACACCATCTACTAATTTTTGTCCCCACTCCTCCTTGGTGCATCTTTTTTTTTTTTTTTTTTTTTTTTTTTTTTTTTTGGTTATAGAGTGTATCATTTAAAATTATATATTTTGGAAAAAATATTTAATGTAATATTACTGCAAAATAATTATAAGTTTATTATTTAATATTAATTACATATCAGGTGTTAAAAGTATTTGAAAAATATTTACCCATAGGGTACCGAAATGACACATGAATGTGTCATATGAGTGTCAAAACTTTCATGTTATTTGAAAATATCTATTTGCGGTCAAATGCAAAAAAGTGAATTGTTAGATTTGATAATGGTGTTCACTTGACTTCTATGATCCCAGACGTCACTGTTTGTAATATATTTCTTCTTGGATTTGTTTTAATCCTCCCATTTTTAAGTTTGGAAATACGTGTTTATAAGTTTATAAGACTGCCACTTTCAGATTAATAATTCTGACAAATTGCTATTTTAGGAGTCGGGGAAAAAAAAAAAAAAAAAAAAAAAAATGTTACGTGAGCCACAAGTCCTTTATCTTAACAAAAACAATTCGAATTTTAATATTAAAAATAATTTTATGATTTTTGAACATATAAAATAGAAAAAAAAAGTTTTAATATGTAACTTTGTAATATGATTATAAGTAAAACAATTGGCTCAACTTATTGCAAATTTTACAATTAGCACTATAGAATGACACTATATTACACTTCACTATAATTCTAAACTTTGAAATTTATTGAGTAAATATTTTCGATTGTTTAAAATTTTATTGTTATAAATAGCTTACTGAAATATTTTACAGGCATTTTGATATCTGTTGTGATTGATGTTGCTCCAGATTCTCCAGATTTTATGCTGGTACTAGATGCAAAAACATTCAAGGAATTAGGCCGGGCCATAGTTCCTCCCTCCGTTCAATTACCTCCAACAGTTCATGGGCTTTTCGTCAAGGAATAACTCCTTTTGAAAATCATTTTTAACTGTAGTATTTAATTTATGAAAAACATTCCTACTGTCTGTTACTTGTTTGTATATATGTGTTACACTAATGTATGTAAAAAAGAAGAAAATTGTATATACATGATTTTAATCGATTGCAAATTGTTTGTAAATTTAATGGGTTCAATTTACAATAAATTGTTAGCGTTATTGAATTCTGTTTATGTTTTGTTTGTCTTTTGTTCCTTCTAAAGTGATTTCTTTTTCTTGTTCTCAGTGTAACAGTTAGGGATTAGGAATCTTGTCAATGAATTTTTATGAACATCAGTCAGCATTAAACAATAAATAAATAAATAAAAATAATTAAGTACTAGAGGGAATTTAGCCAGCATTGTTGATTAAAAACATGCATATATGAATTTATAGTAAAAGATATTTTATTAATTAGAAAGTCATTCCTTGTTCTATTTCATGTTTTTTTAATTTGTAATTTGAGTATAACTTAACTTGAAAAGTATATGTAGCACCTTGCAATATGTAAAGAATAATAATAAAAAAAAAAATCAGTGAAGATATTTTAAAAATGCTAGTGAGATTAAAAAAAAAAAAAAAAAATGTAGAAACTTTATTATTATAATTATTTTTTACTTCTAATTTTATATTATTGTAAAAGTAAGTCAACCGAATTCTACATTCCACTTAAAATACTCTGGGAAAATCAAAATTAGTGTTTCAAGACTTTTTCTTCAAATTAACATTTTACTCAAATGTGAAATTTCAAGTTTCATGTAGTAATTTTAATGGAAAATGTATTTATGATAATCAAGGTATTCACAAACGAAGTGCTATGGGACAAGATAACAACAATAACTTTGTAATAAAATTATGTATAAAATGACAATATTTGTATAAAATAAAATGACAAGACAATTTGTAAGAAGAAAAGCTAAAGTGAATTCCAGTTGAAATTATAAAAATACAGGAAAGTATCTCCATAGCAATCAACAATGAAAAAACATCTGAAGAAAATTAGCTATAACACAGCTGTCTTAAGTTTCTTTTAGAAGAGAAATCCATATTTCAATCGAATCGAAATTCATTTGCTACATTATCCTGCTATAAATGACCAGTCACTTTGTATTTCAGACGTTTTGTCAAATATCTATAGAAAAATACTTGACGATTTATCCGGAAATTTTTAGCATATAACGAACATGTTATGTCAAATATTTAAGCGAAATTTTCGCCCAGAGGATAAAAATAGGACAGGTAACCATTGAAGAAAAAACAATGTCTGGAACCCCCCTCTAAAAATTAACGCTTGTAATGTTTTGTAGTTGTGGCATGTTATTATGAGGCTTTATTTATTCTGTATTCATTAATATTTGAATAGCCCGTACATTCACTGATATATGAAAGTTTAAATAATTTTACAAAATTGTCAGTTTTTTATTACAGCAAGTGGGGTATTAGACCCAATTCAACGCCCTTCTTAGGAAACATATTTTAATTAAACATAGCTAAGATGCATCCCAGCTAAATCAGCTTATTAATTACTGATGATAATGAAAACGTTTTGAAATCAGTCTGTTTTTTCAGAAGACACAGACACACATAAAAATAGAGGCTTCAAAATTATTACTTTTTATTGGTCTGAGGTTAAAAATATTAAATCTCATAAAAAATTAAACATTTTTAATAATTTTTTAACAGTGAGTACGCAAGCGTTAATAAAATTTCAGTTCCTTTCAAGAAAAGAGGAAAGAGGAAATGTTATCGATTACTTATTTACAACCAACGTCGTATGCTATACAACTACTGACGGAATGAAAATTTGGGAAAACACCCTTATAGTATTCCTTTTTTTTTTTGGGGGGGGGGGGAGATAGGGACTCAAACTCAAAATTCATGTATGTTCTATTGACAACTTTTTGAATTTTTAAGATATTTGCTTGGGGTTTTCATATAATTAGCTCAATAAATTTTGCTAATAAATTATGCAGATTAAATTTTACATGTGAAGTTAAAATTTATTTAGTAAAAGTGCTTTTACTTCATCATATATTTTTAATATTTTTATATTCTGATTAGCGTACATTTTACCATCTGTACTGTTTATCCAATATATTATATCAAGTTTGATAAAAACGGCCTTTTATATTACAATACAAAAAACTGCTTTTTAATTTTTTTTTCTCCCCCCCCCCTTTTTTTTTAAAGAAACCTTTATATCAGAAGCAATTCGGAAACAAATGAATGCAGTTAAGGGCCCTCTTCACTCACCGTCGCCGGAGGCCCGAGCCAATGTTATTCTATAGGAAAATTTTCTTTACAAATAACTTATTAACTAATACATATTTTTAAATTCTGTTTTTAAAATTCAGGAAATTCCCAACTGTTAAATTGACGGACCTTATTTAAAAATATAATTTTTTTATTTTTTTAATATTTTATTTTGAAATTGCAAAATGAAAAAATTTCACATATTGAAAATTCGTATTTTGCAGCTTCAAAATAAAATATAAAAAATAAAAAAATAATAATTTTTTAAAAAGGTCCGTCAATTTAACAGCTGGGAATATTCAGAATGTGAAAACAGAATTCAAAAATATGTGTTAGTTAATAAGTTATTTGTAAAGAAAAATTTCCCATTGAATAACATTATCTTCGGCTTCCGGTGACGGTGAGTGAAGAGGGCTTTTAACTGAAAGAAGCTTCAAAATCGCAACCTACAGTACATTTCAAGCATTCTTTTTACAGGGTGTTCCCAAAGATTTTGTTTTTTCCTTTAAAATATTATTCATCCTCTTTGTCTTCAGGACAATATTTTCACTGATATATGAGGTATAACATATTACTCATACTCCGGAAGTTTTAAATATTTCGCCAGATATTTTTCCATTTATTTGAAAAAAAACGCCTGAAATTGAATATTCGCTCAGTATGGCAAAATAGTGTAACATTTAATAAAATAATTAGGAATGAAATATTATATGAAGCCACGAGAAAAAAAAATATTTTGGCTATCATAATTATTTTTTTATATATATTTTCTTATGCTAATTCAAACAATACAAATTATTTATTAAAATTATTTTCTATGATGAATACAGAAGATTTTAATCTTATAGAAGTATAATACCAAATGTTGAAAGATAATCAATTTTGTGCCTCTTAGACCAGAGGTCGCCAATCTTTTCTGTTTCAAAGGCCCCTTAATTTGTATTATATTCCGCGGAACGCTAATTTATAATGTACTATTTCATAAAACATTAAAAAACAATTTTTTTTTTTTTTAGAAATATTGTCCAAAGTACACACATTTCATAAAACGAACTCCTTTAGTAGAAATTATTATAAATGCTTTTAATTGACATATTTATTTTTATTGTACACAAAAAATAATTATTTCTTAATAATTTAAAGAAAGCATTAGTTCTAACATTTTTTACTTTTACAATGTATTATCCTTGTAATTTCCTCAGATATTTTAGCTTCTGATATCACCCTAACATCGACACGGAAATTTCGGCATGTTGCCGAACTGTCTTCCGTTTTGCTGCAATTACGGAAGTGAATATATGTTATATTGCAAGAGATGATTTATTACAATTTATCACGTAATTAACGTCTGGATTTTTTTTTCCCCTGTCGTAAAAACATTTTTCCAGTTTTCAAAATAAGAGAAATAATGTTAACAATTTTAAGATAAATAAATAATATTTGTATAACACGCATTTGTGTATGTGTTACCGTTAAAACTCGAAATCCGTGAATATGCAGATTACCTAGCTAATCTGCAGATTAACTAAAATGACCCGTTTTCGAGCCTAATAGTTTTTTTGCATTCACTATGACGTCAAACAGTCATGTGATACAGATACGCGAATGACCTTCAAACACAAACCAATCAAAACTTTCATCCTTTCCGCTCCGCTTCCGCTATGATAATTTGTAAACGCAAAACTTGGAACATCGAAGACATGGTTATTATAGGGTTCTTATCATGACCAACACAAAACTTAAAGTAACAAGTAAGTTATAATTGTTTTAATTTTGATTTTATTTCTTCTCTTTTTTAACTCTGTCAATATAAGTTTGATAAGGGTCTGCACTGCATTTTATTATTGAAATCTGATCTTAATCTAAACGCTCTGTCTCCTGAAACTTCATTTTGAATTATGAATATTAAAATTTTGTACACAGTAATTATTTCCTCCCGAAATAAAACTATTAAAACACAACTTTTTAAAACTAATTTATTTTAAAATTGATTTAAATTACTATTACTTACTGAAAAAAAAAGTTTTAATTTTTAACTCTGAAAAATATGGCATTCAATATTATGGCTTTCTTTAATAAATACTTAATACGAAATTTTTATGCATTTCATTACATTTTGCTGTTGTTTCTTTCAATTTCAAGTTTCCTTTATATATTTTATATATCATGATTACATTTTTATTTTTATTTTGTTCGCTTTTTCAGATAATTCCATTGTAGTTTATCACATTAAATGTGTTAATAAAGTTTTTTTTTTTTTTTTTTTTTGTAAAATTAATATATTTGCTAAGCTTGTACAGATATACGTATGTATGCTGCAAAATATAGTTTAATAAAGCATTGGAAAACAGTCATTTTAATTTTCCTGCGGTCTAAAAAATTATTAAAGCAGTTTTAATTATTTGAAGTACTTCTTAAATAATGCTTCTGAATTGTCTAATTTAATATTTCGTTATCGAATTAAAAATTGGTGCATAACTTAAAAAAAAAAATCTGGAGTGACTCCACTCGACTTTCCGAACATTGAGTAACTAACAGTTTTGTAGATAAAATAAAGAAAGAGGAATTGCTAAACAAACAAAAGAGAGAAAACCATAATAGAGTGTTTTTTTCTCCATATATCACACGAGGTTTTATTTAACGCTACTGAACTTTGAGCCCTTAGATCATAATGATAAAAAATTTTTCGTTTTGTCCCTGTAAAAATCTATAGATGCTAGATTCACCAAAATGCTTATAGTTAGTGCAACAGTGATTTATAATATTCATACAAATTTTCAGCTCAATTGAATAAGGCGTTTAGATGCTATCGCACTTTTAAAAATTTGGTCTCATAGGCCATAATGATAAAGAATTTTTCTTTGTGTCCCTGTAAAAAAACTGTAGTGCTAGATTCACCAAAATCTATACAGTTGGTGCAAATGCGACCTATAACATGTGTACAATTTTTTTGCTCAGATTAATAAGGCGTTTAGACGCTATCACACTTTTAAAAATTTGGCCCCATTGACCTTAATGATAAAGAATTTTTCTTTGTGTCCCTGTAAAAAAACTATAAGTGCTAGATTCTCCAAAATCTATACAGATTGAGTATCTGTGACCTATAATATGGGTATAAAATTTTTGCTCAATTGAATAAGGCGTTTACATGCTATCGCACTTTTAAGATTTTGGTCCCATAGGCCATAATGATAAAGAATTTTTCTTTGTGTCCCTGTAAAAAAACTATAAGTGCTAGATTCACCAAAATCTATAGGGTTCGTACTATGGTGACTTACAATATACGTACCAACTTTCAGGTTAATCGAACAAAGCCTTTAGACGCTAGCGTGTTCACAAACATACACACATACACACACACATACATACATCATCGTAAAAATAGTGAAAACGGACTCAGGGGACCTCAAAACGTATAGAAACATCACAATCTCGAATTCGGATTTTTGACATGATTACAATACTTTCCTCACTATAGTGTTCGGAAAGTAAAAATAGTAATAGCAATGTAAGTTGTTAATAAAACTTTTTTTACTTTCCGAACACTATAGTGAGGAAAGTATTGTAATCATGTCAAAAATCCGAATTCGAGATTTTGATGTTTCTATACGTTTTGAGGTCCCCTGAGTCCGTTTTCACTATTTTTACGATGATGTATGTATGTGTGTGTGTATGTGTGTATGTGTGTATGTGTGTATGTCTGTGGGTGAACACGCTAGCGTCTAAACGCTTCGTTCGATTAACCTGAAAGTTGGTACGCATATTGTAAGTCACCATAGTACGAACCCTATAGATTTTGGTGAATCTAGCACTTATAGTTTTTTTACAGGGACACAAAGAAAAATTCTTTATCATTATGGCCTATGGGAGCAAAATCTTAAAAGTGCGATAGCATCTAAACGCCTTATTCAATTGAGCAAAAATTTTATACACATATTATAGATCACAAATACTCAATCTGTATAGATTTTGGAGAATCTAGCTCTTATAGTTTTTTTACAAGGACACAAAGAAAAATTCTTTATCATTATGCCTATGGGGCCAAATTTTTAAAAATGTGATAGTGTCTAAACGCCTTATTAATCCGAGCAAAAAAATTGTACACATGTTATAGATCACAGTTGAACTAACTGTATAGATTTTGGTGAATCTAGCACTTACAGTTTTTTTACAGGGACACAAAGAAAAATTCTTTATCATTATGGCCTATGGGACTAAATTTTTAAAAGTACGATAGCATCTAAACGCCTTATTGAATTCAGCTGAAAATTTATATGAGTATTATAAATCACTGTTGCACTAACTATAAGCATTTTGGTGAATCTAACATTTATAGGTTTTTACAGGGACACAACGAAAATTTCTTTGTCATTATGATCTATGGGCTCAAAGTTCAGTAGCGTTAAATAAAACAACGTGTAATAGATGGAGAAAAATACTCAAACACTCTATTATGGTTTTCTCTCTTTTGTTTGTTTAACAACTACTCTTTCTTTACTTTATCTACAAAACTGTTAATTACTCAATGTTCGGAAAGTCGAGTGGAGTCACTCCAGATTTTTTTTTTTAATGGTTAAATATCTTTATTTTGAAAAGAAATCGTTACTGTATTACAATTCTAACATTCATTTATGAAATAGAATTTATTGAAAGCTATTAAAGTTATTATATTTCATATTAAAAATGCATAACATCTTCAAACTTATATTGACAGAACAAAAAAGATGAAATAAATAAAAAAAATTAAAACAAATATAACTTTAAAAGACATAAAAATTAAAACACATACAGATTAAAATAAATAAAGAAAGAAAGAAAAGGAAAGAAAACTATTTTTTCCCCTGAATGAAAAAAACAAATACAACACCAGAGATTTTATTTTCACTTTAATGAGTGCCTAGTAGGTAATGTGCAGATTATCTAGGTAATTCGCAGATTACCTAGGTAATTTGAGAAATGAAACAATTTTCCTCACTTTAACGGATCGACTTAGTTAATGTGCAGATTATCTAGTTAATCTGCAGATTAACTGATTTCTGCACTTTAGCGGTAACATATGCACTATATCTGCAGTTATCGACATAAATGCAGGTATACTTTCAAATTTTGACGCTTTTTCTCCCCCCCCCCCCTTAAAAAAAAAAAAAAATCTATCTAAAGAAAACCTTCATTGATTCTTTTGAATCTTTAGGGGTAGAAAGAACATGTCATACAACGTATTCCAGCGGAAGATTTGTCACGATGGCGAAAAGGGGATCAGTGCCAAATTAACTAGAAAATATAATGTTTGGTATCAAGCCCTGCAAAACATGTTTGTTGTATTTATATTACATGATGACGAACCTTCCTTTAATTATAAATATAAATTTACGATACTTGCACGTATATTGAAAAAAAATATATAAATGTTTCTTAAAAAACGTCGACAATTTTTCGTTTTTTTTTTTTTTTTGTCTTTTTGTCTTTTTTGTAATATAACATGCGGAGTTTTAAAACCAAACCAGTGACATTTTTAGAAAACTTGTCGTTGTCGTACTATATTTCACAAAAATTTTTACTACGGAGCACTTTGCACGAAAAACTAAGTAATATATTAAAGGAAGTGATTCACACTTGATCGATGAACAATTTGAATATATATAGATTTGATTATTAATCCAATGTAGATCTTTGCGCTTTTATTAAAATTCAGATTTTTCCCATGCACAGCGCCTGCCTCGTGGACGTCTTTTAAAAATAAATAATTCTTTCTTGCGCAATTTGTAAATCATCCACGTTTCAAATTTGGTGTCAATCTACACGTCTGTTTTCGTTACAGAATGATATGTGGCAGAAGCCTTTAATTAAAAAATATGGATTTTCAGACTCGAAAACCAACTTGCACACTAAAAATCGCCTTCTTGAAGTAATTTGGAACGGTGTGATGCTTAAAAATGTTTCCCCGCCACTTGCGATTAAAGTTGAGAATTTCGTAAAATCCCGTCAATGTTCATATTGCATATACATAACCAACATCCACACACCAAAACTCACCATATTGAGGTAATTTGAAGTAGAGTAAAGCTTAAAAATGTGTTTGCCTTTCAATCCCCTCACCCCAAAAAGCGTAAAGGTGTAGTTTCGCAAAATAGTTTTATAGTGAGTATTGGGTACACATAACTAACCCACACATCAAAAATTGCCTTAATGAGATAGTTTGGAAGCAGACTTATGCTTTAAAATGTGTTTCTCTCTTTCACAGGAAAAGGGAGTATTTCTCAAAATTCCTTTATAGTAAGTTTTGGGCACACATAAACAACCTCTCACATCAAAAATCTCTTTCTTGAGAAAATAGGAAGATTTAAGCTTGGAAATAATTTTTTGAAATCCCACCACCAAAAGTAAATGGGTAAATTCTTCAAAATATATCTCTCCATGTGCAATTTTTTGTAATTTGGAGCCGAGTTATGCTCACAAACATGTTTTTACCACCTGCTCCCTCCCCATGTTTTATTACTGACTAAACTTTAAAATAATTTGAATAACTAGTTGCCCAGTATATTGTACAATTTTATGGATTCTCCTATCAGTATTATAATGGTAACCTTCTTCAAAAATTTCGAGTTTAAATTTGTATTTAAATTATGCAGGGTAAACACAAATAATGACCCTGATTTTACACCATTCTTACACTTTTATGATTGCCTTGATTTAGATTTCTTTTTGTAGATACGTTGGACCAGTCAAAGTACTTCTTGATGTCTGAAATTAATATACAGGTACAACACACCCTTTTGCTTCATTACTTCGTAAAAAAAAAAAAAAAAAAAAAAATGTAATGCAGTAGTCTTTACGAAATCGACGAAAACGGTACAACAAAAGTTTCGGATGCATTATGGTTGGTTGTAGGATTTTTAAGGCCGATTGACTCTAGGGTTCTAAGCCTTTAAGCAGAATGCCCTCTGTGGAGAATCTTTCTAAGTGGATACAATATGGAAAAGAACCAGCAAATGCGAAGTTCTAAAAAAATTTTTTTTTTATCTTTCCATCTTTAAATTCCTAAACGTTTTGCATTTTTATTTCTAAAAATTTTTGCATGGAAATTTTCATCAACTACTCACCTAGTGGTTGTTTACCGAGTTTAAAACTTACGTTGTAACAGCAGCAGCCCCCGCAATAATACACATGTATATTAATTAAAAATGTAAAAAAAAAAAAAAAAAAAAAAAAAAAAAAATTAATAATGATTGGTCAATTTTTAAAGAGTGCTGTAAAATCAGGGTAATCCTTTGTGTCAAACCTGTATAATGCTCAATTCAAAAAGGCTAATTATGATTGTATTGGTATTATTCTTGATTATCTCTACAATGTTATAAATATGTCTGTTCTTATGTTACGTGTTACACATTTATATTTTGCTATACTATATATTAGGTCTTTGCATAAATTCGTGCGGTTTTTTATTGCTTCATTTCATAAAAATACATCAAATCAAATGACAATTTTTTATCAAAATACTCTCCATTACTTTCTACAACCTTTTCCCATTTTTCCGGTAACAAATGTATACCACGGCGATAGAAGCTCTCGTCTTTGGAGGCAATAAAATGATCCGCGTCCGCACGAACTTTTGCAACGACCTAATATTTTATTATGGTAATAAGTATCTTGAAATACTAAATGATAAAAGGTGTGGTTTCGATAATTATTTTTACAAATCAATTTCAAATAAAAATTTAAACTTTGAAGATTTTTTTTTAACGCTCTTTTAGTTTTTTAATGAATATCTTTTATACTTGTACATTTTTAGATCAATTGTTTAAACATTTTAAAATAAAAACAACTACGAAAATACAACAATAAACCATTTATCTAAAACGAATTGTTTTTTCATGATGACTTTCGACATCACTGTATAATCCGTTTAAGGTAAGAAAATAAAATCTATCGATATAAAAGGAGTTCGCTTTTTAAAGATGACATTTAACATTATATAATAATCCGTTTATGAGAAAGAAACGGAAGAAAAATTTAGGACATTTCAATTTTCTTGCGTTCTTTTATACATGAGCACGTTATATTACAGCAAGATTTTGATTTCAGCATTACATTTCATCTTAGATTGTCTATTTAATACTAGTTGGATTATTACTTTTTTCTATATTCATACATAACGTATTAGATTCATAAAAATATTCGAATATGAGTTTCTGATGGATTTTGAGAGGACCAGAACGCAATTTAAACATCTTCAGAAAATGTTTGTGTGTCTGGATATGTGCGACAAAACTTTTGTCACATAATTTCATACAAATTTATTAATTTTCCCTTGACAAAAATTTGTGCCTATTGTTGCAAATCGTCCAATTGTCATAATGTGATCTCTATCATTTAAATAAAGGCTATTCAATAATAAGAATATATATATAACTAGCAAGCTTTGCCCGCTTTGCTGGACATTAAACTTAAATGAGTTGTCAAAATACCATATCTATATTAATAACATAAGTTCTCGCTGTGATTGGTACAGGTTTTCTCGCTCGCAAAGTGAGGAGTCTGGGTCTCCACTGTCTTCGGCACAACTTACCCACTTCTTACTTCCCCTTCCTTAGCGGGTGAGTTCGAAGTTTTGCAAAATCACACTAATGTACATAATGCGTACACTTAATCAATATCCGCACACCAAAATTCGCCATTCTAAGATAATTCAAAGCGAATTCAAACGGAAAGACATGTTTTTACACATGTTTATTGGGAACAACTTCAGTATAACCCCACAACGATATTTGGCGATTTTTTTGTTGGCGATTATGGCTAAATCATAAATCTAAAAATCATAAATCATATATGATAAATGATAAAATCATAATCTAAATCAGAAATCATAAAACATAAAATCATAAATCAAAAATAAACAACATATTAGGCTGCCATATTATATCGCAAACAGTCCAGAACAACATCGTTATCCTTCAAAACTGCGCCAAAGAAAAATCGCCAAATTCAGCTGTGGGGTTATACTGAAGTTATACCGTTTATTGCCCTCCGACTCCGAGAAGGGGGGGGGGGATTTCGAATTTCGTGAAATCCAGTTACAATAAGTGCCGGATGCAAACAAACAATTTACGCACCAAATTTCGTGACCACAGAAGTCTTTAATAGAAAATATTATAAATAAATAAATACAAAACGCACAGGCTATCTCAATTGTGGCAATATTGGCTATCTCAATTGTGCAGTTAAAGATCTTGGCGAGAAACGTCCAAGCTACTTTGGTTCCGAATTTCAAATTGTGCCAAAGGGATCCAATACTAAAGCTGTTCCATACACAAAATAAATAAATAAATAAAGTAAAATAATAAAATAAAATAAAAACTCTTCTCTGATATTTACAAAATAAAAATAAAAAATCTTGATAAAATCCAAATTATAATCATTTACAATTAAGAGGAGAACATAAAAAAAAAACCTCATAAGGTACATAATAACAACAAAAAATTTTGTTTTACTGCAGGAAAGAAAAGTACTGCTTAATTAAATAAAAATATTAAACTAATGCCAAATATCTCCATGAAAATATTTATCCACGTGCAAATTTCTCATTTAAAAAAAAATCACCAACTTTTGTAGGTATTTTTCTCTCTAATTTTTATTATTCACGTGAAATTAAAAATATTTCATTTTATTTCTGGAAAATAAAAAAATATATAAATGCCTATATATAAATATAAAACCTTTTACCGAATCTGGGTTAAAAACGGAAAAAGGGTAAAATAAATTAGAAATATCAGACCTATATTTATAAATTTGATACCAAATGAAAGGGGCGATTTTTCTGAATCCAGGGGTGCTAACAGTTTTTCGATGCGACAATTAGATTTAAAAAAAAAATAACTAAAGTATGAAATTTAAGTGGCAACGGAAAAACGTAAAAAGGGAAAAATAAATTAGAAGAATCAGACCTATCGTTACAAATTCAGTACCAAATGAAAGTGGTGATTTTTCTGAATCTTAGGGTGTAAACAGTTTTTCGATATGAAAATTAGATTTTTTAAAATTAACTAAAGTATGAAACTTAGATGGCAACACTTCATTTCAATCTTTTCATAATTTGTAGTGCGAATCACGTGAATAAAAAAGTCTTTGACTTAAAAATTTATTTTTATATTTTATTTTTCCATTCAAAGCGTTTTAGTGAAAAAATATTTATGTCGCATGCGCAATCATTTTTTACACACAATTTAAACACTAATCATAATTTTGAAAATTTCTATAGATATAATTTCAAGTTGGGTGAAGACCTAAGTTTCTGCCAAGCGCCGTTGAATTCCGTCCAGCCGTTCTCGAGTGATGCCCGGACAAACGTGTTTTAGACTTTTACCCCCCAGGGGGGAACGGGGAGGAATTTCTGAAAAGTTGATAGATATAATTTTAAGTTGCGTGAAGACCTAAATTCCTGCCAAGCGTCGTTGAATTCCGTCCAGCCGTTCTCAAGTGATGCCCGGACAAAAAAAGCGACATTCGGACACGATGACACACACACAGACACACACACACACAGGCAAAATTTTCTGAAGTCATTTTTGGCTTTCATGGGGTGTGAAACGTGAAGATATCGCAAAATTTTTCGATTCCGACAAATTTACAGACAAAACTCTGATTTTATTAATATATATATATATATATATATATACATAAATTGATGGACAAAATTAAGAGATGGAGCTGTTATTTAGGAAAATGCGGTGTTTCATCTCTTAATTTTGTCCACCAGTATATATAAAGAATAAAATCAGGCTTAAAGTTTCGAATTTAATACCTGCTTAAAAATAAGCATGAATATTCTTCTCTTATATTAAACGAATAAATTTTATATTAAACGTGATTCTTATTTATATTTGTTATGGGGATCTCGAGAACGGCTCTAAGGATTTCGATGGAAACTTTGGAGTTAGAGGATTTTCTGGTCGAAAAAACGATTGGTCGAAACCTCCTCTTCAGAAAAACTTGTGTTTGTTCATAACCCCTTTATTGGTTTAGGTGCAACATCTAGAAAAAAATGGGTTTATTTGGACATGGATGCATCGATTTTAATGAAAGTTTTTTTTGTTGTTGTTGTTTTTTGTCAGCCAAATCCAGCAGATCGGACATAGCCTCATCTGCTGGAAAATTCGCATTCGTTGTTAACCCTTTATCTGCCAATTGCAACGTATGGCAAAAATTGGGTTTACCCGGAAAAGGATAAAACGATGTTAATGAAAGTTTGAGTTTAAGTGTTTTTATGGAGTTAAATCAATTGGACAAATCGCCATCTTCAGGAAAATTTGCATTCGCTGTTAGCCATTTATCGGCCAGTTGGAACACATGGCAGATACTGGCTTTACTTAAAAATGAATATAACTATTTCGATGAAAATTTGGGGTTGAATGTTTTTTGAAGAGATAAATCGATTAGACATATTTTCATCGTCAGGAAAATTCCCGTTCGCTGTTAATCCTTTATCGGCCAGTTGCACCATGTGTCAGAAATTGGGTTTACTCGGTAATGAATATAATGATTCTGTTGAAAGAGTCTTTTTTGGGGCGCAGGAATTGTGTTTATTTGGAAATGAATACAACGGTTTTGATGAAAATTTTTAGTTAAGAAAAATTATGGTTGAAAACTAATTAGACTTATCCTTATTTTCAGGAAATCTTGCGTTCGCTGTTAACCCTTTATCCGTCGGTTGCAGAATGTGACAGAAATCATGTTTACTTTGATATAAAGAAAACGATTTTTAATGAAAGGTTGGGCTTAAGGGTGTTTTGAAGTAAAAAGTCTGTTTTCATTCTCATATTAGGAAAATTCGCGTTTGCTTTTAACCCTTTATCTTCCTGTTACAAAATATGTGTTTTTTGGGGCACAGAATCGATTAGACGTTTTCTCACAATCGGGAAGATTCCCGTTCTCTGTTAACCCTTTAATAGTCGATTGAAAATTACTGCAGAAATTGGGTTTACTCGGAAATGGATGTAATAATTTTGAAGAAAATTTTGAATTAAGTTTTTTGAAGGGTACAAAATCAGTTATACATATTCTCATTTTCAGGACAATTCGTGTTTACTGTTTTAACTGCCATTTGCTAAATATGGCAGACATTTGTTTCCTCGAAAATAGATATAACGATTTTGATGAACGTTTGATGTTAAGTATAATCGATGTTTTACTCCAAAAAACACTTATCTTCATAAAAATTGGGGTTTACTGTTAACCTTTTATCTGTTAGTTACAAAATATGACAGAAACTGATTTTATTTGGAAATGGATATAATGATTTTGATGAACATTTTTAGTTAAGAAATATTTGGAATGAAAATTAATTAGACTTATCCTTATTTCCGGAAAATCTTGCGTTCATTGTTAACCCTTTTTCTGCCGGTTGCAAAATATGGCAGAAATCGAGTTTACTTCGATATAAACAAAATGATTTTTAATGAAAGGTTGTGTTTAAGGGTGTTTTAAAGGGAAAAATCTATTAATTTCACTTTTATGTTAGGAAAATTCGCGTTTGCATTTAACCCTTTATCCATGGGCGAGGCCTGGTTCAGAAAACTATGGAAGCGCCAAAGCGAAGCGCTTCTAAAAGCAGAGAAAGAATAAATTCAGTCTTTTGACGAGGTGACGTTACTTGATTGCTTTTTAAACATCTTAAATAGGGGAAGCGCTGCTTCCATCGCTTCCATGGATGCTTCGCTACTGCCTTTATCTCCCTGAGGCAAAATATGGCAAAAATATGGTTTATTCGGAAATAGATAAGATTTTCAGGAAAGACGTTAATGTTTCTACATGGGGTAAAAAAATCGATTGGACTAATCGTTATCTTCAGGAAAATTCGCATTCGCTGCTAACCCATCAGCTACCTGTTTAAAAATATAAAAGAATTTAGTGAAATTTTATTTTTCCGACTGAGTGAAAATAATGCCTGGACCGGGAGTCGAACCCCGGATCTTTGACTTACAAGGTCATGGCTCTACCAATTGAGCTATCCAGGCCGACACCCCGGTCAGCATTAGTCACTCAGACAGCCTTTAGGCAGAAACATCTCTGGTCTATCATGTAGATAGCTCGACCTCAATTTCTTTCCCTGTTCGATAATTTTATGATCATGAATTTGATTTGAAGAATCAAAAATAATTAATTTAACACCTGAAAACCAAAAAATATAAAGTTAAAAAAATAACATTAATAATAGATTAGAAAAATATAAGATATGTAATGCATAATTTCAGTAGAAAATCCCCCCCCCCAAAAAAAAAAAAAAAAAAAATGTTTCCCTTGTCGCAAATGTCCATGTTTTAGAATTTTTCAATTCTGTAAGCCCTCAGAAGATATTTAACGGTTAAATAATCCCCCCCCCCCCCAAAAAAAAAAAAAAAAATCAAATTTATAGCCATAAAATCACCGAAAAATGATAAAAAATAGGAGACCATTCCTAAGAAACGGTGGGTGATAGGGCAAAATGAGCATCCTATTCGGATTCAGGAGGTCATTTTACATAAGAATATGCTGTAATGGTGTCAGAGGTAATTTTCATGCCGAGCAGCGTAATTAGCCTTAACCCATACATCAATTTTTTATTCTATAAAAATAGCACCGCTTCTGTCCGAAATGTTCCGTTCTCGAAGCTGGTAGCCGCGTTTAAATCCAGGTAGTGCTTGTCAACCTAACCATCCGGAATTTTTCGCAGTTTGCTCCGTAACGTGGGTGGATATAGGCTAGGACCTCTTATAAAGACTCCCCACGTAGGGCACTAGACAGGTCACTAGCGCAGACAGTTGACTTTAATCTCTACGCCAACACTTTGAAGTTTATACACGAGCGATGCCGGGTTCGATATCTGGTTAAATCGTCGACTTAGCCGTTTGGATTTTTCGAATATTTTTTCTGAAATTCGCGTGAATGTAAGCTAAGACTCCTTAGAAACACTCCTCTCCTCTCATACACACAGAATGTCGCCCTAAAGCTAAGGTAACCATATTTTCAAACACTAGTTTGAGAACAAATTATGTACTGTCCCCGAATCGGAGTAATTTTCGAGGACACTGAAAACTGTTTTGGAATTTTTTAGAGGACATAACAGATTAATACCTACAGTCGGTAACAAAAGTCTCAGAACACTAGGAAAAATTCCTATGTAAAAAAAGTACACTAATTTAAATGATTAATTAAAGCGTTTAATATGGTTTTTAATTAACACACTTTTATTAACTTGATATGATGTAACTATTAATGTATGTAATGGAATTATACAATTCAATTTTCGGCAACTTCTTGGCGTTCGAAGGACCTGAAATTTTGTACACGACTTTATAATCTATGACATACTATATACAAGTGTTTCCAGGCACTTTTCCCATCAGAGGGGCAAACAAAAATTTATACTTATACAAAACTATCGTGTGTGACACAGGATTTGGATGTATTTGTACAACGTCGAGTGGAAACAATTATTTTTTTTTTTCATACAGATTTAAAAGTACGTAATAGTTTTCTAAAACCTTTATTAGTTCACTTTTCAGTAAAAGAGTGTTCTTAAGGGTTACATGCAAACGTAAAGCTTGCAATTTAGATGACGTAAATTTCGCAAGTTTTTTGCAAATACAGTCGGCAGTAAAAGTATCCGAGCACTAGCAAAAATTCCTATGTAAAAAAATTACACTTAATTCAGTTTTGTTAAATAAATCCTTGTCGAATCTTGTTCTTAGTCAGTCTAAAAACAGGATTCGACAAGGATTTATTTAACAAAACTGTATTAAGTGTACTTTTTTTATATAGGAATTTTTGCTAGTGTTCGGAGACTTTTGTTACCGACTGTATATGGATTATTTAAAAAAAAAAAAAAAAAAAAAAAAAAAAAAAAAAAAGTTTATTTATACATTACAAGTCTAACTTATACGTCACGAAATGCACTGAAATACTCTTTTCTATCAAAAATATTTGAGCCTAAAGTGTATTTATGCAAACTAAAATATTCCAGCATTATCAAAATAGTTGAACCTGTAGAATGCATTTACATTTATTATAATGGGAGAGAACACAAAATATGAGCATTTCAATGTAATCTTCAGAATCCTCACTCCCAGAAATGCAAAAAATATTCCCGATATGTAAGAAAGAGAAAAAAAAAAAAAAAAAAAAAAAAAACCTATTTTTTTTTTTTTTTTTTCCTATCAGTGCTTTTATATGGTGGTCATATAACCGCTATTTTTGTCAAAATTCCATTAAATAAATTTTATTTTTTATTTCACACATATCGGGCAAGCTAGAATTCATATGCTGATGATCAGTGCATGATTCATGCACTGCTCATGAATTCGACAATGTTTACTTGAAAATTTTGTTGATTCTCATGCTTATGAAATTACTTGTACATTTGACCACTATTTTCAGAGGAATAGGTAAAAATGTTTAAATTAGGATATTTAGAATCCTCAAGTAGTCAAAGAATTTTTGGTGACAAAACATACAAATGGGCAAAAATCAGGGACAGTCCTTGAATTTCGATCACCTTACTAACAAGGGAAGTATGAATCAGTAAAATTGCTATAACCAAACCAACCTTAAATTAAAGAGCATTGTCGAAGACATTGGGTACCGTACAAATTTGCTGCAACAACTCCCATGGGGGTGAGAAATGCCCTCTATTAGTTTTAGTTATTTCTATGAAAGCCAGCGAGCTTCGCCCGCTAGCGGGTCAGTATTTTTAAATGAATAACTATAATGAATGAATTCTTAAAATTGCATCTTATCACTCATTAACATTACTCTTAAGAAAAGAGAAAAAAAATCAATTGTGATCCGGTAAAAACTCACACCGGGTCCCCACTGCCTTCGGCAGCATAGACCCGTGCGCTGCGCGCGCGTATTCCTTCACTATCCTTATGACTTTTCAAAATTCTACGTTATTACTTGTAAACTTTCATACTTAAGAAAAGGAATTAAAAAAAAGAAATCATTTAGCATCGGGTAAAAACTCACATCGGGTCCTCACTGCCTTCGGCAGCGCTGACCCATGCGCGCTGTGCGCGCACGTATTCCTTCTCAAGTCAAACTTTTATTCTTAAGAAAAGAAAATTTAAAAAATCCTTTGTAATCAGGTAAAAAGTCGAACCCAAAGCCTTCGGCTACGAAGTCACGTGCGAGCCGCGCACTGGTTAAGGGATAAGCGCGCTGCGCGCGCCTATTCCTTCCCCACCCTTCCAGCCCCTCTTAATTAACCTACATATACCAATTTTGAACGGTTTAACTTAATAAGCTCAGATGCAAAAGAGAACCTAATCAGGAGACCCCAGAACGTGCAAATGGGGTGAAATCTCGATTTCCACGTAATCAACTGTTCGATTTCAAATCAACAAAGCTTTTAAATGATGTATCACCTATGAAATTATTTTAATTAGTAGCTGAGATACAAAAGAAAACCGATTCAGGACACCTGAAAACGTGTAAATCAGGTGAAATCTCGAATTACACATTCGATAATATAAAAGTACTTTAAAATATGTTTCGAATGACGTTTAAAAAAAAAATAATAATCATGATTAGAATTTGAAATATTGAAATTTTAAAATAAGCGCCATCTGGCGGAGGAAAATTTCTGTAATGTACTGGTCGATTCCAAGTCAACAAAGCTTTCAAATGCTGTATTACTTACGTAATTGTTTTAATTAGTAGTTGAGATACAAAAGGAAACCTAATCAGGACACCTCAAAACGTGTAAGTCAGGTGAAATCTCAAATTCCACATTCGATAATTTTAAAGTACTTTAAAATATCTTTCAAGTGATGCATTAAAAAAAAAGTAATCATAATTAGAATCTGAAATATTGAAATTTTAAAATATTACAGCGCCATCTGGCGGTAAAAATTTCTGTGATCTACTGTTCAATTCCAAATCAACAAAGCTTTCAAATGATGTATTACTTATGAAATTCTTTTAATTAGTAGCTGAGATATAAAAGAAAACCTAATCCATGTAAATCAGGTGAAATGTCGAATCCCACAAACCTAATCAGGAGACCTCAAAACGTGTAAGTCAGGTGAAATGTCGAATTCCACTTTGGATAATATAAAAGTACTTTAAAATATCTTTCGAATGACGTATTAAAAAAAATAATAATCATAATTTGAATCTGAAATATTGAAATTTTGAAATATTACAGCGCTATGACATGATACCTCAAAACGTGTAAGTCAGGTGAAAATCGAAATCCATTACATAAGGTAATCGGTTAAGGGAAGTAAATAGAAAAAGAAATATTTTTACCTTAAGTAATTAGAATCTGAAATATTGAAATTTTAAAATATTACAGCACCATGACACCTCAAAACGTGTAAGTCAGATCAAATTTCGAATTCCATTACCTACGATAGTCGGTTGGTTGGTTGGTGTCGTGTCCAATTGAAGTCAAATCAAATCATTCCATGTGCCAAATTTACGGCCTTGGCAATGTCCACAATTTTGTCACTGTAGAGATTTCCCTGAAAGGGAAATTCGTCAAAGGCCTGTAAGCTTCTTATGATGGCCGGGCAGTTGAAAATGTGTTCTGGGGTGAGTTCCTCCTCCAGGCAGTTCCTACATGATTTGTAAGTTCTGGTGCCATCTATAATATTAAAACACAAAGCATATTCTTTAAGACCAAAATCGCACGATCTGGGCATGAGCGAGAAAATTTTGAACCAATTGGGAGCGGGTATATTCTTTTTTTTTTTAATGCAGAATACCGATGATAGATGAAGCAGACGATATTAATATTGATATGTCTATGGCAAACGCCTAATTAAAGCTCATTAACGCGTAATTAACGTTAATATTACTCCGTGGCTCAATCATAAAAATAATTCACACGATTAATTCATATTTTCCAAGGAAGTATACCTATTAAAAACAAAGCAATTCGCGAATACGTATCGGCATCGGTTATCTTCGTATTCATTTTCGCTCGCCGAAACTTTCTGTACGCTGAATGTGGCGCCATCTGTTGCCATGTCAATATATTATAACGTATTCTTAATTTTTTTTTTTTTTTCCATTTCTTAGGGGAAAAAAAAAAAAAAAAAAAAAAAAAAAAAATCTTTTAAAATTAACAAATTATCAAAGTTTATTGTTCTTTAAAAGTTAACTTTCAACAGTTGAAAACTTTGTTTAGAAAAGATGGAGATAAATATTTAAAATCAATCAAATCATTATTTTATTTTATATATTTATTTAATTATTATTTATCTAATTATTATAATTTCTGATATTTCATTTCGATGCTGTATTAGAGTAAAAATAATTTGAAAAGAATAACATTAAAATATTGATATTTTATACGAGTAAAAATTTATTTATTTATTTTTAACAGTATACTTTTGTTGAAATATACTATTTTGATAGAATAAAGTGTTAGAATACTATTCCAGTAAAAACAAATTTTAACTTTATTCCGATTTGCAGTTTATTTTTAGAATACAATAAGTTAATATTTTGAATTATATAAAAGTGGTTTTACAAATACGGGGAATTGGGCAAGGGGTTTTAAATCGGTTAAAAGCAATGTGAAATATTAAAGCAGGGGTGTTTTAAACTTTATGGCGTGAAGAGATTTTAGTTACGCATCATCCGTCAAATTTTGACGGGTATTAACTAGTCTGTATTTATTGTCATTCCACCAAAGTGTTGGGTTCTAAGTCTGGAGATAAACCCTCGGGGGAACCTGTAGCCCCTAGAGGGCGCGTCCCTAGGTGGCGGATCGGGGAATGCCTCACTCCAGTGGGTGGTAGAAGGGAAATAAAATACCTTCCGCGGACCAAAAGGTAGAAGTCCAACCTCTTCGAGGCAATGGCACACATTTTTCCACGATAGTCGGAACTGGTAGATAGAAACTGGCGAGATATACTGTCGAGAGATATACTGCAAAAATAAATTTTATTTAATAAAATTTAATTTGCATTTGAAATGTAAATCTTTTGTTTATTGACCGAAATCGATGAAATTATAACTGCAAGTATGTTTTGTGGTGTTAAGATTGTATGCTAAGTGTCGTGTGCGAAAGTGAAAAATTGAAGAATATTGAAATTTGCAATTTTTATTCCCAGTACAAAAAACTTGACCTCATTAAATACCAGATGTTTTCCTTTCCGTTCAAGACTGTAAACGATCGTCTGCCAAGTTAAAATTCTTGTGATTTTTTGCCACCATTTTTTTTTTTTAGTTTAATTAATTTTAAAAAATCAAATTGTCCGATCGATAAGCCGTTTAAACCATCGTATTGAGAAAAATCGGCCCTTTCATTTGATACCTTATTTGTAACGACACGACTGATATTTTTAATTTATTTTCCACTTTTTTCGTAAGAATGTCTCTTTTTAAGCAATTAGCCATGAATTCTCGGTCATTTTTCGATTGACATAGGTCGACGTTTTAATTAATATCTCCACTAATAAGGGTCGCATCGCTTAGCGAATTATCTAGACGTCGAGATGAAGAAATTCTGCGTCTGTCGATACTGGTTTCGAGGCGCTGCGACCTTTAGCGCCGGAGCTTTAGTCACACAAGGCATTTCTCACAGACAGAAAGACAGATGCGTACAGATTTTAAAAATATAAGGATTAGTAACAGTAATTTTTCAGCAATTTACTATAACTAAAAGCAATATATACTCAAGGGATGATTGTGCCATAATTGTAATCCGATGATAGAAGTGTTTAGGAAGTGACGGGTCAAGATTTTTCATTTGAATACTACATTCATTCAAATCTTCTTGTAAAAAATTTAAAGAATGCAGATGATGTGGTGACTAAAGAGAGGGTTCATAAATTGGTTTGTGGGTGTACAGTCAGTTTTTTAAGCATTAGGGCTCTACTGGATGATCTTAGGCCTGAGTGGGGAACCTCCGTGATAGCCTTTCTAAGAGCTCTTCGGCCACATTCACGTCAGTCTCCAACAAAGCTACGGAAAACTCCAAATGACTTGCTGATGGATATGATCTTGCCTCGAACCCATCTACTAGAATCGTGAGAAGAGCAGAACCTCGGTCACTGCTGGGGACAAATTAGATATGAACATCCATACCTAAACTGGGATTGTAACTTTGCACTTGGTAAGGCCAGAGCGCTAACTATGAGTAGGGAGAAGGAGAAATTTCATTTTGAAATATGAACAGGTTAAAATCTTCTGACTTTAAGAAACGAACAGTTTTCGTCACCCACAGACAAATTTTTATTTCTCGACTACCTGTAGAATTTATGGCTGATGCTAAGGGATGTTAGACAAATTATTTTTAGCTAAATAAACTCAAGTATCTGGAAAACAAATAAATTTATTTGTTAAGGAAACCCAATTTAGGATCTGTTATAGTAAAATATTTTATTCATGAGAAAAGTAAAAAATCTCAATAATTTTTTTCTTCTTCCATAATTGTAAGCCCCTATACCGCATATATTTTCCGATTTTTGTAATCAAATCATTAAGTTCATGTACCCTTCACTCATTTTATTTCATCTTATTCTTTGTCTATTTTTTTATTTATTTTTTAAGGAAAATTCTTTCAACAAAATATTCTCTAATGAAATAGATATTCAAAATTTCATATAAATAATTAACAAACAAGGGGGAAAAAAGTTAGCTTTTTTGCGTAATGATAGTTCATCCAGTGAATTTATATTTGATTTTTTGCTTCTTCTGATTCTTATACAATATAATATCTATTCAGCTACTAATTCTGCCTAAAAATGTAGAAAGTTATTAAATTATGCCCCTTTCTAATTTACTGAAAACTTGTCGAATTTCATTTGTTGCATTGTAGAAGTTCAAGTGGTGGTGGTGTAGATATTAAAGCCGATTGACTACATGAGAATCGTAGGTCTAGGTGGATTGCCCACTGCGTGCGTACGGGTCTTTCAAATAGGTCCAAGCGTGTATTTGTGTGAGAAATTCGAAGAAAACCACGAAAAACGCAGAACGGCTAGACGGGCTAGGACTCCTTAGAAAGAACCCCATGGCCCATGGAGAGTATTTCCTCTTAGGCTCAGGTCCCTAGTGCATACAACTAGAACCGGAACACCAATACTGCACCGAATGGCTTAGCTGACGAGCGGAGATTGAAGCCACTACTTTCCGTCTAGCAACTTCCAGAGTGGAGTCTCTCGTCCACTGGTAGCCCTGTAGAAATTAAAATTTATGTGATCGTAGTGTAGGTTTAATTTTATGGAAACAGGCAGTTTTTATAATTGTACTTAACATATTGCTTTGAAGAATTAAAAAAAAAAAAAGTTAAAGAACGCGAGTGAGAGTATGATAATAATAATAAAATGAATGTTTAATTTCCCGAAAATAAAACTTTTTTTTTTCTTTCTATATATAATTTATTATTTTTATATGCATAAATTTTTAATTGTTTTACTTGTTTTAATTCAGAAATTGTTACTTTGACTGGAACTATTTTTGACAAATACTTTTCTCATTGTGTTTTCAAATTAAAAGAAATGAGATTTCAAAACAGATTTAGATCATTCATTACAGCTTTTACGTTCCATAAAAAATTAAAGTTCTTTAATAATTTGAATTTGTGTTTGTTATTAATCTCGTGTAGGCCTTTTTCTCGCCTCCTCATCATATTTTAAAATAAATAAATAAATGAAGATTGTATAACACATTTAAATGATTATTATACCTGTAATATATTACGAAAATGTAAATTGTCTCTAAAACATGTCTCTATATTGTGACTATTTTTGCCATAGTATAGTATAAAAAAATAATAATTAATATTTTTAAAATTAAATGTGTGTCTGACATAAATACATACTTCCTAATGCTCCAATTGTTATCCTATTACATAGTGCTGCCATCTATATTCCAACACTAGACATATTAATTATATTGAGATTTTTACTGTTTGCATAGTGCTGCCATCTGTTTAATAAAATTTTATAAATGAACTTGGAAGTTTATATATAATATATTTTAATCGCTGGAAATTTTCATATCTTATATATTATAATTTGTTACTTTATTTTACATTAATTAATTAATAAAATAATTTCTTTTTAATTTTAAACTAACAATAAAGAATTAATGTTTCTTACATGTTTCGACAAAATATCCTTTCGATACAATTGTTGAATTATAATAAAATCAATTACAATATTTAACATTATGCTGCATTCAAGTATTAGCAATTATCAATGTTTAGGAGCACAATAGATTCTTTTACTTTCTCTTACCCATATATATGATAGAGAAAGTATTGTTTTAGGGCTAAATATTCAAAATCGAGATTTTGTTATATTTATACTTTTTGAGGTCCCTGAATCAGAAAAATATGTTTTTAGCAGTCTGTGTGTCTGTTATGAGCATATCTCAAAAACAAATAGTAACAGGAAGACCAGACTAGTTGTATCATATATGTACATTTGTATCATATAAAGATGCTATGCTAAACCTTTCGTTGAGATCAAGAAAATGGTTCGTGCATAGAGACATCCACGAGAATTCATATACATTACATCTGTGGGTGAAATTTCTGATGTTCAGTGTAACATCTATAGGCTGCCCTAAACAAAATAGAATAAACATATTTTTTATACGCAAAAAAAGAATGTTTTGTGTAGATTGTGCTATGGAAATCATTCATCATTCATTTACAGGACAAGGCTACCCAAAGTTATATTGGGGCTATGCTTGGAAGTTGCTAGAAGAGTATTTCATTATGTGTTATGTGTTTTTCATACAAGATTAAATTTAAATACAGAGTGCGATGTGTATATAGTTTATGGACAAAATACACAGCTACCCAAAACTGAGTTTTTTTTTTTTTTCTGTTGATTGTAAGCGCTTTACTACATTTTACTATATCGACGAACATTGCTCAGGAAGGAAAATTAATCTCTCATGCCTATACTGTAAATAAAGTATTTTTTTGAAGTTCTATTTTCATTTCTGTTTTTTTTTGTATAATTACATGTTTTGAGGTTCCCTAGATAAGAAAGTCCAGTTCTTAATGGTTGATGTGTATGCATATCAATTATCAATATAACTTAAAAACAAATAACTGCAGGAAATTCCAATTTTGTATTATGAAGATGGAAGGGTAAGTGCACCAGTGATTGACACTTCTAGTCATCAGAAAATATTTTTAGAAATCTTAAGTTAGTACATATGGTATGAAAGACATGTTAAAATATATACATTTAATAACAATTATTATTTTTTTTATGAATTTTTATTTGACACCCATTCAATGTTCCAGTAATTGACACTGCAGGTTTATCATTTTATCAGTAATTGGCACTCCATGTTCCAGTTTTTGACACTGCTGGTTATTCATTTTACCAGTTATTAGCACCCTATACTCCAGTGTTTGAGATAAAATGTTAAAATTCTTATATGTAAAATATATGATTTTATTATTTTTCTTATTTATTAATTATTTCGGGATAGATGTCAATTACTGGAGCATGCCAATCACTAGAGCACCTACCCTATGTGGTTGCCACTTTAACAGTTGATGACAATTGGCAAGTTTGAAGGCAAATTAATAACAAACTTACATCTTATTTATTTAAAAAAATAACAATAATTAAGGTACTACTATTAAATGGGTGGTTTAGGCGGTAGTCCCTCCTCCCTCCCTCACACAGAATTACATGTCAAATAAAAATGTCTGTAAACATAATTTAGATCATTTTTAAAGAGCATTAAACTCGATTATCTTACCTTATTAAATTTACGTCTTAATCTGCAATCCGTCTTTATAATATTGAAATGAGTATCACACCAGATTATATTACTTCGATTATCCAACTACCACAGGTAATGGGAGAATTGTATTCGGTCTAAAAATTGAATATCGAGTTTTCATCTGATTTACATGTTTTAAGGTGGTCTGAATTCTGAATAAAAATAAATTGTTTTTAGCCATAAACTAGTGTGTATGTGTAGTGTATATTATGTATGTTTTGTGGGGAATGGTCTGGCTATCATATCTCCGAAACTAATAAAGACAGAACGTCGAAATTTCAGAATTGACACAGTTCTTGTGTACAGATGAATTTTCCAAATTAAGGTGAAAATTGGAAAACCTGAAGTAGGACATTCGAAACCGGAAGTGGGACTGTAAATTCGTATTACAAAAATGGCTCTGACGATTTTCTTAAAAGATGCTGTATAAACACCGTATTAGATGTCATTTCGTACGTACTAGTTGGTTTTTTCAGGAAAATTGAAAGGCGTCCTGTATAAGTAGGTGAATTTTAGGGTCTCGCTAGTTCGTTCTTTAAAAAAGGATGTACGGATTTTTTTTTTTTTTTTTTTTTTTTTTTTTTCTCAAACGAGCCGTTATACATATTAGATATCTTTTCTTATGAAATTGTTTTCTTTTTCAGTTAACAATTGAGTTTATGGAGATTTGGTGAAAGTCGGTATGTCAAAAATGGTTCTAACAATTTTCTTTAAAACTGTTTCATAAACCTCCTTATAGATATTCTTTCGCGTGTATTAGGTAATTATTACGAAAAAATTGGTAGTTATCCTGATTAGGTAACTGAGTTATAGATTTTGGGTATTGGTGTTTAAAAAAAAAAACAGCTCTAACGATTTTTTATTAGCTCTTTATATATATATATATATATATATATATATATATATATATATATATATAGGGGAGATCCGTGTACCTAGGGCCGCTTTTTTTCAATGCCCCAAAACAGAGCCCTCGACCTGTTTAAAGTTATCAAGCTGATATGTACATATCTTTAGGACTAATTACTTCCAGTTGGGATTAATATAAATACCTAAAATAATAAATTCCGACAAATAGAAGGTTTTTTAAATAACTTCACTCGTGGCCCTAGGTACAACACCCTCATTGTACCTGGGGCCAGACCTCATTGTACCTAGGGCCATTCTCTCAAATTTAGATTTCACTTTGTAATGAATAGAAAATAAGCATATAAACATGTATTTTATAAAAGAAACAATATCAAGTAATATATTTATTTATCATATAATAATTATCATGTTGTTGCCTTAATTTAAAACACGAAATTTTTCACTTTTTTTTTTTTTTTTTCTTTTCTTTGGGATATTCTAACAGAACGTTTTTTTTTTTCCTCCCTGGAGTGTCTCTTGGATTTCTAGATCTCTCTGATTTTCGGTCACATCTTTTCTTTGATGTGGGAGGTTTTGCTTTAGGTAAAGGTTTCGCTTAGGTTCGTACCTGTTAAAACATAGCACACGGAAAGATGTTAGATGTTGAAGGTTTCAAAATTTCAACAGGACACGAAACAGAAACATCCAATTCTATCATTGTTGGTTTACTTTCTTCCTGGAAAATCTTTTTTTTTTTTTTTTTTTTAAACTTATGGAGGGGTCTTGTCTTTCAGTCACATTTGAGCTTAAACATTCATCCTCAGTGAATGTGTTTTGACTTATTGGCTATAGGCTGGATACGCGAAAGCCTTATAGAATGTTTACAGGAGTAAAGGCCGGACTTGCCAACACTTTCAGCAACGTCATATATAGTGACTGGTTTACTAGGGTTTGCCATCATCCAATTACTACAGGCTGTACTGCGTTTCTTAACATTTTCTTGACAGTTGAAGTAGATTCACGTCATTTGAAAACATGAAACTCCACCAGTGGGCGTTTCTTTTGCAATTTGTATGTTATTTGTTTCTAAAAAATATACACAATATTCATATTTGTACAATCGGTATACTATGGATGCAAATACTTTGATTAGAGAGAGAGTATGATTATAATGCATATCCATTTGTAATATATAAATGCGAATACGGAAAATTTTGTTTTGAAAAACTGTAACTTATGAGAAAAAGCCCACAGGCGGGCTTCACTGTCAAAAAGACAAAAACATGCGGCCGCTAAAGTGTTAAAGGGTCCAAACATACTGGCCCTAGGCACAAGGCAGCGATGTGGCCCTAGGTACAAGTTTTGGTAACTTCATTCAAAATGCCTTCCACTAAGAAATCCACATGCAGAGAGGACTAATTAAATGTCTCATTTATTACTCAATAGAACAAGAAAAATTATACACTAGAAATGAAAGAAAAATATTTGACTTGCCTTTGTAAAACAGCAAAAGAGATGAGCTGCAAAATTTTATTTCAAACCATGTAAATTCGTTTTCTGCATGTAACTTGTCAAAACTCTCTCCTCAAAAGTTCCAAAGTAGTTGTTAAAGTAGCAATTGGTGTTGTTACACGCCCAATTGAGTATTAAAACTTAAAATTGAATATTATTCAAATAAAGTGGGGTGGCCCTAGGTACACGTGTCTCCTCTATATATGTGTGTGTGTGTGTGTATCAGTTTTCTCTTCCAGGAAAATCGTTAGGTGACTTATTTATTAGGCCAGTTTTATGGCTTCTGACAACATTACTTCCAAAATGTGCATATAATTCGAGTAACAGTGATCAAATGAATTCGTGTAGTTGTTACACATCGGATATAATTTACTTTTTGACGAAATTTTAATGAATGGCATTTATCTGTTTTTTAAATACTCTCACAGAACTGATAAATTGCAAATGGTGTACATAAAGTAAATAAAAATTTCAATCTAAATAATTATTCAATAAATTATAAAAGTAATGAAAATATTTCATATTCTATTTACAGTACGACAGGACTATTTCTTTTAAACAGCAGATCTGCATTGTTAACATTTTGCGATCTATCACATTGAATGAACGAGCAAATATTTTTTTCCTTTAAAATACAAGATGATGAATGTTTGTGATTGTATCATATCTGCCTGGATTTTTTGGTCGCTATACAAAGCTACACCACTCAACCGATCGCTACAAAAATTGGTACATTTATTAATCAGGACAAAATCTGGCTAACGCCGTAATTTTCAGATCATTCGATAAGTGATTAAAAAGGTATAAAATAAAAACTCTTTAAAAAAAAATACGCAAAAAAAAAAAAAAAAAAAAAGAAAAGAAAAGAAAACTAATGAAAAAAGAAAAACTATAAATTCATTAAATGACGAAAAAGTAAAAATAAGAAATATAGTAGAAAAATCTTGCTAAAGAAATGGAGCAGCTTTGGTATAGTAACTATTCTTTTGCAAAATTTAAAATTTCGCTCCGAAGTAGCTTGTAAGTTTCTAGTTAAGACCTTTACTTATGCAATTGCGATAGCCATTTTAATTTAGTCTCCAAGGGACTCCTATGCTGAAGCTATACCAAAGAAATTTTAAGAAACGAATATAGTAACCGATGCTGGGGAATGAAACACAGGATGCTTTTATATAGAAAAATAGATTAAAATAAGTCCTGTCTCACTAAATTAAATTGTTTTGTGCAGAATTTTGTATCTATACTTAGAAAAAAAAAAAAAAAAAAAAGTAGGCTTAGTTTTTTTTTACCTTTTTTTTTTTTTTTTTTTTTTTTAAAATCATAGAGGTATATTTTTTACAATTTTGTTTACTTCTCAAAGTTCTCTTTCATAAAATATGTAAATTGCAAGAAAATTTGTTCATATTATTAGAGTTTCATATTGCTGGCTCAATTACTATGGACAATTTATTTAGTTATTGATGAAATTTGAAATTTGAATGTGGATACTTACTTAATAACATTTTTGTTGCACGAAATCAGTAACTAAGTTTTTAAATTTAGATATATCAGATGTTTGATTTTGAATTAATCAATAATTAATTAATTCTTAACAATTATAATAAATAATACTGTCTGAGGATCAGATGATTTCAAATTTTCTTCTCTCTTGCTCGCACACACACACGCACAAAAGGAAAATAAATATAAATAAATAAATCTTAAACTAATCATTTATTCATTAATAATTATATTCATTATCATTATTTGTTAATGAATTCATTTAGTAATTAATTCATAAAAAATTGCTAAAATTCTGTCCTAAACAGTATTTAATTTTGGACGAGAGTCTATTCAACCCCTGGGTTATTTTTAGCCCTAGATAGTTACTGGTTATTGTCAGACGCTTTTTCAATTAAATATTTTGTTTACAGAATACCTTCTGCTTATTTATTTTCATTTGTTTAAATATTATTATTATTATTGTTGTACTTCCTTGCACCAGGGATATCATTTTTTTTTTTTTTTTTTCCGTTGTGGTAACAGTGGCTCCATGTATATTACTTATGATGTCACAGTGTTCAATTTCTCAAAGATTTTACATTTTTCTAAACTATTAATATTTTATTTTTTAAACAAAAATTAGTTATTTTACTTAAAAAAAAAAAAAAAAAAAAAAAAAAAAAAACAGTTCAAATTCTGTCTTAAACAAAATGCAATTTCGGATAAAAAAAAAATATATATATATACATATATATATATATATATATATATTTGCGTAAATTGCATAAGTTTTCTTTCTTTCTTTTTTTTTTTTTGTAATCTGTTATAAATTGTACATTTTAATGATACCAAAAAAAAAAAAAAAAAAAAAAAAAGAAGCAGAAGAAGACGTTTTTATTTGGGTTGGATTGTGTGGCTTAGGACCGATTGACTACATACTAGGGTCCTAGGTCTATAGACCGAATGCCCTCGTGGGGGTCTTTCTAAGGGTTCCTAACCCGTATTTCCGCGAGTTTCGAAGAAAGCTACGGAAACTTCCGAAGAACTAAGTGAAGTCGTTTTCATTTGGTCTATTTTCTCTTTAAGAGATAGACCTCCATCCTAATAAACTACTATAAAAGCATATTTTGGCTTTGTTATAAAAATTAGCTAAGCCTGTTTATTACAGAGAGCACAAAAGATTAATCTGTCTTTCGAATTTTGTATTGGTGCGATGTACCGTCAATTTTTAATTTTTCTTACACTGCTTGATACATATCATACAAATATAAAATTTAAAATTCATAAATATCTATGTTATAAAATTGAATATTGTGAAAAAGTAATATAAATTGCTAAACAAATTTTATTTATAAAATTCGTTTATTTGCCAAAGGGTGAAAAATTTTAATATTTTCTGTCTTTTTTAATTCTTAACAAGTTCTTCTACAGATCCGACATATAATTTTACATATCATTTAATTTATTTGGCAATTCATTTATCAATCTCTCTCTCTCTATATATAATGTATATCAAACTATATTATTATCAAAGCTACCATCAATCAATTAGTATGAAGTCCATCTGTTGCTTTATATACCACTATACTACAACTATTTCAATCAGTCAACTTGCCAATGAATCAACTTTTATTACATAACACACATGCTAATATATATATAACTTGCATACACACATCTTTACATATATACATGCATTTAATAGTATGTAAAACATACATGCATATTTAAAATATTTTAAGCAACAATTTAGTCTATATATGCAATATGCATTACATTTTTAACACAATTAATAACAAAAACATATCTACTAACATTACGCAGACACACAAGCAATATATTCATACCATAGCCTCCTAAACTAGATGCCTGTCGCGTTGCTCGAAAACTTGGCAACAGCTGAAGCGGTTGACAGCGCCGCCTGGTACAAATTGCGGGACTTTTTTATTCAACTGCCACCAATAATTTTAAGAAGTGATATATGATGTATATAATCGACTTTTCTTCGATTCTATTCGCCTTTTATGTATATCATATCGCAATTAAAAAAAATTTTGGTGGCTGTTGGATACAAAAGTCGCGCAGTCTGTACCATGTGGCGCTGTCTACCGCTTTAACTGTTGTCAAGTTTTCGAGAAACGCGAAAGGCATCTAGTTTAGGAGGCTATGTTCATACAATACAAGTCAGCTTATTGTTGCCCTACAATTAGAAATGTTTCTCCTTTATAAATATGCGTTTAAATTAAGTAATCTATAATAAATATGTAAAGCAGAAAATATGTGAAATTATTTTGAGATCAAAAATGAAAGATTTTAAGAATTTCTTAATGGAAACCGAAATGTAAGATCAATTTGTAGGTATTTAAGATATTATTTAAATGTATGTTTAAATTATTTTCTAAAAATTGAGTGTTTCTGTTAAAAATTTGAAATAAATTGAAATAAAAAGTATAGTTATCTGTAATCCATTTTAATTATAGGTAAAAAATATCTCAATTGAGATTCAGTTGGTAATGCTAGCTTTACTTTACAATGGTTTTAATCAGAATGATTTACCAGGATTGCTCTTTAATTATTTAAAATTTAAATTTAAGCAAAATAAATTATTATAAATAAATAAAATATGTAAAAATAATAAATAAATAACCAAAATTCTTAAGGTATATCATTTTTTAAACTCATTGAAGAATTATACGCTGTAGATTAGAGACTGGAGTGTTATAGTGGGAAATTAATAAAATACTTACAAGGAACCATTCAAAAGGTGTCGTCTTAAAAAAATATTGAAAAAAAAAATGTGATTCTACTCTTCATAAAATACAAGAAAGTGAAAAAATTATCGGCTGAAATTAATGACAGCGACCATAAAAAATTATAAAATTAAGCATATTTGGCGATTTCACACTGTTAGGCGATTGATTTTGAATATTTGGCGGAGAATCGAAATACGGTTCTGTTCGTACACGGCAATCACCGTGCTGGCGAACGTATCACCTAACAGCGCTAAATCGCCAAAAATATTTAATTTTGATAATTTTTTGTAGTCGCTGTAATTCATTTCAGCTGATAATTTTTTTCACTTCCTGGTGTTTTATAAAGAGTAGAATCACATATATTTTTTTCAATATTTTTTGAAGACGACACTTTTTGAATGTTTCCTTGGTAGACTTTTAAAATAAGACAGTAGTCCAAAAGTTTTGCATTAATTTTATGTCACTGTAAAAATAACAACAAATGTTTACAAAAAATATAATTTAAAAGACATATGTATGTGATAAAAATAATTCTAAATTGTAAAAATCTGCAAATCATTTTGAGTTTAAGAGAAAATTAAAGTTCTGGATATATATATATATATATTTAATTATTATTCGAAGAAATGTATTTACAGCAAGAATAAAAAGCTTTTGAATCAAAGCTTAATTTATAAATTTTAACAATTAAATTAGTGGATTGTATAAATATGAAACAAAAGTCTCATAGCATTTCTGGAGTCATTAATATGATCACTAAAGTTAAAATCAACATATCACTCATAATTTATATACAGTATGTTGTATGCTTTTATTTACACTTTTTAAATTTTTGTTACTAGATCACATTTTTAATAAGAAATATGTTTACAGACTGTCACATTCGTGTATGTTCATAAAGACAATTAAAATCAGCATCACATCGTTTGCAATATAGAGCGACAACATAAAGTTAATTCAATATAAATAACATTTTAAGCAGTGCAGTTGTTTAACGATAAATAAGTTTTTTACCATGAATTTCTAGTCAACATTCAGTTTTTTGTTGAATCAATCTCTACTTACAAGCTGCCCTTCAGATTGTGTTAATACATTATTTATTATTAAGCTCCGACGGGTGTGCATTAATCATATAATTTATTTTTTAAAATACGTATCACAACTTAGTAATGTCGATGTAGGTAACTGTCTAGTTTCTAACTGACCATTAAACAGGAAAAGCACCTTTGAATATATTAATGAGGGATCTTTAAATATTTGGCTTTTAATTCGTAACAGTTTGTTCAAGGTTTTCGCTGTTTTTGCCAAAATAAACGCAACCATTTTCTTTTAATTTTTTTGCAGTGTTTGATTCTAAAGAGTCATTTACAATACTTGCATCATACCCTTCTTTGTAAACATCTTTTGATTCTGTTTCGGAAAAATTACTATTTGAAAAATGCATGCTAGTCTCATCCACTGTATTGTTCTCTTGACCATTTACCAAAGGTTTTGTATGTGAACATTCTAAAGAAATTCCATTCATATGTTTTTTATTTGGATTATTGGAACTAAGCCATTGCTTTAAATGCTCTTTCAATACATCTTGTTTAAGAGACTGAAAATATCCTGCTACATCACATCCTGCCATAGTTTTAGAACTGTAATGTGCTAGTTTATCTATGAGATTTGGCTCTGAATTGTTCAATTCATGCATGGGGCACGGATCTTTGTGTTTTTGGCATACATGTTCCCAACTGTCGATTTCATCTTCAGGGAGGATCAGTTTCTTTTTTGACTTCCGACGGTTTTTGGAATACGGAACTGAAGTAGAAACTAATTTATTAATCCACATCTCCATCAGACTTGGAGTTGGACTTGGATGACTCGGGGTCGCGCATCTTGAGTCCAAAGAGTCGACAGTCATATCTGTCGCTGTCGTGTTCATGCTTTCTGATGAATTAGACCTTCTCAGAGTATGGCAGCGACTTTCAGAATCCGATGATGATTTATGCTCATTTTCTTCAAGGTTTGGAGTCCTACGATTTATAGCACCATTTGTGGAAATTAAAGTATTGATTCTTAAATTTTCCTCGTTTGGAGTTTTGGGTCTAGCACAATCATTTTCTAGATTTACCCAACTATTTCTAAGGTTGTTTTCCTGAGTTGAAGTAGTCGTACTTTTCTGTTTTTCTTCGTCAGGTGAGTAATTTCTATGATTTCTTTCGTTAAGTAATGGTAAATTATTCATTTGTTCATGCTCATTATTCGGTGTATTACAATTTATGCGTTCATTTTCCTGTGGCAATGGTGATTTGGATTTGAAATCGCCAGGATTTGGAGTTCTTATATTCCTAATTTCTGTAGAATTTAATTTTTTAAGATTCTCTGAGTCAGAATTCTGAGAATTCAGAAATTTGTTCATTTTGGTTTGGATTTCTTCTGTATTTTGTACCTCTGCGTTTTTATTCTCATTATGTTCGAGATTTTGGAGTTTCTGATTTCTAATTTCTCTGGAGATTGGTGACTTAGTATTTCTACTTTCACCATGAAGAGTTTTACATGATTTATTATTTGTATCTTTAATAATTTCAGAATTTGTATTTTTATTGTTTTCAAATTCTTTACCAGCCTTCTTTGAAGATTTTACATTTTTATGACTAATTTCACTTTGGTGCGAATTTTTAATGCGTATAGATTCTTTATCTTCACTGGAAGTTTCCAACTTTCTTTCTGAAGACGAAGACTTAAATTTACTAAGTTCATTTACCTTGTCTGGAGTAGTAGTTCTTTTGAACGAATTGTTTACTAAGCTGATAGATGGCTGATTTTCTTGGTGGTAATTTTTGTGGTAATCTGGCGTATAAGCATTTCGTCGAGGATACTCTTGTTTATTTGAATTAAAATCCATATGTTTTCTGTCGAGGGTATAACTTCGCATTCTATTTTCAGAATAATTTAAACTTCTTGAATTCTTTGTTTCATCTGAAGTTCCACAGTTTTCTCTGTGTACTTTTTCATGCGTTGCCATAGTAATATTTCTTTCTGTTATGAAATTATTTTTGTCTGACTGCATACTTGATTGTCTATTCCTTTGAGTATTTTCTTCAGAGTTTGTTTCTTTTCTTGTATTTCTGTCTTCATCGTTATGTTGTGAGTTTAGAACTTTTAAAATTTCGTCATTTTGAGTCATGTATCCAGCCCCAGACGAGCACCTACTGCTAACGTTGCTTTTCTCTGACTCCATATTGTTACTCGCTTTGTTACCATCATGAAACAAACCATGCATAGCATCACATAAACTGTAAGTGGAATTACTAAAAGTACCAACATCCTCAGATTGATTTTGCTCCATGTACTGACTGCTCTTAGATGTATCTGAATCTCTTTTGGCATCTCTCCCTAAAATAGTGACAGCTGAAGTGGAGCTGCATGAAGAGGTTTCAAAATCATCAAAGTCAATGCTAGTCGAATTTTGGCAACTTAAATTCCCAGTTTCAGTGTCAGATGTTTGGTTTAAAAATTCTTGTTTATACATGTCGTATTCTAGAGCATTAAGGGTGTCATTTAACGTATTCATAGCTTTTTGTATCTCTTTCTGTTCCTGATCCGAACCATGTGGATTTTCTGGAGGACATTCAGGTTTATCCTTACAAGTTCTTCTTTTTGGTTTTCGAGGCGGAACTTTTGGCAGTTCTCTCTTCTGGACGCCGTTTTTTTCTTCCGAAGATTCCTGCAGGGAACCAACGGAAGAGGCAGAACCCCCGTCAGGTGTAGTTCGAATATTTTTGTCTGGTGGATCTTTTTTCTCCAGTTCCTGATAAAAATAATCATCTTCCGGAATTCCATTTAATGTTGGTTGATATCTGTAACAACTGCGCATTCTGTGGCGAGCAAAAGTTATGGAATTTTGCAGCCGTTCAAGGTATTCCAGTACTTCATGAGGAGGTGAAGCCATGAATTCAGGCTCGAAGAACTCTGGTTGTAATTTGAAATCTTGTGCTCGAAATTCGCTGCTATGTTGACCCATTCTGTCTGTCCATGTGCGATTGTATGTTTCTATTATTGGTGACATCTGATTCCAAGGATCGCTGCTGTTTCGATAGCCTTTTTTACTAGGCTTTATCCTTCCTAAAGAAGCTGTGTGATACAATTCCAGTCTGTTAGAAGGTTCCAATCGATGTAGAGTAGATGCCTAGAAAAAAAAATTAAATAAACATTATGTACTAGTTAGTTGTAGGGCGACTAAGGCGCCCGTTGAAAAATGATCAATATAACAAACACTTTAATTTAATATACATGAAATATTTATTAAGAATTCAATTTTTTTTAATATTGTGAAAATGAAAATTATTTCTGATATATATATATGAAATGATAAAAAAATATTTGACCAAAAAAAAAAAAAAGTCTTTAATGAAGAACCTCTTGAAAAACTACATTGCGTGTGAATTGTAATGATAATAATGATGCTTTAGATCAGTGATATTGATGAAGTAGCTAAAGAACTTTTAAATTGAAATTTTCCTTACGTAAATTTATTAATTATTTAAAACCGGGAAAATTTTTCGCACTTTATTTATCTCTTTGTTACCCTTAAAATTTAAAATTATTATTATTATTATTTTAAAGTCATAAAGACGTCATTTAATATTTTATATATATATATATATTTTTTTTTTTTTTTTTTTTTCACGTGAAAATATATTTCATTTTATCTTTAAAAAAAAAGCAACAATTAAAAATTTAAATGTCTATTTTAAAGCTAATTATTTATTTTCATATTTTAATCAATTTTAAAAAATCTAATCAAGAATTCGTTACAAATAAGGCACCAAATGAAAGGGGCGATTTTTCTGAATCCGTCGAATTAAACACCTTATCGATCGGACAATTATATATATATATATATATATTTAATTAGCTAAAGTATGAAAATTAAATGGTAACCTTCGTTCACACACAGACAGAGTCCAAGGAAATCTCTTAGCCTTTATACAGCGTGACAGAGTCAGTAAGTCAGTGATGAGCGTAACTATATGTCTTGATTGGTTTTAGTTATACCAAAAAAAAAAAAAAAATAAATAAATAAATAAATAAAAAAATCTGTATGTAATGGTTTTAGTTATAGTAAAATAGTAATAAATTCTTACCTTATACATTTGTCTCAGGCAACAAATTTATTACAAACATGCGAATATTTATATATAAGTTTTAACAGGGAAAATTATTAACTTTTTAATCAAGTTAGAGGTTACGAAGTGAACAATTTATTTTTTATTTAAAAATTTACAGAGTATTTTTAATTTTTGAAATAATTCCAAATTTTGCTATATGCAATATACATAATTATATATATATATATATATATATAAAATACAAATCTTATAAATTTTTATACATTTATAATGAAAAAAATTCATCATTCCAGTCCATTGTAGACTGTACAAAATTTAAACCGTAATATATATTGCTATGATTAGCAATATCGTTTTACGAAATCATTGCAGCTTTCTCTGCTTTATGAAATATGCGCCCCTTGAAACGTATATTTCTACTTTTAAGCATTTATATCCAATTGATTATGTGGTTTATTATCTTTTTTCTCTTTTACAAGTTTAATGGTCCCTTTTTTATTATTCTTCAGGTCGGCGTAAGTATTTTAAGTTAATATGGTAACTCATTGGTTCATCATCGCAACTTTTTGTGTCATTCTTTCCTCTATGTTAAATTCAGTTCTATATTTTAGTGTTCTGTTATTGATTTAGTTCTATTAATTGCTAAATTTTAAGATTAAATTTTATTACGTTATCTATTATTTATATATATATATATATATATTTATATATTCGTCTAATAAAGTTTATGAGTATATGTACTTGCGGTGGTTCGTTTGTAATTCTTCTCTCTCCCCCCCCCCCTCCCCAATAATTATTTGTTTTTTTCGAAGGAGCTGTCTGTATGCTAATTATTTTTGCAGGGACTTTCTAAGGTGTGGACGTTACAGATTTTATTTCGTAGATATAGCATCAATTCTTGGAACATACATTTTTGCTGTTTGATCATGAAAATATTATTCATCGATCAATAAATGTGTTTGAAGATTGATAAAATTCTGAAAGTTGAACAAAAAAAAAAAAAAAAAAAAAAAAAAAAGTAAGTATTAAATATTAAATATATGTATATACTTAATTTTTCCCCGAGTAATTAACACTGTTCTCGACTTATAGATTACCTAGAAACTTGTAAATACTTCATTGCTACTGTTTGTATTTCTCTGATATTATTTAACTTTTATGTAAATATTTGTCAATAGTTAACACACAGATGTTCGGTAAATAGATTATTAATTTTAATATAAGCAATAATACTGCATAGTGCAACAACCAATCATAGGAATTTAAAAATATGAAGTTGAAAAAATGAACATTTGGGAAGAATTCGGGCCATGCTACAGTGCCTTGAATAGATAGTGTGGTAAAACCATTTTTTAAAGATTACGCCTCTCAGATCTGTGCAGTTGAGATTACTGCTTGAAAAACAGAAACTAATACTGGTTACTTACGTGTCTAGATCATGTGACTGAGCAAACGAAACTTGGAAGCTTGTAGGAATAATATAACAGGAAATGGCATGTCGGAAAACATGAAGCCAAAATTTTAATCGCAGAAGCCCATAAGAAATTCTACATTGTTACACTGCAATATGGGTGATTCGAGACGAAAATCATTGTAAATATAGGTAAAAAATCTGTCAAATGAATAAAATAACACAGTATTCTTCGACCACATTTCATGAAACCATAGAAGCATCTGCGCAAGTGCTAACTCAACGAGTCCAGTGCTAAAATAGGGGTGACAGTCATCTGACTCAGAGAAAATGAACAATAACAGAGCACGGAATTACTGGATGTTTTCCAAATTTCAAATTCCTTGTCACGCTGGCATCCCTCCAATACTTTGGACACGTCCTCACTGTTAATTTTAGGATATGTGGCCGCACTGTTCTAGCCAATGTTTTGGTAGACTCAATATGGTTCCTCCAGTAGCTTTGGTTAGTATTGCGGCAGCCACTTTGAGACGACTGTTAAGGGGATGGCAGTCTTGTCCCGGGCACACACCATTTGCGCTTATGTTAATCCCCCTATTGTTAATAATGCATCAATTGCGCTCGTGAGAAAAATTGCTGATAACGTTCATTGTCATATCCCCCTTCCCTTGTATACCGGAAGGTAACTAATAATAATTTCTAAGAAGGAAAAAATTCTTTACTTCTCGTGGTACCTCCTGGGTAACGCTGATAGGCTCCAATAAATTCAAACAAGAGCAATTTAAAAAATATATATATATATTTATATTATATTACTTATTTAAAGAAATATTTATATTACACAAATAAAACTTGTCTAATAAATAAAAGCAAATAAATACACAAATAAAAGCAAGTCTTGCTTTTGCCTCCAAGGCAGTAGCACGTGTTTTTTGCACCTGATGAAGAAAGGCCACGTCCATTCGAAACCGGTTATGCTGGATTGAATTTTATGGTGTGTGAAGAAGTTTTAAAGTTTAAATATTGAATGTACACCAGATTTTTATTTAGTTTTGTCATACCTGTAATGTTTTCAAAATATTTTCACATTTAAATGAAACATAAGTACTTCAAAAAGAAATCCCAAAACCTCATGCCATCAATAACTTATGATAGAATAAGCTGAACAATTTGTTCTGGTACGTAAAATATTTTTTGTAAAACAAATTTATTGCTGAAAAGCTTTCAAAAAATTAAAACAAACAAATATTAATGATTATCAGAAAGCTTTATTGACAAATTATGCAAATTTGAATAGTCAAAATCATTTAGAATTTGTTTTCTGATTTAAGATTTTCTGAAAAACCTACGAGCGCAACTAATGCACTTAAGTTTTTTTTTTTTTTTTTTTTTTTTTTTGTGGGGGGGGGGATATAATCTCGGCGCAACTGATGCCTATGAGGATGAAGGTCCTAAGCGCAATTGAGTAGTACCTCCTATTCTTAAGCGAAACTTAATAACACCCCTTGTCCCATGTTATTCTATGGAGAAATCTATTTTCAAAGTCACTCATTACCTAATGTATTTTTTAACATTCCATTTTCACATTTAGGAAATTCACAATCATTAAATTGATTCCTGTTTTTCAAAAATTAATTTTTAAATTCTTTAATATTTCATTTTAAAGCTCTAAAGGGTGAAAAATTAACTAATTGCGTTTTTTCCACATTATAAAGCCTCAAAATGAAATTAAAAAGAAAAAAAAAAAAAATCATTTTTGGAAAACGGGAATCAATCTAATGGTTGTGAATTTTTCTATTCATGAAACTGGAATTTAAGAAACTTCATTTGTTAATAAATAATTTTGAAAACAAATTTTTCCATTGAATAGCATAGGATAAGACTGCTGTCAACGTTAGGTAAAGTGTCCCCTTCATTTGCCCTGCATGCTGATACGCAGTATCCCAGCTCCTCTTATGCATTCCTCCAACTTGTTGAAAAGAGCTAGAGCCCATTAAATGTGTACGATTTGAGCGAGGAAGAAATTCGATCGCAGCGCTATCTGGAGAGGCTTAATTTGCCAAGCAGTATTTCAAGCATCACGTTTATAATCACTTACCACACTTCTACACTAATTTTTATGAGAACCAAAATAACATTTATCTTTTTAAAATTTAACATTTTAGTTAATAAATAGTCGTTAATGTTTTGTAAACAGATTAGTTAATTTTTTTTACGCATGTTTTAATAGTTTAATATATTAAATATATATTAAATATATTAAATCTGTATAAAAATTCTAATTATACTATTAAACACAATGTAATCAATCAGTGAATTTCATTGTTGCTTCATGGTTTCATTGTTATTCATCTGCTTTGAATTTTTGCTCTTTCAATCCATATGACTCCTATTCTGGTCGTGGCAGGCTGGATGTGTGTTGCCGACGTGAAACTAGTTTAACCCCACAGGCAAGTCACAAGTCTTGCCGCCTGTCTCCTTCCTTCCCATCTTACGTTTCTTAAATTAATTTTTTCATAAATTTTGATAAAGTTTGTGGTTTTAAATAAGGTTTTGTTGTGTTACTTTATTGATTCGTTTGTTTTGCAGGCTGTTAATTAAAAAATCTGGTTTATTTACATTAGCGTATTTCATCCACTGGTACATTTTTAGGTTGATTTCTTTAGAAATCGACCTATTGCAATCACTTCGTTTATCTATCTATCTATCTATCTATAATGAAAATTTTGTCATCACGATAACTCCCGAAATAATACTCGAAATGGAATCAAATTTGGACAGTGAACTAATCTTATAAATATCTTGGATGAGTTCGTTAACCAAGTTGCTCCGACTTTTTGTTTTCAAGTGGCAGCCACTTGAAAATTTCAAACCGACATTGTAAAAAGCATATTTAAAGCAAGATTTGCTTGAGTTTTGTTGTAAATACAGGTCACATGAGGGTCTCAATGATGTTTATTAATGAAGTGTATCCACCATTTTCAATAAAGTGGCAGATATTTTAAGTTAAACGGGACCACTTGAAATCAGGCTACCACTTGAAAATTTAAAATCCCTATAACTTCCGAAATAATACTCCAAATCGAACCAAATTTGAACAGTGTTTTACCTTATCTTATAAATATCTCAGATGAGTTTGTTAACCAAGTTGCTCCGCCATTTTGTTTTCAAGTGGAGACCACTTGAAAATTTCAAATTCAAATTGTAAAAAGCGTATTCCGAATTTTTTTTAATTTTGCTGTATACATAGATTACACAAGTGTCTCAAATAATTTTATTAATGAACTTTATCCGCCATTTTTAATAAAGTGGCGGATATCTTAAGTTAAGCGGGACCACTTGAAATTAGGCAACCACTTGAAAATTTAAAACCATGATAACTTCCGAAATAATACTCCAAATGGAACCAAATTTGAACAGTGTCTTAACTTATGTTATAAATATCTTAGATGAGTTTGTTAACCAAGTTGCTCCGCCATTTTGTTTTCAAGTGAAGACCACTTGAAAATTTCAAATTTAAATTGTAAAAAGCGTATTCCGAAATTGTTTGAATTTTGATGTAAATACAGACCACATAAGGATCTCAATGAAGTTTATTAATAAACTATATCCGCCATTTTTAATAAAGTGGCAGATATCTTAAGTTAAGCGGGACCACTTGAAATCAGGCTACCACTTGAAAACTTTAAATCCCTATAACTTTCGAAAGAATACTCCAAATCGAACCAAATTTGAATAGTGTCTTAACTTATCTTATAAATATCTTGGATGAGTTTGTTTACCAAGTTGCTCCGCCATTTTTTTTTCAAGTGGAGACCACTTGAAAATTTCAAATTCAAATTGTAAAAAGCGTATTGCGAATTTCTTTTAATTTTGATGTATACATAGATTACACAAGTGACTCAAATAACTTTATTAATGAACTTTATCCGCCAATTTTAATAAAGTGGTGGATATCTTAAGTTAAGCGGGACCACTTGAAATCAGGCCACCACTTGAAAATTTAAAACCATGATAACTTCCGAAATAATACTCCAAATGGAACCAAATTTGAACAGTGTCTTAACTTATCTTATAAATATCTTAGATGAGTTTGTTAACCAAGTTGCTCCGCCATTTTGTTTTCAAGTGGAGACAACTTGAAAATTTCAAATTTAAATTGTAAAAAGCGTATTCCGAAGTTGTTTGAATTGTGATGTAAATACAGACCACATAAGGATCTCAATGAAGTTTATTAATAAATTATATCCGCCACTTTAAATAAAGTGGCAGATATCTTAAGTTAAGCGCGGTCACTTGAAATCAGGCTCATAGTTGAAAATTTAAAATCACGATAACTTTTGAAATAATACTTCAAATCGAACCAAATTTTGACAGTGATATTATCATATAATTATCTTGAATGTTTTCACTGGGCAACTTGTCCCGACATCTTGTGTCTAAGTTCCAGCCACTTGAAATCACACTGCCACTTGAAAATATGCCATCACGATAACTTTTAAAATACTAAACTGATTCAAATAAAAGCTGGTTAGTGAACTTTTGGTTCAAATATCTAGGATAAGTTCTCTTGATGACTTGATCCGCAATTTTATTTTCAAGTGGCGGCCACTTGAAAATTTGTCATTATGGTAACTTTAGTAAGACAGAATCAATTCGCTTCAAGTTTGGGTAGTGGATTTATCATTCAAATATCTCAGATAAGTTCGCTAGGCATCTCACTCCACTTTTTTTTTTACAAGTGGTGCCACCTGAAAATTTCTTATGATTATAATTTTTGAAATTCTGATTTAATTTAAACTAGAACTGAGCAACTTTCTCTGCTATTTTTATCGAAGTGGCAGCCACTTAATTTTTCAACACAATGACTTTTGAGATTTTGAATTAATTCGAACTATGTGCTGTGTACAGTAGACAAACGCAATTCATATATTTGTCAACTTAACCCACCATTTTTTTTCCTAGCGCCGGCCACTTGAAAATTTTAAATGCACATAAAAGTGTATTTATGAACCGATTTGCTTAAAACTCCATATGTGTATAGCCTACATCAATATTTCTACCAAGTGTATTAATAATTTGTAGCCGCCATTTTGAAACAAAATGACGGCTACTTGATAAGGAAAAAGAAATCAACCTACCCTTCCGAAAAAGCCGGAAGGTCTTGTTTTTTTTTTTTTTTTTTTTTTTTTTTTAATCTTATTGGTCATTAGTGTTTCAGTGATCTTGTATCTGTTGCTTGGCTTCTACTATGCTTAATAGATCATTATTATTATTATTATTATTATATAGAACATTTAGATGTAAAATATAAAATTATTTGGTAGAGAGGGAGATAAATACATTTCTTCTAATTTATAACAAAATTATGCAAGTATTCATTTTAACTTTCATTTTATTAGTTTAAATGGGCATGTTCCGAGGATTATGATGGATCGCAGAAAGATTTAATTTTTAAATAAAATATAAGCTATCTTCCGGTGAAAAATAAATTGCAGCAATATGCCATAACCCTTCCAAAAATAATATATTAAGAAACAATTTTTCATTTTTATTATGTCTATAAAATAAATTATGACAAAAGTATTTGTAAAAATGCTTGTTTTCTAATAAAATTAAGATAAAATAAATGATTACTTTATCTGAGTTATCATCCCGGCTTTGTAATTTGGCTTCTTGATCTGTGTTTGATTTTTGCTTAGTTATCATTTGGCGACGAATTTTAAGATATACAAGAACAGCAAAGATATACACTAAAGCCAGAACTCCTAAAGATAAACCCACTACCATCATGTTGGCTTTGTTGGAAGGTGCAGGAGCATCTATATTTTCGACACCTAGAAGTTTAAAAAAAAAAAAAAAAAAAAAAAAAAAAAAAAAAAATGTAAATAATGAAGACATTTTAATAAAGAAAAAAAAAATAATAACTCACAACCAAATATTTTTGTTAATAGATAGTTTTGTTAAAATTTTATATTTAAAATTGTTACTAATTAATAATTGAATAATAATAGATAAATTTTAGTTGAAAATTTTAAAAATTTTGCTTTACGAAAATTGTGGAAAAAAGAAAAAAGTTAAATTAAAAGAAAAATAAATTATAAAATACATCTGTTACGAAATAATTTTAGCATTGGAACTCACCCAATTAGCTTATTTTCATCTAGTAAAATTATAGATTCAAATGTTAAATAAATCAAAAAAGAAAAAAAAAAAAAAAAAAAAAAAAAAAAAAAGAAGTTACATATCTAAATTTTTGAAACTTTTAATGGAAAATTATATCATGCAAACACTTACGAGAGCTGTTTCTATTTGAATGTGCAATAAATAAAGCATAATTTTTCTGGGCATTGGAGTTTGTGCACAAGAAATAAATGTTTTACATACAAATTACATATAAATTACACATATTAAGGAATAATTACTAAATTTATATTAATATCAAATATTTTTGAATATTAAAATTATTAAATTATATAAATTTCAAACATCAAACTAATAAAATTTATTTTCCATGATTAACGCAGACGATTTTAATTTCATAGAAGTATAACATTAAATGTCGAAAGAAAGTTAATTTTATTCCCTACGGACGTCATTTAAAATAACGCTTTTTTTTTTTTTTAATATCGATAACGTTGCTTCAAATTATTACAGATCTGTGGTTTACCCGTTTGTTTTAAAGGTACTGACTTTTTTTTTTTTTTTAAGTAATGAAAATTTTATATTTAAATTTACCTTACAGAGGGAGGAGTGATACTCTCGAATTAAAAAATAAAAAAATAAATAAAATAAAATAAATAATTAATTAAACAATCTAATTGATTATTACTATTATAAATATGTTTTTTCTTTAATTTTACAATAACTAGTTAAAAATATTTCGCAATGTGCATATTTATACAAAATTTTGTCCTATACAGCAATATTAACAATGGTGAACAAAACGGATGACAGTGTTAACTAACGAGCGATTTGTACCAAAAGATTATTTATACTTATATACGCTAACATACAACCACATATAATTTTGTGCGAAATTCTGTGCATTAGTTCTTCAGATAGAGTTTCCTCAATTTTTTTTTTTGCCTCACACACAGAGACATTTTCTAAGAATGGCCAAATCGTTATTGATCTCTCAAAAAGTGTTACTCCATCAAAACTCGGAATTAAAAAAAAAATAAGAACCTAAAACATTTTTGTATTGAATATAGAAGAAAATTTAAAAGAAAAAAAAAGTGTGTGAAAGGGAGTGAGAGAAACAAGTTTCTAGTTTGATTATCGGGGAATATCTAAACTTCTTCTAGCTGTTTTACTAAATATGGAGAATTTGTTTTAAAAATAGATTTAGAATAACTATAGAAAAAATTTAAAAAAAATCTGAATTCTTATGTTACTTTTTGTTACCTTGGTAATCTTATGCAAACTTAAGTAAAATTGAAATATTTGCGAACAATGTTTTATACAAGTTTATAAAGATTATATAGTAATATATTTGTTTCTTTTTTCTTTTGTACGTTCTATTTATTTTATTTGAAATAGAATAAAAAATACTCTGCAAAGTCATAGTTTTTAAAATGCTGACTTTCTATTCACCCTCTTCTATTACTTTTAATTTATTTTATATATAGGTATACAGAAATTATTTTGAGGTCAAAAATTCAAAACTTTTGAGTTTTTTCTATTTTTACACGTTTTGATGTCCCCTGAATCCAAAACTCAGGTTTTAAACGGTTAGTGTCTGTGTCTGTCTGTCTCTGAGTCTGTTATCAGCACAACCCAAGAACAAATATTATCAGGATGACCAAACTCGACATTCCAAATCTGTATCATACAAAGACGCTACTTGAAAATGTTTATTAAAATAAGACAAACGGTTCCTGTGCATGGACATCCAAGGAAATTCAAATAGATTACATCTATAGGAGAAATTTCTCGGAGATACAGTATAACATTGTTAGACTGCATTAAGAGAAAAATAAAGGAAAATAACGTATGTATTTAATATGCATAAAGCTATGTTTTGCGTAGAATGTGGTATAAAATCAATCACCGTTTGTTCGTAGGGTTCATCACATAAAAAAATTCTGTTATGTAGAGCACACGGAAACCGCTGGTTTCAAATATTGTTATGCAATTTCCCATGCTGTTCAAAATTTAAATGCACTATGTGATGTGCATATAATTCATAGATAATAGGTTTATAAATTATGCAAATAATACAGGGCTACGCAAAATTAAGCAATTACCTTCTTTTCAAATAAATATAATTTATGGAAGCGCTTTACTAAATGCTTAACTAAATCCAGCGTGGGAATGATAATTAATTTTTCATATCCATATAGCAGTCAAAGTAATGTTTGAAGTCAAAACCATTTGTTCTAACTATGCGTTTTGAAGTCCCCTAAATACGAAAATAATGAATTTAGCGGTTAATCTCTTACATATAATTTGTTATCAACCTAACTCAAAATAAATAATTGTAGTCAATCAAATTCGGTATTATAAAAGTCACATGAAGTTTCCAGTTGGAAAGTTTGACCAAAGTTGGTAATTTTGAAAGAGTGCTTGTAAATGAAAGTTCTCTTAATAATACGGACTGAAATTTTAATTTAAGGACGGCTTGATTTTTTACTTTTTTTATGAATGTAATTATTATATTCAATATATCAAACAAAACCGTTTTAAAAGATATTTTGTATTCTTTTTTACCTATATTTATGTGTAGTATTTTTATCTCATTCCTTAATCTGTATTTTGTCTTTATAGTATTGAAATGCAGGGTAAGAGGAAGTAGTGTGAATGCCACGCTAGATTATTATTGTTATGATAGTTATAAGAGAAGAAAAGAAAAAAAGAATTGTCAAAAAAAATCTTCAATCATTTTATCAAAATAACGCAATTTTTACGAATTTCATGTCATTATCTTCTTTCGCAGAAAAAAAATATAAAAGTAAATTTAAAGCATTGTTAAGTGTTTCTTAATCGATTACATGTCGTTTAGTTGTAATTGACGACAAAAATTCTGGTTACAAAAAAAAAAAAAAAAAAAAAAGAAGAAGAAGAAGAAGAAGAAAAAGAAAAAGAAGATTTTTTCACGTTCTTTTAAATTGGAGATGAAATAAATAGATCTATATGAGTAGTAAGTAAATACAATGAATAACATAGGCATTTATTTACCTGGTACCCATCCAATCCGTACAGCAACACAAGTTTCGAAAGCAGGATATTGAGGTATTACGCATAACAACCGTACAAGGACCATGTGCTGTTGAAGTAATTTGCGATCGTGAGAACTTCCAAGAAACTACGACAAAAAGAAAAATAGAAGACATAATAATATCGCTAGAGATTCATGTAATAAATAAATAAATAATAATACAATTAAATAAAATTTGTATTGGATTAAAATAAAAATGTCTTTCAAATCATTTATCTATGATTTACAGAAATAGTTAAATCATTGTATTGTAGACATATTTTTTTGTTTTTATTCAGGGTAGATTAAACTTAAGAAAACAACATCTTGTAGCTAAAACGGATGAGCAGATTAGGATCAAATTTCGTATGAGACAGATTCAAGAGATATGCTCAAGAAAAAATTATAATGACATAGTTTAAAAGAAAATGACTTTCAACTAACGTTTTATTAAAAAAATAATAATATTAATAATAAAAATTAATAATATTAATAAAAAAAAAATTACAAAAGAAATGAAAAATTTAACAAATGAAACTCTTTGTATACTTTGCAAAACTAGCTAATAGATATTAAAAATATTTTTACATTTCATATCATATAAGTTATTTAATATGCTTATTCGCGCAAACATCCTCCTAGTGGGCCTTTCTTGGACTATATTTTTTCGTTTGAAAGTCTTTGAGCGCATCTTTTGATATGTTCACGCAAAAAAAATTGCTGGTAATCTGTTTGCGCTGTTTTCAGGAGATTACGTAGTTTTCAAAGGCTATTTATTATTATTTACTATAAAGAATGACTAAATTTGGCAATATTGTTTAGAGCGCTTGGTCCGACAAAGGGTTAAACGCTGCTTTTTTACATGCTCAAAATTTTGAATAAAAAACTTTATTTATGACATTGAAAACAATTAGAGAAAATATGCTTTTTTTAGCCTTCAAAATCCATGTAATCCCTTAACTGCAGTATACTGTTTATAGTGCAAATCTAATTGTAAACTCTTTGCATATGTCTAAGTTTAAAATAAAAGAACATAAATAAAAAACTAAATACCATAAATATAAAACTAAAAACATGAAGGAAACGTCTTACTAAAATACTCTCTATGTCATTTTTCCTAGAAATAAATGACTTTAAAAGCTGATTTATAGAGATGGATGCATGTTTTTGAACTATTCTTAAAATCAGTTTAGTTTTTATTGTTATTATTATTATTTGTAATTTAGGTGGTTCGATAAAAATAAGAATATTTATTCTTTATAATAATTCTTTTCTAAGAAATCAAATTAATCTAAACGCAGCATAATAGAAAATTTTATTTCTCATTCAAAAATTAAATATTTCGAAATTCTTTTAAACCTTTTGTTTTGAATTTTGATATTATGTGTCTCAGCTTCTAATATACTTTAAACTGGCATTTTCATCACATCTAAGGGTTGGAAAAAGTAGAAGGTCGCAAAATATATTAACAAAGAAAGTGTGAAATTTAATTAAGACTGAAAAATTTAATATCACTCTTTCTTAGAAATTAAAAAAAAACATAAACATAGGTTATGAACATGTATAAAATATAATCAAGGCATCAAATGACAATTTAGAAATCTGTTGGCACTTATTTAGGTGGTTCGATAAAAATAAGAATATTTATTCTTTATAATAATTCTTTTCTAAGAAATCAAATTAATCTAAACGCAGCATAATAGAAAATTTTATTTCTCATTCAAAAATTAAATATTTCGAAATTCTTTTAAACCTTTTGTTTTGAATTTTGATATTATGTGTCTCAGCTTCTAATATACTTTAAACTGGCATTTTCATCACATCTAAGGGTTGGAAAAAGTAGAAGGTCGCAAAATATATTAACAAAGAAAGTGTGAAATTTAATTAAGACTGAAAAATTTAATATCACTCTTTCTTAGAAATTAAAAAAAAACATAAACATAGGTTATGAACATGTATAAAATATAATCAAGGCATCAAATGACAATTTAGAAATCTGTTGGCACTTCATCTTGGAAATAAATATAAGGTCGAGGAGTTATGAATAAAATATATATAATATCCTACAAATTCACCTTTTTTATCAATGACTTTTATCATTCGATCAGTCATCGCTGCAGCAAGTCGAGATAAAATTTATTTTTTATATTTTTCCCAGCATTCCTGATCGCACTGATGAGTTCACCTGCCCCTTGATACTGTCGCATGTTCTTTTAAACAGATTTCTCAAGTATGCCCCAAATATTTTCCGTTGGGTTTAAATCCCGACTGCAGGATACCCAATCAAGCAGACGGACCTCATTTGCTTCAAACCAAGCTTTAATTGAATGAGCAACATGGATGCCGGCATTATCCTGCTGAAATGTCCAATATCCAATAGTGGGCAGCATTGGGAAGCAAAGTATCTCCCAACATATCTTAATAATTTTATTATCAATTACCACAATTGATAGCCATTAGCAGCAAACACTTCCCATACCATTACTGATCCACCTCTATATTGCCGCTTGGAAAAGTAAAGTCTTATTGTTTTAATACCATGGTAGTATTTTTTAAAGCCGTCTGACCCATCAAAATTAAATTTTTTCTCATCCGAAAAAACTATATCTTTCGATTTAACGTATTTTTTAGAAATTTGTAAGCAAGCTAATTATGCTCCTTTGTCATGGGTGGTCGAGGTTGTAATTTTACGAACTGTGCCCTTGGGTTGGAACTTAAAACTTTGTTGACAGTTCGGCTCGTTAGGCTTAAAGATTGATGGTAGGCTTAAAGCACAAACTATTTCAAAAGAATACATTTTTTTTGTCGTACGCGCATAAAAAAAAAAAAAAAAAAAAACAGTAGATTTTTGGCGCCTTAAAAGTGCACATAGTCTTGCTGGGCACTTCCGTTTATCATAATTTGAAGGATTTATTAAAATATTATTGAGTACTGTTTCAGACCTACCGATAGACCTGGAAATAGCTGCACCACTCATTCCACTCACTTTCGTTCTAAGGTTTTTCTCGCGTTCTACATCGGACAATTGTGTCTGCACGAGCATCGTTGCCAATAGCACAAAGAAAGATTAAAATAACCCTAAATGCGTTGTTAGGTTGTCTTTTATATTTCGTCCTTTCTCAGAGTGCAGAAAATTTGCATAACCCTCCAAAAAATTCGACGATCTTATACTTTTTTCCATCCGCAAATAAGAATTAATATCTAATATGGTAATTAATTCGATTAATTTAAGTTAGATTTTAATGAGAGTGTATTATAATTAAAAAATAATTTGCATAATTTGTATTTTTGTTCCTTTAGCATCCAAAAAATTTGCATAAATCCTAGTTTAACTGGTTATTTAATGGACCTCATAATTTTTTCCAGGGTCTTATTAGAGCATATGATTTACTTTTAAATTGAGTGAAATAGGGAAAGTTTAATCACAGTGTAACTGTATCCTCGTCTTATAATTGAATTGATAAACTGATTTTTAACATAATAGTCATCATATCTGTTTATTTGATCCTTTCTTTGTTATAATTAGCTTTAGAAAACCGAATCAAATATGAAACAGTGGTGGTTGTTTTAGAAGTTTGGAAAATTGCTTACATTGACCTCTCCGACAGAGTGTTCCTCTCAAAATTCGAAGTATTGGCATTGCTATACTTGTGAAGTAAACTCAGCAGCTTTTGATAAGGAAACTAAGCTTTGTATGTAGATTTTGAATATAACGTCAAATGTATTCGCTTTCTTAACTGTAGTAAGCTTTTTATTTTGTCACCCGTAATTACAATTACTCCAGGAATTTCGCATGTAGGGTAAGTGCCACAAGGTTATGTATGCCAGCACCTCGACTGCATTTTTACATTTTTATATATTTTTATATTTTTCACTATACATTTTTTTTTTTACTTTGCTTCTTCAGTTTTGTTTTTTTTATTTTGAATAAAACCTAATCAACTGATATTGCTTACTCGTGTTTCGTTGGATTTAAAAAAAAAAAAAAAAAAAATCGCGCATATAAAAGTTTGTAACTCTGTGTAACGATTTAATAGATTTTAAAAATTCAAAATATACCATAGTCGGGAAAGTTTTCAATATATGGAAACATAACTTTCACACCAGTTAATGTATTGTATATGTATAGAAGGTCGAGAATGCACTTGCCCCAAACCATGAGGCAAGGGGGAACCACGAAACATAAAATTTTAAGCATTTTTTGTTCTTTATGTGGCACAATGTTAAATAAATATAATAAATAAAAAAAAAGGATCATAAGTTTTAAAAACCAATTATTTGTAGTTTATGTCTAAAATTTTCAGAAGTTTGTATATAGTTTCAACTGAATAAACTAAAGTCAGATTTGAATTAAGTAAAAACTTTGTTAAACTTATCTAACTTCACCTTACAGTGTCTTCAATATTTTTAAGAGTTCTCAGAATATATTTTTTATGTATTTCAATCCAGTAAATATTTCTAATAACTATATTCGCAATTGTCATCTTGTTTAATCTCTCCTTGAATAGTAATTATTGAAAAAAAAAATGTCCTTTCTAATAAACTTATATAGGTTTGTAATTCGAGGATAAAAAAGAAAATTTTTGTAGAAATAATTTTTTGTAAACGTATTATTGTTATATTAATGTTAAATTTAGTATACAACGTAGACTAAAAAATCTATTTATATCTTAGAAAAATATTCTGAGATTTTTTATTTCTAATATTATTAATGAAGGATTTGACATTATGGAAATATAAAAATCCAAATTTAACATTTGGTTATCGAATTGCTTATATACAATTACGTCAAAAATGTTTTCTTAGGAGTATAAATTCACTGCTTATTTTTAAGGGGACATACGACCTTTAAAAGGGCAAGAAAAAAACTCATATTTTACATTTAATTTCTTAGAATATATTTGCTCTATGACCATATATATATATATATTTTTTTTTTACTATAAATTAAAGTATAATAATTTAAAACACATTTTTTATATTCTCATAAAGAAAAAATAAGATTATTTTTTGTACAGTTTTAAAGAGCAAGTTTTTTTTTTTTAAGTGATACGACCACTTGCGCGCATGATTTCAAACAAAATATATAATGTAATACAAAAAATCAACTGTAATAACAAACTACAATATTTTCTCTTTAATCTCAACCTAAATTTGTTCAAATTTAGGTTAAAAAAAAAAATATATATATATATATATATATATATAAAAGTTTAAAGATCATTTATTTTTTCATAAAATTTGAAGTATCACATGTATGAAAAATAAGCAGGGGTGGGGGGATTTACAAATTTAGGTTCAGTTTGAAGAGAGAGTATTGTAGTTTGTTATTACAGTTGATTTTTTGTATTACATTATGTATTTTGTTTGAAATCATGCGCGCAAGTGGTCGTATCACTTAATATATATATATATATATATATATATATATATATATTTACTGTTTAAAACTGTACAAAAAATGAACTTATTTCTCCTTTATGAGAAAATAAAAAACACCTTTTAAATTATAATACTTCAATTTATAGCAAGTAAAAAAAAAAATTCGTCATAGAGTAAATACATTCTGAGAAATTAAATGTAAAAGATGATGATTTTTCTTGCCTATTTTTCACTTTTAAAGGTCGTATGCCCCCTTAAGTGAGTTTTTTTTTTTTTTTTTTTTTTTTTTTTTCTATCAATGAAATTAAATGCAGCAAAAATTGCAATTGAATATAAAATTTATAATTTTATTCCCACCAAACTTATAAGCTTACTTGAAGGTAAGTTTTGTTTGCGTCAGTGAAAAGTCCAAACACTGAACCTCCAGTTCCGTCCAATTTTGTGATGGTACGCCAACCTTCTCTTGTGAGATATTGTGACACAGTCACCCTACATTTTGCCAAACCACCTTCAATGCTCCTGCGCACTAGAAACACAGGAATAAGAGATATAAATAAACAAACAAACAAAACATTAGACATTTCTTTATTATTTTGAAGATACTGCAATTGTGAATTATAATACTAAGGCGTTACATATAAAAAAAGTTTGTGGAAACAGCATTAAAATTCCATTAATAATTTTTTTTTTCTTGTGTGTGTTTGCGTAAATGTAAAGTACCTGAAAAATACATTTAAAATTTTACGAAATGGAAGCAATCTAGGTTATTAAAAAAATATTACAAACAATTTTTATAGTATTTATGTAACTTTAATGCATGCATTTGTGAATTTAATGCTCTCACACATTAGTACATTGAAGATTTTAAAAATACCTTAATAGGTAAGGTAAACAATTGGAGTATTAGTGTTGTGAAGATTTTTCAAACTCACAATTTGAACCTTATAAACACCATGATTCTTATGTGTATTCGTGTGTGTGAGTGTACAGGTAAATATGAATACTTCAACAGCATGATATCCTAACGATAGAAATTATATGGTATTCAATCGTTTCCATATAACTGACCCTATTTTAGTTCATTAAAGTGGCTGAAAGGTTCTGCTCTTCATACTGCTATAGACCGGGGATACTGGTTCGAAGTCAGGTCATCCTCGTTGGCCTCACCGTTCGGAATTTTCCAGGATTTTCTCGAAGACTGGTAAGAGTATACGGGCTAAGATTCCTCAGAAGTGCTTAGACAGACAACATCTCGCCGAGTCCTCAGCTTTCGTGTAAATAATCTGCTTTAACCCCAACATCAGTTTATCAAAAGAAAAAAAAAAAAAAAAAAAGCAGTAAATTCAATCACAATGATTTATTTTTTTAATTTCTAAGAGTATATATATATAACTTTTAAGCTCCATATATTATTTGTTTACCTCGCTCAATGAGTACTAATTAAGTTCAGAATCGTAGCTGTATAATATTTGTTGGTGTAACACCCTCCCCCCTCCTTTTCGATTAAAAAGAAATAACAAAGTTTGATATATGCTATTGTAATTTAAGTTGTATATATTAAATTTGAATAAATCGTAAGGAAATGTGGAAATGTTGTGATTAGCTACTAGTTTTAATGCAAAAATTGGTGCAATGTATTATAGTTTTATTCAAGCAACACTCTAATTGGATTGTTTCTGTAGTGTGCTTTTTTTAAATAAATAATAATAATAATAATAATAATAATAATAAAACTGCAACATATCATGAACGTCTGCATTTTGCCAATTTAAGACATTTCTTTAATTTTTACCACCAAATATATCAGAGTCTCTGAAAATTTACAATTGTTTTCCGTCAAAAATAATTAATCATAATTCTCAATCTTCATTGTACAGTTATTGCAAAGAGTTATTTATTTACATAATGTTATTACAAAGAAATTACACTGAAAAGACTTGACACTTTTGACTTGACACCATGGAAGGTTTCATATAAAAGCTTATATTTTCATCTAACACTTATAAATTGAACTATATTAGGTTTGTTCAATAAAATGTACATTCAGACAATAATTCTTATGGTTTTTGATAGTTTTTTAGATCTGAAAACTTCAAATTGCAATCATTTAATTGCAATCATTCAATTTCAGTTTGAATTTTTACATGAATTCATGATCTTCAAAAGGATAAAACTTCTACAGGTATTTAAGAAATGACTTAATATTTTTTTGGATGTTCAACAGATCCTACTTAAAAGTATTAGGGATGGATTTTGCAATATCTTTAAAAGAAAAAAAAAATATAACAAAAATCATTTTCTTTCTTTCTTTCTTTCTTTTTTTTTTTTTTTTTTTTCAAATTTTAACATCGACATGCTCTTATATATATATATATATATATATATATATATTTTTTTTTTTTTCAAAAAACTAATTAATAAATTTCAAAATTCATCCCAAATTCTTTTAAGTAAATTTTATTAAATAATTAAAAAAAAAAAAAAAAAAAAAAAAAGAAAGAAAGAAAGAAATCCTTTCTTAAATCTCTGTAGAAGTGTTAGCATTTTGAGGACCATGAATTCATAATAAATGGAATGTGAGAAAACGCAATTTAATGATTCCAGATCTGTAAAAAATATATAAAAACCACAAAAATTGTTGCCTGAATATCTAATAAATATAAGCTTTTATATGAAATCTACAGTGATGCCAAGTCCCCTCAACCGCTATAACAAGCAGATTTACTAGTTATAATTGTCATTTCAATATAAATATTAATGAAAAACTATACGATAATGAAATATTAGCTTGAAAAATCTTACTGGACAAAGAAAGATAAGCATCTGGATGTACCAACTGACCACTGGTTGGTAGATAGACTAGTGGAATAGCTTCTATAGAGAACGGGCGATAGAAGACGGACATGTAACATTCTGAAAAAAAATATTAATAATGGAATAACAATGATGTTTAATAATATATCCTTATGTAATAATATATCCTTAGTTAATTTTAGAAATTTTAAAATGTTACAGTTTATTCAATGTATATATATAGTATATATTTTTCGCTGTTTTGCCTGCAACGGGCTTCTATTACTGAGCGCTGCATGCTGTATAATTTTACTTATTTATTTATTTATTTTTATTTTTTAATAGATATTATTTCTGCTTTTTCAATACTAGTCTAATATTTCTTTAGTGTAATTTCTTCCAGAGCATGCTTCATTTTACTATAGGATATTTAGGAATTTAAATATATTTATATTATAAAGAATTTATAATAACAATACAATAAAATAAAACAAATAAAATTATTGCTAGATAAACCACATTGTTAAGAATTAAAATTCTACATTTCACCCGAAAAATGATTCCAACTTAGCCACAACTATTATTAGTTCCCCATCATACTATAATGTATGGGGAACATAGGCAATCGTGAAAATATTCGACCTCGGTTTTTTCACTTTTTTACACGTATTCAGACGTGAGGAATCCGAAAATGACAAAATTTGTATGGTGTCCGTCTGTATAGTGTCTGTTAGTTTGTTAGTCCGTTAGTTAGTTTGCTAGTCTGTGTACACGATATCTCACGAACAAATGATCGCAGAGTGGTCGGACCACTTTTAAAGTATTATTTATGACACTGGGAAGAGTCTTATTTATTCGCAACATTCTAATTAAAAAACTACAATAGTTATTCGAATTTTACGAATTTCTTAACATGGGAGAATAGGACAAAATTTCACTTAAACGTGCATGAAAATAAATAATTTAATTAAAAAGATGTAAGAACAGTTTGAAATGGGATCCGGACATAATATCGCGGGACAAAATATTGCGTGAAAAAAATAGTATGATCTATTTGAAAATTTGATTTTGTGTCACGCGGGATCTCTAGCAGTGGCCACGTGGCCTTATAAATATTAATTAATTAATTAAAATAAATAAATAAATAATTAATTAAATCATAGAGTTGAATTTCATTATTTTGTCTATGTTTATTTTTGTACAGTTTATTTTTTTACAGTAAAATTAATTAAGTTACCCTTAATATCCTTGACACATTGCTGTTTGTCTTCCCTGTATGCCAAGTGTGATGGTGCACATTGGCAATAACAAGGCCTTCCTTGTACTTCAAGAGCAGCTCTTCGACCACCGTTGTCACACCTCGAGCCATTATGGCAATCACGCATGCGAAAGATGTCACCAAAAAAGTCTCTTGTGACGTCGCTCGCATTTCCCGAGACTGCTAACATGAAGAGGATTACGGGCAGCAACATGGCCGGCCATCCATGAATCAAATTCGACAGGTCATCTTTCAAAAGATGAAGGCGAGAAAGCGCGAATTTGGAAGATGAAATCGCTTCGAAGTCGTTGAAGCATGGTTTAGCCTTCAGATTTTCAAGAGCCTCGGAAGTAGCTGCAATGTCAGATGGGAATCTGCAAAAGAAAGAATATAGTTTTAAAATGCGTTGTTATGATTACCTACAAGGAATCTGAAGTATAGCATTTTACAAAATTACAACACTGTGATCTACAAAATTTATCGTTAATGTGTACAATTTTTGCGTAGAAGATTTTTATTTGAATAATCCTTAAAGCTGCCGTTAAGCTGCTGTTTCAAAATTCAGTATACTTGTGTGCAATTGTTTTCAGTTTAAAGACTTAGAAGTCCACATTTCGTCACGCTCTCTGTGACTATATTATATATTAAATATGTTTTAAGAAGTGTTAAGGTATTTGAATGTATTTTGTCTGTAACATCCTGTAAGTTATGCATGAGGTAAAATAACCATTACATACATTTTTTTAAGGTTCGTAATGTAAGTTCATAGCAGAAATTTCGCAATACGGGGTTTTTATTTATTTATTTATTTTATTATTAATTTATATTTAAATTTTAAATTATGTTGAGATTTTTTTTCCTCTTTTAAGGATAACATGTATAGTAATTATCTAATATTAAGTCCTAATCTGAAAAAAAAAAAGTGTTTAAAATTTTAAAAATTTCACTTTTGAAATATTATTTTAAAAGTGTTAATTAAAAAAGTTACACCTTGAAAATAAAAAATGTAATAATAAAGTAACTGGCAGCAACAAAAAAATAGTAATATAATAATAATTTTACACTTTTAATTTAAAAATTTTAAAACTTTTAAAATTATTATTTAAAATTATTATTTTAAATGTGTTAATTTAAAATATTATATTAAAGTGCTAAGTATTAATTTAAAATATGTTACTTATAGATTTTAGTAAAAAAAAAAATAACATTTTTAAATATGTTTAGTGAATCTTCGCATAAACTTTATATCTGTCTGTGCTATTTTATAATTTTAGTTTTATAAATTACTGTATATCAAATATGAAAAATAATTGAAGTGATTCAATAATCAAGAACACTAAAACAAATTAAATAGATTATTGATTTTTTTTTCTTTTTTTTTTCTGCTTTATAAGTTTGTTTTTAAATAAATTTTACTTATGAAAAAAAAAAAAAAAAAAAAAAAAAAAAAAGAATGTGACTTAAATAATTTAGCAAAATCTAATCTTACAACCATTATGAATTTCTTCTAAAGACAATTATTAAAAGCAAAAAAATATGATTTTAGAAATTATAACGGCAGGACAGTCTAAGACAGTTTAAGATGCTTTAGGATGTATATATGCCACGAAATACTTCTCTAATTCCTATTTCCATCGAAATAAAAATACATACGTAGGGTTATAATAAAATTTTAATAATTACTAACAAGTAAAGTCTCCATATGCGCAAACCCAGAAAATTTTTGAAAAAATTACTGTAAACCAATCTCCACAACTTATTTATGTTTATAAAAAATTTTCAGTGTAATCTCTATGCATCGTCTGTAAAAAAATTGCAAAAATGTCCGTTCCTTGGCTATTTATCGCTCATTGACGACATAAGAAAATATGAATTTTGTTTTTTATTTTATTTTATTTTTCTTTCTCCCCCCCCCCCCCTTTTTTTAAATAATTTTCAAGGAAAACCTTTATTTATACTCTTCACACTAAAATAATTTAAGTAAGATTTCTTCAAATAAACACTTTTATAACTGCAGTTTTAATCATATATATTTATTTATAAAAATGTTAATTGAAATCTAATGATTGTGTATTAATAACTTTTGTTAATTGTTGCGTAAGTATGGATTAGGACCCCTTAGAAAGAAACCCCACGGAGAGAACTTCCTCCTCAAGCCTAGGACCCTAATGCTGTCAATCAGCCTTAATAACCAACACCCCTCTCAACCCTTTATTAATTACGGAACATTTAAATTAACTTGAAATTTATTTGATTGATATTGGTGATTATATTTCTTGCTGTAGCTTAAAATAAAACACACACATATACAATATATATATATATGTATTTATTGCATAATAAATAAAAAGAATATAGAAATTTATATATAAAGAAAAACCAACCCATTATCGGAATGCTTTTTTGTATGTTCAGGAAGAATTGGTTAAGATCCATTCGATTAGAAAAAAAATTAATTAATTAATTAAAAAAAATTAAATGGTTAAAAATGATTTTTAATTCAACATTACAGACCAATTTTTAGCCCGTCATACACATTAATATTAAAAATATACAATTTTCCGGTCATTGACTTTTTATCACACGAGCTGGATAAAATTTACCAAGAAACTTTTTCCATTCTACATGCTAAATTTAACTTAAATAAATATATTTTACCAACTATAATTGTGGGAAATATGTATATATACACTCAAATTTTCATCCAAGGTAAAATTGCGTAGATTTAAAGGTTTTAAGCACGCATCGAATTTAATTTATAGTATTGGGAAGAGCACAGAAGTGTTTTTATTTTTGTTTGATTAACCAAAAATCCACACAAACAATTTTATTTGTATTAGAATATTGAAACGTACTTAATTTGATGATTTAATCTGATTCCTTATTCATCTTATCAAAAGAAAGATAAAATATGTTTTTATTTTATTTATTTATTTATTTTATTTTATTGAGGGGGACGGGGACGGGGTGCGTTAAAAGAAAAACATAATTGTTGTTAAATTAAATAAATAATAATAAAAAAAATGTTCCTGCTTCAGTAGTAAACTTAATTTATTAAATGTATTTTTTATAAAAAATATTCATACTTTTATGAAATATATTAAATTTATAAATGAGAATCAGTAAAATTGCTGGAAACAATAAGAAAATTTGTACAAAACAAAAAAAAAAAAAAAAAAAAAAAAAAAAAAGGGGAAGGAATGGTAGTTCCTTTTAAATAGTTACAACTATCCACAGTTTAAGTTCCAAATACAAAATGAACGAGATTTCCGAATTATATTTTAACAACACTGTGCGTATTGATTTCTAAAACATCTATTTTCAGCTAAAAATGAAAATAAAATTAGTTTTTCTCAGATTTTAAAATAATATCTTAAAGTTAACTGAAATTATAAATTAATAACTACAATTTGCAAAATTCAAATGATTTTTCAGATGAAGTACGAAAAATATGTATAACGTAAGCGTACGTGACTTAAAAATTTGTTAATTATACAATGTTTTCAGAAGTAAAATTAAAATCTTTCAACCACAAAGTCACTTCGGCATATTATGAAAACTTATATAAAAAGTAATCAAATATTTATCTGATAATTTAAAAGTTATTCAATATTAGGTTCTTCGGTTAAAATTTATTTAGAAAGCAATTTTCAATTTTATTAAAATTACTTCCATTTGCCACAAAATATGTTGTTCACAAAATCGTATGATGTCTTTGGCTTTTTCGCAATAAAAGCTTAATTTTTTTTTTTTTTTTTTTTTTTACATATTATATACCGATAAATTTGACTGGCTTTATTTGACTGGTATTTTTTAAGTGAGTATGTACAGCAGAGTTTTTTATAGAATATTCTGAGTATGATCTTTAAGCAGACTTCCTTGAAGTAAATATCCGAGACATTTAAATGAAATTTATTCTGAAAAGACGGTCTTCGATAATTTTGCATGAATTTTCAGAATATATATATATATATATATATATATATATATATATATATATATATATATATATATTAATCAAAACAATAAAAGATTAATTTATCATCAAATTTTTAAGCAATACTCAAATATCTTTAAAAATACTGTTAAACTATGACATTACAAAATCGAGGGGTGACAGGATTTAAAATATAGCAGCGAGCATTTTAAATATAATTTCAAAACATTTATACGTTTTTTTTATTTTTTTAGATTTATATAGTTATCAAGAATATATTTAATATAGTGATATTTTAATGCATATGTATGCAAAATTTTTATAATTTTAAGTCAATAATTTTAAATATTATTTTTAGTGTCTTCCTCTCCACCAAATCCTTAAATCTCTTTTTGCAAATTATGTGTTAGAGTTATAAAATTTTTATACATATGCATTGAAGTATAGCAATATCAAGTACATTAAAATTTCTCGATAAATATTAAGATTTAGAAAGTAAAAATCAAAACTTTAAATTTTAAGAAAATGTTTTCATAATAGTTAAATTATTTTTTTTTCCCTTCGATTTTATATCATAAATTTCAACAGTATATTCTAAGCATATTTGAGTATTATTAAATGGATTTATTGATAAGTAAATAGTTTTTTTTTTTTTTTTTTTTTTTTTTTTACACTTCTATGTTTAAATGGAAAAAAAAATCATTAAATTCCAATTTTTAACACAAGTTAATTTTTAAAAGTAATTTTATATTAAAAATTGAAATTAAATAAGGAAATATTCCAATTTTCAAACAAGTTTTTTTTAAGTATTCTTATTTTGAAAATTGGAATTTATGGTAAAATTTTAACATTCAATCCTAAAAAAATATTATTTCGAATATACTTACCGATCAATAAGCAATATTATCTAAATACGTTTAGAATTTACTGCTAAAATTTAATGATATGAAACAAAAGGAAGAAAAAATAAGAAAAAAAAAAATAGTTACCAGGAAACAACTTAAACACTTTTCTAAAATTTTAATTTAATTTTAAATTTAAATAGTTTTGGAGAAATTTTAAAATACTTCGCATTGTTATATATGTTTCTCTTTTATTAATATTTTCTTAAAGGTGTAATTAATATTTCTTAAGGGGTTTTTCACACGTCGCGTAATTAATTTAATGATTCAATTATTTTAACCACTTAGCAAAAGTTCTTACAAATCTTAGTAAATAAACAAAAATATGTTAAAGTTAAAAGCTTATAAGGTGTTTTTCACAAGAAAGCACATTTGGAGCGTGGTTGAAATAATTGGATCTTCAAATTAATTACGCGGCATGTGAAAAACCCCTTAAGAAATTTCAACTCTTGGAAAATATCTAAAATCTAGCTCGTTCTTTTTCGGATAATTTGCTTAATTTTTACTCTATTCAGATGCACTTTTGACAAAAGTTACCCAATTTATCCAGTTTTCAACCTATGCAATAAATTTTATTTTATTATTCGCACATGTGCAGTGAAAACGTATTTCATAAAAAGGCTCATATTTCATGAGATATTTAATATATTTGTATTCCGAATGCAGCATATAATTTTAAAAGTATTTTTCCAACTAATCTGGAAGTGGGAATAATTTTCGCTGAAAACTCTGTAGGGTAGGTGCTCCAGGGATTGGCATGCTCCAGTAATTGACATCTATCCCAAAAAAATTAATAAATAAGAAAAATAATAAAAGCACATGTTTTACATATAAGAATTTTAACATTTTATGTCGAACACTGGAACATAGGATGCTAATAACTAATAAAATGAAAAACTGGCAGTGTCAGTCACTGGAACATTGAGTGGGTGTCAAATAAAAATTCATAAAAATATGTAGATATACATATACAATAATAATAATAATTGTTATCAAATGTATATATTTTAACATATATGTGGTTCTGAATGTCTTTCATGATATATGTACTAACTTAAGATTTCTAAAAATATTTTCTGATGACTAGAACATTAAATACATCAGAGGTTGCTCTAAAAGTGTAATCACTGGTGCACTTACCCTATATTATAAATTAAAAACACGTTGATTTTTTTTTAAGTTTTAAAATAAATGCTTATATCTCCATTATTTAACATGCTATCCTCACACAAATTCATCCGCATATTGAACTAGATCTGTACTAACATATACTAAAGTTACAATTCATTTCGTTCACTTGACGATACAGGCTGGTGATCACAAACATTATCGATTTTGCTCAATTTGTTACCGGCCCCCTAAATGTTGTATTAAACCAATATTCACTGAATAACACGAGGAAGACTCAGTTCTTTAAATACCCAATGTTTGAAAGTATTTCACTGGAGAGATAAGTTTTTAAATCAAAAAAAAAAAAAAAAAAAAAACTGATCGTTTACAAATTTTGCAAAACTTTTGACCAGTAATGTATTATATCCTGCTTAATTTTAAGTTTCAACTACACAACATCACCCCAGGTTTTTTTTTTTTTTTTTTTTTTTTTTTTTTCACTTTTATAATGTAGAGGAAAAGCATTGTTCACTTTTTCTTTCCAAACTTTTTCGTAAATTCTGGTGGCAATTGATTTTATATGAGCAAAAGTACTTTTAAAGTCTTATGTATATTAAGTATCTCGTGTAATTTTTACTATGTAATGCAGTTGTTCACACCCCCATGACAACAATATCAACTTATTATCTTCTCTACTGTTATTTAGCCATGTTAATATGTGGTAAGAGATGCTTCTTCTTCTTTTTTTTTTTTTTTTGACTTTTAAACATTTTTTCACAACAAATAACAAAATCTTGAACTGTTTTATAACAAATAGTATAATTCTGTTGGTTAAATCATTTAAAGCAATAGGTTATAGGGTCATCGGAAATTGCTCTTTATCTAACCATTGCACAACGAGTGATTACTCCACAGAAGTTTCAGATGAGCGCTTCATTATACGAAGCTGTAAACTATACCATCCCCTCAAAAATGCAAAACAATTAAATTCATCCTATTCCTTTCTTTTAATTGTTACTTTTGCTGTGTTAACGGAATAAGGAAGTGAAACTTCATCCGTCGGGACAGATCTGTTGCCATATCCGCTCATTTAAAGTAAACGATAAAAATAATATTGAAAAGTAATGAATGAAGTGAAATGAGCTGAACGTTTTCATCACTTTCGATGCAATTTTTTCCCCTGCGTTACCCAACCCGGTAGTATAAAGGTAGGTGACCTGACCCCAGTGCTCTCTAAGAAACGCTCCGGTGCCCAGCAATTAAAACAGAGAAGCATCCCATAAAACCGCACTACTAGTTGATTTTGATGTTGATTGAATGTTTGTAGAGTACAAATATTTTTGGTATTGACATACAGGTCAATGGAAAAGCTTTTATTCTCAATTCTTTAAAAGTTCAAATTAAAAAAAGAAAAAATCTATTACAATGTTTAGTAACTAGTTGCATGTTCTTTCTTTCTTTCTTTTTTTTTTCTTATTACTGTCATTATTTATTCAAAAACTTGCATCATACAGATAGTTTTTTTTTTAACAAAGAGGATTGATTTAGTAAAATTAATTTGTTCATGAATACTCAAAATATTACAAAATTTGCATACAGTTTAATAACAAATATTTCTGTATTATCCTTTAAAAATTAAAATTGGATAAAATTTGCAGGTGTAATTTCAGAGTAACTTGTTAGTTTAAAAAATAATTTATTCCTTTGAAATTATTATTATTATTATTTGATAGAAACTAAATATGACTATTTTATTAAAAGATTTTAATAATGTATTTTCAAAATCCTGTCGCCTGTTCCACATATTAAAAAATATAACTACTGGTATATGCTTTTTTTTTATCCCAAAAAACGATTAATGTAATCAATGTCATATAATTTAAAGGGGAAAATTCTCCGTCGTGCTAATTTTACTAATTTTATGTACCTTTTTCTTAGAAATGGGGAAAAATAGACTTATATATATACATATATATATATTTAATGGCAGTTAGAATAGTATGTTTTATATACTTTAACAGACCTTTTTTTTTTTTTTTTTTTTTCAGGTAAAACTGAAAAATTATTATTAATTATTTATTAAAAATCACTTTTAAATGACCATTTTTGGTAATATTTCACCGAGAAAAATAAACAGTTTTCAACACATTATCAAGCTCTTGTGTTAAATATACAATATAAAATAACATAAGTGTCATTAAAAATCTGAATTCTTAAGTTAGTACATATTGAAAAAAAGAAAAATCACGAACCTGAAAGACTCAAGTTTTGAGAAAAAGTCATTTAAAGATTTAATTGACAACAATAAGATATAAAAACTTTTAAATACTTAAAAAAAAAAAAAAAAAAAAAAAAAAAAAAAAATTTTTTTTTTTTTTTTTTTTTTATAAAAACGTTTGATATTATCGCTGGAAAGATAAAATTTTAAACTATTTAATTAAAAAAAAAGGGCAGAAATCGATTTTTTGATCAAATTTCGCTTACCTGGTCCACTTAATGTAAAATAAGTATAAAAACTTGAGCCAGTAACCAGTGTACAAATTTTTCGTTTTTTAAAAGCCTCGCAGGTAATGACTCAAATTTTATAACAAACTACTTTTTACGTTTTTGTTTCTATATATGAAATATATATATATATATATTCTATTGGTATCGAATTTTTGAAACTAAGTTTCGTTTTGAGGACCCTTAATCCGATAATCCGGTTTTTAGCATTTGGTCTTTGTGTCTGTATAACTGCAAGTCTGTTATCAGCATAACTCAATGTCTGACATTAATAGAAATTCCAGACCCAGTATTTTAAATCTGTATTATATGTCGATATTATTTGAAACTACAGTTAATGAAATCAGAAATATTATTTCTTTTGCGGAAATTTTCGATAGATTTTAAATACATTACGATCATGGGCAGAATTTCTAGTTGGTACATTTTTAATATTGATCGTATTATAAATCTGTTATATACACATGGTAAATCTTTTATGTATATAAAATTATGCTTCCTATAGAGTGATATGAAAAATATCACCATTTGTTTACAGGGCTATGGAAAAAAGAAACCCGGTGCACACACAAACAAAATTTTTATACTTTTTTTTTTTTTTTTTTTTTTTTTCCCATGATAAAAAATTAATGCAATTATTAGAATTCATTAACTATAGTGATTGATTTAAAAATAATGACTAGCGAAGCAAGCGTAGCCTGCTAATATATATATATATATATATAAGAATGCACTTTTGTTTCGTTTCTTTATGCACTGACGATGGTACGCTAAATGCTACCAAAAAAGCTATCTGAAATTGTATATTTATTTTTGCATTCAAAACGTTGATTATTTTTCCTGTGTGAAACATCATTTAATGTTAAAATATCTGAATTAATCTTAATGAGAATTTCATGCATTAATAGAAAAAGAAAATGGGTTAAAAGATATGAAAAGACGTGATACAGTTTGAATAGAAATCAGCTAAAAAATGGATTTGGGAACAATTTGCTGAAATTTTTATACAATTTTAAAATTATAGCAAACATTAATCGATGTCTAAACTCTCTGGGAACTCCATGATTTTTAAAGGAATAGTGTTCGAAGCAGGGTTTAAACTGCCATTAGTTTTTTTAGCATTTTGCTAAAAGGTATCATACTTTGCTAAAACATGCTGGTCAGAATTTCGCTAAAAAGCTAAAACTGGGTAACTGTATAAAATATCTCTATATAATAACTCGTTTTTTTTTGGTAATATTTGCAGGCAAAAACTACGAAAAGACTGAAATTTTTGGGAATGATTATTGATATAGTAATTTGGATTTATTTTTAATGATTGAATTTAAATGCAAAAATATTTAAAAGTATGTCAGAATTCAGAATTTGCTTCATAGAACCATTCTTAGCACTAGTATTTCACGATTATCTACCACTACACTTTACTTAAGTTTTAAATTGCTTTTTCATTTTACACATATGATATGAGTACCTCTTTTTCTATTGTTAAAATCAAAACATAGTGTAGATTAGCACATCTTGGATGTGGAATTCTTGGTGAGTAGTGAGAGACAACAATGATAATAAAGTCATAATTAGTCCCAAGTATTTATTAAAATTTCTATAATGGGACACATCACAAATGAATTACATAATGAATTTTATGATATTTACAATGCCATATGTACAAAGAATAAATTCTGGCTTATATTTCGTTCATAACTACTATACTCGCTGACACCAGCACACCTCATAGTTCTACCTTCAACCCCCGACCCACGACTCCCTCTCTCGAGAACTGCTTCTCGTTCCGAGAGTTGGGTTGCCATACTTATTTGTGGCGGCGCAGGTTTGCCAGATTTGGCGCACCTTACACGCCCCACCTAAACATAAAATTAGCCCACAGTGGCTGATTTTATCACTTTTAAAAACAAAAAAACACATATATATATAAATGCTATTACAAAACATATACTTTCAAAATACTATATAAATGCTATTACAAAACATATACTTTCAAAATATTAATACACTATATAATTTCAATTTTAATATATATAGAATATAAAATAAAAATAAAAATAATGCAAGTACACTATTATTCCAGCCTTGACAGAGCGTCTGCACCTCTGTGCTGGACACCTGGTCTATGAGTGATGGAATGATTCCATCTTTGAAGAGCTAGAGCCCAACGGGTTAACTTAGGACTCTTAGGAGTAGTATGAGTTAAATACTTAAGTGGATTATGATCAGAAATGATCTCTACCTTAGCCCCATAAATCCACTTATCGAATTTGTTCAGTCCGAATAAAACTGCCCATGCTTCTTTTTCGATGCTTGCCCAATTTTTCTGCGTCGCATTGAATTTTTTGCTTGCGAACGCTATTGGGCGATAAGATCCATCAGTATCTTGTTGGGTTAAACAACATCCCACACCATAGTCAGATGCATCGCAATGTACTTGAAATGGCAAATTGGCATCAGGGGTAGCCAGGCTAGTTACCTCACACAATAACTCTTTTAGTTTGTCAAAAGATTCTTGTTCGGCCTCACCCCAACTGACTATGTTTGATTTATTTTTCTTGGTCAGCTCCGTGAGTGGAGAAGATATTTCCGCATAATTCGGTATATAAGTGCGATAAAAACCCATCAGTCCCAAAACAGACCTTACATCCTTTTTGGTGACAGGCTTAGCTAACTTTCTAATAGCTGATATCTTATCTTCTTCACTCCCCCTATCATGTGACCCAAATATTTTATTTTCCGTGAAGCAAAGGAACATTTATCCAATCTCACCGAGAAACCTAACTTATGTAACTCGGTTAGAATCAAATCTAAATGGGCCAAATGGTCTTCAAAAGACCTAGAGAAAATGACCACATCATCCATGTATGCCTGTGCATAATCTGAATGAGCTTTTAAGATACGGTTCATTTCTCGTTGAAAAGTACCCGACGCCCCTGCTAGACCAAAAGGCATTGTTTTCCACTGGTACACAGCATTGTGAGTGGTAAATGCTGTTAATGGCTTACTTTCCTTATCCATTTTAATTTGCCAGTACCCCTTTAAAAGATCTAAACTGGTTAACCAATGGGCTGATCCTGCAGTGAAAATTAACTCTTGCATATCTTTCATGGGAAAAACCGGAACTTTAGTTACCGCATTTAAAGCCCTGAAATCGATACACATTCTTACGGAAGAATCTTTTTTCGCAACGCAAACAATTGGATGAGCTATTTCAGATTCTGATGGTTCTATTAAACCCAGATCTAACAATTCTTGAACCTGACGTTCAACTTCCTTTCTATATGCCATGGGAACACTGTAACAATGGGGTTTTTTCCGAATTGCATTTGGTAATAATTCAATTTTATGAGTGCCCACCGAGGTAGGTTGAACAGGTTTAGTAAAGATATGTTTAAATTTTACAATTAAATTTCTAAGAGTTTTCCACTCAGAAGCATTTAAATGTTCAACTTTACGACTATCAAGAATTTCAAAGAATTTAGATTCCTTTGTAGCGGTAGGTAAAGTTTCAATATGACCGAATTCTTTTTCTTCCTCAAAAATAACATTTACAGAATTCGAACTAGCTATATAATGTTTTAATTTATTTTGATGAATATGTTTGGTCGCACCATCTGGTAATTTCACAATAAAAGAATGAGGATTACGTTTTTCAACAATAGTTGCGGGACCCTGCCATCTGGCAAATAATTTATTTGTTGAATCGGGTATTAAAACTATCACCTGATCCCCAACTTTGAATACTCTGTTAGACGATCTCAAATTGTGGTAGTAAGCTGTTTTTTCCTGTTGTACTGCCGAAACAAGTTTGGCTTGCTCCGCAGCCTTCTCAAGTTTTAATTTTAAATCTTCTAAATATTTAGCAACAGGAGTAGTATCTAACTGTATATTATTATGTCTCCCGGTCCAAGTAGACTTTAAGATGGACAAAGGACCTTGTGGTTGTCTACCATACATTAACTGAAATGGAGACACACCCGTGGTTGAATGGGGTATTTCTCTGTACGCCCACAACACATAAGGAATTTGCAAATGCCACCCTCTACCTTCTTCCCTTATTACATTATGTAACATGTTTTTCAATGTTCTATTGAATCTCTCCACCAATCCGTTCGATTGTGGATATCCAGGGGTTGAGAATCTTGGACTGCTCCCTATACGTTTCTCGAACTCTTTAGTCAGTTCAGCTATGAAGTTTGTCCCGTTATCAGACGCGATAACATTCGGTATTCCAGTCCTTGAAAAAATGCTTAGCAACGCCTCACAAGTTGATTTTGCATTTAGACTAGTCAATGGTATGGCTTCGCCCCACCTAGTATGTTGGTCGACCATACACAATATATATTTATGTCCCTTCGAACTTGGAGGATCGATCGGACCTATCAAATCTATATTCACTACCTGAAATGGTAATTCCGGTCTCGTCACCGGCGTGATTGGCGTTCGGTCATTCGTTCTAATTGCTTGAGTGAGTTGACACTCTTTACATGATCTACAATATTTTTTTATGTCAGCCCTCATACCTTCCCAGAAGAATGAGTATTTGATCCTCTCTAGAGTTTTTCTAGGACCCATATGGCAGCTAAACACTGAGTTATGAGCCAGTTTCAGTACCTCCTTCCGCCTACAATCTGGAAGTACAAGTTGCCCAATGCTCTCCCCGAGTATTTTGTCCCTATGAAATAAGTAACCATCTACCTCATAGTAATTACCCTTACCTTCCTTAGCATGCTTCCAAGCTACTGCTAAATCGGTACACTGCTCTTGCTCAGAGCGAAAAGTATCAGCTACCATACTTTTCTTATTTGGCTCAGTGATTGCCTCACCATCCTTAGCGTTTACCGTTCCCACTTTATTTCCACATGAAGTAATTTCCCTTTGAGATTCCTCAAAAATAAAATTGTCCTGTGCTTTTGCTGACAGTGTCCCAGATGAAACTTCCGTTGTTCCATCTAAATTTCCTGAGTCCCCCCTCAGGTCCTGAGAGTTCCGAGCCAGTGAAATTCCTTCACTCCGGGCTCCTCCCAACATGTTCAAAACATCCGGTGGAAGTAACACGTCTTCCACCAAAATATCTGCCAAAGCACACAACACTTGCTGATGCACCACATTAACCTGGCCACCAGTAGCAAGACCTAATGAAACGTAAACTAATGGACATTTCACCGCCGGACCAAAAATACCCTTCAAAAAAATTGTAGAAGCACCTTCGACCGAAATTCCCGGAATTAGTTCTTTTTTGACAACCGTAATTTCTGTTCCCGAATCCACCAATGCGTCAACTAATTTACCATCTACACTGATAGATGTCTTTTTTAGTTTGCTTAATTTATCTTCAATAGCTCGCCTAGGGATGACTTCCCCTAGTAAGTCTACCCTGGCCGATACAGTTTCTTCCTTTGAGTCTGTACCCTCTGCAGAAACTTTATTAATATTAAACCTCCTAGTATCTGACCCTTTATTTTTTGGACAATCCCGTCTGAAATGTTTGTCGGACCCACATGTGAAACACGTTGCTTTTTTAATTTCTGTGAGCTTTGACTTTTCGAAATTTTTCTTGGGGAAAGAATTGTTAAAATCGAACCTTTTTTCACTAAACTGCGGTTTACCCGAATTAGAATAATACCCCCTTTTATCAAAATCCATCCCTTTAGTTCTTACTGACCCATCATAGGACTTACCCTTAGATGCATAAAATACATCACAATGCTTACCTAAATCCTTTGGCTTGAACCAATCTTCTCCTTGAAGAACTCCTATGTGGGTTGCAGTTTCTGCATCTAATGTTTGAAAGATTTTATCCGAAACAATGAGTTGATTCAGCGACTCAAAATCACTTACCTTCCTGGCTTTGCAGTAATACAGCCACATTGAGGTTAACCTGGACGCGAATTGAGAAAAATTCTCGTCAGGATTACGTTTTGCCCTACGAAAATTTTCTAAACATAATTTTGGAGAAGGTTCATACTCTTGTAACACTAATTTTTTCAAAGATTCGTAATTATTTAATTCCTTTTCTTCAATATTAGCTAACAGATTAGTTACTTTATCCCCTAATAAGCAAAGTAAAACTTTAGGTTTAAATTCGTCGTTAACATTTTCATTTACAAACGCTTTCTCTAAACTCGAGAAAAAATAGTCCCATCCATCTGATTTACTAGGAACCTTAACTGTTAAGAGTCTAACCATTCTAACTATTTCATCTAAAGATTTTATACGCGTGGTTTGATCACTATTTTGAACCAAATTTTGATTACTCTTAGATAATTCTACTTCCAAACGAAGTTTTTCCAATTCAAATTTCTCCCTCTCTCTCTCTGTCTGTAACATAAATTCCCGCTCTAGTTTTAACTTATTTTCATTTTGCAGTTTTTGTTCCCGTTCTAATCTTTCAGCTATGATAGCATCTAAATATTCCTTTGCTTCATTCTCTTTATATCGCTTATTAGCTAAAATTAATTCCTTTAATTCCGATTTAGATAACTTTTCATCAACCTTTTCCCCATAATCTTGAGCCAGACAAATTAAATCTGCTTTTTTACTTTTGATTAGAAAAGACATTTTTTTCTATTTATCTATTTTTTTGAACTACCCTAATGCCAAATTACCTTACAATAAAATGAGAATAAAAAGCAAAATATTAAAGAAATATTAAAGAAATATCAAAAGAAACATTACTCTTTTCATACGAGAACAAAAAAAAAAGATATAAAACATTTATCAGAAATAAACCAGAGCTATTTAATTATACCTACTCATGCATTTGTCATCAAATAAACAAATAAAATACATATATTTATTCATTCATCCTTTTTTGTTTTTACCCTTCCTTTTATTAAAAAAAAAAACAATAATAATAATTACTTAGGAAGTGAATAATGATGCAATAAATCTATCTATAATTATTCAGTCACAATGAACTAGAGAAAGAAAAAAAAAAGTACTTTTAACTGTCTTCTCAAAAACAAAATAAAATAAACAAATTTATCATTTAAGTATTTCATAACCCACAGCAATATATATCTTATTTATATACTGAGACAGGAAATAGATTTATTTTTCTAACTTTTACTAAGCAATATTAAAATAAGAAAAAAAAAACTATTTTTTCCAACATTGATGATCAAACAAAAAAAGAAAGAAATATCATTACGATCTACCGAAAAGGACTCAATTGGCGACACTCAGAACAAGAACAATGCCTGTCTGGCCACCTGCCTTACTTTCGTTTTCAGGGTAAAAAGAAACAATTCCATAATTATAAAACATTTCGATTACACATATATTGAAATATGTTTAATAAACTAAATATATTCCTTTTTCTTTACCTTTATTTGAAAAAAAAAAAAATATATCTAATAATTGCACTAATTAAAAATTATTAACCCTTTATATTTCACATTAGAAATCAAATAACCATAATAAATATATATATATATATATATAAATATTTCACATGATTCGATAATCAACTAAATTTAATACACTCTTCTTAAACTTGCTGATATTCCTTAACGATTAAAATTCTAATCGAAGAAAAAAATATATAGTACTTACAGTACCTTAGTGCGAAGGTAAAAGAAATTATGGAAAGAACGATTATACTTGAAAACTATAGATGCGGACATTCATACATGTCACTGTCCTGAAACACTCAGTTTAAGAGTTCTCACGACAAGGATAAATTTCGTGCAGATGTACGGACGTATGAATCTATGCAAAAAGAACACTTTCTAAAAGAACGCTTTAAAATCAGTGATGATGTGTGCATATTGCACCTTGAAAACACAAAATTTTCTTCTCTCCCAAATTTCCACTACCGGGAGTATTCAAAAATTATCATCCGACGATATCGAACACGTAGGTGCACTACATACACACCAAATACTGTTGATACAGTAATATACGTTAGGCTATAATTAGCCCGTCAAACACTTGAAACTTTAAAGACTTTAAAAACAACACATATGCTTTGGTTAGCACATAAGCTTGGGTTACCTCGTCGAACACTGAAGATTTCGAAAACTTAAGAACAGCATGTACCAATTCCGTCATCTTATATCGAAGACCACCGGCTATTGTGGCCGTTCCGCTGTGACACCACAATCATTTTTTCGTCTCTCTTCACCATCCCATATTTCTGACACCAATGTAGATTAGCACATCTTGGATGTGGAATTCTTGGTGAGTAGTGAGAGACAACAATGATAATAAAGTCATAATTAGTCCCAAGTATTTATTAAAATTTCTATAATGGGACACATCACAAATGAATTACATAATGAATTTTATGATATTTACAATGCCATATGTACAAAGAATAAATTCTGGCTTATATTTCGTTCATAACTACTATACTCGCTGACACCAGCACACCTCATAGTTCTACCTTCAACCCCCGACCCACGACTCCCTCTCTCGAGAACTGCTTCTCGTTCCGAGAGTTGGGTTGCCATACTTATTTGTGGCGGCGCAGGTTTGCCAGATTTGGCGCACCTTACACATAGTTTCCCTGATTCATATTTTTAAAGTCACAAATATGGATGCTTGGTTAAAATCATCAATGATCAAAAGGAATAGAAAATAAAAATGAGGATAACAAAGCTAAGTAAAAGAAATCAATGGTATCCAAAGAATTAATTAACTTTAGAAAAAACTAAAATAGTGCTTGCCTATTTTCGCTAAAATGCTAAAGTAATTTTTTTGCCAGGTTAAACCCTGGTTCGAAGAGTATTGATTTTAAAAAGAAGAGTCGCAAAATGTATTGTAAATGGGGTGGTTTAAATTGAAAAACAACCTGAAATGAATAAAACAAGAATCTAATGTAACATTTGGGCTGTTAATGCTACATCGGGATGTTCAAGCATAAAAGAACACGTTATGTAATTTTAAAGACTTCATTACTTTATTTGTGGAAACGACTAAATTTATTACAGGAACGTGAACTGAATTGATTTGAGATTTTGTCGTCTAGAAATATTTATTGCTCATATAACGGATGAATGCGACTCAGAAGAAAGGTCAGCTTTCTCTGAGACAAATACGCAATTCAGGTATAATAACTCAGTTTTGTAAAAAAAAAAAAAAAAAAAATACGCAACGCAAGAATTTTATTTACGAATATCAAATATTCTCACGTAGTATTACGGGAATATATTCAATAATTTTAATCAAATACTTTTATATATATATATTTTTAATAGATGTATGACATAGCTCTTACCTTTTTGGCTACTGAAAAACTTTTAATAGAAAATTTTATTTTATATAATTAATATAAACTGTTACACACACACTTATGCGTATATATATATATATATATATATTCTATTCTATTGGGTTGTTCGGAAAGCAATTTCGTTTTCCTCAGCAGAGAACTTAATTGTATTTTTTTCACACCATCTTCACAATTAAGCTGCATTACCATTATATATTGTGACAGTCGATATAGCAAGGCTTGCTTGTGAAAAAGTTCGTTTTATTCTGCTCAATAAGTTTTGATTGGTGCCCTACCAATTAAAGAAAATCGTAAGTGACATTTTCGGCATATTTTGTTTTTGCTATGAAAAAGGTGAAAATACTGTTCAAACAAGGAAAAAAGTATACGATGTGTATACAGAAAATTTATTTAAAGAACCCCAGTATCAAAACTGGTTTACAGCATTTTGTTCCGCGAATTTTGACGTTGAAGATGCATTACGTTTTAGAAAACCAGTTTATGCTAAGAAGACAAAATAAAGTATTGATTTATGAAAACTGCCGAATAACAACTCGTGAGATCGCAAAGAAACCGATCAAAGTGGAGACTATATAGTTCAATAAAATATTTATACAATATATAAGAAAATCGTCTTTCATTTTCAAAGGAAAAAACGAAATTGCTTTCCGAACTACCCAATATTAAAATTTTCCAGTAACTAAAAAGCGGCATCTAAGTGTATAAAAACACTATAATCTTACTTATGAAAGAAATGTATTTTAGTGCTTAATTAATGCATTTTAATGTGTTTTAATTTTTGTAAGAGATAATTTTGTATCACCACTTCACTGAAAGCAATTTATAAAATGCGAAACATATGCTTGAAGCAATCGCCACGCTTAATGTAAAAAAAAAAAAAGCAAATCATTCCAAGTACATTTTGAGAGAGGATATAATGTAGTAGTTGTTCGTTAAAATAGTAGAGATCAGATCTTTTTTATTTTAATCTTAACTGTATAGGTGAGAACAATATAATAAAATTCGACATTGAATTAAAAATGAAACTGTCATGATTATGTTTAACATTCTGAATGTGGGAGCATCAACTTTTGTCCGGTAATTCCAGCGCCCCGCGTTCTATCCTTAATGCTGTTTGAGGTTCTCTCTCTTTTTTTTTTTTTTTTTTTTTTTTTCGTACATATTTTCGACAGTGAGAGTTGATTTTTTTGTTTTTTATGTACTTCCAGTTTTTTTTTTTTTTTTTTCAGTTTTTAGGTTTCCTGCCTATTTTATCCAAATGCAAAACTGAAAATTAGCTCAGTATGAAAACAAATTTAAATCACAAGTGTTAATACAAGAGCATAAACTGGCATTAGCCAAAATACGCACGGAATATAGTTAAGACAAAGAAGTGGCTACTTACATTCGTCACTTTATTTATTGCGAGTTCAAACTGTATAGAGTTTTTCACATGCGCATCTGAAACTGTTTCCAAAGCAGGGTTGCCAGATCTGGCCTTTTTTTTTATTCAATTGACACCAATTATTTTTATTTGTAAAGTTTGCCTAATCACTTCGAAGATTGATAGCCTATTATGTATATCAAATGTCACTTCTCAAAATTATTGATGACTATTGAATAAAAGAAAAGGCCAAATCTGACAACCCTGCTCCAAAGCTATAAAATAGGGCGTGATGTACTTGTTTGCTATCAAGTACCCGTTAAAAATTGGATTTATTTATTTGAAAGCAGACTCTAGAAACACTTGAATGCCAATAGCATGTTTAAAATGTAAAGGTATCATTAGTTTTAAGAAAAGCCAAAAGTTACCAGGGTAGAGTCTGAACCGGGAAGGCCATTCCATTTCAAGTATATATTACGCAAATTTGGTTGAAGTTACAAGTTCAAATCATTTGAATGCGACGCTCGATATGTATGTATGTAAAAAAAAAGAGAAAAGGAATTATAAAATACCAGATAGATGTGTATGTAATGATGTTTTTGTTCATATAACTTTCTCAAATTACTGTATTTATACACCATACAATTTTAAAAGAAAAATTACATTTACTTCCTTCTTAATTAGTAAAATTTTGTTCTTTTAGAAAAGAGATGTGAAGACATAATTTTAAAACACGAGGGACATTGGAAAATAATAAAGATGAGAACTTCTAATTAAGGTCAAATTACAGTCATATATACCTAACATTCCTTTATTTGATTTTTTCATTGTTTTTAAATGTACTTATGGCGCTGTTCATTTTCTCTAAACGGCGACTTTCACATGCTTCTCAGAAACAACGATATAAACTTTTTTGATAATGAAATAAATTTAAGAAGTGTGATGAAGATTTTGAAGATGGGGGGGGGGGGGGTTGGTTATTTGAAGTTAAATTTGAAAAAATAGCTTTGTAATTCTTGCGAAGAGTCCAGTCAATAACACAGTGCTCATTAATCCAGGCATTTTTGTAGATAATCACTAAACATTTTATTGAATTTTTTATTTGATATATTAGTCATAAGTATAGGTTACCAAATTTTAAATTTACTATTATTGGATAATTAGAATTGAAATGATTTTAATATCATTGGAGTGGGAGCCCAAAACATCGACTTCACAGGTCAAGTCATGATGATGAAGTGACGCTCCGATTTCTACATTAATTTCGCCAAAGCTCTAATCGAAGCCAAATTCAAAATAGTAGAGACAAAAATGGCTGTAATTATATTACATATAAACACATACAATTTTTGAAAAGGTTACCACATAATTATAATTCAAACGGTCCTCACTAAACGCCAACATTCACCATGAGTACCCGGAACTTTTAAGCAAAATTAACTTACCATGTTATACGACAAGGAATGCACTCATGGCGACAAAACTTCATTTATTTGCAAGATGAAAAGAAACCAAATTAGAAAAAGTCATAACATGCTACTGTAGATCTACATTACGTTAAAGAACGAATAATACATGATCAAAGGTTTCGAAAGAGTTGCAATTAGCAAAAGATACACATGTGGGAAGAGGGAGGATGTAAAAATTTAAACAACATACTGTATATGAATTTAAGTTGCAATTTAGAGGTCATAAAAATAAGTTTGATACTTCAATTTTTTATTTATTATTATTATTATTATTATTATTTTAATGATAATATATTTTTTAGAATATGTGATAATCGACATAGCAAGAAGTTTTCAATCATATGTCTTTTTGTTTGAATAATGATTTAAAAGATATTTTTATAAATTTGGGACATCTAAAATATGTTTTTTGAAAAAGAAGTGAAATTCACCTATCTGTCACTATCTTCACATTAACACAAATCTAGTCTCTGAGGGTGAAGCTAAAAATAATGTATTAGTAATATATGGGGTTTATACTAATAAAAACTACCATATAAACATAAAAAATTAACAATTCAAGAGATAGTACGATTTATTTATCCATAAAAAATAATTAATAAATAAAATTTTTGGTTTACAATTAAAATTTAAATACCTTATATTTGTCCTTTTCATAAAAACGAATGTATTTCGGCATGCTTATCGCAGCCCTCTTCAGTTAAAAACGAATATATTTCGCCATGCTTATCGCAGCCTTCTTTTCTTACTGAAGAGGACTGCGATAAGCATGCCGAAATATATTCGTTTTTATGAAAAGGATAAATATAAGGTATTTAAATTTAAATTGTAAACGATAATCCTTTAGTATTGTACCAATACCAAATAAAATTATGTAATTTTTTCTAATGCTATTGTATTTATAAAGTATTTTTAAGCAAAACAAAAGCATTTAAGAATGTTGTTTAATATGGTTAACTATTAATTTCTTGAACTCTTTGTAAAATTTTCTTCACTTAGAAACGCTTTTCAATCTAAATGAAGAAAAGAAAGCAGTATCAACTTTAAAGAAATTACATAACTCTTAGAAAAAGCCGATAATCAATCAAATACAACAATACTAATTTTTTACTGTATGCTAGATTGCCTCACTGTTGAATAAATATTAAATTATTGGTTCCTTAAAGTTTATCCTAAGCTTGTTTCAAATGAAAGAACATTTTTTTTTTCCAATGGCTAGGCAAAAGTTACAGAGGACTATAAAGATACGAAATAAATTACAGACAATATAACATAGAACAAAAGACCGAAGTCATTGCCTAAGGAGCGATCTTGCCTCCCAATATCTCGACTCTTCTGTAGAGTATCGAAGAGCCCTACAACGGGACAGATGGTCCCGGTCCATTACTTCTCCAGAATCACAAAGTGTGCAAGTAGAGTCGTTTAAGATACCTATGCGCTTCAAATAAGCGGCAAGGCAATCATGTCCTGTAGATAGGCGGAAAGTCGCAACTGCCTTACGTCTTGGTTTATCAGGAATTAGAGAAGGACTTAAATTCTTCCATTTCTTTAGAGCTGTACGATTCTCAAGATCTCGTAAGGCATTAGATGCAGATAAATTCTTTAAAAACAGTCTAATCCTCCAGTAAGAAATGGCTGTATTGGGATGTTGTAGCAAGGTGGCACCTCTTCTTGCAAGGAAGTTGTTCATTGTCCCAAAGGCCACAATGGCCGGGCACCCACTGGAGAACAATTTGTTTACCCTTTAAAGTGAGAGTTCTTATTGATTCTTGACATTGGGATATTTCAGGTGTTAATGGATGATTAACAGTGCTTATTGACTGGATGGCTACCTGAGAATCAGAAAGAATGACCGCCCTTTCAAACTTGCAATGGACAGCTAATAGTTGCTTTAAGGCTAAACGTATCGCCACAGCTTCACCATCAAAGGAGGTACCAATATAGCCCGCAGGGGCATAGAAGGAAAAAAGATCTGAGAACACACCAGCCCCTACATTGAGATGACAATCAAACTGGGAACCATCAGTGAAAATGCGCAGCCACTGAGATATTGGATATCTGGCCGCAATGGTCTCTAAGGCAAGGCATTTCAACACACTTGGTGCAACATCTCTCTTTCTATGGATAGTTTCAACTAGATCCAGCCTCATATCGACATTTATGACTTCCAAGGGATTTCTGGGTGTCAAAAGTGATTGTATATCACCTGGAATTACAAGATCTTTCTTAAAATCCAGGAATATTTGAATAAATCCATTTTGGGTTTTTAAATTCCCTGGCTTGGTCACATAGCCTCTCCAGTAGGGATCCTCTATACGAAGTAGCTTTTCATAGAGACATAAGACCTTCAATTTCATAATATCTTTGAAGTGTATATTCCTTGTCAATAATAACATCGCATCGATAGGAGTGGACTTCACACCTCCTGTGATCAAGCGTAAAGCCTGGTTTTGCAACACTTCCAGTTTATTGACCACAATTTGTGGGGCTGTGATCAGAGCTTCACAGCAATACAACATTAAAGGCTGTATAAAAGTTTTAAAAGTAGTGTTAAGAGTGGACCGAGAGCATCCCCAAGTGCATCCTGCTAAGCGCTTAAGAATACTCATTCTATTTGAAATACGCTCAGTAAGTTTTTCAACATGGAGCTTCCAACTTAATTATCAAAAGTCATTCCCAGGTAGGTAAAGCTGTCTGTGTTGGCGATCGAAGAGCCTTGGTACTTTAACTCTGGCCAGAAAGCCTCATGGGTTAAGGAGAAAGACTGTGAAGCCGTCTTTCCTAAATTTACAGCCATATTATTTTCTTCACACCATTTCGAGAGCACGTGCAGGGCTTTATTTAAACGACTTTCAATAACATTTTTAGCAAAATATTTGGTGCTTGGGTCCAGATTACCAAATCATCAGCAAATAGTAAACATTTAACATCAGGTATTTAATTAAGTGATGAAATTAGATCATTGACATATATATTGAACAAGGTGCAGCTACTAACTGCTCCCTGAGGGAGCCCAGTTTGAATATTAAAGCTTTTGGGGAAAGATTCACTGAATTTAATCCTGCATGTTCTCTGATGAAAGAACATTTATTGATATAATTTTAACAAGATTATGCCTTTTTGACTGAAACGTTTGATGCAATAGCACTCAAAGCTATAATTTTAATTAAATACATTCTTATAATTAAGTTATTATATATATATTATTAAGATTACTCACTAGACCTTTCTATTATAAATATTAAAGATAGACTATGCGTTATCAGATCTTCAATACACTCATCTTTAATAATGCTTTCATTATTCTGACTATTAATGTACAAAAGGGGGAGAAAAATTTTGTATTCATGAAAATGTAAAAAGTGCAAGAAGTTTTCAGTCACACGTTCTTTTGTTTATATAACGAGTTAAAAGATACTTTTGTTTTTCTCTTTTTTCTTCCTTCCTTTCTTGCTTTCTTTCTTTCTTTCTTTTTTTTTTTTTTTTTTTAATAAATATGGGATACTTGGAACTCAAATTCAATTTTTAATAATTATTAATTTTTGTCTCAAATGTTAACAATTAAGAAATACTACGGTTTGTCCTTTCATAAAAATGTTTTTAAACATGCTTTTATGCGTTATTGTCATTCCACTGACATCAATAATCACTTTTAATGCTCGAGCAAAAAAGTAATCTATATAAATAAAGAGAAGTGTTTGTGTGTGTGTGTGTGTGTCTGTGTGTGTATCTGTGTGTGTGTGTCTGTCTGCGCTCTGGTGCTCACACTACTGATCGCAGAGCTTCCAAATTTGGTATATAGGTACCTAGGACTCTGCAGATGTGCACCTCATCGAGAGTTTTTTGAATTTCAAATTTGAATTTTTTAAATTAATGTTTTTTTCGATTTTAAACATTGGCTTTTATATTTCATTTTTCATGAATTTATTCTTCGATTGTGATCGTCTGCGTATCTTAGCAACGGCTATTACACAATTCATTTTTTATTTAATACATTCATTTGAAGGCGATTTCTTTTTTTTTTTAAATTATTATTATATTTATTGAAAATCAAATGGTAACGCAATCGCGTTTGTAATGATCGATAGATGGCGCTTTTTCAGCTTTTGTTGTTAGTAAATATTATAGCCACGTGTATTTATTTTTGTTCTATATGTGTTACTTCTTAATATTCGTGCTATAATTTCTCCGGCATTACATCATGGATAATTGATTGTTTTTGGAAAAAATATTTCAGTTTATTCAAAGTTCGATCGGTAGCAGATATTTAACTGAAACTGAACAAATATTAGTTCCAAATCATCTGATCAATTCTTTACTTCCATTAGCCGATGCAACTGAAATTTTAAATTTGTCATTTGGAAATAAATGGAAGCTTAATACTGGATTTTTTGATTTTTGGAGTTACACTGTGGCACAAAACAGTAAGTGTTATCTTTTTTACCGGATTTATTCATTTTTATTCAATAAATATATGTGAAACTAAACATCGGCAAGCAATGGCGTCTATTCGAAAGCCGAAAGCTATCATGTCAATTGTAATTTCACCTTAGCCCACCAGAAGGCGAGCATTTCATTACAATCGCGGATAGAAATAAATTGTTACGTTTATGTATAAATTTTACAATATAGCAACTTTTTATTTTTCATTTTTTTAAATTAATTTCTTTAAAATAAATTTTTTTTTTTTTTAATATTATTATTATTTATAATATTTATTGGGTGAAAAAAATGGTAGTTTATAGTAGAAAGGATTAAACTGATTAAAATTCATTTGTTTTTCATGTATTTAATTCCTTTTAAAAGAAAATCTACTTTTTTTTTTTTTTTTTTTTTCACTGGTCGGAATCAAATCGTAATATAGTGTAAATAACGAGGGCTATAAAACACATGGTTCAAAAACTAAAATATATAATAGATGCTGAGATACAGTCATCTTTAAAATCGTAGTTCTTAAATAACAGAAAATCCGCAAGTCGTCGATAAATACCCAAATTGAAGTGCCCGGGAAAGACCTTTCTGCAGACAGTGGGAAAAATTACCCAATGCTGTACGGCCAGAAAAAAGAGCTGCCTTAGGCAACGGGTACCCGAAGAAGCGAGATCCAAAGCGATTTCAGTGTTTTTTTTTTTTTTTTTTTTTTTTTTTTTTTAAGTTTTATTTGTAATGTAATGTAAAAAATAAATACTGATCCAATTCTTTTGAAAATTCATTTAAATATAGTAACCAGCGAAGCGGGCGTAGCCTGCTAGTAAAAAATAAAATAAAATAAAATAAAGAGTGTTATAAGTTTAAAGCTTTGTCTGTTTAAAGCTTTTCTATTCTTCTCTTTTAATGATAGTATAAATAAGTTTTAAAAAAGTTACGAATTTTCAACCGATATTGTCAAAACTTAAAAGTTGGGTAAAAATAGTGATTATGAGTTCAAAGATAAAAAATCTTGAAATTTGGTTGATTTTTTTTTTTAATAATATATTTAATTAAGTTTAAGGCCTTGTGTTAGCATTTTATACTATCTCATTCTTTTAATCAAAACTTACAGATTGCATAGAAAAATAATATTTCATTAAATTCAAAGTGGGGATTTTTTTATAAAACTAGCTTTACCCCTGCTTTTAAACTGAACAAGTTGAATTTTTTTTTTTAAATATATTAATTTGGTGACCGTATTTAAAAAAGTCCTTTTAAGCAACTAACTAGTGTCAGCAAAAAATATTTTTAACGTAAAAATCTAAAAAAAGAAATTTTAAATATTCGGTTGGTATGGAAATTATACCCTGAGAAGACTAACAACAATGCAGAATTTAAAAATAAAATCGTAGTTTACAAAAATCACCCATAACTGCAAAAAAACTATTACTGTCAAATTATCACATTCAAAATTCATGAATTCCTTCTAACCCACTTTTTTATGATGCACACGCTGATGAGTAGAAAAAAAAAAAAAAAAAATCGCGCTAAAATGAGTCACGTGTAGTTGCTTTCCTTCGTTTTCTGAGATTTCCCGTTTCATTTTCCTTGTCAAAATCGCACGCAAACAAATAAAGTATGTTGTCATATTTAGAACTGATTTTTATCTAACATTTTTATAACCAAGAGGCATAAAAATGGGAATCATTTTTGGAACCATTTTCGAAATTAAAAATAATTTGTTATGATTGATGCATTTTTAAGTGAGGGTGTTATATCAAAATGTTCTGAATTTTGATTTTGTTGCTAACAGACGTGGAACTGTACGCTGTAACAGTACAGTTTAATATTTCTCCTTAAAAATGGTGCCATTTTAGGCTATTATTGCTGCAATTATTACTTTTATGTGTTTGGTGTTTACGATTAAGGTCAACTGAATACGCGAAGATCCTAGGCCTGGTTAGTGCACTTTCCGTAGCGGAGGTCTTATTTATGGATCCTAACTTACATTCATGCATCCTTCGATAAACATCACGGAAAACTCCAAATGCCGACAAGTGAGACTTGGGATCGAATTCGGCACCTTCCAGAAAGTATTGTTTTAGAGTAAAATAACGTGAGTTTTTGTTATATTTGCATGTTCTGAGGTCCCCTGAATACGAAAATCATGTTTTTAGCGAATGGTCTGTGTGTCTGTCTGTGTGTCCGTTATCAGCATATCTCAAAAACAAATTATGGCAGAAAGTTCAAACTTGGTATTCTAAATGTGTATCATATTGGGATGCTACAGTAAGATTTTCGTTGAGATGAAGCCAATGGTTTGTGTACAGAGACACTCAAAAGTATTCAAATACATTACGTCTATGGGGGAAAGTGCAGGTAAGTAGAGTTTGACATCTATAGACTGCATCTTTCAGTAATTGTATGGCTATAAGTTTCATTTTTAGAGGGGAGGGGATTATTTTAACTGCTAAAAATCTTCTGAGGGACTACAGAGTTGGAAAATTCTAAAACATCAACATTTACAGCAAGGGGAAAATTTAGTTGGGATTTGCCACGAAAATTATGTATTACATTTCTTATATTTTTTTAATCTATTATTAATGTTGTTTATTAAAAATTATATATTTTTTATGTTTTTAAGTGTTAAATTTATTCTTTTTTATTCTCCAAATCCAATTCATGGCCATAAAATTATCAAACAGTGACAAAAATTTGGGGAAGTAGTTGTGCCCGGAGAAAACAGTGGGTGACTGGGCAAAATGGTAGTCATATTCGGATTCAGGAGGTCATTTTACATAAGAATCAGCAGGAATGGTATCAGGAGTCGAAAAAAATTTTTTTTGCAGCGCAGTGTTATTTGTTATATATTACTCCTCTATTGAAGAGCTGCTATTGACTGATTGTTGCCACTCAGTGGAAGTTACATCCTGTAATTTTAAAGTTACAGTTAAGAGCATATTGGACATGGTTATAATCATAGTTACATACATAACATCTCCCTTTTTTCAAAGAATTGCAATTTAACACCCAAATACAAACAAATTAATACACAAAAACAATTATCTTGTTACTAGACCATATCTGTTAGGGGCTTAATAGTATGACCATGTTCAGTAATGCATGGCTTACAGTCCAATCTTTATTGAATTACTATTATTGGAACTATTAACGTTCAAATTATTATTTTCAGAAATATTATTTTGGAAATCATTGTTAATAGAACGAGTCATTTCATATTCTTGTTCAAAATTTGGCTCATTGTGAGAAGGATCTAAATCAATTCTATTTCTTTCAAATATATTATTATTATTATTCCTTTTCTTATCTAATAGTTTCTTAGGTTTTTATCTCTTACCTCCAAACCTCTTTCTCACTGATTTCCAGGACAAATTAAAACATTTTGACTATTTGAAATTTCCGATAGCAGTTGAGATGTTATCTCGTAATAGAATTTACTTAAGTTTTGTTTATTTATAATTTTATTTCTTATATTTGTTTGGAGTTTTGGCTTTGATAATGCTTTATATTTTGGTAATTTAATTCGCTTTCGCCAACTCATTAAAACTGGAGCGGAAGAAAAGTCTAAGGCTTTTATGGGCATATTTCGATAATCCAGAAGCGCACTATTAATGTTTTGATTAGGCTCATAATATTTTTTTAGCATATTTTTGGAACTTTCGCACTTGACCGTTTGATTTCGGATGCTTTGTATTACTATTTACAATTTCAAAATCACATTTCGATGCAAAATTTTTAAATTGATATGAATTAAAAAATGTATTACCTGCTACTAGAATTTTATTAATTCCAAGAGAACTAAATATTATTTCTAATTTCCCGATTATAGAATCTGATCGTTTATTATGTACGGGAATAACTTCACAATTTCTTTTAAAAACTCCTCATGATTTTATTTGTTAATATAAAATCTGGACAATAAATCTACTACATACATTTGCTTACCGGGTACGTATGTGGCATCAAGTTATACTGAAGTAATTTTACTTTTTGTAATCTACTAGGTAAAGCCTTTACAACACTTTTATTTTGAATTAATACCAAAGGTTCGACGTTCGGCTAAGCCTTGTTACTCTTTTATTTAAGAGCCTCGTGAATCACGTGTTTAATTAAAAACGGTTAATTATTATTTCACCCTTTTTTTTTTTTTTTTTTTTTTTTTTAAATTACGCATTTAATTTCAAGGACTCAAAAATAAGTTAATACTATTTATGAAAGTGATTAAAATTAAAAGGAGATATTTATTAGAAGTGTACAATTTGGCTAATTTTTAAACTAAAGTTATAATAAATTTTTGTTTCACCCTTTTCATAATAATCTGCATAAATACTGAAGTTTAAATTTCATATTAGAAACATAAAATAATAATAATAATAATATATATGTTTTAATTTAATTACACAAACTGTAAACATAACTTTCATAATTTGCTAGAATTTCCGGAATATTTCGCTTTGCTCTTATCTAAATATCATTGAATACTTACTTTTTAAAATAGTCTTACATTATAATCATTTCATAATTTTTCTGATTTTTAATTCAGATAAAATCCTTTTCTTAGTATAAGTGTTGACCATAAAATTGTTAGATAACTGCATATTCAATCCTTTAAAATTCATTTTTTATATTTTAATTTGAGAAAATTTACAAAAGGGTCTTTTACCTGTTCTTGCTCACTAAACCCCAGCCTGGAGCTTGTTAGTTTGTAGATGGCGTAAAATTGTTGTAAAACTCTATGTTAAATTTCCAAAAGACTTAATTTCAGTTTTAATATGAGGAAATTAAAGTAACAAAACAGGATCATATTATTGCTAACGTTTTGATCCATAGTTTGCGGGGACCACAAAATTCGTCTATAACTGTATGCTAAATCCTCTTAAAATTGATTTTCTATGTTTTGATGAGACAAATTATGACAGGGCTGTATAATATTTGACTGAGCATGGAGTTAATTCGTTTTAGAAATGCGAAAATTGTTATGTATTTTTATGCTGAATCCCTTTAAAATTAATTTTCAGTGTTTTAATATGAGAAATTGTATGTAAAATAAAAGGGATGGGGGTCGGTACATATTACAGGAACGCCTCATGTTAATTTAAAATTATTTTGCATTCAATTTCACAATAATTTTATGGCCCTTAACTAAGCAGTTAGAGGTTTTTTAACCAATTTTGTTTATAACAGATAAAATCTGTATAAGTCTATAGTTTGCTCTGTCTATGATATAGAGAAATTCTGTTTCATACAGAATCAGTCTGTATTGTTTAACGGGATTAACTCGTTTTTTATATGGATAAATAATGTTTCATATAGAGAAAGTCCGCATCAACCAAACAGAATGTCTCTGTAAAAATTTATATGGGTAAATTAATAGACTCCTGACAGGTATTTTCTCAAATAATCTACAGGATATTTAATTAATTATTTTTTCAGCGTAATTGATGGTTTATTTTCTATGTATCTTTTAGACATGGTTTCATCAATTAAATTTAATGCTGGATTTACCAAAAGAAAAATATCTGTAAATCCGCCCCGTTTATTCCTGTAATCAACAAGCGTATTTTCGAAATATTTATTTCTATTTCTATTTTATATATCGTGAAATAAATTATAAAGAAAAATTATTTATAAATCTTTATTAAACATTCAGTTTTAAATTTGATAACTAAACCAACAAACAAAAATTTTATTTTATTATACAAAAATTCAATAAATAATCTTACAATATATATTAATTGACTAAAAACATTTTTCTAAAAAAAAAAAAAAAAAAAAAAAAAAAAAAAAAAAAAATTGCTAAATTTTTAATATAACTTACTATGGTAATCAATTTATAAAATCGCTTACATAAATAACAGTGAAATTAATTTAATAAAATTAAAAATATTGTGAAAAATCATATTTTTACACATTGTTGATTTATCGAATTTCGAAAACATCTTGTCATCTTCTTCTTTTACGCATTTCTCTTCTTTATAATCAGTGATTGGATTTTTAGGCCATTCTCATGTCAAAATGCGTTAAAAGCTCATCTTCGTACCTTTTCTTAAATTAAGAAGTCATTTTTAATCCTATTTCCTGATACACGGCCTTACGCACAATTACAAGCGTCCTCTTTTGTGTAATCGCACGAAAAGTCACACCAAAACTGAAAAAATTTACACGACTGCGTTCGTGTGATCATAAATTTTATGCAAGACAAAGCATCATTATAGAATTTAATAGAATCTATTCTTAGCATAAGAAAATCGTTAATCATTTTTTTCTTTATTGTTAAAAAGCGTAAAAGAAAGGGAAAAGAATACGTTTGTTTGAATTTTATGTAGTAAAACGGTACAACAGAACTTAATGATGTGGAATTTATTTCTTTTCTCAATAGCTTGTCTTCCTTCGCGTTCTGGAAAAACCTGTTGTAAAATTCCGCGCATCTTTCTTGTTAATTACAAGAGTATAACGGTAGAGAAAATAAGAATATAATATTGTTGCCATTAAAATTGAAAATAGGAGAAAAGATAAAGATTACAAGCAGCAACATTAACTCATATCTGTCAGAATTTCGGTACGAATTTTGCACTAAAGTAATTTTCTGAGAAATAGTAATGTTTCTAGAGTAATGTTTCTGAGAAAAATTCTTTAAACTGCTTAAGTGTTCACACATGAGATGTTAATTTAGCTTCATTACGAAGTTGTAAATTGATTTGAAAATTTCATCTGACTTCCAACGAAACGAAAATTGTGATGGCATATCTCCGTACCACCCCTAAATATGGGTCCCAGACCATCGTTAAATGCTTAACGTGTAACTATAGTGTGGCGTTAAAACCCACTCACTCACTCATTCCAGAGAAACAGAATTTATTTTTTTGCTTACATAAATGTTATTATTAAACTTTCACGATAAACAGAAGGATTCATCTAAAATAGTCGAAGGAATGCCCATTAAATTTGGTATCTGGATGATTCATGAGATGATACACTTAACCCTTTCAGGGGCAGTGGTATATATTTTATACCACCTAATTTTAGTTCCTAACTTCAAAAATTCATCCCAGAAATTTTTTATACAATTTTACTTTTTCATCTTATGTGAAAATTTTAATTTATTACTTTTCTCCTAATCTTGTTTTCAAACTGTGGTGGCACTTGATTTTAAAAGAAATGAAATTCATTGCCCCTGAAAGGGTTAAAGACTTTCACAGACACGCGCGTTAAAAAATGTCCAGTAAGTGGTGCTTTGTATGTAAAAAATAAATAAATAAATAAATAAAGGAAAATAAAACAAACTAAATGATCTATATGAAATATATGAATAATTTGAACATATACTGGTTAGTTTTGTATTATGGATCATTCCCTTTATTAATTATGCCATTTCACAATGCAAAGCACCGTTTGGTGGATATATTTTGAATCGAAAATTTATTTTAATTCCTCGAGTTCTTCTCATGAAGTGTCTACATATCAAATATGATGATAAGCCACTTGCCCATTTTAGCTGCAAAATGATGGATAACTGTAATGGAAGATAACTGTAACCAGCTTATAGTGATCAATTTATGATTGAAGCTATGAGTTGTTGAATTCAGTTGACACCATCAGATAACGCGAGTTTTGTTAGCCTTTATCCTTCAAGTATGAAAAATCGCAAGTACAAGAATTTTTTTGTTACTTGTATTTTTTAAGTTTTAGTATCGCTTTGTGAAATTAAGTAAGTCATTTCACTATGCGTTAACTGGTGTAGCTTTCATATCATTACTGGGGCTCACCAGGGGCCGAACGGTTCTGCGCTCACAGCTGGTAGATGTGAGGTGCCGGGTTCTATCCCAGGTCACACTCGTCGGCCTAGTCGTTCGGAGTTTTCCGTGATTTTCTCCAAAACCTGCGTAGATACTGACTAGGACCCCTTAGAAAGAGCTCCACGAAAGGCACTTCTCTTTAGGTCTAGGACCCTAGTGCAGTCAATCAACCTTATTCCCAAACACCACACCATCATATCATTACTGAAAAATCAAATATTAAAACGATATGTTGAATTAAGACATGAGCTAACCATACACATTATGCATTAGTAAAAATATAGAATAATCACTGTAATATTCTGCGAAACTTAAAACTGATATTTTACACACAAGCAGTTATATATATATATATATATATATATATATATATATATATATATATATAATGTTTAAATATTCAATTCAATATTTATATTTAATTGCACCTTAACATAAATTAGTGTCTATAAACTCTTGATCCATATCAAACAACAGCTGTCGCTGCTATACTGCGATTTCCTCCAATTACAAGAAGGCTATTTTTCAGCTTCTTTTACAGTATAATTGCACAAAATTTGGTATGTGAAAAAACCATTATACAAAACTATGCTGATTCGATTTTGGTTCACAGTGACTGATATGCAGCGCTGTTCTATTGCAATTTTCTCATTATGCACTATATTTCATATGTGTCATATCCACAAAGTTAAAAAAAAAAGTGCTGAGTTATTTTTTTGTGCACATCGGCCGATATTTGGCGCTACCATCGTTCACTTTCTGCTATTTTCCATATATCTATAATTCAGCATCTATTGTTTGAAATTACACTAAACTGCATAAGTAAAATATTTATTGTAGGAAGCAACGATTAATTTTTTTTGTGCATGTTAATCAAAAGTGACGTTGTTTTATAGAATGCTATAGAAGAATATTTTGAGATGACCAGACCTCAACCTACTAATTTTATTTGGTAAGCACTTTATTTTTCTCTAATTTTATGATTTGAAAATTCTTAAAATCTCAATCTTATTTCAGAAGACAAAAAAAAAAAAAAAAAAAAAAACTTCTTAAATTGCGCAATAAAACACCAGTGTCACGAAATATTAGAAAGACATAACGTGCTCGAAGAAATTCTATATTCTCCTATATATTTCTGTATCAGATGCATATATATGCACATAGACAAACACACACACACACACACACAAAAAAAAAAAAAAAAAAAAAAAAACATACTTTTGCAAAAGATTGAATCAGACACTGAATTCTACTATTACAGAACCAGATAAGACTCTATAGAGACGTTTTTTTTTTTTTTTTTCAATGCATTTGATGAAGGAAAGTATATTTCGAAACGCTCTACGTCTTCTGATTTTTTCTTTTTTCTATATTAATAATAAGGAAAATTAGAAGATTTGTAAAATTGTTAATTTATACGCTTTTTATGCGTTTTGAGACTCCTTGAATACATTTTGACCATTTTAGGAGTTTTTAGCTGTTTGTTCGTCTGAGATGACAAAGTTTTTGCGGCAGCTCTAGATCAATAACTAATTCACAGAATTTCCTAAAATTTTATATTTAGTTGCACTTTGACATATATTGATATATGCCAATTTTGTATGCATATTGCTCAATAAATGGCACTGTCATCCCGTTCTTTTTCTATAACTTTAATAATTTTCTCGGCAGCTCATGGAAAAATTTCGTATAAATGTACTCAATGAGTATAATTTTAGCCAAGCATTGTGAAAATTAAAAATTCAATTTATAATCAGGATAAAATTTGGATATATGTAGGAACATAATTTTACCCTCTGGAGGAAGTAGCCCTTTGGGAAAGGGGGGTTGTATATCCCCAATAGGAGTATGTTCAATAGAACTCCACATCACTATCTTTAAAACGAGTAGTTGAATATATGTCTGTAATAGAAATACATAAAAACTTCTTCACACACCATAAATTTTAAGTCAGCACTGTGCTGACTTAAAATTTATGGTGTGTGAAGAAGTTTTTATATATTTCTATTGATTGTACGCCAGTTTTTGAATTTAGTTTTGGTGATATATCTGTAATAGTTTCCTACAGAATTATTAATAAAAAAAAATCGGGAGACAAAATGGATTTTAGAAATTTTGTTTGTAGGGCAAACCTCCCTCTCCCCCCCCCCCTTCCCCACACCATCTAGGGTTATACTTTTCCGAGATAAAAATCGTCTGCGCACTTACAATGGTAAGTAATATTGTGATATATCAATTTATTGTTTTTGTGTTAATTGATGGAGAAAATTCAAAAAGTTTTGTTTCTTGTATGCCGTATTAGTTTTTAAAACATTTACCGATTTAACTGAAAAGTTTTAACTGGCTTGAAATATATTTTTCCTCTCATTTCATGTAATTATTATAATTTGTATATATTTAAAAAGTTTCAGTCTGAACTTATTTCGATTCCATAAATATTGATTCTTAGATAATAGAGAAAAAATGAGTAACATTATGTAAGCTGTAAACATGCCCCATAATGCCGACATTACACGCAGTAATGAATTGCATACCGTGACATGGCAAATTAAGATACACTTTTCTGTATTTTACGTATCAGCTTTCGAATCTTCTCACAACTGTTTATCCTGACTTATTATTATTCGAGGAATTCAACCGCAGCGCACTACACCGCATCCGGCAATTTTACTCATAAGAGACGGTAAAAAAGTAACGAAACAAAGCGTAAAAATAAGCAAAAAAGCAAAAGAAATTTAGAGTGACGCTTGAACTTCAACTGCTTAACCCTTAGCTTGGAGCTATAGACTCAAAACAACATCATTTGAGCGGAAAATTTCTGTAAATCGGGTTAAAAACTTGGAGTAATACTTTTTTTTTCGTTTTTCTTTAGTGACAGTGTATATATAGATTTATGATTTTGCCACTCACATATTGCCCCAAATATTTTATTTTATTTTTTCTAATTGAAAAATGAATCACAAGAGTTATAAATGTAACAATAAACCTACAAAATCTGTTTCTGAAGATCTTATATTTGGTAGTGGTAAATTTTGTAAAATTGTTATTATAGGTTAAGAAGGCATACTTTTAGCCCTATTGACAGAAATTGTTTTTTCCCTAACATTTTAAGTTGTTCATATTTTCAACAATAATAGACTCTTCTGAACTCTAACAACTAGAGCAGTGATGGCGAAAATATATCCCGTGGGTCAGACGTTGGCTTACGAATGCTTTTAATGACCCGATTAACACGTAAAAGTTTTAAAATTTGTCAAAAAAAAAAAAAAAAAAAAAAAAAAAAAAAGATTGAGGGAGGAACAGATAATAGAAAAAAAAAATACAAATATATTATGTAGAATTTATATTTTTAAAAAGAAACAAAACATGAGAGGTAGAGAAATTTTTTTTAAGTGGACGTTGGTTAACTGATTTTTTTTCTTTTCTTTTTTATCATATCACAGCATTTGTATACGATTTGTGACAATCATTTATGAACTTGGCACACATATTTGTTGCATCATATGGCAACTCACATGGTTGAATTAATTGCATGTATAGACGTGTTTGATAATTTAAATTTAAATTTTAATGATTTCACCTACACTTTAAGGATTTTAATGATTTTAACTTTATTTTAACTAAGCCTTCCAGTAAAGGATACTTCATTATATGTGTGCGTTTCTGTTTATCTCTTTTATATTCAAACAACTCAATGCAGCGATGCCACTGTTCATGGTGTTACCTGATGAAGTAATTCATAGCCTCACCCCAATAATAAATTTTTTGACGTTGTCCATGATTTATTTATTTATTTATTTATTTATTTATTTATTTATTTATTTATTATAATATTCCCCTGAAAAACAAAACATTTCACAGGATTTTAAAAATGAGTAAAAAAATATCAAATGTCAAGATTTTTTTTTTTTTTTTTTTTTTTAGGAAAATCTATTTTACCACACCGTCTCTTCTTCTCTTTTCCAATGACGCCACTGATTTTGTGACCCACGTTATATATAATCAATATTAATAACGAACTTTAGATTTAAATGATGTAATTATATGTTTTATCTTCTTTTATTAACAGTAAATGAATACATTCTTTTTTTTTTTTTTAATAAGTATTTAATTATAAATCATAAGAAATGTAAACAATAACAAAATCTTTAAAATTTATTTCTGAAATATCAACCTATATAATATTTCTATAACGCGGACCAGTTTTAATTATTTTTTGTTGAAATGACACGATACGCGAGGATAAAAAAATAATATTTATACATTGACAATATTTAAGCACGCGGACTTAGCTCAATGTACTAATAAGAAAAAATGTGAACATTTGTCTGATGAGATTATTTTACGAAAAAATGTATGTATTTTTAACAGTTGTTTCTTCAGAATCTTCGCAAGCGTCATTTTAAATCTAGCAATGTTTTAAAGATATATACAGAATATGAACTTTTGTGTCATATATTGACTAAAAAACACAATCATAAACTAATTCCTATTATGATTATATTTTTTATTTTATTTTATTTATTTATTTAATATATATATCTATATATCAAAATTAATAAAAAGTCATCGCCGAAATGTCGACAAAAGTTTAAAAGGAGTCGTGGGAGTCCTATATTAAAACTGTACTGCCTGTGGAAGTATGAGAATTGGGTTGTGAACCATGAATTTTATTTGGAAACCTTTCTTTGAATGATTTTGGTTTCACTATTGTACAATATTCATTTTGTTTCAATAATAATTTGGCTTCTGGTAAATTAAAATTTTAATTAGGTGGTGAAATTGGCATAACATTTATGAGTTTCAAATTTTAAAGGTAGATAAGAAAAGAAATAAAGTGCGAATATTTCGCACGGATTTGCTAGTTGGTAATATTTCCATCTCTCGGTAAATTTATGGTGGTGTATTTAAGCCTTTTTCTGCATTGTTGTCTCAGTGGAGCGAAAACTGATGCAGTATGGCTACTATATACGTATTAAAAATTTCCACCATAGGATAAAATTTTCGTAATTAGATAAGGTAATCTTCCTTTATGTTATCCTCTTATCGTCATCTACTTGCCTCATGTAAGGGTAGAGTTCTTTGCATTAAAAGTTTATTTTGATGAATACATATTTTTTCTTTCAAAGGTTAAAATGCAATGGAATAATCTTTTAAAGACAAACTAATATGTTGTAGTAGTTATCACAAAATATTCTTCTACATTTTCTTACTCAAATTCACGCCGTGCAAATTATTTTTTGAAATGATTACTTATTAAAATTATTTTCCATTATTAGTCCAGACGATTTTCATCCCAAAAAAAGTATTTTTCTAAACGCAGGAAGAAAGTAAATTTTGTGCCCAGCAGACGAATTCTCAATAAATAAGTTTAAGGATTTTCTTTTTCTTTTTCTTTCTTTCTTTTTCTTTCTTTTTTTTTTTTTTTTTTTTTTTTTTTATCACAGATCTATGAATCTAATGACTCTATCACAGACCACTTGTTTTAAATGTATTGATGAGATGTTTTGAAAAATTTGCATGTTAATAATTTACGCACACCGAGATATTTTACCCCAAAGAAGGAAACGATATTCCTACATTTATGAAAATTTTATTCTGGTTAACTATTGCTATTATAAATAAATGATTTAAATTTTACAGTGATTGGTTGAAAATAATCAGTGTCATGTACATTTATACCAAATTTTATGCTACGTTGACACATTAAAAATTCTGAAAAAACAAAACAAAAAAAATCACATGTTCACTGATATGCACCAAAAGCTCATAGACATCAATTTAAGTCAAGTTGTATTTACATATAAACTTTTATGAAAATACGTGCTTTAATTCCACTGCTCTGAATTTAAAAAAAAAAAAAAAAAATCGAGATCTGATACCATTTTTGCAGATTCTTATGTAAAATGACCTCCTGAATCCGAATGTGACCATCATTTTTCCCAATCGCCCACCGTTTTCTAGATACACCCCCTTCTCATTTTGATCGTTGTTTGGTAATTTTATACCCATCAGTTTGATCTGGAGAGGAGCGATGATTATTTTATCCGTTAAATGGCTTCTGACCTGAGGAACTACAGAGGTAGAAAGTTCTAAAACACGAACATTTGTAGTAAGGAGGATATTTGAGGAAATTTGTGCCCAAAAAACAAAACAACAACAAAAAAACAAATAAATAAATAAATAAATAAATATAAAAAAAAATAATAAGAACATCCTGTTTGTTTCTTTGTTTCTTTCTTTTTTTTTCGCAATATTTCTCTTATTCTTTACATATGCCAGCTTCCAGTTTGCCATTTTCTTATCAAAACACCCCAAATAATAAAAGTTATACAGTGAAATTTTTTCAAAATGTTGGTGAGTGGAGTAAAGTCTCAAAGCCCTCACAAGAAAGTTTGCCTGATTCACTGTACGACGTTTGCTTTCAATAACTCGCACGTTAAATGTTTTGGGCAGTAAAACATGAACAGTAAAATATCCTCCTTTGACACGTGTTAGAGATCACCACGCAAGATCCCCACCTTCGAGAACACCATAAAGTTCACTCTCTTATCGCAAAATGCGTACTAAAGGTAGATAACGACTGATGATTACAATGATAAGAGCAATGACCTTAACACGTCTGAAAGCAGGAGATTTTACTGCTCATGTTTTACTGCCCAAGACATTTAACGTGGGAGTTATTGAAAGCAAACGTCGTACAGTGAATCAGTCAAACTTTCTTGCGAGGGCTTTTTGAGACTTTATACCCCTCACCAACATTTTGAAGAAATTTTCACTGCATAATTTTTATTATTTGGTATCTTTTGGTAAAAAAAAAAAAAAAAAAAAAAAAGACTGGATTATGTAAAAATAAAGAGAAATATTGCTAAAAATAAATAAACAGAAACTGATTGTTTTTATCGATTTTCTTTTGTTTTCTGGGCACAAATCCCCTCAAACTACCTCCTTACAACAAATGTTCGCGTTTTAGACCTTGTACCTTCGTAGCTCCTCAGGTCAGAAGACATTTAACGGCTAAAATAATCATCGTTCCTCTCAAAATCAAACTGATGGTTATGAAATTACCAAACAATGATAAAAATGAGGGAGGGGGTGTATCTAGAAAACGGTGGGTGATTGGGCAAATTGGTGGTCATATTCGGACTCAGGAGGTCATTTTACATAAGAATATACTGAAATGGTGTCAGAGGCAATTTTCATGCCGAGCAGTGCTTAATTTAGATATACCACACAATTTGTCTCACACACAGACAGACTTGCAGCCCGACACACATTTTCTGAACATCGTGAAAGCGTTTCTCAGGCCTCTCGAAACATGTTAATACGTCGAAAACAGGAAATCAAAATTTTAATAATTTGTTCTATTGAGTATACAAGAAAATAAAAACACAAGAACAGTAATATAGATAAAAATGATTACATTTAATGAAAATGACTCATATATATAATTCATTCATGTCTAAATAATTAGTTTGTAAAGTGTAATTAGTTTATAAATTGGGAATTATATTAATAATTGAACAATAACCAACCAAGAAAGAAAAAAAAAAGACAGAAAAAGGGAGAGGGGCTGATTTTTATTTAAAAAGCTCTGAAAAGTCATAAAATTTAGAACAACATATTTGGAATAGTGATTACTAAGGGATAAAATTTTTCTTATTATTATCTCGTTTAATTTCAAATGAAAGTACTGAATTCGTTTAAATTTTTGACATCACGTTTTTGATGAATTTACACGTTTTGAAACGTTTTGATTTCGATATGTCCATTTTTAGGAAATTCCTGCCTGTCTGTGTGCCTATATGTGTGTAATAAAAAATTTATGGCAGCTCTAGATCAAAAACTAATGCACTGAATTTTACAAAAATTGATATTTTCTTGAATCTTGGTACAAAGGGAATTCTGTCAATTTTTGGCGTATAGGGGAGAACCGTGTAATATGGATTATCGTGTAATACGAACTATGAGGAAATTTATATGTTGAACACTACATGGTGAAAACATCTCATTCACATCTCAGTGAATATTATTTTTATACAAAGAAGGCGGGAATGACTTGTACTTGTTGAATGATGCGCACCTGTATTTGGACGATTATGAAATTGAGTTTTCGGTCTATATAATCATTGATGTAACAAGTATGTTAAAATGAAGGTATTACTTTCTGCTATTAGGTAATTATAATATAATTTTCGCGTTAATAGTAGCAGATGTACTTATTTTCTGAACAATTTAGACACGTGTTTCATGGGCGCCAATTTGCATAGCGATAGGTGATTGGAAACAACGGTGCTCTGTTTATGCGTGTAATATGAACCATGTTCCCTTGTGTGATATGGACCAATGGTCCATAATACAAACAGAGGTTTTGTTAATTCTGGGCGTACATATGTCGCACATTCAAAAACTTGAGGCTATAGAATAGGCCAGAGAAGGAGGGGTAATTAAGCTATCACTTCTTTCCCATACTACTCATTGGTTACAGCCTTTGGACCACCCTTTTTTTCGTCCATTTCTACTATTCCCAAGAGATGGACAAGTATATGAGGGAACATGTTGGACAGTTCGTTTCACAATTCCAAATGTGTCAACTGTTCGGAAGGACCACTGTGGACCACTTGGTTCATATTACACGAACGTATGTGTAATATGGACCACCGATATATAAATAAAATAATTATTTCCTGCAGTTATTAGTAGTTCTCAGAGTGCCTTACCAAGCTTGAACCATGCAACTATACAATTGTAATGAGCAGTAAACAAATTAAATCTTTTTATTTTAATAATTTTAGTTTTATGAGCATTCTTGCTTAGGAGGTTCATGTTATACGGATCTCCACTATTTCACAAATGGTGGCACTGCCGTACTTCAAATTCTCTTATTTATGGGAAAACTCTATCTCAGCTTCTGTTTTGTATAAAAGCATGAAATGTAATATACGAGATAACCTCTTTAAATTACTATGCTGATTTAGTTTGGGTGCATATCGGCATAACGGGGATGTTTTATGCTGGATTTTTCATCGTATAAGGCAGGGAATATTATATCTTAGCATTTATAGAGTGTAAATATACAAAACTTAATATGTGAGATCTCCATAATGATAAAGCATGCTATCTTCATTTATTTGTATGTTTGTAAGAATCTGTTGGTTAAAATGACATCAAACTGGGTATATAAAACCTTTATTGTGAGGAGCTATGATTAAAGTTTTGTGCTTGATTTCCAGTAGGTTGCACTGCTATATTTATAATGATATACAGAAGAAAGTTTTGCGATGACTACAACATAATAATTTTTATTTTTAGAATATACAATATATTTTTCTGAGCTGAACTTATAAGACAAAGAGATCCCTGCAAAAATTTCAATTTCAATTTCAAATAAAATTTATTTCTAATTTGGAGTAATTTTAAAAGGTAAATATTTGAAAAGTTTTTACAACCGTTTTGTACAGCGAATGGCATCTCAAGCTAGAAGTTTACAAATTAATTGTTAGACAAACTTTAATTGGTAAGCTAATAATTTTGTAATATATATATATATATCAGTTATATACAAAGTTCAAAAGAAAACACTTTATATATAACTGGTAATACTGTTTACTATAACATTTTCAAGGTGACTATCTCTCCAAAGTCCGATACAGTAATGAGTCTTTCAGGAGATAAGGTTAGTTAGTAAAATAGTTTCCTGAAAGCCTGACTACGATTGACGTAGTCAAGATTAAATATCTCTGCTTAATTAAAATGGACTACAGAGGTAATTTATTTCAAGTTTGATCCATTAAGTACACAGAAATATGATCAACCCATGAAATTAGTTTTAGAGACATTTAGAAACTAATAACGTGAAATTGCTCTCATAAATATTAATGTTCTAAACCTAATCAGAACTTTGCATGAACACAATTAAAGAAGAATACACTAGATGAAGGTCATTTAGACGTGAATACCGTTATTTTGTTGTCTGTCCAAGGTGATTTGCATCTTTTATTATTTTTCATATGTTCATATGCCCCACAAGAGGCTATAATATAGCAGGTCAACTGTGCATAATAGATTATAGTATTTTAGCAAGAAACCATTAGTCAGATATTATAACGATTGATCACCAAACCTTAATTGGACATACTCTTGTTAAATAAGATTAAGGAGGAATACATAAAACGAAGGTCACTTGTATATGCATGCGACGGATCTGAAATAGTTAGTAACCAGCCAACCGAAACCTAACAGCCATTTCATAATTCTTTCAAAAACGGATTTGAAATACGTATGAGACTCCTGAAACACAATTTTGGGACAGCCGCCATTTACTTATTTAGATAATATCAACAATACATAGAATTTGTCACAGTTATTCAAAACTAATCTTAGTAAAAAAAAAGCCAAAAATAACTGGTTATTGAATCAACATATCTAAGGTCAGATAAACAGAAATTATTGTATAATACAGAGAAACTGAATTTTAATGCGTTTTCAGAAACTGGATGATAAAGTTGTACAATTAGTTTTGTCTCGTAAAAATATTACAGAGGTTTGGTGTAATGTGAAAGTTTTACAGAAATTTATAAAACAGAAAAATTAAATTTAAATGAGATTTTACTAACTGATCATTTAAATATATAATTTTAATCGTAAAAAAATTACAGAGGTTTGATTTAACGTGAAAGCACAGAATGCGTTATTCTATGTTTATTATTTTGGTTTTAATTTTTTTTAGACATTATATAAGCCATACTTTCCTGTTATTCTCCAAAAATGTTATGTGTAAACATTTTATTATTATTTTGAAAGATAAATGAAACCTTATAATAAAAGATAAATAGAAACTAATCTTACTACATTTTAAAATGCCATAAAAGAAAACTTCAATTCATTTCTTTCGTGCTCATAGAACATTTTTATTAATTTGAATTATAATCCTTTTGCAAATTATTGAAAATATTTAATGTTATGTTCATTGTGTTTATACGTCTTGTACGTATGTAATATAAAGCTTAATTTAAATTCAAAGCTTATTCAATAATTAAATTGTATCACGGAGAAAGTAACGAAATACATGAAATATGTGTTACAGCATTATTCACAGAAAACTTTTAATGTTAAAAGGGAAAAAATAATAATTTCAAGACCTATAAAGAGATATTCAAGACTTATAAAAAGACTTTTTCATATGAAAAAGTTTATTTAAATTTTGTCAAAGTTTATTGATCCAAGATAATTCACATATAAAAATTTAACAATTCTTCGATTTTTTTAAACCCTAATTTGAAATTACAAAACACAAATTACAAATAATATCCATAGAAAAATCTACCAACTTATCAATTTATCTCTCAGTATCGGTTCGTTGACCTTATAAATATATAATCGTAAACAAATTTCTAAAGGAAGAGATAACCCTAAGCTGATGTAAATTAACAAATTGTATACTTATTCTAATTATCCTCATGTAAAGATAATACATCCATTTACATTCTATTTTGTATATGTAGACATGCTTCATTCTTGAATACTAATTGTTAAAAAGTGAGCTATTTTAATACATTCGTTTTAAACATATTGTTTAAAGTTCCTTTTATTATACGTTCAGAAGAGCAAATAATTGTTCACTAGTAGGACAAAAATAGTTGAATATAGAATTAGTAGGAAATAAAATGATTGAAAATTTAGTATAACTAATTTTTGCCTCGTGAATTTATGGATATTCTTAATATTTTTGGAAACGAGTATTTACTTTCAAATTTCATTTAATTAAAGAAATTTAAAAGTATAATGCAGAGAGGAAGTTAAATTGAATGGAGAAAACAAAGAAATAAACAGGTAAATAGCTGAAAAACAAATTTTTTCCTTTCTTTTTTAATGATCGTGTTTTCATTACAATGTTAATATTATTTACTTATATATATATATATATATATATTACATTTATCTATCGATATAAATAAGGCATTTTGTTTCCTATATGAAATAGCTACTCAAGAAAAATCTTTAAATAATTTTTTTTATTTAGAATGTTTTCTGTTATCTTGAATTATTTACAGCTCTTTAAATTTTAGTCAAATTTACTAAATCAGAAATGATGTTCAACATTTTCCTTTTCATACACGACCATGGCATTCTTTGATTTTCAATCTATTAAATATCAATTCAAAATACTGATGCTTTAGATATAAATTATTTATTCTTTTTTAAACTCTAAAACTTCTTCATACACAATAAAATAATGCTTGCACCACCAGTTTCGAAAGGAGGTGACTGTTCTTTTTCAGATGCAAAAACACGTGCTATTTACCTGGGAGGCAAAAGCAAACTGGTGCTTTAAATTAAAATCATACTATACGTAACTTAGCTATTGATAAAAATTTCTTTTTTTCGACATTTTTACATGTTTAGAGTTGTGAGAAATTCGAAAACCGCGAATTCGACGTCGTGCTTTTCAGTGCGATGACGTGCTTTATAAGTCAGTCAGTCAGTTTGTTAGTTTGTTTGTTAGTCTGTTACTCTATGCAGACAATATCTCAAGAAATGATAATACGTTATCAGACCAGTTTTAAAATGGTCCTGGGAAAAGATCTATTTATTTTCAACACTCTAATTTGAAAGCTTCGTAAGTTGTTTGACAGTTATGTTTTTTTAACATGGTAGAATAGGACAAAATTTCTCATAAGCGCAGATTATGAAAATAATATTTATCGTAAAGATGACAGATCAGTTTCTGAAAACCATTTATGATCGTGGAATGAACATATTTGTATATGAACATTCCATTTTGAAAATTTCGTATGTTATTTCAAATTTATGATTTTCCTAACATTGGAGAATAGGACACATTTTTTGCATAAAAGTGTATTATGAAAAATATTTTCATCGTAACGATATAAAAAAGTTTTAATAATTACAAGATAAAAAGAACTTTTTATATACCATGTTTTTAAATTTTCTGTTGAAGCATATAAACGCTATCGAAGGCAGCGGGGACCCAGAATAATTGGCTAAAAGTATTAAAAAATTGCATTGTCACCATGTTCTGAGCTATTCTGAAAGTTTCAAATGTCTAGCTAGTCGGGAAGTTATATGATTTTTGAATCATATAAACGTTACAAAAGGCAGCGGGGACCCAAAACAGTTGGCTAAAAGTATTAAAAAAGTGCATTGTCATCGTGTCTTTTCCAAAAGTTTCAAATTTCTAGCTGGTCGGGAAGTTATATGATTATTGAATCATATGAACGCTACCGAAGGCAGCGGGGACCCAAAAAAAATTGGCTAAAAGTATTTAAAAAAATGCATTGTTATCGTGTTTGGAGCTATTCTAAAAGTTTCAAATGTCTAGCTAGTCGGGAAGTTAGTTAAATAAATGTTCTGTTGAATCATATAAATGTTATCGAAGTCAGCAAGGACCCGAAACAGTTGACTAAAAGTATTTAAAAAAAAAAATGCATTTTGACTGTGTTTTGAGCTATTCTGAAAGTTTCAAATGTCTAGCTAGTCAGAAAGTTTTTTAAATAAATTTTCTGTTGAATCATATAAACGCTACAGAAGGCAGCAGGAACCCGAAACAGTTGGCTAAAAGTATTTAAAAAAATGCATTGTCACCTTGTTCTGAGCTATTTTGAAAGTTTCAATTGTTTAGCTAGTCGAGAAGTTAGTTAAAAATTGATTGCAAGATTTGTACTGGACAAACAAACAAACAAGAATCGAAGTTAATAAAAACATGGTAAAAAATATCATTTGTGATACTGTCATAATCATAATTTACTATGAATATTAAATTCAAAAAAAAAATCCTAAATTATTCCAGATTTTAGATTTTGTTAACCTGGACATATAGGTAAAAATTTCTCAGAAACGTGCTTTATGAAATTTACTACATTAAAAATAGTATGACATTGCATGAAAACTAAAATACGAATCTAACCATTTTAAAAATAAACAGCTGATTATGATAAATTAAATGTATCAAATCGAAAATAGGCTAACGAGTGAGGAACTTCAGTTTGGACTGTATATTGTTTACGGTAGGGATCATTTTTCTTATATGCATACAATACTCATATGCCCGATAGTAAAATTGCATGAGGTAAAAAAATAAATTGATTAATAGCAGTGTCGAACTATGCTAGTTAGTTTTAATAAGGATTTGCCACATATATTTGTTGGCAATATTATTCTACGAAAATGTTTTTATTTTTAAATTGCAGATTGTTACAAATATATATATAAATATATATATAGGAAAAAATTTTTGTTCTTGAAAAATAGACTTTTTTAACGACTAATATAACGAATTATAATGAATAATTTTAATTTTGAAAAATCGCTCATTATATTATAATCGATTAAATATAAATAATATAATTGTTTATTGGGTCTCTCATTGTGAGTGTGCGAACTTATCACATTCAATAGTCTTCTGATGATAATTTTAACAATAAGAAGGCAACTTTTAGTAACTTGTTAATTTTCATTTTTATGTTATTATTGATATTATTAATAATGTACTAGCAGGCTTTGCCCGCTTCGCTGGACATTAAACTTAAATGAGTTGTAAAAAATCTCATATCTTTATTAATAACCTAAGTTCTCGCAGTGACTGGTGGAGGTTTTCTCGCTCGCAACGTGAGGGGTCTGGGTCCCCACTGCCTTCGGCAGCAACTTACCCACTTCTTACTTCCCCTTCCTCAGCGGGTGAGTTCGAAGTTTTGCAAAATCCCACTAATGTACATAATGCGTACACTTAATCAATATCCACACACCAAAATTTGCCATTCTAAGATAATTCAAAGCGAATTCAAACGGAAAAACATGTTTTTACACATGTTTATTGCACTCCGACTCCGAGAAGGGGGGGGGGATTTCGAATTTCGTGAAATAAGTTACAATAAGTGCCGGATGCATACAAACAATTTACGCACCAAATTTCATAACCACAGAAGTCTTTAATAGAAAATATTACAAATAAATAAATACAAAAAGCACAGCTTTAGTATGGGACCCCCTTTGGTGACTTTAAATATTTTAAGCCATTTTTGCGATGAACTAAATTGGCTATCTCAATTGTGCAATTAAAGATCTTGGCGAGAAACGTCCGAGCTACTTCGGTGCCGAATTTCAAATTTTGCCAAAGGGATCCGATACTAAAGCTGTTCCATACACAAAATAAATAAATAAATAAAATAAAATAAAATAAAAACTCTTTTCTGATATTTACAAAATAAAAATGAAAAATCTCAATAAAATTTAAATTATAATCCTTTACAATTAAGAGGAGAACATAAAATAACCTCATAAGGTACATAATAACAATAAAAAATTATGTTTTACTGCAGGAAAGAAACGTACTGCTTAATTAAATAAAAATATTAAACTAATGCCAAATATCTCTATCTATATCCACATACAAATTCCTGATTTAAAAAAAATATCCCCAAATTTTGTAGGTATTTTTCTCTCTAATTTTTATTATTATTCACGTGAAATTAAAAATATTTCATTTTATTTCTGGAAAATAAAAAAATGTATAAATATAAATCCTTCTACCGAATCTGGGTTGAAAACGGAAAAAGGGTCAAATAAATTAGAAATATCAGACCTATATTTAAAAATTTGATACCAAATGAAAGGGGCGATTTTTCTGAATCCAGGGGTGCAAACAGTTTTTCGATGCGACAATTAGAATTTTAAAAAATAACTAAAGTATGAAATTTAAGTGGCAACGGAAAAACGGAAAAGGGAAAATAAATTAGAAATATCAGACCTATCGTTACAAATTCAGTACCAAATGAAAGGGATGATTTTTCTGAATCCTGGGGTGTAAACAGTTTTTCGATACGGCAATTAGATTTTTTAAAATTAACTAAAGTATGGAATTTAGATGACAACACTTCATTTCAATCTTTTCAAAATTTGTAGTGCGAATCACGCGAATAAAAAAGACTTTATCCAAAAAATTTATTTTTATATTTTATTTTTCCATTCAAAGCGTTTTAGTGAAAAATATTTATGACGCATGCGCAGGCATTTTTTACCCACAATTTAAACACTAATCATAATTTGAAAATTTCTATAGATATAATTTTAAGTTGAGTGAAGACCTAAGTTTCTGCCAAGCGCCGTTGAATTCCGTCCAGCCGTTCTCGAGTGATGTCCGGACAAACGTGTTTTAGTGTTTTACCCCCCAGGGGGGAACGGGGGGGGGGAATTTCTGAAAAGTTGATAGATATAGTTTTAAGTTGGGTGAAGACCTAAATTCCTGCCAAGCGCCGTTGAATTCCGCCCAGCCGTTCTCAAGTGATACCCGGACAAAAAAAGCGATATACAGACACGATGACACACACACACACGCAGGCAAAAATTTCTGAAGTCATTTTCGGCTTTCATGGGGTGTGAAACGTGAAGATATCGCAAAATTTTTTGATTCCGACAAATTTACAGACAAAACTCTGATTTTATTAATATAGATTATCCTCCTTATTATTATTATACTGTTATAATTTTCAAAGAATGAAATTATTTTTAAATAAAATGTGTTATGTTTGCTTAAATTAATTATTTATAATAATTTTCTTAAACTACATTTTGTCTTCTGAGATACAGGGTGTCTATAAGTAAACTTAACCTTTTTAGAGAACTCAGTAGCTGTAAATAGAATGTGGATTGAATTGAAAATTTGTGTATAGACATTTCAAAAGGTGCGCCGAAAAATTCTGCAAATACATAAATAAATAAAAATATAAATTAAATTAAATTAAAATTGAAAGTTTTAGCTAGGGGGCGCATTACAGTCAAAATGTTTGAATTGATATGCAGTAAATAACTGTGGTCTATTTTAACATTTTCAAACCTTACGGTATTTAAAACTGTTATTCTTACATTTTTTTTAAAGGGTTTTGCGTCAAATTTTTAAAAATGACAAAGTGATTACATATGACAGAGATGATAGATGATTAGCCGTTCAATTTCGACTCCTTGGCCAGCCCGTGTTCCTATCTTAATCCGTGTGTTTTTTGGTTATGGGGCCATTTCGGAGTAAGGATAAGGATCTATCCGTCCTCCGAGGGGGGCATTTAAAGAGTTTCCTTTATCATGTAAAAAATAACTTTTGCTGACTCGAAAGACTGCATAACGTTGCATGTGCGGCAGATAACCAACTATCAGTTGCGGGCAACTGTTGAACCATAGCCTCCTTAACTAGATGCCTGTCGCGTACCTCGGAAACTAGGCAACAGTTGAAGCGGTAGACAGCACCACCTAGTACAAATTATGGGAGTTTTTTATTCAACTCTCACCAATAATTTAAAGAAGTGATACTTAATATATATAATCGACGTTTCTTCGATTCTATTCGCCTTTTATGTATATCACATCCCACTTAAAAAAATTTTTGGTGGCTGTTGAATAAAAATGTCGCGCAATCTATACCAGGTGGTGCTGTCTACCGCTTCAACTGTTGCCTAGTTTCCGAGCTACGCGACAGGTATCTAGTTAAGGAGGCTATGGTTGAACACACTGTTCATCGGCTGCAGATTTTACAACTTAATGATATGGCCTGCATTGAAAAATACGCTTCACAGCGCTGGACGGTTTCTAAAAAATAACAGATATGTCTTTTTTAATAAATAAAGATGTTTGTATTGAAATTTGTAACTTTTTTCTACTTTCATATATGGCCTCTAGCGAAATTTTTATTTTATTTTATTGTAAAATCTTTGAGCGCATCCTTTGACTTCTCTGTATACAAATTTCTTACTCAATCCAAATTTTAATTACAGCTACAGAGAGCTTTGAATAAGCCAGATTTGATATAGCCATGTTGTATATAAAACTATAATTAATCAGCATATTTACTTTAAGCTGCAAAAATAATAATTTAAAAAAATAAAAAATAATAAGTCCTATTTATTACAAACTAGTAATCATTTTTTTCCCTCCTTTAACTTCGCTAGTACATAAATTTAAAAAAAGAAAAGAATTTTTATATTATTTTAAGAGTAAAAACTAAAATAAAATAAAATAAAACTGCCATTGAATTCGTTGAAAACCGCGTAGATGAAATACCTGAAATTAAGTTTAAAATAAACATTGTTTTTCTTTCTGATTCATCCACATGGTGAAGGAAATAACATTATATTTATTGTTATGAGCCATTTTAGTTCAACGGTTCTGCGAGTTTGTGTGAGAAAAAGTTTATTTTACAACACAAAAGTAAATAACTATTTTATTTTGAAGGTAAACTTTCAATCTCATTCTCTTATGTTAATGTAAATGCTTTTGTTGTTTTATACCTAAAAATATAACTTAAATCTAATGTAGCTTGTTTCTAGTAATAACTTATTTTATTGAAATGTAATGGGGTGGATGGAATAATACGGCTCATGGAAGGATGGGGTATGTAAGAAAAGAAGAAGAAAAGTAAGAATGAAAATTCTAAGTTTTATTCTCGTAAAAGAGGAAATAAAGTAAAATAAAAGCATGGAAAAAAAATGCACGAAACAAAATCCAAACCATGGAAAAAAAAGAAAAATTCTGTATAACGAGCCTAGCATAAATATACATATTTGATGTGAACTTTTACAGTTTTATAACGTTGACTAAAATATATAATATTAGTAATTAATAAACACATATAACATAAGTGGCAAACTGTCTTTGTCATTTTTCATGATATGTTTGAATAATTTATATGCATTTCAACTTTCAAAAAATATGTTCCCTTCCCCCTCCTTCGTGTGAGAGATAGTATTTCTTTTGTGTAAAATTTTTGAATTTGTGTGTTTTAATTGTATTTAAACTTTTTGAGGTACCCTGAACTCGAAAAATAGGCTTTTAACGGTCAATCTGCATGTCTGTGTGTCTATTATCAGAAGATCTCAAGAAGAAATTGTAGCTGAAATTTCAAACTGGGTACTCTGTATATGTATCATATAGGAATGCTACTCTAAACATTTAGTTGAGATCAAGCAGATGATTTGTGTACAGGGGCATCCAAGATATTTCAAATATATTACTTCGATAGGCGAAATTTTTGATAAGTACAGTTTAACATATATATTCTGTACTAAACAAAATGAAATGACCATGTATTATTTACATTCGTAAAAACATGTTTTAGTGTAAAATATGGTATAGAAATAATTGGTCATTTGTTTACAGGAATACATCAAAAGCATACTTGGATATACTGGGGGGTATACTTGAAAATTGCTAAAAATGCATTTCCGCTTGTGTTAATAAAGTTCTGAGTATATAACATATAGGCAATATACAAGACAATTCAAAATTAAGCTAAAACATTCTTTTCTGTTGACTGTAGTTGAAGAGAGTGCTTAACTACATTTTGTCCTGTCGGCGAAAATGTTTTAGGAATTAAAATTAATAAATTAATTTTTCATACACATAAAGTAGTGTTTTAGGTGTTTTAAGGTGTTTTTTGCAGTTTAATTTTCAACTCTCGTTTTTTGTATAATATTGAGTTTTGAGGTCCTCTGAAAACGAACGTCAAGTTTTTAGAAGTTGATTTGTATGTATGTATGTGTATTATCAGCATAGCTTAAATACAAATAGTTGCAGGAAATTCAAATTTGTATTTTGAAGTTCATATAAGATTGCCACTTTTCAAGGGCGTTGCGGGTGAAAGTTATGTAAATAATCATAAATAAACTTTAGAATTAAATAAAATTCTTGAATGCTTTTTAAATATATTACTACTACATACTACATTTAAACGGAGGGTTAAGAGAAAAAAAAAAAATAAAAATTTAATGAAATGTCTGCAACACATCTATACAATCTTGTGTAATTTTCTACAACTGAAGATTCATTAGCATATGAAACTTCCGTCTATTTAAAAGCATTTTCACAAAAAAGTAGAGACCATTAAAACAGAGTAGAAAATAAATTTATAATAAAAAATTGTTAGGTATGAGCTAAAGCTCTAGATTAGCGGTCACCAATCGCCAATTGGCGACCATTACAATAAAAATGGCTACCAAATAATCAAACCCTAGTTGCCAAAAATGGCGACGAACGGCAGCCTTTATCACACAGAATGATGTGTAAAATAAAACTGATTCTTTTTCTTTTTTAGTTGTTTTAAATTATGATTATATACAGCATTTGTTATCTCAGCCCTTAATATGCAAACTTTCTTTATACTATCGAAATGCAGGGTAAGAAAAAGTAATATTAGTGATACACTAGACTATTTAATGCAAAAGAAAAAAAAAATAATCAACTGATTCAAATAGTTTAATATTCGTGTACTATTACGAAAACAAAGAAGAAAAAATGAAACTTTCAACAAAGTAATTGACAAATAATAAGATAAATTTTCGACACTAATAAATGAGTTAAGTCAAATAGCCTATTTTTTTCCCTCTCTCTCTTTTAATTAATTAATTTATTTATTTTTAACATATCATTTTGTTCTTTTATCAGTTTTTAAAGAATACTTTTATTTCTGTAGAGTAAAAATGTTGTAAATTCTGTAAAAAATTATACAAAATAATGCTTAATTTATAATTTTAAAAATCATATTATTTTTAAAAATATAATTATATTTTAAAATTTTGCTTTCATATTTGCTCCTGTACCAAGAAACATTTTCTTTGCAATTCATATAATTATGAAAAATTCAGAAGAAAATTTTCTTGAAAGATGTCAATATGATATATCTGATCTTCTGTGCGAGGTTATCTTTGTGTTTTCAATGAATAAATTCAACTTTTTGCAGATATTTTTTTATTTTTTTATTTTTATTTATTTTTATTTTTTAAGACTTTTTTATTATATAAATGTTTTTACATAAATGCTACAATTATTTCCACACCACGTTTGAAAATATAAATCTGATTTTTTATACTTTATGACTGAAAATTATTTTAAAATTTTACATTTTGGATAATACTCATAGTTGGTATATTTGTTCTTAATAACATAATCAAAATAATTTTTTACATTTTACAATTTATTTTACTTTTTTAACTTTTTTATTTTTTACTCACGAATTGTTTTTCTGAAATGTTATGCATAAATTCGCCCAACTAAATCTGCGTATATTCCCAACATAAATGGATATATGTGTAGATATTACTTATTGATATAAATATTTTCTTATTATTTCATACTCTTCAATGTGCATGAAGAGAGACTATTTTTTTAAATTCATTTTATGAAAAAATCAGCGCATAAAAGTATACTATATCTAAAAAACACATTAAAAAAATATGGTTAATTTAGTTATATTTTCATAGATAGCTTTTTGTAAACGAACATGCTTTTTAATTTGTTTTTAAATTCTATAGTTTCGAAATTTTTATTTATATATAAAGTAAGGATGCATTTATTAATTTTGTTACACTATTTTTCACTTACAAATTCTGCATATTATACGTGAAAGTATTATTATTTTTTTAAACATGAAACGTAAAAAGAAGAAAGAAAAAAAGAAAAAAGAAAAAGAAAAAGAAAAACGTAATAGTTGATTAAATGTTCTCATTATTTTTTCTACTTAAATTTCTTATAAATATTTTCGTGCACGAAAATATAGACAGCTGAAAACCTTTGCAAACGAATGTTGTTTTTATCACTATTGACTTCGGTATTTTATCTTGCATTTAGTAAAATTTTATATAAAAAAGAATCTCCAGATTATAACCGAAATAAAACCCTGTAATACTTTGAGCATGCGCATTTTATAAACTATTTCAAATTGAAAAATTTTTTATTAAAAAATTGTATTAAACGGAAATTAATGTAAATATTGTATCGTAACATAAAAGTCTCATACTAACAAAAGGTGTCGTCTTAAAAAAATATTGAAAAAGATATATGTAATATTCTATTCTACTCTTCATAAAACACCAGGAAGTAAAAAAATTATTCTGAATCGGCTGAAATGAATTGCAGCGACCACCCGATATTTTTTTCACTTTCTGGTGTTTTAGCACGAGTAGAATCACATATTTCTTTCAATACGTTTTGAAGACGACACCTTTTGAATGTTTCCTTGTAAGTTATTTATTTATTTATTATTTCTGGCATTAAACTACATAATGTGGTTGGTTCATGTGTACAACCTAATACTAGACTATCAGTTTTGTTATATTTTTTTATCTCGAGATTCTAAAATTGCAACTGGCCGCCTTTATCATTGCAAACTCTTAAAAGATAATTATATGTCTAGTGCAATATATTCCTATGAAAAAAAAAAAGAAAGTTAACGTTTATTTCCCTTAACGAAATCATCAGCCTCAAATAGATATTTTTTCTGATGTTTTTATTTCAATTTCTACAGATATTTAGGACCAATTCACACCAGAGTGGCCAAGCAGAAGAAAACAAGTGAAGCAAATCTTCCCAATGTCAAGTTGAATAGAGAGAAGCTGCTGGAAGAATGAAGCAAATTAGGTCAATTAATTAAACATAAAACACTCGAGGGGAAAGTAAGAAAGTTCAGTTGCTTTTTATAGTACACTAACAACAAAAATTGAAAAGCATTTAAGAGTAATTGTTATTTAAGAAGGTTTCATTTTCTTGAAGGTCACGGACCTTCAGATTTTTCACACGAGGGAAGAACTGATGTACCTGACCCGCAGATTTCGCTGTTGTAATTGTTAGGTCAAAATGTTGCATACATTTATTTTGACAAGGATATCGAATATGTTAAATGCCTTGAAGGAAAGTTATTCAACCAGTATATTAGTGTAAGTTTTATAATAAGAATTACAATAATAATAGCAATGGTATTTACAGCAAACTTAGAATAAAAATGATTGAAATAGTAATTATAAAAGTCATACATTACACAGATCTCAACCACAAAAACTATATAGGATTTTTTTTTCTGTTTTTTATGGATTTTTACTCGATGAATATAAAAAACGATGTAAAAAAATTCTATCACGCCTAGTTTAGTTTCAAAAAGCACAGTTTTTAGTTGAATTATCCGTGAAATCATGAAAATTGGTATCTTATAATTCATTATGCAAACTTGTTTAATAATTGTTTAAAAAAAATAATTCACTGTAAAACACGTATAAAACGATACATTTAATTGAAATCAATAAATTTACATCGTGTCAAGGCCTTTCGCCCTGAACATCAGGGCATCATCAGGACAGAGCCATTTTAACTAGAAGTACAGTAACATTTGATTTATATATGCAAAAGAACCATATGACGGTTACAGTTATTACTGATTTTAATAAAATATATCGTTTTATACAGTGAATTTTTTTTATAAAAATTGTGGTTTTCTATAAAGACGCATGTAGTTATGATGTCTCTATATGAGATGTAATTTTGTATAATAGTTTTTTACTTAAAACAATATTTTAAGAATAAAACTAATGGTAAAAGTTTAAAATTTAAAATATGAGGGATATGGGGGCAGTATTAGGGGTGAAAGCGGAAAGAGGTTGGAAGATTTATAATATGAATTTTTTCCAGATTTATGTCCATGTACTCTTAATGTTTTCAGAACTTGAATCAAAACTAGCTTTATGAAGAAAAAAAAAAAAGAATTATGAGAATCAAAGGAGTTATTAAAAACAAAAATTACAAAACTATAATCACCCCCCTCCCCCTAGTCCTGTCAAAATAGGAAAAGTAGAAAAAAAAAAATATCGTGTAGTTTTGAAATTTGGCACAGTCGTAGCCGAGACTGTCCTGAACAACATACTAAAAGTCCCCGCCAGTGGGGGTGAGCAGAGGGCAGGGGCATTTAAAGGGGGGCTCTTTTATTTATTTATTTTTTATTTATTTTTTTTTTTTTCAAAATTATAAGATCTAGAGAAAAGATCTCAATTACAAATTCATCTACATGAAATTTTCTACAAAAATATATCTTACTTCTTCTTCTTCCTTTTTTTTTTTTTTTTTTTTTTTTTGGTATCTTTAATAGTTTAGAAAATATTGGGAAATGAAATATCACATTTTCTTGAAAAATGCTTTTTTGCAGCAGTAAAATTAACTAAAGAGTCTGATAAAAAGGGTTCTGATAAAATATTTTCTATTTATGTAATAATTATGTATAAATTAACTACTTAGGGATAATATTGCAAGATTTTTTTTATGTTTTTAATAATTTTGAGGCAAGTAGGGGTAAATGGCGTTTTGAATACCAATTCAGAAAACGAAGGCCAAAAATTGACTTACAGGGGGAAAAAAAATTGTGTAGTTCTGAAATTTGGCACATTCGAGAGTGTCCTGAATAACATACTAAAAGTCCCCGCCAGTGGGGGGTGAACAGGACATTTAGTATCCGACATTTCTAGGATAATTAATAAAATTGAAAAGTGCCTTCTTTCAATGCCCTCTTGTCACCCGCTCACCCCCCCCCCCCCGCACGGGGAGGGGGGGACTTTTAGTATGTTGTTCAAACTAATCTTGACTATGATTGCTCAAATTTTCAAAACCACACTTTTTTTTTTTTTATCAGTCAGTTTTTGGCCTTCGTTATCTGAATTGGTACTCAAAATGCCATTTGACTCTACTTGCCTCAAAGTTATTAAAAACATTAAAAAAAAAAAAAAAAAAACTTACTATACTATCCTGAAGTAGTCATTTACTAGAAGTTACTATTCATACATAATTATTACATAAGAAGAAAATATTTGATCAGAGCATATTTTATTACAATCTTTAGTTAATTTTACTATTTCAAAAAAGCATTTTTTCAGAAAATGTGATATGTCATTTCCCTATATTTTCTAAATTATTGATCATAAAGAAAACGTAATAGACATTTTTGTAGGAAATTTTACGTAAATTAATTTTGTAATTGAGAGTTTTTCTCTAAATTCTATAGTTTTCAAGATATTTAATAAAAACTGAAAAGTGTCCTCCTTTAAATACCCCCTGTCCATTACTCACCTCTCACGGGCGGGGAATTTTTATATGTTGTTCAGGACACTCTCGGCTATGACTCTGCAGATTTCAAAATAACACGATTATTATTATTATTATTATTATTATTCATAAAATTTTGGCCTTCGTTGCCTAGACTAGTCCCCCCCCCTTTTTTTTTTTGTAACATGCGTCAAAAGCTTGCTTTTAAGAATTACTGTAAATCAAGAGTAAAAAAGTATTATTCATTTTAAACACTTTACCCCTTTTGTTTCAAAATTCAGTTTTTATTAAACATTCAAATAAAGAACTATGTGAAATCATTGAAAATCTAAAGAAATAGTCACACAACATATTTTGTGCATTATTATCCTATCAGGCTAAATGATCAATTACACCAAAAAAAATTATGTTAACAGATAATAACTAAAAACACTTTATAAAAGAAGCTATAGATAGCAATAACTCGCAACGATTAGTTCAGGTCTCAATAATTTGCAGTGTGTTCGTAAAGTCATGGTGCACTTTTAACCGGTCACAGGAAAGAAAAAAAAAAAGATAGAAATGTGAAATTTTCGCAAAATAAAAGGAAAACTTTCCAACTTTTCGTAGTATGATGTGCAAGCGTGCATGCACACATGTGATAATGCAACACCACGAACTGCACAGCGCGAATCAGTCGTACGCTCACGCCAGTCGAGATGTGGACGGTACAGAGGAAAGTTCAGCGTGCTGTGCCCCTTAGACTTGTACTTGTGGGGTTATGTGAAGCAATATGAGTAAAGTGAAAGTATCAACGACATTAATCATTTAAAACAGAGAATCACAGGCGTTATGCAATCTGTTGCACCAGACGTTCTTGACCGTATGCGGGAAAAACTTGAATATCGTTTAAATGTGTATAGGGCACCAGACGGAGGCCACATCGAACTGCACTAGCTCATTTGGTGACGATTTCAAATTTCTATGTTATTTCATTGATTTCCTGTGACCCGTCAAAAGTGCATCATGACTTTATGGACACACTGTAGTACGACCCTTCATCAGGGAAAAAGTAGATACGAGTGCATATTTAAAGCCGCAATGATATAGTATTATTATCATTATTATGTATTACTAAATACCAAAATATCTTTAATTTGAATAATTCAGATTTATTTTTCAATGATTAGCGTCAATGTTATTTCCCTTTTATTTTTTATGTATTCCAGTACGTATGTATGATATAAGACGATCTTCTTCAAACGAGAAATTAATTTTATGCTACTTATACATCAGGACCATATTAAATGTTATAGGGATTCAATTTAATTTCCGGTGACACTAGTAGATAGTAGATTCAAAACTTCTGAACTATTCATGTTGAAGTATTAAATAAATAAGCAAGCATAGTGAAAAGAAGGTTTTGTTTTGTAAATATAATAACATATATATAAATCATGTAAACAATCCATTTTCACAAAATTAAAAATATAAAAATTGACGTTTTGCTAAAAATTTACGCTTGAAGACGCATATATATACTAATATATGTAGAATGTTCGAATGTTACTTGCATCACAAATGTTACGAATTCTGTAAGCTTCCATTATATCTGTGGCGACTCATGGACCGAAAATAGGTGAAGAGGCACTTTACCTAATATCTTACACTGTATTCATATATAGAGTATAAATTTACATTTAAATAAAAGGAGTATTTTTAGTTAATTTTTAGTTAAAACTATGCCTAATACAAATTATGAAGTAAAACTATTTAAATGTTATTTTTCAGCCCTTCACCTATTTTCGGTTCACGAGCCGCCGCTGCTTTATATTAATTGATTTTGTTTTATTTTGATCTTTTTCTATCTCATATGGTAATTTTCTATAATTATATATATATATATTGCAGATTTGCATAAATTTTATTTAATTGAACTCGGATATTACTACAAATAATTTTATAGTCTTCGCTTGTAGCCATTAATGTAGTAAAATATGTAGTAACATATTTATGTAATAAAATATTTATGTTTTTGCATACTTGTTTCGCATTATTTAATGCACTTTTAGAGATATTTGAATTACTTAGGATTAAAATCATAGAAGGTATAATTTTGTCGGAAAGACACTTTGACATTTTCTATAACATATTTTGATGGCAAAAGAGCAAGTACTGTTTTAATTCTACCAATAACGGAACAATTTAAAAATTAATCTAGTATATTTGTAACAGTTGCATTAGTTCCACGTAATCTATGAATTTAGTCACAGTATAATGACAGTTGAACCGAAAAAGCAAAAGAAAATATTTCAGACAAAGAAAGTCTGAGATAACTGAAGTGTCTAATTTGCAGAACTTAAAAGCCGTGTAACGAGTGATTTAAAGTTCACGAGAAAATGACTAGTTTTATTTAAGTACTTTTTTGTAACTATGTGTAAGCATGCTAGGAACAACAACAAAATGATTTAAAAAAAAACATTTCTCATTTCTTTTCTATTACATTTATCCTATTTTTGATACCAAGAGCTGAGAAAAGGCCGAGGAAGAGATCACAATGTCGTGGAGAAAAGTAAAAAGTAATCTTGTGTGGTACTCACTTTGACTTTTTCCTACTGTGCATTTCACGATTATAATATCAATATGTATGTAATAATCGTAAATTATAAAGACGATTGCTGATTAAAGGGTAAATTAAAAGTACTGTATATGAACCTATGTTAAAAAGAAATAAAAATAGGTTTAAGACCAGTTTTATTCGATATATTTTTCTGTGTGAAAATTCATCGTTCCGTTTGATTATAATGCCTGAATCTATATAGAATTAAAGGCTGTTATTATATTAAAAAGATTATTCCAGATTATTCACTAAACTTTTACTCGCATCACTCTTGAAAACTTGCAAATCTTGATCAAACATTTTAAGAGGTAATCTCATATGAATTTCAAAATGAATAAATTAAATTATCTGCAAATATTTGTTTTAAGTTATACAGATAACAGACATATACACATTTCAACCGTTTCTAACTGATTTTCGCATTCAAGAGACCTCAACACGCGCAGTTATACAAAGAAAGCTAAAATTTGAACTTTAAAAAATACATTGCCTACCGTATGTATATGATAAATTAATTTTTATTCCTGAACAGTTTCCTTAGACATAGTAAAATGCATTAAAGAACCCCCATGAATTGCATTTATTGGAAAATAATCTTTTCGCGTATCTTGATAGACTTGTAAGTTGTTTACAAATTTCTTAAATTCAGAACTATATGAAGAACAAATAATGCAACCTGAAATGCAGTTACAGCAATTTCCATGTATAACTCTAATAAATCTGAATAATATTGGGCAGCCCTGTAAACAAATAGGGAACGATTTTCATGCCATATTCGACAAGAAACATGCTTTTATGCATATAAAGATAGTATGCCAATTTCATTTTGTTTAGTGCAGCCTGTAGCTGTTTAAATGTACACCCCGCAACAAAAAGATAGGTATACAAAGGGTTTTTTCTTTGATTTTTCATAAAATAACATTATCTAAATTGTGCTTATCATTTATTATTATCATAAAATAACACTATTACCGGACTCATTTTTGTTTTAAGACTAATTTAGAAAAGCTTTAAGACTAAAATTTTTCTAATTTAAGACTACACTCCGCGACAAAAAGATAGGAACAAAGTTTTTTTCTTTTCTTTTCTTTTCTTACTCTTTTCTTTTTCTTTTTTTTTTTTTTTGTTTGAATATGATTATTTTGAATATGATTAAAATATTTAATATGTTTTTGATATGATAATATTTTGTTATGATAATAAATGATCAGCACAATTTAGATAATGTTACTTTATGAAAAATTTAAAAAATTCCTTTGTTCCTATCTTTTTGTCGCGGAGTGTAGTATTTAAATTAGAAAAATTTTAGTCTTAAAGCTTTTCTATATTAGTCTTAAAACAAGAATTAGTTCGGGAATAGTGTTATTTTATGATAATAATAAATGATAAGCACAATTTAGATAATGTTATTTCATGAAAAATCAAAGAAAAAACCCTTTGTACCTACCTTTTTGTCGCGGATTGTACCTACCAGAAATTTTGCCGGTAGATGTGATGAATTTAAATTATGTTGGATGTCCCTGTACACGAACTCTTGCTTGATTTCAACGAAAAGATTAATGTCGCAGCCCTCTGTAATACAGAATTAAGAATGTGAGTTTCAACTTCCTGCTGCTATTTGCTATTGAGGTATGCTGATAATAGGCACACACACTCACTGATACAGAAACACACACACCAACCGCTAAAACCATGTTTTTCGAGTCATGGGGACCTTAAAATATTTATATAAAAAACCAAAAACTCAATTTCAAAAAAGTAACACCAAAACAATAATATTTCTCTCATATATGGGTAAGAGGAAGTAAAAATTCTCAATTGCCTCAAAATAAATAAGTAAATAAATCATAGAAGTTTCAAATACACGTAAAAATCATGGTAAAGTAATAATGCGAAGATGAAAACAAATCAAAACAACATATTTAAGGTAATTCATTTGCTATATATCAAACAAATTTATTTTTTAGTACGGAGGACTATTAGTCTCAATCTACGGATTTTTATTATACCAGTTTTACGATAGTTAGACATTTATCGAAAATGTAATTGAATAATTTAAAAGCGATGTTATAATAATAATAATAATAATAATAATAATAAAGCTAATAGTCTTCCATATAAACTAAATTCTGCTTTTGCCAGAATTTCATCTAAATCATTTTTCTTTCTTTCTTTCTTTCTTTCTTTTTTTTTTTTTTGAATTTAAAAGAAGAGAAATGAAAATTAATAATAATCAGTATCAAAACGGACAGTATCGGAAAAGGTTTTTTTTGAGGGAGAGAGGGAAATGCGAAGGTGGAAATGTTTATATTTTATTAATATTTTACCCCAAAGCCGCTAGTTGGAAATGCTGATCGTCTGCTTTTAATTTTTTTTACTTTCCGAACACTATAGTGAGGAAAGTATTGTAATCATGTCAAAAATCCGAATTCGAGATTTTGATGTTTCTATACGTTTTGAGGTCCCCTGAGTCCGTTTTCACTATTTTTACGATGATGTATGTATGTGTGTGTGTGTATGTGTGTATGTGTGTATGTGTGTATGTCTGTGAGTGAACACGCTAGCGTCTAAACGCTTTGTTCAATTAACCTGAATGTTGGTACGCATATTGTAAGTCACCATAGTACGAACCCTATAGATTTTGGTGAATCTAGCACTTATAGTTTTTTTACAGGGACACAAAGAAAAATTCTTTATCATTATGGCCTATGGGAGCAAAATCTTAAAAGTGCGATAGCATCTAAACGCCTTATTCAATTCAGCAAAAAATTTATACACATATTATAGGTCACAAATACTCAATCTGTATAGATTTTGGAGAATCTAGCACTTATAGTTTTTTTACAGGGACACAAAGAAAAATTCTTTATCATTATGCCTATGGGGCCAAATTTTTAAAAGTGTGATAGCGCCTAAACGCCTTATTAATCTGAGCAAAAAATTTGTACACATGTTATAGATCACAGTTGAACTAACTGTATAGACTTTGGTGAATCTAGCACTTACAGTTTTTTTACAGGGACACAAAGAAAAATTCTTTATCATTATGGCCTATGGGACTAAATTTTTAAAAGTACGATAGCATCTAAACGCCTTATTGAATTGAGCTGAGAATTTATATGAGTATTATAAATCACTGTTGCACTAACTATAAGCATTTTGGTGAATTTAGCATTTATAGGTTTTTACAGGGACACAACGAAAAATTCTTTATCATTATGATCTATGGGCTCAAAGTTCAGTAGCGTTAAATAAAACATCGTGTAATAGATGGAGAAAAATACTCAAACACTCTATTATGGTTTTCTCTCTTTTGTTTGTTTAACAACTCCTCTTTCTTTACTTTATCTACAAAACTGTTAATTACTCAATGTTCGGAAAGTCGAGTGGAGTCACTCCAGATTTTTTATATCATGTTTTAAATAATTTTACTCCTCTTACTGCATGCTGTTTTATGTATTTATGTTAAATTTGTATTTTCTCAGTAGATTTTAAGATTAGAATAGCGCTAATAACACTGTTGAGCCAGTAATTTTTCTAAAATTGTTAAGTTACAGTTCATTCAAGTAAAAACAACGCATGGATTATTTATCTTTTTCTTCAGATTTTATGAATGCTTAAAAGTTTTTAGGAATACGTGAATACTTAAAAAAAAAACTAACTTAAATCTACCAATTATAAATCTTTAAAACATTAATAATAATAATAATAATAATAATAATAATAATATATATATATATATATAAATATTACAATTAAGAAGATTGTACAGAGAAGGTTAAGAAAATTAAGAAGACCTGTGAGTTTAGAAATTCACAGGTAGCAAAATGCCGCAAGTATATTTCAAAAGTTTTTGCTTCTAAATTTGTTTAAACTGGAGTTTCTCTACTTTTATTCATTTTCGCCGATTCCGCGAAAATTCCTGTGTAAAAAAAGTAGAGTTAATACTGTTCTGTTAAATAATTCCTTCTCGAACCATGTTCTTGACTGTACTGTAAATACTAAGATATAATAACTAACAAAGAAATATATCTTATTTACTTCAATAACTCTGTAACAAAATTTACACAATTATTCTTTAAATTTAATGAAAATGATTTATATTTATTTGGTGTGTGTATAATATTACTTAAAAGTGCGAAATTTCTAATAGTGAGATGTAAGAAAAAATTATATCACAAGGCATGATATAATGCGACTTATGTCATCGTATTAGAAACAGCACATGAGCTGAAACATTTTTTTGGGATTATGACGCTGTAAATAATCCAAGAAGTAGTTGTGTAATGAATATTAATTTTAAAAATGACGATGTAAGCCATTACAAATTATATTTAGATTATCATGTATATGGGATAAAAAAAAAACTTGTCCGGTTATTTTATATTTAAAAAATATTCCCCCCCCCCCCCTTCTTTTTTTTTTTTTTTTTTTTTTTTTTTTACTTGACTCTGCAGTTTTCAGTACTTGATACCGAATATCTAAAAATGAAACAGAATAATTTAGAAAAAAATTACGCATTTAATATTCTATTTGGATGAAACTTGCATAACAAATACATTCCTTGAATAACAATTGTCACATACTTTGCACAAGCTTTTATTTTGGAACAAATAAACAAAGTCTTTAAAAATGTATTCGGTTATACGTAACCCAATTAAATATGGTAAGTAGAACAGAAAAGCATAAAGTTGGATAATTTATAAGTAGGAAGTAGTAGAAAGCGTTAATTTTTCTTATAAACTTGAAAAGAAATATTGCAAAAATTTCCTAATGTTTGGCGCAAGTTAATTTTAGTTTTTAAGACATTTTTCACATAAAAGACTGAGGAAATATATATTATGTCATGGCTATCACAATGCTTTCCCCTATATTTTACTATAGAAATTCACGCAGCGAAAATAATTTATTAAAATTATCATTTATTAGAATTATTTTCCATAATTAGTGCAGACGATTTTCATCTGAAAGAAATATACGAGTAAATGTCGAAAGTTAGTTTTGTGCCTTATGGACGACACATGAAAAAAATGCTTTTCTTTTTAGATTTTTTTAATGAAAAATAGCCACAATTTTCGTCTAAGTTATCACAGATCGATAGTTCAACTATTCGTTCTAAGGGTAATGGCGAGTCTTTTTGAGAACATATATAGATATAATAAAAATAAAAATACACAATCCTGAGGCACAGTGATCCTCCTGCATGTACACTTTTTCATTTTTTTTATTTTTTTTTTTTTAATTATTATTCGTTTCAAGTTAAATGTTACTTAAATGAATACATATAAATTTAACTTCATAATTATTCGTTAAAAATAATTTTCATTGTACACATTTATATACATTTTTGTACTATACGGCTTATTAAAAATTATGAAAAACTGGATGGCAACGTCACCTTTTGGGCAATTTTCACCAGGCATTAACTTATTTCAATGTACAATACAACTGTGTGTAAATTTTAAGTTATTTTACATATTTTCATACTTAATTTTTCCCGAAGAAGAGATATCTGTCAATAGAAACTACGCAAAATCTTCGGAAATCATTATTATGTTCTTTCGATAAAAAAAAAAAAAAAAAAATTAGTGCATATACAATATTTACTGAAATTCATTGCTTATAAATATATAATGCTGTCATAAGTTATAAGTATATTTATGCATGCAATGTTAATATCTTTTTAAAATCAACAGAATGTATATATACTATATATATATATATATATAAATGCGGAAGATATACTAAATAAAGGATATTAAGTAAACAGTTTTTTTTTAAGTATTTATTATTATTATTATTATTATTATTATTTTAAACCAGTAAGTGAATTTTGCCATAAATGCTTTAAACAAATTATATATATGCATAAATCTTTTATTTTATTTTCTACTTGCTTCAAATGACATTTCTGCAACACTTAAACAAATTTGTCGAATTGTTCCTGTCGAGATGTAAAAGGTTAAAGTGATTAGTATCGACCATAAAATGACTTTGCTTGTGAGTGTTACAAAAGTCATTGTTCCAATGAATACGTGGTGAGACGTATGTAGAAAAGAAATTATTTAAATTCAAGCTTGTCTGAAGTAATTCTGATTATTATCTTATCACGTTCGAAAGGATTAATAGATAAACGACCGCCATATTTGCTGCCGAATAGGAAGTTCGTTCTATTCTTTTCTCGCCCTCTGCATTAACTTTACATTAAGATCGTTTCTTAGACGTTTGCTTCAAAGATTTGCATGAATAATTCAGTTCCGCAGTCCAGAAAGTATTTTTTTGAATGCTACAACAGTTAGAGGAAAGATGTTATTTCGCCCCTAATGTCGATTTTCAAATCGTTTTTTCCCATTTTAAGCAACGTGATGGTGAAGATAGGTATTATCATAAAATATTATAATAAAGATAATATAAAGAATGCTATGAGAATAACGAAAAATAAAGCAAATGTCTGGAAGAATATGCAACATAAAAGATAGCTTCCTGTATTGTGCTATTTTAATATTTCGAGACAGTAAAATTCAAGGAAATTTTTTAATATGATAAAAATACATGAAATAACAGGAATGTTTTTTTTTTTTTTTTAGTTTTTAGTTTTTCTGTACAACATTTTAGTGGGTGAACAGTAAAGTTTTTTCTTTTTTTTCTTTTTTTTACCAGCAAAAAAAAAAAAAAGGTATAATTTATTTTATCTGTAATTCTTATTGTTTGTTAATTGTGAGTTAGATATGCTCAGTGTTATATAAAAGGAAAGAGTAATGTTTAGTTTTAATTTTATTCATTATAAATATCATTTTTATTGGTTTTACAAAAAATACTAGTACCAATCACGTGTACACAATGATTACTTTAATTTTATATATTAAAATATAAATTATATATATTACAGGGGTATTTTGCATATTGAAATAAAGGCCAATTTTCCTTCCTGTTTATTTTCCGAACATATATACTATGTAAGGAAAGTAATGTAATCATGAAAAATATTCGGCTATGAGATTTTGGTGTATTTATATGTTTTTAGATCTTTAGAATTCCTTTTTGCCATTTTTACGGTTGTGTATTTATGTATGCGTGTAAATGGGCTTATTTTTGTACTGTATGGTGTGGTGAGAATTAATGAATACCCTAGAGCATATATTTAACTAGAGAGCGCATCCTTCATGGAAGAATTTAACTAATGTAAAAAATCACATGATGAGTGCTTTTAACGTTTTCACCAATAAAGGTAACTTGCCACGTTCCTCAACCTCAACACATTTTCGTACAAGGGGTGTCAAAGATTTTTCGCTGTGTCCGGGCAGATCTCGCCAATTCACTTGTCACGTCAACAATGAAAACTATCCTCAGTCTTCGATAAATAGGAACTTTAACATTGAATGTGCTCTCTAATCATATGCATGCTCTAGGGTGAATACCATAGAGTTTAAAAGTTTTAACCGATTAAGCTAAAAATTAGTAGGTATGTTAAAGATCACTATAACACTTTAGAGATTTTTATAAGTTTAAGACATATAGTTCTTTTACAAAGATACAAAAGAAAAATTCTTTATCAGTATTGCTTTTAGGCATATATTATTTAAAATGCACTAACATCTGAATGTTACATTTAAATAATTAAAGTAAAATTTAGAATCAATTAAGATCATTTAAATAATTAATCAAGTTAAAATTTATAGGCGTGCATCATCGTAAGAGCTTTATGAACTTTTATAAATGAACGACTTACCGTTTTTTTTTTTTCTTTTTTCTTTTTTTTTTTTTTATATAGATACGAAATAAAATTTTCATACATTGGTAATAAATTTTATAAATCTGTATTACGTGTTTTTTTTTTTCCGAATTAAAATCGAAATTAAAATTAAGTATAACAGAGTTTTTATAACCAAATTAACGTAACAAAATAAATATGCTCATAAGATAAAATTAAAAATATGTTAAATAACTAATACGAAATCGAATTCGAATTCTTTATAACTTTTACATAATTATCTAAGTTCATATTAAGAGATATGTTTAAATATTTTTAAAAAATGATAATATAAATAAAACATCATTGCACTTTTTCTTTAAGATGCAATACTTTTTTTTTAAGTCATTAATTTTTCAAATATTAACTTAACATTTTATCAAAAAATGTTCTTATAATCGATGATATAACGATGATAGATCTTATTCGTCGGTATTCTGAGTCTACGTTTTTCAACATGTCTTTCATAAAGTTGAAGTTAATTTTCAAAACAAAATTATATGCTCAAATAGCATGTTCTAACAATTGTCTCAGAGTTTTGCAACATGTCATTCAAATATACATTCGCAGACTGAAATCTCATAAACTCTTCTTAAAATGTCGCAGTCTGAAAATTGTTTCTGCAAAGCTGAAAAATAGTTATTTTCCGGATGTATACACATATAAGTGTAATGGTGTTGAAAATTCCCCACGAAATTTTAGAATCTTTTTCTCAATCTCAGTTCCATTGTATTTCGGAACTTTCAGTTGCACTGTAAAAACAAATTCTGTTACATTGCATAAAGTACTTGGTAGCAAAATTCCTAGGTATATATATATATATATATATATATATATATATATACACAATAAAGTTTTCTTTACTTGCACAAATTATGCAATTACTTACTATATAATTTATTTTGTATTCAATTTCAATTTCAATTTGATTTGATTTTTTTTTCTCATAGAAAACAACGAACAAAATAAATAATGGAAATTAAATTTTAAATATGGCTAAATTTTAAATTAAATTTTTAGAAAAAAATTGAAAGTGGTGTTTTTTGAATAATAAAATATTAATGGAATCTCTGATGATGCTAGTAAATAAACATCAAAAGTTTTTATTTATTTATTTGTTTATTTTTAATAACACTTTGAATTCTTTAAGGGAAAAAAAAAAAAAAAAAAAAAAAAAAAAAAAGAACTACAACATTTCATTAGGATTTCAAAGTTTAGGTATTTTTTCACAAATATAATACGTTCGTACAATTTTTGTTACTTATGAATGTGTGCTTCATTATTTAGTAAAATTAAACTGTATACTTCTAATGTTGATAAATGAATCAATATTACATGAATACATATGCATAAGAAACGAATACGCATTAATGCATACTTGGGGAAAAAACATAACATTTCAAATGGAAGACGAAAAAAAAAATAATAAAAAAAATAAAATAATAATTTGTTCGTTTAAAGGTGTAAATTTCAATTAAAACTCTATTCACTGTATACAAATCCTAAGGTTGCTTTGGAATAAGTTTCAAAAAGAAGGGAACATTGTCACTACTGTTGAGAGCATTTTTCAAGCATTTAGTTTATTTCTAAACTTAAACAATAAGTCTAAATTTCAGGTAATCTTAGATAAAATACCAAAGAGGTAAAGTTCGTTTTATTTTCTTGTGATATCTTCTATGAAGTATATCTAAGTCATTAAACTAAAAAAAATCTGGAGTGACTCCACTCAACTTTCCGGACATTGAGTAATTAACAGTTTTGTAGATAAAGTAAAAAAAGAGGAGTTGTTAAACAAACAAAAGAGAAAAAAACCATAATAGAGTGTTTGAGTATTTTTCTCCATATATTACACGATGTTTTGTTTAACGCTATTGAACTTTGAGCCCATTGATCATAATGATAAAGCATTTTTCGTTGTGTCCCTGTAAAAACCTATAAATGCTAGATTCACCAAAAGTGCAACAGTGATTTATAATATTTATATAATTTTTCAGCTCAATTGAATAAGGCGTTTATATGCTATTGCACTTTTAAAAATTTGGTCCCATAGGCCATAATGATAAAGAATTTTTCTTTGTGTCCCTTTGAGTGCTAAATTCACCAAAATCTATAAAGTTGGTGCAACTGTGACCTATAACATGTGTACAATTTTTTTGCTCAGATTAATAAGGCGTTTAGACGCTATCATACTTTTAAAAAGTTGGTTCCATAGGCCATAATGATAAAGAATTTTTCTTTGTGCCCCTGTAAAAAAAACTATAAGTGCTAAATTCACCCAAATCTATACATTTCGTGCAACTGTGACCTATAACATATGTACAATTTTTTTTGCTCAGATTAATAAAGCGTTTAGACGCTATCGCACTTTTAAAAATTTGGCCCCATAGGCCATAATGAAAAAGAACTTTTCCTGATCTCCCTGTAAAAAACCATAAGTGCTAGATTCACCAAAATCAATAGGATTCGTACTATGGTGACTTACAATATACGTACCAACTTTCAGCTTATTCGAACAAAGCGTTTAGACGCTAGCGTGTTCACTCACAGACATACACACACATACATACATACACACATACATATATCATCGTAAAAATAGTGAAAACGGACTCAGGGGACCTCGAAATGTATAGAAACATCCAAATCTCAAATTAGGATTTTAAACAATACTTTCCTCACTATAGTGTTCGGAAAGTAAAAATATGCAATAGAGCTAAAATCGACGAAAATGACATAATATCTTTATTCGCATACGCTTTGACAAGGCGTCTGAAACATTTGTATATTTGCACATTGACTATTACATAGAGAAAAAAAAAATAGAAATTTTCTATTACAATTGACACGCGAAGTATAAGAATTACCGATATATATGACCTCAATATTATAGCTCACAGATGCACACATATGAAAACGAAAAAAAAAAAAAAATACATTTTTACATTTAATTCTTTACGTACATATTTGCTAACAATCGAACAACACATTTTGAACTTTAAATAACTTTCATGCTCAGTAATCCATTGTAAATAAATTAGTTTTAGTTTTAAGCACCTTTTTTTACTCGATCCCTCACATACATGTCGAGTATTCTGTAAAATACCGCACCTGTCAGAAAGTTTAAAAAATTAATTTTAGAAAATTAAATAGAAAAATTGTTTTGTTATTAGTATATAATATAATGTAGGACTCAAGTGCATTATATTAGAGCAATAGCAGAGCAATTTTGCTGTTTAATTTTCTAAAATTTATATTTAAATTTTTCTGAGAGGTGTGGCAGTTCGTGAAATGCTCGATATATATTTTGAAAATTAACATTCATTTTATAGAATATATTCATATTTAATCTAATAAAACATTTTCCCCAGCAAATAAATGCGATAATTACTAACGAGAGACATACCACAGCTTCGATTAAACATAATTCCACTAATATACAATATCGATACAAAAAATGTGTAGTGATGAGAAAAATAATAAAGAACAGGTAGTTGGTAATAAAATTATCCTCTACATAGCAGTATCTATTAAAAAATAAATAAATAATAATAAAAATAAATAAATAAACAGTGTCTCTCTATAACTAAATTCCATTTTTAATAAAAAAGGAGCAGTGTTGCCAACTAGTAAACACTTTTATATTTATTTTCCTCTACTAATTTTTAAATGTAATGTTTGTCTAACCGATTTTAATATCGACTACGAAATTAGTTTAAAATATTGCCAATCTATTTAGGGGCCTCGGTAGCCCTGTCGGTAGAGTGCCGAGTTTGTAATTGGAAGAATGCGGTCTCGATACTTGAGCAGACCAAAGCCCGTCGTGTCCACTAATGGCGGCTGAAGCACGTAAAATCCGTGGTGGCCACAAGTCCTCCATGTTCCCATCCAAATTATACCTCTGGGGGTCATCAAAGCGGGAGAGCCATCCCCACCGTGAAGTATCAAGTTTGGGATGGCATGTCTTCGAACTACCTTTAGGAGTGTGTCCCAGACCGTCGTCAATTACCCATTGCGCAGTACTAGTGCGACATTAAACCCAACTATCCATCCAGTCAACCTTTTAAACTGGAAGACTTCTTCCATTCCTTTTTATTTATGATTTATTGTAACATTAAAAGTTGTAGCATTGACACAGATTAATAATATTTGCTATAGAATTATGGCGCAAAATAGTTTTTCCGTATTTTATATATTATTTTTTCATTCTGTCATGTTCTAATCCGACTTGATGGCATTAAAAACGTTCATGACTTTGAACGGATTAAACCTTTCCGATGATTTAACTTCAAAATGCATGTTCGTTCAGTGAAATAGAAAAGCGCCGGAGAATAAATATTCTCTTGTTAACTATAAATGTTTTTTCTGCTTCAATTTACTTTGAAAACATTTTAAATGATTTATTTCATGAACTTGTCCAAATAAAATAGAGTACATACAAAAATATTATTATGCATTTAAATTTCAAATGCATAATGCATTGTCTACGAATGCATTAAAACATTTATTCAAAGTTTATAAATTTGTAATGATAAAAAATACATATAATTTTACTTAAAACTAAAAAATATATGTACACAAAAGGTCGTTCACACTTTATAAAAAGAATTTTGAAAACTAATTTTTGGGAATATGGCAGATTTCTTGCAAGATTTCTTTTTTGTTTGATACTCCATAGATTCTCAACTATAAATTATAGTTCAAATTTTACATACAAGTAATTTTTCCCCCTAACATTATTATTTTAATTTCATCCCACATCTGTCATTCTATGTACCAAAATTCTCCCAGTGTCCTTAGACTACATTAAACTAAGAGCTATTTTGGCGATTCGAAAAAGATAAAACCCATAGGGGAAACATAACAATTCCATTATGAGCTTTTTAGCTTTTAATTTCTCAGTACAACCGCTGCCGAAAATCATCGTTTATACTAATAATGGCGGCTGGTGTAGAAGCGCGGATTACAGAAACGGGGGTGGCATCTCCTCCGCAGAAGATCAAAATTGTGACGGCATGTCTCCGGACCAATTCCTAAAGGTGTGTCCCAGACCGTCGCCATTATTCTAATAAGAAAATATTCTAATAGTGGGACGTTAAATTCAACTTAACTCAATTCAACTGAAAACAACTGTTAAATAAGTGAAATCCAAGAACACTGAACGAATTTCGTAAAAAGGAACAAAATGTATGGGATAAATTTAACAATACAATATCACCAAAATTTTTTATTTTAGAGAACATTAGAAATAGAACAGACAATTAAGAAGCAAGACTATCAAATTAAAGTAAATCCTTTTAATAAATTTTCCATTCATATGTAAAAATTTATTTTCAAAACTGTTTCATTAAAATGTAAACGACCCTATTGTACTTCATTTACAAGTCCAGCATTTATATAAATATTAGGTACAAAAATAAATTGCCAATAATTTTCTTGTAAATGTTTGAAATAAAAGGAAAAAGTTAAAAAGTATACCGTAAGTATATATTTATAATAAAAGAACTATATATAATGTGTGTATGTGTGTATTATTTATCTGTTAAATTCAAATTTATCTTTAAATTTTAATGAAGAATTTAATTTTTTTAATTATTTGTTGCGATTATTATGATATTTTTTTTTTTTTTTTTTACAAATTGTTTAATACTGGTGTTTTTATCACTGACCAAAAAAAGAATGTTATACGTTTGAAGTATTTCTTTTGTATGTGTGTCTGTCTGTGTCACTGTCGCTTCCAGACAAACAGACTAATTTCAATATTCTATTTACACTTTTATTAAAATATTATTATATGTTTGTCAATATATAAGAAACAAAGAGAATATAGTGAATTCAACTATTAGCAAATGCATTTGTATCATATACACACATACAGTCTAAGAAATAGTTTCATTATATATATATATATATATGAAATGAGAAGCAGTAAAAATGACTTCCTTGAACATTCTGATGTTAAATATATATATATATATATATAATATTACAAGGGTTGTATGAAAAAAAAAAAAAAAAAAGATGATAATGACAAAATTATGAAGAACTGTAAATAGCAGTATCCAGAAAAATATTTATTAAAGATACGAAAAAAAATCAACATTATATATATATATACTCCCTTTATAATGAACGATAAAATCCCGTATTCACTAAGAAGAGAATTATTTAAAATAGAAAAGGATTTCTATCCATATCAAATTCTTTAAAAGGCAAGAAGGAACTATGACATTCTTAATAAAAAGTTAAAAAATGCTCAAAGGTTGACTTTCACAATGTACAAATTCTTCAGAGAGCATATAAATTGTAAGATTTAGAATTATTATAATAGTCATATTAAGCAAAAACTATAGGATACGTCCGATCTTGCATTGAAAATAAAATGGAAGATATAATGAAGAAATGAATGAATATTAAAAGTACTAAAAGGAAACTACCATTATGTACACATATACAGGTGCTGGACAAAATAATGAGAAAACTTTCATATATATATATATATATATATATATATATTATTTATTTTTTTTTTAAGAAGGTACTCTATACTATACTATAGAGTATTAAACTACATGTAAATTTTTTTGCTGCAGTCCGCGCATGCGCAGTAAAAAATTATTTACTTCAACTGTTCATACCTCTTTTAATATTAAATGTATTTGTTTTAAATTACAGTATAATGATTCAGGCATACGCTGTCATGTTATCTGAAAGACTCATGAAATTTCGAAAAAAAAGAAAAGAAAAAAAAACAACTTTAGAGTTATAAAGTAAAAACTTGCGAAATGTTTTTGCCCTTTTTAATAAAATATTTATAACTCTTTAAATATTCGATCTAGCCTCACAAAACTCAACACATGTATAAAATATAACATTTATAACCACATCTAAAGTTTGCATATGAATGGACGCGCTTCCAGATACAGAGTAATCACAAATATTTTTATTTTGTTGAATTTGTTGTTCACCCCTTAGAGGAGTTTGTGACAAAATCTTTGTTGAAAAATATAAGGAAAGACATGTTTTCCTTATTCCTAAAATTCAAGAATAACACGTTTAGTATTTTTCGAGATATTCCTCAAAACGCAAAAAAAAAAAAAAAAAATTAAAATATTTCCATTATTTTGTCCAACACCTGTATATATACAATGTGGCTAGCAGTTTTCTTTAAACTGATTTTGATAAAAATTAAAAATGGAATTTAAATAATGATTATGAGTTAAAAGTCCTTTCTACATTTGACTGAAAATTAGCAATATTTTAGATTTTTTTTTTTTTTCAATTTGTTACAATGTGATTTTTTTGTTTCTGGACACTTTGCATTGATGGTTTAAAATTTGAGAACTGACAATCTTCAAATTCCCAATTTATATTAGATAATAAGTCTTTTTTTCTTTTTTTTCATTAAAATATTTTAAAAATTGGATTTGACGAAAACTGAAAATTGACTGCTGATTATGAGGTCACCATTGAATAATAGCTAAATTCGGGGCAAAAATAGAAAAGTAGAAATTTTAACTGAAAATTTAAATTCAAGAACAGCCTTCGTTGATATTTTATAATCTATGACCTACCGTTCTTCCAAGTGAAAATTACAAATGTTATAGAAAAATAATAATCAAATTAAAAGTAGGTTATTTTTATAAAGCTAGCTTTACACTTATTTAAAAGAAAAAAAAAGTATGTTTTGATTATGTATATAGTTGTAATTTAAATAATGTACAAATTATGAAATTTAAAAGAACTTAATACAGAACTTAAAAGAACTTTACACTTATTTAAAAGAAAAAAAAAAGTATGTTTTGATTATGTATATAGTTGTAATTTAAATAATGTACAAATTATGAAATTTAGTATAAAAATTATTTTTCAGAAATGAAAATTTAAAAAAATAATTGGTATTGAGATATGAAAAATAACCAAATAATTAGTGGTGAGAAACACATTTTGAACCAAGATATATATTAATGAGAATGACTTAGCCTCATTTTGGAAGCTGTAGTATATCTTTGTAAATGTTTTAATCCCCCATCACCATATTACGGAGGAAAAATTAAACATTCGTGAAAATTTTTACCTCAGATTTTGTCGTCTTTACGCATTTTGAGACATGATAAATTCGAAAAACACAAAATCTATGTGACGTCTTTTCGTACAATCGCCATGTTATTACTTTATTTGAGTGTCAGTTTGTCGCTCGGTTATTTTGCTAATTTATGTAGGTATTATATCATGATATAATATCAAGATAAAATGATTTTAAAGAGTTCAGACCAGTATTACAATGCTACTTATGATACTAATAAAAATTCAATTGATTTTCGAAATTTGGAAAATTATTTGAAATTTAAGATTTAGCATGTCAAAATAAGGAAAAATTTTGTACAAATGTGCATCATGAGAATTATTTCCATTATAAGGAATTTGGACCAGTTTTAAAATTTCATGTGTAATGTTGGCTATGAACATTCTACTCAAAAAAATTCGCAAGTTCTTTGAAATTTAAGGTTTCTTAGTACTGGAAAATTTCGACAAAACAAGCATTACGAGAATTATTTTCGTTAAAAACACATCGGTCCAATTTTAATATTTATGATGCTGACATGAACATTACTTAGGATCAGCATTCCACTTTAAAATCTTCGTAAGTTGTAAAAAATTAAATATTTTATAATACACGGCAATATTTAGGTGATTACTGCATTTTAATAAAATTCATCAAGAAATTAGGATAAGGTAAATACATGGAAAAAGGGATAGATAGTTGAATTGGAAACACATTTCCGTCGGTGACCATAACGAGAATTCATTGCCTCTAACGTGAATATGGACATATGGTAGTAGAATTTTTTTTAATCACAAACACAGTGATCGTCCTATGACAACTAGTTTTTTAATGTATTAAAATAGTTGTCAAAATCTCTAAAAATGAGCAATGAAACGCAAATGGTTTAAAGATTTAAAAGATAAAACTTTGGAAATTTGGTAATTCTAAAAAAAAAAAAAAAAAAAAAAGAAAAAAAAAAGAAAGAAAAAAGAAAAACAGAGATAGGGTGGAGAATTTTCAAACAGCATAAATAGCTTAAAACCAACATTTAAACTTTAAAACTTTAACATATTCACAGATAAAAATTACGCAAAATAAATAATAACCAAAATAAACTTACGTACAATTCCTATACTTGTAATTCAAAAGAAAAAATCCAATCTTGCACTTTATTTCAAAGTAGTTCTCATTTTCCAAACAAACACAAATAACACCACAATATCACCAAGAGAAAAAATAAATCGACTGTAATCTGCCCTTGAATTCTGTTATAACTGTGGTAGCATCTCTGTTCGCTATTCTACATTTGTCCGCTCAACCCAAACCAGGAGAGTGCACGAAAACTCGAGCAACATCTGTGAAAGGCTACATAAAAGATGCGTTCCATTTGGCTGATTTATCTCTTTCAACTATCGCCAATAGAAATTTGGTTATATATAGTCAAAATATAGAAAAAGATATGCATGTCTATATCCATGTTTTGAAATACAGAACTTGTAACCCAACAAGTTTTTTTTTTTTTTTTTTTTTTTTTTTTTTAACATGTTAATTATGTTTGATGTCTGTTTCCTTTATATTGGTAAGTTTTTATTGTAAAATATAAGATATAAATACATATAGTGACTTTTGAATGCATTCTAAGAATATATATATATACAGGGGTAGAAATTAAGAAAATTAAATCATTGATCCGCAGGACCAGTAATTTTAAGATTTCATTGGTGTACGTACTTTCACTAGTCCATTTACCATTCTATATTTAAAAAAACATTTAAACATAATAAATTTGCATAGAAATATAATAATGATAATAATAATAATAATAATAATAATTATTGTTATTATATATATATATATATATATATATTGTAAATTAATTAAAAAACACAAATGAGGCCTTATATAAATCAAAAATTTATTCTTTAATAAACAAACTAAATTTCGTATATATATCATAAAAGTATTTTATTATGTTTAAAAAAATAACGATAATAAATAATTAAAGTGCAATTAAATGAAAATTTAAAAAGAATAGGTATTATTGACAGTTATAATGAAGTATATTTACTATTGTTATAGCATACTAGTCTGTAACATATTTACAGGCAGTTTTAGAGAAAAGTAAATAAATAAATAATTAAAAAAAAAAAATTGGAAATCTCTACTGGTCCGGAGGACCACTAAAATTTATATTTTGCTGGTCCATTGAATAATTTTGTGGCCCCGGACCAACGGACCACTCAGTGGCGGATTTAAGGGGGGGGGGCTAGGGGGCTGAAGCCCCCTTTCCCCCCAAAACACTGACATTCATCATTGAATATTGCAATTGTAAATTTTTTATCTGTCTAGAGTAACATTTTGAAAAATCTCAGCCCCCCCCCCCCCAAAAGTGAATTTCTGGATCCGCCACTGGGACCACTGTTAATTTCGAGCCCCGCATATATATATATAAAATCGATATCAATATCATTGTATAAAGATGTTTCGGAGTAAAACATATCTCACTTAGATACTACAATTGATAAGTGTAACAATGTTAAGTATAAAGGTTTCTAGACAAAAAAGTTACATTATATAATAAGGTTATATTATATAATAGACTATATATATCTATATATATTGATTTTAATAATTTTTAAATGTAGAAAATATCTAAGTGATTCAGATTAATTACATTATGAATCAGATTATACGCAGTAAAAACATTTTTCATAAAACTATTCATCTTTCATGAGATATTTAAGATATTTGTATTTCGGTTGCAATATATTGTTTCAAAGTTGTTTTCTCACTTTATCTGACAGTGGGAGCAATTTCCTTTTAAAACTCTGTATATTATAAATAAAAAACATACTGATTTTTTCTGGAGTTTTAAAATAAATGCTCATATCTCCGCTGTTTAACATGCTATCGTCACACAAATTCCTCAACAAATTGTACTGGGTTTATATAAACTCATCCTAAAGCATCTGGTCATTTCCGTTACCTAACTAACGATACAGGGTGATCGCAAACATTATTGTTTCTGCTCAGTCTGTTACTTACATCAATTAAAATATGTCATAGGTAGTACAGAATTTAACAAAATAAGTCTTCTTCATACTTATTGAAAAAAAAAAAAAAAAAAAAACTCATTTGCATTTAGTGTTGGCAGTTATTACGTCTTTAACTGTGAATGTTTTTAGAAGAAAAACTCAAAACTCAATATATATATATATATATATCTATCTATATATAATATAATAATAAATGGAAAGGTTTGTCTGTCTGTCTGTTCTTTTATACGTTCAGCCCCTATTGAACGCAGAAGTACAAAAATTGACATACTGATGCTCTGGAACATTTCTGAGTTCCTCTTCAAAACAGAATTTAAAAATTTTAATTAGTTGTGGAGATATTAATTAAAATGTAAAATCATGCCTAATCTAAAAGCGATCTCAATGGCTGAGAAGTCACCGCCATTGCATAAAAATAGATATTTTAACAGAGTTAAAATTAGAAAAAGTGGAAAATAAATTAGAAATATTTGTTCGATCGTTACGATTTCGGTACCAAATGAAAGGGGAATTTTTTCTGAATTTAAGTGTGCAAGCGGCTTATCGGTACCACAATTAGATTTTTTAAAATTAACTAAAGTATGAATTTTTTGTGGCAACATCATTTCAAATGCCGACCGTCTGCCATGATAAAGGAAATGATAGTAACGGATCAAGATGTCACGTGTTTTACAGTGGGAATAAAAATTGCAAATTTCAAACTTTTTCAAATTTTCATTCACGTTACATTTGAATTAATATTCGACTTAGACAGCATATTATAAAGCTACTGTTAAATTTTCTTGAAAATATCCGGATAAACAAAAATAATAGATTAAATTTTGTTTTATATTTTGTAGTATATATTTTAAATTGAGATATGCCGTTGAAATTTCGTAATATTAGGTTTTAACGCCCGATAATTCGATTCTGAATATTTTTTAAAGTGTAGAATTATTAGGAAGGGCTTGAGGGGGAGGGAAGAAGGGCGAAGGGGAAAAAAAAAGAGAGAGAGAGAGAGTTACAGCGTTTGAAATTGGTATTATTAAGTTTTAAGGAAAGATAAATCGATTGCGGATATATATTTTCATATGTAAAATTATTAGAAGGGACGGAAAGGGGGGGGGGAGGAACGGGCAAAAACGTAGAAAAGGAACGGTTGTTTCGAAGAAAACGACGGAAAACCCAGAACGCCATTATTATTTTATATTTTGCAGAGTTTCGAATTCTGGTACTCCTTTCACATTTCATACTATTGATTTTTAACTGTATTTAGCCCGGAATTACGCAAGTTTCGGAGAAAACCACGAAAAAGTCAGACATAAGTCGTTTTGTAATAGTGTTTATATCATTTTGTATCTCAGCTTCTAATTAGCATAATTTCAAAAGTAATATGTCATTTTGAAAATTATTTGAATTAAATTTGAAAGTAGACGCCACAAATTTCTGTCACCTTCCATTAACTGACTACCGTAAGTAATGGAATTCGAGATTTCACGTGATTTACACGTTTTAAGGTGTCCTGATTAGGTTTTCTTTTGTATCTCAGCTACTAATTAAAATAATTTTATAAGTAATGCATTATTTGAAAGCTTTGTTGATTTGGAATTGAACAGTAGATTACAGAATTTTCTACCGCCAGATAGCGCTGTAATATTCTAAAATTTCAATATTTCGAATTCTGAATATGATTAAATTGTTTTTAATACATCATTCGAAAGATATTTTAAAGAGCTTTTGCATTATCGAAAGTGGAATTCGAGATTTCACCAGATTTACACGTTTTAAGGTCTCCTGATAAGGTTTTCTTTTGTATCTCAGCTACTAATTAAAATAATTTCATAAGTAATACATCATTTTAAAGCTTTGTTGATTTGGGATTGAACAGTAGATTACAGATATTTCTACACCAGATGACGCTACAATATTTTAAAATTTCAATATTTTGAATTCTAAATATGATTAAATTAATTTTAATACATCATTCGAAAGTTATTTTAAAGTACTTTTATATTATCGAATAACCTACATTAAATTTATCCAATAGAGGGCGCTAATGGCAATTATTCGAGATTTCACCTGATTTATATGTTTTAAGATGTCCTCAAGGGGGCCAAAAAGTTAGAAATTGAGTTAGACTGTTCAAAATTGGTATATGTAGGTTTTGGGTGCCTACGAGTCAAATGAGGATATTTTCGAGTGTAAAATTAAGGAGGGACAGGAAGGGTGGTGAAGGAATACGCGCGCGCAACGAGCGTATATATGAATTCGTGAGCACTGCGCGCACACGGGTCTACGCTGACGAAGGCAGAGGGGACCCGGTGTGAGTTTTTACCCGATCAGAAATGATTTTTTTTTTTATTATTATTCCTTTTCTTAAGAATAGAAGTTTATGAGTAACAACATGGAATTTTGAGAATTCATAAGGGTGATGAAGGAATACGCGCGCGCAGCGCTCATATATATGCATTCGTGCGTGTGCATCGCGCACGGGTCTACGCTGCCGAAGGCAGTGGGGACTCGGTACGACATTTTTCCCGATCAGAGTTTTTTTTTCTTTTTTTGTTTCACACGATAAAAATTAATGCAATTTTGAGAATTCGTTAATTATAATGATTCATTTAAAAATAGTGACCAGCGAAGCGGGCGTAGCCTGCTAGTATATATATATTTTAAGTTGAATTTTTTGTAAAGTTGAAACTAATATTAAAAAGTCACTCGTAATATATTTTTTAGAACATTGGTTTGAATATTTTACATAATGTCAGTAGTAATATATTGAATAAATTTAAGAATCGAAAGGTGTATAATGTTATTAATTTCTAAAAAATTAATTAAAATAATAACCTTCAGTGGAAAAAAAGAACAGAAAAAACAGAAAAAATCGGGCAAGATCACTCATTAAAAAAAAAAAAGTATTTAAGATAATGCAATTTCGATTCTTTAATCTCTTACTTATAATATAATGCTGATTTCAAAATGTTTCAAGCGATTTCAAGCATGTTTGATAAAGTCTTAACATTTTGAAGACATAAAAAAAAAAAAAAAAAAAAAAAAAAAAAAATCTGAAAAGGTACGAACTGAAATTAATGGGTTTAAAAATTTAAAGTAAAATAGAATACTTGTTAAAACATCTCTAGCAAGCATTCTAATAAGAATGTGCGTCTGTAAATTTTCCCTAATCTACCTTAAAGTATATAAAGATGAATTTGATAAAAATATCAAAATCGGTGTTTTTGTCAAATTTCGGAATTTTACAGGGGCTGAGTTCCCTGAAAAATACTCGCCAATTATCTATTACGCAATACTAATGTGACGTTCAACACAACCAAACAAACTAAATCCCTGAAAAATAAGATTCACTTACATTGTTCTGTTGGATCTAGTTCATTCTAATTTAGATCTACCGTTATCAAGTAAATGGAAAAAAATTAATAAATAAAAATAGATAAAAATAGAAAATAGAAAAAAACAAAAAATTAAAGAAAATTTGTCACCTTTTAGTCATTTAGACATTTGGTCCTCTTTTAGTCATTTAGACTTGGCGATTGGGATTTTTCAAACCCTGATTAAGAACCACTTTATATTAAAATATCGTAAAAATATAATGATATTTTTAATAGCATGTACGTTGAAAAATTTACATTTTAAATAAAATAATAATAATAATAATAATAATAATAATAATAATAATAATAATAAAGATATTCTGTAAATTACTAATAGACATGTTGATGCTGTATTATCTAGATTTTTTGTTCGTTAAGTTTTCTTCTGACATACATATATTTTAATAAAACAACATAAATAAAGAGAATGAAAAAAGTAAACTTCATTTTTGTTTACTAAATTTATGTGTTATTTTATTCTTTAACTTGTATTACAACTTTTAATATTATTTCCTTTACTAATGCCAAAAATTTATTTGAATAAGGTAAACTTTTTGCCCTCAAACTTAGATACTATCATATATAGTACAAATTTCTTAAGGTGTTCAAGAATTCAAGCGTATGTGCAATTATATTTCCTAAGCTAAAAACGACAAAAGGAACGAAACCTAAAAAGAATAATTACAAATAATAATAATAATAATAATAATAATAATTTTAAAAAATTAATTTTAAAATGGATACTCATTATTATTTTAAAAATTTCTCTATAAAAATATTATGGCTATTACAAAACTTTTATCTATATATTTCTATATAGCATTACCACCAGCCGGTAAACAGGCACCAAAGTTTAATTAACACAGCTTTTCACAATAAATATTTTACCCATGCTTATTTGGGTAATTTTAACCAACAGATGCTCAGATACAGTCACTTGGAAAATCGCAAAATTTGAGATACAGATGCGTCATGTACCAAACAGTATACAACCAAGTTAAGTCAACATCCCTTTTCATTATGACTGTCTCGCAAATTGAGTTTTCTACAATTAGAAAGGAGTAATTTCATCATAGCAGCACTACTTCTATGCACTCAAAATTGAAACAGCGTAACCTAATAGTTATCTTACTTATGAAGTTTGCTGTACTTATACACTATAAAAGCTGAGATAGTGTATAGCTGAGAAAGCCTTCTCATAAATAAGAAAAATATTTTGCACTGCAGCCCTGCCTATCGGCCTATATGAACGATAAATTTATTCATACCAATTTATTTTAAGAGGCAACTAAATATGAAGTATCGTGAATTTATGTGCGAATTCTGTGAATATGTGTTATTGATCTACACTGTAAAAAATTACTCTTATTTTTGCTGAAGAGTTATCTGGCGAAAATGCTGGCGCTCATTTTTGCCAGCAAATTCTGTTACAATGTAGATCTGCAAAAAATCACAAAATTTTTGTCACATACATAGACACCCAAACGCATTGAAAATAATAATAATAATAATAATAATAATAATAATGGTCAAATCTTTTTCAGGGCATTTGAAAATGTACAAACGTGTCGTGAACCCGAATTCGAAAAGTTTTGCGAATTCAATATTTTTTGTTTATGAATATCGATCAATAATAAATATCGAAATACATTTTTAATTTTTTTAGATATAAAGCGGAAAAACAGTTTAAGTTCAAAAATTTGCCGCCCATGTCTTTCATACTGTCGATATTTGTTCATGACTTGCTGACAGTTGTTAAATATAAATTATTCCTAAAAAAAGGGTTAAATTGAACACGTGTCATTTATTAATTATGTTAAAAACACTTTAAAAACACGTAAAATTAAATTTTATTTAAAAGAGGTTAAAAATTTTATCCGAAGCTTTTCGCTTTTAAATCGTAAAGGATCATCATCGATTTTTGTTACTCTTTTCCAATGAGCAGTTTTTAAATATTAAAAATATTTAAAAACTGCTCATTGGAAAAGAGTAACAAAAATCCCTGTTGATGCTTTACTATTTAAAAGCGAAAAGCTTCGGATAAAAATTTTTAACATCTTAAAAAAAAAAAAAAAACGTGTTTTTAAAGTGTTTTTAATATAATTAATTGTGAAATAGTCATTCTAACATGAAGTCACTCATGTATGTAGCAAATAAAATAGCATAAAATAATGAACATAAGCATAATAATAATACTAAACATGTAAATTTTAAAAGTGTTTTTTATTGCCGTCTCGTAATTTCTTAATCCGGGATTTTTACACTTTTTTTTTCTAACGGAAGAAACAGGAATGTATCCACTGACTTATGACACAGATTCCTAAAACATCGTTATATCAATCATTCAACAAAATATTTTTGTATCAAGAGGTCACACGTATTCAATCAATCTAAACCAAAACAAGCCGAAGTCATTTTGATTGATGTAGAATATTCATGAGCGCTTCTGCTAAAGTTTATCTCCGACAAATTATTTGAAGTACACTTAGTTAGTTTCTTGTTCAGTGATGCACATAATTAAACTTGTCTCGCTTTTTTCCAGAAGGTGACGCTTTAAAGATCTCTACTTGGTGCTCTTCTTCCTGACATTTTTCAACACTGTAAACTTCGCTATTAGAAATTCGGTCATGGTTTCTTAGAAATCTCTCTTAAAACATTTTTCATTGATGAAGTTTTCGCTTAAGTGGCCCAATGTTCTACACTAATTAAAATTATGATCTGAGCTCACATGACTAGTTTGCGTTATTTATAAACAGTATATGCTTTAATTATTAACAATATAATGTAAAAAAAAAAAAAAACTAATTATCGTTTATTGCTTTTTCTTATATATTTATATTGCACTGAGGAAAGATCAAACAAATTTTATTTTCATGTTTTACATCGTTATCAGACGTTTATTATTATCTGATGAAAATAATTTTATCCAGTTTTTGACTAAAATTTTAACAACTTTGAAAAGGACTAGTACAGGATGATTATAATTAATTCAAAACGCTATAATTTTAAAACTACTTATCAGAACGATTTGATATTTCACCAGAGCAATCGCGAGGCAATGAAATTTTATTTGAGAGAAGAAAAAAAAATTAGTTTCAAAATGTGCCGTTAATTATCCGTAAAGTATTTGTTTCATAAAGCTCCTCTTTTTCTCTTTTCACTATGACTGTTTCCGTTGTAAACACGTATTTTTGTCTTTTTGATAAAAAAAATTGCAGCAAACCCTTGAAGTCTATTATTGTTTCCTGCTGTTCCATTGTGTTGCTAACAACATTCCTGTGTTTAATGAGTCCATTTAGGCGTTTCCTCTGACGTTACTCTGACAGCGCCATGTATAGGAACATATTGGAACTACCATTTTCCTCCCCCCAACAAAATTTCATTGCCTCACGATTGCTCTGGTAAAATATTAAATCACTCTGATGGGTAGTTTGAAAATTATAGCGTTTTGGAATCGTAACTTTAATTATCCCTGTACTACTTAAGGAATCAAGATTTTTTATTTTATTTTATTTATTTATTTATTTTTTTAATTACGTAAGTTTAAAAATGCGTAGAAACACCCATATTTTATTTATTTTTTGATTGAAAAAAAAAGTATTCAGGGTAATTTTAATTTATGGAGCTAATTTTTTCCCACTTGATTTTATGAGCATTAATTGCATTTACGATTCATAAACAATTTTTCTAAATATATAATATTTTCAATTATTACCAATTATAAGAGTATTATACAAAAAATATTATTTAATAAAATATACTCATAAAAAAATTAAAATTATATTTGTGGCAGTAAATAAAAAGAAAAAGCAAATAAATCACTGAGAGAGAGAGAGAGAGAGAGAGAGAGAGAGAAAGAACACAAAGAAATTACGCCAATTAGTAATTTTCTGTGTCTGGTACTTTTTTTGAAAGTTCTTTTTAATGAACGGGGTTTTTTATTAACAACTAATGTAAATTCTTGCTTTTTATATCAAATAATTTTCTATCGTAAGGGAACACTCTGCTATCGTCACTGGCAGCCAAACTCCACATTATTCTGTGAGGAAATTTGTCATGAGAATTAAACCTTTCAGGGGCGGTGGGATATATTTTATACCACCTAATTTCACATTCCGACTCCAAAAATTCAACCCAGAAATTTTTTAGAAAAAACTTACGTTTTTAACATATCAGAAAGGCCAGTATTTTTAACCTTAAAATTTAAAATTTCTTTCAGTTTAATTTAGTTTATGAATTCCGGTGGCAGTATAATTTAAATTATCCTAATTGTCTTGCGCCGCAAATGTTAATCCTTATACAATATATATCCATATAAAATTGACAATTTTAGATTATTATAAAATTTAGCATTCAAGAGATACATCATTAAAAGCACCAATCTTCAACTAAAAATTTAAATTAAGTTAAATGTTAGCACTCATTTTTTACTTACAATTTTCATTTACGTTCATATAATACAAAAGAAAAAAAAAACTTACGCTAATGATTAGGAGAAAGTGGAACACCTTGGGACATGGCCCACGTTGGGACACCTTAACCCTCTAATGCCCACGGTAGCGTATTTGCTACCATAAATTAAACGCTATTTTTTTAAAGCAAGAACGCTATGAAATGTAGTTTTCGGGTCATAAATTAAAAATTGAACCTTCCTCCTGTATTATTAGCAAAATTTAGGTAAAAATCTCAGCACCAACCTAAAGAAAAAAATTTAGAAGGAACATGCATGCAGCTAAAATAGCAAACGCGTTTTCAGAGGTAAGTTGTTTGTGAATTTTAGAAATATTTTATTAATAAAAAGTCGATAATCACGATATATACAAAGTAAAAGAGTTAATTTATCACATGGTACAGAATATTTTAAACAAAATTTGTTTTTATTGTTAAAATGACTTTTAAAAATCATGGTAGCAAATATGCTACCATGGGCATTTGTGTATCTAAGCTTAGCAGTTCTCTAAAGAAAATACATTTTATGTTGAACTCAATCCATGAACTTAAATATTTATAATTTTACTGATAATATAACCTCAAATGTCATTTATAGATTTAAATTTTGTAAGTTTAAATTTCAGTAATTTTCAATTTTAAAAATATTTATATATATGTTTGAAAAAAAAAAATACTCGGAAAATTAATATTGATATTTTATTTTAAAAATTAATTTAATCTTCTGTTGAATCTCTTAAAATTATTTTTAATATATTTGTATTATATTTATTGAATGGTATAAAATTTAATTTTTAAAATTTTCGGAATTTTTTACAAAATCTTCTATTTTTTTTTTTTTCCCATCCCTGCACTTTAGTTCTTTTTTCCACAGAATAGGAGGAAGAAATGTGATTTAAAAACCAGAAGATGCCATAGCATATATAAAGGATTTGAAAACTGATTTATCCAATATATCTGACAAAAATTGTCTGGAAGAAAAAGTAATAAATAAATAAATAAATAAAACAATCTTATAATTTCCTCAAATAATGATAAATTTCTTGATCTTACAGAACCTCACCCATCTGCATTTGCATATTTTCAGATATTCATATCAACGGATGTGATTAAAAGGTTTTTTGGACAAACAAATCTGTATAATATTCACCAAACAGGCACTTATGGTATGGTGACGACAAATGAAAAAAACCAAGTGGTAGGAATTATTATTAGAATGGGACTAGTCCGGATACCACAAATTAGAGGATATTGGGAAAAGGTAAGATCCAATTGTAATGCCTAGAATGTCCAGTAATGCCTAGAAATATATTTGAAACAAAATCAAGATTTTTTGCATATTTCGGATAATGCACAAACTGACGATGCTCTTATAACAAGTGTTGGAAGTTGCGACCGTCATTGTCCAAACTTACAGACAATATGCTCTCCATTACAGAAGAAAACAAGCAGTCTATAGATGAAATAATGATTCTTTTTCGTAGGAGAATCCACAACAAACATTATATACTGAAAAGAAAAAATCTATAACAAATGGAGTTTAAAAATGTGGACTGTGGACAACTGGGTAATTGTTACGATTTTGATGTTTTCACGGGACAAACTAAAGGTTACTACTATAGAGATCACACTGGCTGCGCGTTAGATCTAGGATGAGGTATTACGAGGTAGTTATGCAGCATTCAACCCAGCACAAAGTTCGCATCTTTGCAGATAACTTTTTTGTCTGGAATCCCATTAGTCTGTGAATTTTCCAACAAAGATATAAGATTTGTTGCAAATTTGAGAGAAAATAGGCGGATGGAATATAAATTAAGAATGAGAAACAAAGGCAGAGGATCTGTTTATTATTCTGTAGCATCTGTAAAATACACAGATATCATAGTTGAAAGATGGTACGATAAAAGATATGCTTTGGTATCGAACACTCGAGTCGAATCTCTGACTACCGCGCAAAGAAAATGAAATGAACAAAGTGTGATCTCCAAATAGCATTTTCGCTCTCTTTCCTTCGTATAATAGAAGAAATGGGAGCGAATGATTTAAATGACATGTTGTCATTCAAATATAAATGTCCCATAAAATCAAATCGATGGTATATGTATATATTTGGCATACAAATTCTAGAGAAATATTTAATTCATGGCTCTTTTATTGATGATATTGTAACCAGTTGAAGAGCAAACATATTTGCTTTCGTAACTTTTTGAATGAATGGGATACTAGCCTTATCACAGGAAGCAAAAAGAAAGTAGGTAGAACCTTTTCTGTACTTTCCAAAAACTCACTGATAAACAAATTCGCTCATATGAACCACCAACAATAAGAATTATGTAATTGTTCAAGCATAAATATAAGTATTTTAACCTTAAATGTTTATTTTCAATTAGTTTTTACTTTTAGGATCAAAGGACTGTGCATCACTGGCCAGTGTTTATTTCCAAATGACAAAGGGGCTATGTATAGGAATATTTACACAAGTTAAAATTGAAAATTGTGACAAATATCTTTGTTTTAACAGGAAGAGAAACTGTTTTAGAGCTTCTCATTTGTAAATAATTGTAATTAAACCAAATTAACCCAAACCGAATCACAAAAAACTATTTTTGAAATTTTTGAAAATCATTTGATTTGTACCCTAATCTGCCCATGGTAGCATATTTGCTACCATTAAAAAAACATTAAAAAAATATTTTGTTTCACAATTTTTAATCATGTTTGATTTATTTGACCTAAAAGAACACTGTTTCAAGAAACAAAAAATTTTTTGTTTGGAAATTTTTTATAGTGGGCATTAGAGGGTTAAATTTCAGCTCCAATCTTGTAAATAGGAATTAGTTTTTTCAGAACGTCATAATGGGCAGTATATTCTACTCTTCAATGTAATTTGGAATTTCTCACATGAGCAGGTGATAATTCATTCAAATTTCTTTATTTTGAAAGATTCAAAGTTACGTTAATTGGTAATTTTATAAAAAAATTTCTTGTGTAAGAAATGAAATAATTTAAATCTGGGCATATGGGAAATAAAATATGGACTTTCATAATAATTTTAATATTAAAAAATGCATTGTACTGCTAAGCCTAACTTTTTGAGAGTTAAATTATAATAGTGATCCAAGTAGGGAAGGTTGGGACACCATCTCAACCTACTCCACCACTATGCAATGTGAGGAAAGCAATATTTGTATGTATTATACAAATTTTTTGAGATTTTAAATGTACTAAAATTCGGAAAAAGGTTATTATTATTAAGAAAATTTTTCTTTCTTTAGAATTTAGAAGAGATTAACTTTCGAATGCAAAATACAATATTTGTGAGTGTAATATAGTAATACACTTTCCAACAAGGTTGAAAAGTGTTAATGACTTCGGTTTGTCTGTCTGTCTGTCCGTCTGTCAGTTTGTCTGTCCGCGCTCTAACTCCCTTAAATATTTATGGAATTTCTTGAAACTGATATATGTTATTCAAGTTCACTATCGAATGTTCCCTATTGAAAATGGAGTTTATACCTGTACTGGTTTGTGTACAGGGACCCCCGAAAATATTTCAAAGCATTGTGTTCTATGAGAGGAATTTCTATAAACCCTATTTTCATAACCTTACTGTACACAACTCTTAATGAAATTGAAATATGTTATTCAAGTTCACTATCGGGTGTTTCCTATTGAAAATGGAGTTTATACCTTTACTGGTTTGTGTACAGGGACACCCGAAAATATTTCAAAGCATTGTGTTATTGAGAGGCATTTCTATAAACCATATTTTCATACCTTTAGTGTACACAAATCTTAATGAAATTGAAATATGTTCTTCAAGTTCACTATCGGGTGTTTCCTATTGAAAATGGAGTTTATACCTCTACTAGTTTGTGTACAGGGATACATAAAAATATTTCAAAGCAATGTGTTCTGAGAGGCATTTCTATAAAACATATTTTCATACTCTTACTGTACACAAATCTCAATGACATTGAAATATGTTATTCAAGTTCACTATTGGATGTTTCCTGTATAAAATGGAGTAAATACTACCACTCATTTGTGTACAGGGATACACAAAAGTATTTCAAAGCATTGTGTTCTATGAGAGGTATGTCTATAAATCATATTTTTATACCTTTACTGTACACATAACTTAATCTAATTGAAATACGTTAGTCCAGTTCACTATTGGATGTTTCCTGTATAAAATGGATTAAATACCACCAATGGTTTATATACAGGGATACCCGAAAATTCTTCTAAGCATTGTGTTCTATGAGAGATATTTCTATAAATCACATTTTCATACCTTTACTGTACACATATCTTAATGAAATTGAAATATGTTATTCAAGTTCACTATTAGATGTTTCCAGTATAAAATGGATTAAATACCATCTCTATTTTATATACAGGGACACTCAAAAGTATTCTATAGCATTGCTTTCTATGAGAGATATTTCTATAAATCAAATCTTAATAATTTTACTTTCCACGAAGTTTTATGGAATTGAAATATGTTATTTATATGCACAAAAGAATGCTTTGCATAGAATATACCATGATTAGCATTCGATTTACAGGGTGACACAAAAATATTTTGTTATATTAAGAGCTGTTGATAAGAATTTGCTAGAATTGTACTTTCGTTTACATAAAGCGTTTTTAACACTTTCTAACATTTTTTAAGTGTGAATATGATATCGATGTGTGTATCTGTCCGTCTGTCTGTCTGCCCGCACTCTAACTCCCGTAAATATTTATGGAACTTTTTGAAACTGATACATGTTATTCAAGTTCACTAACGGATGTTCTCTATTGAAAATGGTGTTTATACCTCTACTGGTTTGTGTACAGGGACACCCAAAAATATTTCAAAGCATTGTGTTCTACGAGAGGTATTTCTATAAACCATATTTTCATAGCTTTACTGTACAATATTTTCATGACATTGAAATATGTTATTCATGTTCACTATTGGATGTTTCCTATATAAAATAGATTAAATACCACCACTGGTTTATGTACAGGGACACTCAAAAGTATTCCAAAGCATTGCTTCTATGTGAGATATTTCTATAAATCAAATTTTAGGAAATTGAAATATGTTATTTATATGCACAAAAGAATGCTTTGCATAGAATATAGTATGGTTATCATTAGATTTACAGGGTGACACAAAAATATTCAGTTATATTAAGAGGTATTAATAAAAATAATGTTAGAATTGTACTTTTGTTTACATTAAGCGTTTTTTGACACTTTCTAACATTTTTTAAGTGTGAATATAATTTCAATTTATGTCTCTGTCTTTTCATTGTGTATCTGTCTATTTGTGTATTTGTGTTCTTCTGTTCGTCTGTCTGTCTGTCTGTCTCTCTGTCTGTTTTCTGCGCTCTAATTCCCGTAAATATTTATGGAATTTCTTCAAACCGATGTATTTTATTCAAGTTCACTATCAGATGTTCCCTATTCGGATGTTCCCTAAAATCGAGTGAATACCGCTTCTGGTTTGTGTACAGGAACACCCAAAAGTATTCGAAAGCATTGTGGTCTATGACAGGAGTTTCTATATACCTTTAATGTATAGAAACGTTAATGAAATTTTTATATGTTGTTCAATTCCATACCGGATGTTTCCTATGTAAAATAGAGTACATTTCTAATTGGTTTGTGTACAGGAGCACTTGAAAATATTCCAAAGCATTGTGTTTTATGAAAGTTATTTTTATAAACCAAATTTTAATAATTTTATTTTCCACAAAGCTTAATGCAATTTAAGTATATTATTCGTATGCACAAAAGAGTGTCTTCTATGTAATATAGTATGGTTACCATTAGATTTACAGGGCCACACAAAAATGTTCAGTTTCATTAAGAGCTTTAATAAAAATTTACTGGAATTGCACTTTCGTTTACATGAGCGTTTTAACACTTTCTTCTAGTTTTAGTGGGAATATGATTTCAATTTGTGCATCTGTCTGTCTAATTATGTACCTTTCTATCTGTTTGTCTCCGGCTCCTAGCATCCGTGAATATTTTGAGAATTTTTAAAAATTAATACACTCGAGTTCTTTGTGGAATGTTCCCTATTTAAAATGGCATTAATAGGCCCTGTACAACTAGTCTGTTTACAGGACAACAACATGAACAATAAAAAAAAAGCAAATGCATTGCGTTTTAGGACAGAATTTTTTAAAAGTTAAATTTAAATGACTTTCTACTGTAAAAATCACAAAAACGTTGACATGTATTATTAATACTCTAAAATAATGTTTTGTATAGAATATGATATGATTAACTTTCATATTTACAGGGCTACAGTATAATATTCAGAGAGATTAAAAGCTGTAATTATAATCTAACGGATTTTGCGTTAAGCCTTTTTAACACTTTCCAGAATGCCTAAGAGTAATTTTAAAATGAATTAGTCTATCTGTATATTTTTCAGTATTAAAAATCAAAATGTTTAATAATAAAATTAATTTATTCAATAGAACTGTTTGAGCTTTTAATTGAAAAATCTATTTCTAAATACTTTTAATATAAAAATATTTTTTCTCCTATAAATAATTAAAGATAAAATAAATAAATAAATAAATAAAAATTTAAAAATGTAGATAATTAATTTAACTATATATATATATATATATATATATATATATATATATATATATATATATATGTATATATATATATTAATAATTAAAGTAAATTTGTTGATAATGTTTAGTATCATTGCTTCGGCTTTTAATAGACAAATCTATATTAAAATAATTTAATAATATTAAAAGATTTTATTTTCGATGAACGATAATAATAATAATAACAATAATAATAATAATAAAAGCTAGTTATAAAAAGCATTCAATAAAATATTCTAATTAAAAAATAGTAATTTATTTATTAAAAATATAATTTTTTGTAATTAAATTAGTTGAAATTACTTAATACTATTTTTGAACTTTTAATTAAAAGACCTATTTCAGTAACCGAGCGGTTCTGCTCTCCAAACTGATAGATTGGTGCTGGTGTTTGGGAAACGGCCGATTGACTATTCTTGGGTCCTTGCCCCGAAGGAGAGTGCCTTCCGTGGAGTTCTTACTAAGGGGTCCTAGCCCGTATTTACGCATGTTTCTGAGAAAACCACGAAAACCACCGAACGGTAGACCGACGAGTGCAGACGTGGGATTGAACCCGACACCTCACGTCTACCAGCTTTGAGCGCAGGACCGCTCGGGTAGGCCCTGATAGATTGGAATTGCCGAGTTCGATCCAAGATCTCGCTTGTCAAAATAGACATTCGGAATTTTCCATGGTTTTCTCTGAAAATCATTACATAGAGGCCAGGACTCCTTAGAATAAACTCTTATGAAAGGCATTTCACCCAGGTTTATAGTAACCATATGTTTTCAATGAGTTTTAACCATAACCACCAAAATATTTTTTATTAAAAAACATTTTTTTTTAATATAAATGATTATATATAAAAATATTAGTTAAAAAATCATTTAATACTGCATTTACTTAATGACATTCAAATTAAAAAAAAAAAATCTATTTTATTTATTAAAAATATAATTTATTATAATTAAGTTGTTGAAATCGCTAAATAAAATTATTTGGACTTTCAATTATTAAGGCGAGCAGTTCTGCTCTCCAAACTGGTATACAGAAATTGCCGGGTTCGTTCCCAGGTCATGGTCATCGACCCTCATTATCTCAATCGGCTTTAACACCTAAATTACCACCACAAATTATTTTTATTATAAAAAGTTATTTTAATGAATGATTAAATGAAAAATAATTAAAAAATAATTAATAATATATTATAAATAAAAACTAATTTAATTATCAAAAATATTTTTTAAATAATTAATTTAGATCAAATTACTTAATATTACTGTTCGGGCTTTTAATAGAAAAACTATTTCAAAATACTTTGTAATATAAAAAGATATCTTTTGCCATGATTACAGAACAAAGAACTAATTAAAATTATATTATTTAAATAATCTAATTTATAAAATTTTACATTAAAATATATACAATTTTGTTATCTAAATTAGCCGAGCTTTCTCAATACTATTCTTTAAGCTATTATTCGAAAAACCTATTTTAAAAGGCATTTACTTAAAAAAGATTTTTTTTCTATTAATTTACTATGGAAAAATATTAAAAATTAATTATTCAAAAATTAATTATTCAAAAATTAATTTAATTATAAAAAATAGAGTTTTTAAATAATTAAGTTAGTTAAATTTTCTTTTCATTATTCTTTATTTTTTTAGTTAATTTTTTTTTCCAAAATACTTTTAAAATACATATGTATTTTTTTTTTCCTTTGAGTTATTACATAATTTTTTTTTTTTTTTAAGTCTAGTTAAAAAGGTAATTTAATTTTTTTAAATGTATATTTTTAACAATTAAATAGTAAAGATCCATTAATATTGTTAATTAGACTTTTAATAATAATAATAATAATAATAATAATAATAATAATAAAACTATATTTTGCACTATTTTCTATTTTAAAAAATCAAAAATTCATATTACAAGCGAAAAATCTTTTATTTAAAAAATATAAAAAATATATTTATGTTATTTACACAGACGATAATTCAAACTTAAAGTCATATTTGAGCAGGTGTTACTTCTATGCCACAAATTTATTTTAAAATTAATTTTCGTATAAAATATACGGACATTTCGCTTGGAGAAAGGCGGATATTTTGTATAAATGCGCAAAATTTGCGCAGAAGATCAGAATAGCTTCGCTTGTTTATAAACATGCGCCTGCTCTATTCTCTGACTGGTTATACAGGCAGCTTCCTATTGGTTGGTTGTGTTGTTTCTTTCCTTATGGATTTTGCCCTGCTTTCATTCTTGCTTTTGCCTCCAAGACAGAAGCACGTATTTTTGCACCTGAAGAAAAATGGCCACGTTCTTTCGAAACCGGAAGTGCTTCAATTAATTTTATGGTGTGTGAAAATGTTTTTCAATTTTAAATAAATTTTGCAATCTTGTTATAAAATCTAAATTGATAAAACCCTTTCTGAAAATGTACTTCTTTCAATGAGTCTAAGGAAATAATTTTATATATCTGCTTGAAGAAAATACATTTTTTTTTCTTTAGTAACTCAAATTATTAAAATTGTGATGCAATTGTTTTCTTATGTTTCCAGATATCAAAGTTTGGTTTTGCATTATGTTGATGTATTGACTGATTCCCTAATTATTTCATATCTGCTAATTAAAAGTTAAGGGTTAAAGTTTTAAAAATAGAAAGATCCAGTAAATTGTAGTTAATAAAGAGCGATTTTAATATCAGGCATTAAAAATAATTAGGGTTTTTCTTTCTTTCTTTTTCAGTTTATATATATATCAAATTAATATATTTGAAAAATTATTTATAACTTTATCAGCTGTTTTAATATAGGTAGGAGGAAATAATAACTAATAAAATACCTTATAGACGTTCTTCTTTAATATAAAAATATATATGACATAAAAACCGAAATAAAATAAACTAATAACCAAGCACCTGAAATCCATTATTATTATTGATACTATTACAGTGCGTTAAGAAATTATAAGACCACAAGCGTGTTGGTGCATTTCTGAAGAAGAGAGCATAATATGCAAATTTTTAGTTGCGTATTTAAAATTGATGGGAAAACGCATGCTATACTAATTCCAACTTTTAACATTAAATTAAATTTCATTAAAACTTATTCATTTTTCTAAAAATTAAAAACTGTGACTGTTAAGAAATTATAAGACCACCTGAGAAAATTAGCATATTATAAATAACGTCAAATTCAATATAAAGCGCATGCGTCAGTATTTCGTAAAAGCATTACCTAAGAAGCAAAGCTTAGGTTTTGAATGTGTTATCTACGATTAATTTGACGATGCCTCGAGGTAAAGAATTATCGAAGTGCGAAGTGAGAAAAATTTTATTTTATAAAGGTTCTGGTAAATCTCAAAGAGATATTGCGAGGTTAATGTACCGTTCTAAAACTGCCATTCATAATCCCATATTTAGAAATGATTATTCAAACAAAATAAAACGATCTGGTAGAAAAAATATTTTGACAGCCCGTGATAATAGACAAATATTTCGACTGTCAATTAAAAAAACTCTTTCAACTCGTGAAATTTTGAAACGTTTCAGCAAGAAAACTTCACATGTAACAGTCTGGAAGAGTCTTAAATTAAATATTAATACGAAATTTATGAAATTGAAGAAAAAAACAAAGTTATTGAAATGCCATCGAGAAGAAAGATTAAAATAGGCTAAAAATGTCATGTCATGGAATGATGAGTGGAAACAAATTATATTTTCTGATGAAAAGAAATTTAATTTTGGTGGTCCCGATGGTTACACACTATTTTCATGACTTGAGGAAGGAACCAAAAGAATGCTTCAGTCGACAAATGGGTGGAGGATCAGTAATGATTTGGAGAGCTTTCAGTTATGAGGGGTTGTGTGATTTACAGCAGATTTCGGGTCATATGAACTCTACAGAATATCAGTCTATGTTATATGATCACATGATACCGTTTGGGCCTATATTAGGTGGTGCTAACTGGATGTTTACATAGGACAATATTGCTTGTCATACATCTAAATCCACACAGGAGTGGTTTAAAAAAGAAAAAAATAATGTTTTGCCATGGCCAAGTCGAAGTCCAGACTTGAACCCCATGGAAAACCTATGGGGTATATTATCTCGCAAAGTTTATGCTAATAATAAACAATTTCCATCTGCCAATGAACTGGAAGTAGCCATTGTAAAAGAATGGTACAATATTTCTATAACTGAACTTAATCACCTGGTTACTTCAATGAAAAACCGAGTTTTTGAAGTCATTAGGAAAATTGGAGGACCAATATCATATTAATTTTTTATACAATTTTGTTTTTTGACAAGTGGTCTTATATTTTCTTAACAGGTTATTTTTCACTTATTTCTAATATATATTTTAATTAAACATTTATTGCATTATACCAAGTTATTGCAAATTAATTATAAAAAAATATAGAGCAATATGTTATTTTATGTATTTAAATTATGATTAGAATCTTTATTTTTCTTATAATTTACAAAATTAAAGTGGTCTTATAATTTCTTAACGGACTGTATTATCTCTTATACTATTAAAATCTCTGTGTGTGTGTGTGTGTGTCTGTCTGTGAGAAACGGCTTGAAACCACAAATGATCCGCCTCTAACGGTCGCACGGGCTTCGAACAGGTACCGTCGAACAGAAAATTTATCGCAGATCTGGGTTATCTAATTTGCTAAACGATGCGACCCTAATTAGCGGAGATATTAAATAAAATGTCGACCATTGTCTAACGAAAAATGACCCAGAATTCATGATGAAATGCTTAAAAAGCGACATTTTTACGGAAAAAGTGCAAAATAAATTAGAAATATCAGTCGTATTGTTACAAACAAGATACCATTGGAAAGGGCTTTTTTTTCTCAATCCGATGGTTTAAACGGCTTATCGATCGGACAATTAGATTTTTTAAAATTAACTAAACTATAAAAAAATGTTGGCAACAAATCACAAGAATCTTACCTTTGCAGACGATAGTCTACAGTCTTGAACGGAAAGAAACACATCTGGTATTTAATGAGGTCACGTGTTTTTGTACTGCGATTAAAAATTGCAATTTTCTATTTTCTTCAATTTTTCAAAATTCGCACATTTCAATTAGTATACAATCTTAACACCACAAAACAAACTTGCAGTTCAAATTTCATCGATTTTGGTCAATAAACAAAAGATTTACATTTTAATTGCAAATTAAATTTTATCTTTACACGCCTGACATTTTATCTGTCGAAAGAGGATGCCAGTTTCAAAACGACACAAATACACTTAAGGTAAAAATATTTCTTTTTCTATTTACTTCCATTAACCGACTACCGTAGATAATGGAATTCGAAATTTCACCTGACTTACACGTTTTGAGGTGTCATGGCACTGTAATAATTTAAAATTTCAATATTTAAAATTCTAATTATGTATAATTTTTTTTTAATATGTCATTCGATACACATTTTAAAGTACGGTTACATTATCGAAAGGGGAATTCGAGATTTCACCCGATTTACACGTTTTGAGGTATCCTGATTAGGTTTTCTTTTGTATTTCAGCTACTAATTAAAATAATTTCATAAGTAATACATCATTAGAACGCTTTTTTTAATTTGAATCGAACAGTGGAATACAGAAATTCGTACCGCCAGATGGCGCTGTAATATTTTCAAATTTCAATATTTCAATTTCTAATTATGATTAAATTATTTTTAATACATCATTCGAAAGATATTTTAAAGTTCTTTTAAATTATCGAAGGTTTTCACCAGATTTACACGTTTTGAAGTGTCCTGAATCAGTTTTCTTTTATGGCGCTGTAATATTTTCAAATTTCAATATTTCAATTTCTAATTATGATTAAATTATTTTTAATACATCATTCGAAATATATTTTAAAGTACTTTTATATTATCGAAAGTTTTCACCAGATTTACACGTTTTGAGGTGTGCTGATTACGTTTTCTTTTGCATCTCAGCCAATTGAGTTAGATCGTTCAAAATTGGTATACGTAGGTTATTTAAGAGGGCCTGAAAGGGTGGAGAAGAAATAGGCGTGCACCGCGCGCGTATCCCTTAACTTGTACGCGCGCAGAGCGCACGGGACTGCGCTGCCGAAGGCAGTGGTGACCCGGTGCGAGTTTTTACCCGATCAGAAATGTTTTTTTTTTAGGGGGCACGAAGGGTCAGGGAAGGAATACGCGCGCGCAGCATGTGTATCCCTGAAGTTGTGCGCGCGCAGCGCGCATGGGACTGCGCTGCCTAAGGCAGTGGGGACCCGGTGCGAGTTTTTACCCGATCAGAAATGATTTATTTTTAGGGGGCACGAAGGGTCAGGGAAGGAATACGCGCGCGCAGCGCGTGTATCCTTCAAGTTGTGCGCGCGCAGCGCGCACGGGACTGCACTGCCGCAGGCAGTGGAGACCCGGTGCGAGTTTTTACCCGATCAGAAATGATTTTTTTTAAGGGCCCTCTTCACTTAAAAAAAATTCCGATGCCAGCTGAAAACAGATAAAAAGTGTCCCACGTGGTTTTGACAGGAGGTGGAGAAGATTGACAGATTCACTGACGAATCATTGACTTTTTGGAAGAATAAATCAAAAATCAGCCACGTCTTTATTGCGGTTTCGACGGAGCTTTGTTTTGTTTTGATTCTTTCTTTCTTTTTTTATTTTTGTGTTTCCTTTTTTATTTTATTTTTTTTTTCTTTTCCATTTTCACATGACATGAAATAACTTTCCTCATTTATTCTAATCTATTTATATGTATTTTAATAGAGTAGCCCGATTCGACCAAGTACTTTATACTATTTTCAGCCCGGTTCAGGCTTTCTTTAGTTATACCGGCGAATTACGTAACAGTGAAATTTAATGAAAGAAAATATACTTTATAATTATACTTGAAGTCTGATATAATTAATTCAACTAAACTAGTATGTTGTGGCCACCACATGACTTTCTTCTATATTTTCCTATACAAATTCCTTCAGTAAAAATAATTTATTAAATTATTATTAAAAAAAAAATTTCCATGATAATGCAGACGATTTCCATATTAGAGAAGTAGTTCCATTTTATTCTCAATAAAAAAAAAAAAATAATAATAATAATAATACGATTTTTTTTTTTTTTTTTTTCAGTTTTTTTTTTTTTTTTTTTTTTTTTTTTTTTTCTTGTTAAAACTAACAAAAAAAAAAAAAAAAAAAAAAAAAAATCGGTAACTTTGTTTCAAATTATCATAGATCTACAATTCAACCATTCGTTTTAAAGGTACTGACGAGACCTTTCGAAAGATACCCATCTTGAAAATTTATCCCTCCCGGGAGGGGGGGGGGACTTTCTTCTATATGTAATATACAGAAAGTATTGGATTCGTGAAAATTTTCGAACTCCGGTTTTCGATGGATTTACACGTTTGGGGATGTGCTGAACATGATTTGATAGTTTTTAAAAAATGTCTGTCTGTGTGTGTGTGTATCACGAATTTTTGGAGGCTGTATCTCACGAACCAATGAACGAAATTTAACCAAACTTGGTATTTAGTTGGAACCTGACATAAACTGGTGCTGATTAGATTTAGGGATATATCGCACAATAGGTGGCGCTGTGATAGCATTTTTTCTACATTTTTAACATGACAGTATAGGACAAAATTTCGTATAAATGTACATAATGAGAGTTATTTTTAACTTTTGATTGTAAAATTAATATGAATTATTGATAAAAGTAGTTGTTAACTAGGGGGGGGGGGAATTGTGCATGTGGAGGCTTCACCCTCCCCCGGGCGGAGTAAATTTTCAAGATGGGTATTTTTCGGAAGGTCTCGTCAATACCTTTAAAACGAATGGTTGAACTATAGATCTGTGATAATGTAAAAGAAAGTTATCGATTTTTTTTTTTTTTACTTTTAATGAAAAAAAACTTTGAAAAAAAAAATCGTAATTATTATTATTATTATTATTATTATTTTGAGAAAAAAATAGACTTTTTTTTTTTTATATTTACTGTTATACTACTTTTCTGATATGGAAATCGTCTGCATTATCATGGAAGATAATTTTTTTTAAATAATAATTTTAATAAATCATTTTTACTCAGTGAATATGTATAGGAAAATATGGAAAAAAGTCTTGTGGTGGCCACAGCATACTAGTTATATCATTAATCATATGGTAATATAGTAGACAGTTCGAGTGCTATAAATTACATGGTGCCATAACTAAAATGTTCAATGGATGCTGAGATAAAGCCATTTTTAAATTGTAATAGCAGATCAATTTGTAAACCGATAAATATCCAAATTGAAGTGTCCAGAAAAGACGATTCTGCATGCGCAGTGGAAATCTGGATCCGATACAACGCGGGGGGGGGGGGGGGAGTAACGATGGCGTTGGTAGAGGTTACCCGAAACGAGGTTCAGGGTGATTTCAATGGAATTTTCTTTTTAGTTTTTATTTATAAAGTGATATATATACATACATTAAAAAAAAAAAAAAAAATGTGATTCATTAAAAAATAAATAAATTCATTTAAATATAGCTAGCTATTACCGAAGCCTGCTATTATAGTTATATCGAAAAAATTCATATATATTTATTGTTATATCATCTAATATATCTCAGAAAATCTATAAATATATATCTACAGTCAGAAATATTGTATTCTGCCAAAAAGTTAGTTTTGATATCCAGTTTTGACCTGATGACATGTACCTCCAGTCCAGAAAAGTGAGGCAATTGGTTAGTGTATATTCAAAGTGAATCAGCAATGTTTTATTTAATATATTTTACTAAGTTTGGTATGCTGTAGCTGTAAATGCTGAGCTGAGATTCTTCTGAAATGAGCGGTAATCGTAATGTGGAAGCGCCCCGTGTTCGGTGATATAACCCAAAAGCTGATAGGCACTAACTCAAACCAAGGTCCAACCAAATATCAAGTTCGGTTTAAATTAAGTTCAATGGTTCATAAAGTACAGTGTTCGAACGCAAAAAGACAGGTATTTTCTAAACAATATCGAATTATGGTTAGGAAATCTCAAAACGTGTAACTTCATCGAAAACCGAAAATCTAAACTTTTTCTGCATCTTATACTTTCTCCTTATATATATGCATAAGACAGAATAATAAATCTACTTTTTAAAAAATAAGTACTCAATTTCAGTTAATAAAAATGCAAGGAAATCTCAAATTGTGTAAATTGATCGAAAACCGAAAATTTAAAATTTTTCTGAATCTTATGCTTTTTTCTTATATATGCAGAAAATAGAATAATAAATCCACTTTTTTAAAAATAAGTAGTCAATTTCAGTTAATAAAAATGCAAGGAAATCTCAAAAGTGTAAATTCATCGAAAACCGAAAATTAAAAATTTTTCTGAATCTTGTGCTTTTTTCTTATATATGCAGAGAATAGAATAATAAACCAACTTTTTCAAAAATAAGTAGTCAGTTTCAGTTAATAAAAATGACAGGAATTCTCAAAACGTGTAAATTCATTGAAAACCGGAAATCGAAATTTTTCTGTATCTTCTACTTTCTTCATATACATGTAGAAGCTAGTAATAAATCCCCTTTTTTCAAAATAAGTAGTCAATTTCAGTTAATTGAAACGCAGGGAAATCTCAAAACACGTAAATTCAGCGAAAACAGAAAATCGAAATTTTTTCTTTGATAGATGCAGAAGATAGTAATAGTTTCACTTTTTAAAAATAAGTAGTCAATTTCAGTTAATTCAAATGCAAGGAAATCTCAAAGTCTGTAAATTCATCGAAAACCGAAAACCAAAAGTTTTTTCAAATCTTATGCTTTCTTCTTATATATTACAGAAGGTATACGCAAGCGAAGTGTGATGTCATTACATGGTGCCATAACTAAAATGTTCAATGGATGCTGAGATAAAGCCATTTTTAAATTGTAATAGCAGATCAACTTGTAAACCGATGAATATCCAAATTGAAGTGTCCAGAAAAGACGATTCTGCATGCGCAGTGGAAATCTGGATCCGATACAACGCGGGGGGGGGGGGGGGGAGTAACGATGCCGTTGGTAGAGGTTACCCGAAACGAGGTTCAGGGTGATTTCAATGGAATTTTCTTTTTAGTTTTTATTTATAAAGTGATATATATACATACATTAAAAAAAAAAAAAAAAAAATTGTGATTCATTAAAAAATAAATAAATTCATTTAAATATAGCTAGCTATTACCGAAGCCTGCTATTATAGTTATATCGAAAAAATTCATATATATTTATTGTTATATCATCTAATATATCTCAGAAAATCTATAAATATATATCTACAGTCAGAAATATTGTATTCAGCCAAAAATTTAGTTTTGATATCCAGTTTTGACCTGATGACATGTACCTCGAGTCCAGAAAAGTGAGGGAATTGGTTAGTGTATATTCAAAGTGAATCAGCAATGTTTTATTTAATATATTTTACTAAGTTTGGTATGCTGTAGCTGTAAATGCTGAGCTGAGATTCTTCTGAAATGAGCGGTAATCGTAATGTGGAAGCGCCCCGTGTTCGGTGATATAACCCAAAAGCTGATCGGCACTAACTCAAACCAAGGTCCAACCAAATATCAAGTTCGGTTTAAATTAAGTTCAATGGTTCATAAAGTACAGTGTTCGAACGCAAAAAGACAGGTATTTTCTAAACAATATCGAATTATGGTTAGGAAATCTCAAAACGTGTAACTTCATCGAAAACCGAAAATCTAAACTTTTTCTGCATCTTATACTTTCTCCTTATATATATGCATAAGACAGAATAATAAATCTACTTTTTAAAAAATAAGTACTCAATTTCAGTTAATAAAAATGCAAGGAAATCTCAAATTGTGTAAATTGATCGAAAACCGAAAATTTAAAATTTTTCTGAATCTTATGCTTTTTTCTTATATATGCAGAAAATAGAATAATAAATCCACTTTTTTAAAAATAAGTAGTCAATTTCAGTTAATAAAAATGCAAGGAAATCTCAAAAGTGTAAATTCATCGAAAACCGAAAATTAAAAATTTTTCTGAATCTTGTGCTTTTTTCTTATATATGCAGAGAATAGAATAATAAACCAACTTTTTCAAAAATAAGTAGTCAGTTTCAGTTAATAAAAATGACAGGAATTCTCAAAACGTGTAAATTCATTGAAAACCGGAAATCGAAATTTTTCTGTATCTTCTACTTTCTTCATATACATGTAGAAGCTAGTAATAAATCCCCTTTTTTCAAAATAAGTAGTCAATTTCAGTTAATTGAAACGCAGGGAAATCTCAAAACACGTAAATTCAGCGAAAACAGAAAATCGAAATTTTTTCTTTGATAGATGCAGAAGATAGTAATAGTTTCACTTTTTAAAAATAAGTAGTCAATTTCAGTTAATTCAAATGCAAGGAAATCTCAAAGTCTGTAAATTCATCGAAAACCGAAAACCAAAAGTTTTTTCAAATCTTATGCTTTCTTCTTATATATTACAGAAGGTATACGCAAGCGAAGTGTGATGTCGCTGACCGTTATTGTGACTTATTAAAAAAATTTCTTAATCGTCCATAGGATTTCTCTATATATTAAAAAAAAGTAACTGTCACTGGCGTCAAATTTTTTTGTCTGCGACAGCATCTTCTAGCGGAGGGCAGGGTTCTTCGCGTCATGAGAGGCATCAATACATTCCAAATACTCCAAGGAAGACATTTCAGCTGCTTAGAAATTTCTATCATTTTAATTAAAAGCGTTATTAACTAAAAACGACAAGTTTATGAAGGTACTCTATTTGCCATTTTGAAAAAAGTTTCTCCCAGTGACGTTGTTCTTCTGTCATGAAGTCATTTTACACAGGAAAATATATGATCCATGGCTGTACGTATGTAGGTAGGTAGGTTGGATTTAACGTCGTACAAGTACTGCGCTATGAGTAATTAGCGACGGTCTGGGACGCACCCCTACAGATATTCCGGTGGCATGTCATCACAATTTTGATCCTTCACGGGGGGAATCCTCCCCCCGCTTTGGTGATTCCCAGAGGTATAGTGTGGATAAGAATATGGAGGACTTTGCGGCCACGGCAGATTTTATGTACACCAACCACCATTAGTGTACCCGACGGTACACTAGGGGGCAGAGCCCCCTAGTTTTGTAAAAAATTATTAAAAATCGAGGAAAATTATTTCCCGATTTTAATCTCCATATTTGGGTATAATTACAAATTAGTTATTGTGCACATGTGTTTGATTAAGGTATTTTGCTGTCAAATTGACAAAATTTTAATTTTAAATTTCAAAACTCTAGAAACAAAATGGGCATAGATTTGATATCCATTCGTCCTCCGTATTTTGTGTATTTGGCGATTAAAACGTAATGCGGAAACATACATGCCAGATGAATATTTTCATAATGCATATATATTGTACGAAATATTGTTTCATATATTACTGATTGCTCTTTTAATATACTTTATTAAAATAACCATGATTTTTGAAAAGAATTAAATATGTTCGTCAGATAATTTGGCCATCTTTTATTATTATTATTATTTTGCCATGGACGACAGATATCAAATCTGTTCCTTTGAAATGAGATGTTTATGTTTATAGTCGTTTAGAAAGTTTATAGAGTTTTGAAACTAAAAATTAAAATTTTATGAATTTTACAGAAAAAATGACTCAATCTAACGCAAAAAAATCAATACACAGGACTCTAGTTTACATCAATTATAGTTATGATTATGTCAAACAAGTTTTCTTATTATTAATTGTTTTCCATAGGTTTAAAATCGCACCAAATTATATATAGTAGAAATTTTCCTTGTGAGAATCTATTATAAAACATTTGGGCGCTCGTTAGACAGTAAATGACGCTGTTATATAGATGATATAGAAGAAAGTTTTGTTATGGTTTTTTACTTCCATTACCCAACTACCGTAATTAATAATTGTAAGAAGTATTGTATTCGGTCCGAAAATTCGATATCGAGTTTTCACCTGATTTACATGTTTTAAAGTCTCCTAAGTCCAAAAAAGTAATTTTTGGCAATTGGTCAGTGTGTGCGTGTGTATGTATATATATTTGTGGGGAATCTTCTGACTATCATATCTCCGAAACTAATAAAGATAGAACTACGAAACTTCAGAACTGAGCTTGCCCTTTTGTACAGATGAATTTTCCAAATTTTGGTGAAAATTGCAAAAACGGAGGAGGTACCGTAAGTCTGTATCACAAAAACGACTCTAAACATTTTCTTCCAAGTTGCTATACAAACACTCTATTCAATGTCCTTTCGAATGATATAGTTGGCTAGTATGGAGGAAAATTGATAAGAGGCCTGTATAAATAGCTCAATTTCAGGTCTCTCAACTAGGAACAGTCAGGAATACAAGTGTGTTCCTCTAAAAACGACTGTAATAATGTTTTTCATACTCGCCATATTAACTCCCTTTTAAATATCCTTTTGTATGTAATTATTGTTTTCAAGTCAATAATTGAGTATGCCAACTTTTGGCAAAAGTCGGTATCTCAAAAACGGCTCTAATGATTTTCTTGTAAATTGTTACATAAATCCATTTTAGATATCCGTTCTTATGTATAACGCGGTTATTAAAGGTAAATTAGCAGTCATCCTGATTAGGTAGATTAGTTTTAGATATCGGAAATTGTTTCGTAAAACGGCTAAGCCGATTTTTCTCTTCTTACTATTTTTAAATTCGTTATGTAAATCTATTTTATATATCTTTACATGTGTATAAGCTTTATCTTACCAGAAAATGTTTAGGTATCTAATTTTTTAGGTCAATCTTATGTCTTCTGATTATATTATCTCCAAAAAATGCATATAATACATGCAACAGTAAGTAAAGAAAGTCGTGTAGTTGGTTCACTCCAGATTTTTTTTTTTTTTTTTTTTTATCTAGAACTTATTTCTGAAAATTGCATATGCATATCTTATAATAAGCGAAAACCTCTAATATTTTTTAATATTTTTACAATTTTAAAATAAGTTTGTATTATATACAAATACATCTGCGCGACTTCTCGTTATCCTAATTCTAAAGAACGCTTATAAACTATAATCAGTGTCCATGTATCATTCTGAAAAGGTCACCTTTACGTCATTAGTCTCGAAAATCAAACCGCGAAATCTTCGAGTGTAAAGTGTAACTAATAATGTGGTTTCTTCGCTTGGAAATAATTTTATAAACATTTGCTCCCATTTCTTGCAAGCTTTTATTAGAAATTACTCACATTTGATCTCCTTTGTCCTTTTTCTCCCCTCCCCCCTTTTGAGAAGAAATGCGAAAAGTACAACTACAAACTGAAGTTATTGACATAGTGCACCTTGTTCTGTATTTATAAGAAGAAAAAAAAATATTGGATTCGTAAAAATTTTCGAAGTCGTTATGATTGGTAGAAATATCCTCTTATTTACTTCTTTTCTTTGTACAAGATGAAATAAAATATCGGACTCATGAAACACTTCACCTTCTAGCTTTCAGTATATTTACACATTTTCAGGTGTCCTGAACATATTTTGACCATTTAAAAAAATTATCTATCCATAAATCTGTGACAAAAAATAAATAAATAAATAAACTGGTGTGAAGCAATCATACTACTTTCATTACCCACTATTTCACGTATTATATACAATTTTTAAAAATGTGATCAGAAGACATAAAAGTGACCTAACGAAGTAGACGCCTGACAAACTGATATATAGGCATGTAAAAGTTTACATAGCGAGTTAAGAAATAATAATAAAAAAAAAATGGTAGAGTTATTTTTTGAAACATCAATTTCCGAGATCTAAAAGTGACCTACCTGAGCATGATAACTGTTAATTTTCCTGTAATAACCACGCATTATACGAGAAAAGACATCTAAAATGGATTTATGCAACAATTTTCAAGAAAATCGTTAGAGCCGTTTTTGAGATACCATCTTTTACTAAAACTTGGCATACTCAATTATTGATCGAAAAACAAAAATTACATACAAAAGGATATTTAAAAGGGAGTTAATATGGCGAGTTTGAAAAAAATCCGTTACAGCCGTTAAAAAAAAAAAAAAAAAAAAAAACGCACTTGCGAGACTTGAAATTCAGCTATTTATACCGGGAGCCTACCAATTTTCCTGAACTAACCAACTATATAATTCGAAAGGACATCTAATGGAGTGTTTATGTAGTAAATTTTAAGAAAATCTTTAGAGCTGTTTTTGGATACGGACTTACGGTCCCACTTCCACTTTTCCAATTTTCACCAAACTTTGTAAAATTCATCTGTACACCAGTTCTCAGTGGCGGATCCAGAACTTGACTTTTGGGGGGGGGGGGGCTAAGATTTTTCAAAGTGTTATTCTAGACGAATAAAAAATTTACAATTGTAATATTCAATTGTGAATGTCAGTGTTTTTTTTTTTGGGGGGGGGGGGGCTTCAGCCCCCTAGCCCCCCCCCCTTAAATCCGCCACTGCCAGTTCTGTCTTAAATCTGAAGTTTCATAGATCTATCTTTATTAGTTTCGGAGGGGTCGGCAGCCCCCCTCAGGAACGTATCTGTTTATGTAGCAAGTCAATCGAATCAATATATACGCATATATTATATAATGAGAAATAAATAAAAACGACCTGTTCAGTAATGTGTGATGCAAATAGGATATTGGGGCTCCTGATCTGCAGATCCACGAGTTCATTGTCGAAACGTGAGTGGAAGCTACCCTGTGGCGACTCAAAAAGATTTTGGGTTCCGTCTGTGTGTATATTTTGTTTGTCTGTGTGTCTGTTTCAGCGACCGCAAAAATCATGCTATTGATTTGCAATTTTGTACACATGTTTTCGAGCCGCATGGGATTAGCTGTATTGTGTTTGGCGTCTGTTCTATCTGGAATTCGTGTACGCGGACACACCAAATTTTTCTTTATCACTATGGCCTATGGACAGAATGTACATGTACCGCAATAACGGCTGCAAAAATTCTTCAAATAACTTGCAAATTGGTAGACACTTTCAAGCTCTGTATAGAAATAGCTGTATAATTTTTTATGTGTATATTTTTCATGTTCTATGTACAGGGTCACTCCAAAGTTTTTCTTATCATTAAGGCCTACGAGGTGAATTTTCTTTAAACAAATTTTAACGTCGTTACTCTGCATTCAACAAAGTGAAATTACAGTAGAAAAAAAAAAAGAAAGCGCATTTTAAAACGTTTATGCTGCATTCAACACAGTGGAATTAACATATACATTATAAAGATATATAAAAACATGTTTACTCTAATAAAAGGGATATGTATGGACTATATGATTTATTTGCGGGATCACACAAATGAATTCGGATGGCATCCTGTAATCATCCAAATGATTCAAATTACATTGAAATATTCATGAGTTACAATTAATTAAATAGGTGTATTCTAATTTTTTTAGTGTATATAATTACTGTGGCTGCTTTTCCGAGTTACATAAAAGAATTTCGTTCTATTACGCACTATAGTTCATATTTCAACACTGGTATTGAATTTTAACATGGTTACACCCCACGAAATATGATGAAATTTTATTAGAATTTTAAAAGTATATATTTTTTTTTGTGGGAAAATTAATTTACAGGGTTGCACAAAATAATTCTAGTATGTTATGTAATCAATTTGCTGGAATTTTGGTAGAAGTACTTATGAATTACAGGCAATTAGTGCAAGTACAAGATAGTCAGTTATTAGGAATACATACATACAGAGATAGTTATAGAAAGAGAAAAGCAGAGGGGGTTGAGGGGGGCTGCAACCCCCCTCAGAAAAGTTTCTGTTTATACAAAAAGTCAATAGAATCAATATATATATATATTATATATAATAAGGAACAAGTAAAAATAATCTGTTGAATAATGCGTGATGCAAATAGGACGGTGAGGTTCCTGATCTGCATATCCACTAGCTATATATAGAACTTGTTATCTTACTCGTCAATCTGCAATCTATCTTAATAGAATTTTAATTTTATGTAAGAGAAAGTCGTATGGGTGCCATACCAGATTATTTACTTTGAATTCTATTATTGAAATTCTGTTTAATTCAACAAAATATTTTTTACGAATCGCTAAAATAGATGTTCGTATATTGCCACTCATTGCTTTATGAGTAAAATATCAGATTTATTGTGCAAACAGTATTATGTGCAAAGAAAAATATTTAAAATAAAATGCGATCATATATTTCGCAAATTCTTTGAACGATTGTCTTCTAAATCTATATGTTACTCAGACTCACATCCGTAATACAAAAAGAAAAAAAAAATCTATAATAATAAAAGTAGTAAAGAAATAAAAACCACGACGATGTTTCTTCACCACAAAAATATAAACATTTGGCTCGTCGAAAAGCAAAAACATCTGTCTGAGAGGTGGAGCCGGATAAAGGGTGTGTCAAAGAGGAAAATCGGCACAAATTTGTAAAATTTTTGGACTTTCTTTGCAAATTTAATTGATTTAAAATTTTATTAAAATACAGGATTTTTTTCCGCATTGAATTAAACTCTTTGAGATTGACGCAGCTTTTTAAATTCTGTTTTAAAAAATTGAAAGAGTTTTTTATAAGCCATTTAATGCATCAACCCAAATATTGCAATAAAACAGCTTTTTTAAAAAACAACTGTTATTCTTTCATAAAATCTAAAAAAAGCTGCGTCAGTTTACGAAATGAGAGTAATCCAATAAAAAAAACCGCGTCTCAATCAATTAATATGTCACTGTTTTAAGTGCAAAGAAAGTTTTCCATAGGATAACATTGGCTTTTAGAAAAGGAAATGATGAGTGAAGAGGGCCCTTAAGGGGCACGTAGGGTCAGGGAAGAAATACGCGCGCGCAGCGCGTGTATCCCTTAAGTTGTGCGCGCGCACGCGACTGCGCTGCCGAAGACAGTGGGAACCCGGACCGACTTTTTACCCAATCAGAAATGATTTTTTTTTTAAATTTCTTTTCTTAACACTAAAAGTTTCTGTTAGTGATTCATTAATTTTAGTGATTCATTTGAAAATACTGACCCGCTAGCGGGTGAAGCTCGCTAGTTATTATTATTATTATTGTATAAAATTATTGAGATTATGTCTTTATCAAAGTGAAAATAATTAAAGATGCTTCGTAAAACTTACATATTTTTAATGCAACTTTCTTCTTCTTTATCTTATTATTATTATTATTTGAGAATTTATTTACTATTTTTATCATGAATTTAATAATATAAATGGAATACTCTCTTTGTCATTGACGGAAGTCATAATATATTACTTTATGAAAATACTGAAAAATCATATTGGTTTAATGAATCTTGAATTAAGACATACAATTTAAATAAAAACTTTTTACTTCAATTTTTAACGCAATATTTTTCTGGAATGAAAATTCATAGTCCATGGTTTAAATGACATTCAGAAAAAATATTTTGAAGCATGAAATTTTAGATAGATCATAACCTCAAAATATATTAAAAGCAAAAACTAAATTTGTGTAGAAAGACCTTTGGTCTCTGACGATATCTAAAGTTTTCTCAATATTACATTTGAAAAAAGTCGCTAAATTAGATACAGCTCATAAAACAAAAGCGAACCCTGAAGGCCTAAATTAAACCCTTATTTATAATAAGAAATATTAGTTTTAATGTACATATATTTTAGTTTTATGTAGAAATCTCTAAAATATAAGTCAAATATCTTTAAAACTAAAACTATTTTTTCTAACATTAAAGTTGGTTTAAAGTGAACTTAATTCTAAGTTTTAGCTAGATTATTAAACTAAGTTAAAAATTACCTGCGATTTTATTCTTTTTATTTTATTTTTTACAGTAACTATACAAATTTACATTATTTTCTTTTATGATCATTTATTATAGAAAATTGCCGGCAGTTATTTGTATACTAGAAATGGCATCACTGAAAATTATCCTATTCCATTAGTTTAAACATTAGGACTTAAAAGTTTCAAGGATGGTTTCAGACCATTAATAATTTTCTTCTGTGTTCCTTTATTTCTATAATCCTTTCTACGAAATTTACTTTTAGAGTAGGTCAGAGCAGCTTGTTTGCCGCCACTTACTTTTTGCAAGAGCATCAATTAGATGATTCTATTAGAAGTTACATAAACCTTTACAGTTCTAACTGGCTGACTGACTGAAAATCGTGGAATCAGTAAGATTTTTTAAGAAGCGAAAGATTAGAAAATAATTTATATGTGTTCGGTAATTATAAGCCTTACTTTATATTTCGTTAGTGCGCTGTAAGGCAAGTTTCAAATGACGCCATTCACGATTTTTACTATGATGCGCTTCACCGATTATTGTTAAAATGGCATAATCCGTACGATAACATTTTAAAAGGTTTTTGACTGTTCATCTAACGAATTGAGAAACTGCTGAAAATAAATCTTTGGATGAAATATAATTAGATGTCGTTAAATAAAAAGTTATGAGATGATTCACAGTTTATTTATTCATTGGAGAATTTTTCTAAATGATCAAACTGAAAAAGAATATATATATATATATATATAATCGTTTGTTTTTTGTATGGAGCGGGTCCGTGCATTTGTTCATTAGTCAGGTTTGCTGTTATTTTATCTAAATAGGGATGAGAGGAGAAAATTGATCTTTACGTCTTATCAGCTATAATCTTTCAACATCTGAATAACCTCAGTGGTCACACACTTTTTTTCATAGAAACATCCCTGCTTTTTTACGACTGGCATCAGGGAACGAAGAGTAACATCTTCACTAACTGACAAAGAGAAACACATATCGAATCACGCCTGCTCTTTCTATTCATAAATTCAAATACGTATTTCAGTCCTTTTTAGTCCGTATTTAATTATTCGCTTTTTAGCCCATTGATGAACACTTAAAACCACATGCATATATATAACATTCTAACATTTTTGTTATTTTATTGAAGCAAATTAGTCATTAACTATTTAAAAGCAAACGTTTTTCAGGATTCGAATGTACCTAAAATTGGTGTTGAAAGATGTGTGAGATGGTTCTATAAAAGTATCTAAATTTCAAAAACAAGAAATAGTTGTTTTAACAACTGAATAATTAAGTGCGATCATTTCGAAGAAAAAAGGCATAATATTTATGAGATTAACAGTATTAAATAAAACAAAATAAAACATATTTATAATATACTGATGTGGATTGAATTATATAACAATTTATAAAAAAGTAAAGAAGACTGTAAAATAAATACTGAGAACATGAAATACATTGTAAAGTAAAAAAAAAAAAAATTAAATAAATAAATAAAATAAATAACATAATAAATAACACAATAAATACAACAGAGAGTTTTTTCCCACTGAGTTCAAAAAGATTGAAGTACCAAATTCTATCATTTGATCACCGCTGACGCATACATCTGGTCACTGAGCAGTTCTTTTTTTTAAAGGCTCATATAATTCAAAATTACATATTTAAGAGTTTTTAGCTTGTTTGTTTTTCAAAATTGAAAGTGTTAAATAATAGTCATAAAGGTTATAATCCTATGCTTTTTTTAATCTGAAGTTGTGATAAACATTATTTTAGTACACTGACAAAACTGTGCAAGGAAAACAGGCATTACACTGTTAAAAATGGTTTCTTAAAAATGAACTAAATTGTCTCAAAATAGCTCCGAAACAATATACATAAATTTGAAAACCCATGTACTCATTTTTAAATATATTGACATTTCAAACATGGGGATATTGGGATTCTTATTGGTCAAATCCATTTTTGAGCAGGTCAATATACTCAAAATTGAGTACATGGGTTTTCAAATTTAAGTATATATTGTTTCAGAGCTATTTTGAGACAATTTAGCTCATTTTTAAGAAACCATTTTTAACAGTGTACAATTTTGATCTTTTTAAAAGCAGTCAAAGGGCAAAGATAATATAACAACAGAGCTCAATAATGCAATCTTTTCAGGCAATTTTTAACTACGTTAACATTAAGAATTTTTCCATTACATGAAGAGAAAACGTCATCCATGCTGGAAGCCTCATCATGTGACAGAACACCTGTAGTGAGCTCAGACTTTTATGTTTTGGAATATTGAATGAATGTCTGTAGTTTCTTTAGATGAGTAAAAAAATTAATTTTGACAACCTAGATGGATACTGATATTGCTGTCACTGTTTGAGGAAATCAGACGAATTGTATTCTACTTGGTAACTAACCGTCGGTGGTGCAATGGTATTGTTGACTATCAGCAACACTGGAAGGACCACTTTAGTGTTTTCGAGTGGGAAGCGAATTTACAAATATTATGTTGAATCTCTAAGCAGTGAACTTTTGTCATTTGCCCGTGACCTCAGGGTGAAACTGAATTTTCTAACAAGATAGATCGCCAATATACATAGTTGTAATGTTAAAAATGGCTTTGCGATTTTTTCCTTTTTTTAATTGCAGATTTAGAAATGAATTTTATGTTTTTAAATTATTAACCATTATAAGGGATGTACACATATAGATATTTTTTAAACTTTTAAATTTTAAATCTAAAGGGAAAATTCGGCTATATTTAACCTTTTGAAAGGGGCTGTGACAGCATCTGTCACGCTTTACCATAGGATTTCCTAAGAGCCCCTTTCAAAAGGTTAATTAATTTAATACGTTATAAAAAAATAAGAAGTTTTTTTTTTTTTAATTCTATTTTTTGCTGTAACGATATTTAGTTTTAAAGAAAGTATATAAGATTTCTTTTTTAAACAAAATTTTTTTCTTAAAAATAAATTCAATTAAATTGTACAAAATATTCAAAATACGTTTTTTTATTTTATTTCATATCTTCAGTTACATTGTGCCACAATGAAGAAATAAAGTTTCAAGCCCTGATACCATTTTTACTGATTCTTATGTAAAATGGCCTCCTTAATCAAAATATGTTTCCCATTTTGCCTAATCACACACCGTTTTCTCAGGACGCAACCTCCTTCCCCATATTTTTATCACTGTTCGATAGTTTTGTGGCCATGAATTTTATTTGGAGTGTAGAAATGAAACTATTTTAACACTTAAAAGAAAAAAATATAATGTATACACGTAATAATAATATTAATAGATAATTAGGATGTAATTTATAATTTCAGTAGCAACACCACTCTTTAAATTTCCCCATTGCTACAAATGTTCATGTTTTAGAATTTCTCACCGCTGTATCCCTTTCAAAAGATGTTTAACAGTTAACCTTTTCTCCTCCTCCCAATCATATTCATAGCCATAAAATTACCGAAAAGTGATACAAATAGGCGGAGTGCCCCCCCCCAAAAAAAAGGGGGGGGGATGACAGGCAAACATTCAGGAGGTTATTTTACATAAGAATTTGCAAGAATGGTGTTAGAGATGATTTTTATCCAGAGCAGTGTTACTTTTATAACTAAATAATTACAAGATAAAAAGAACATTTTACGTACCATGTTTTTAAATTTTCTGTTAAATCCTATAAACGCTACTGAAGGCAGCGGGGACTCGAAACAATTGGCTAAACGTATTCAAAAAATGCATTGTCATCGTGTTCTAAATTATTCTAAAAGTTTCTAATGTCTAGCCATTCGAGAAGTTATATGACTATTGAATCATATAAACTCTACCGAAGGCAGCAAGGACCCGAAACAATTGGCTAAAAGTACTAAAAAAAATGCATTATCATCGTGTTCTGAGTTTTTCCAAAAGTTTCAAATTTCTAGCTTGTCGGTAAGTTATATGATTGTTGAATCATATAAACGCTATTGAAGACAGCGGGGACCCGAAACAATTGGCTAAAAGTATTTAAAAACTGCATTGTTATCGTGTTTTGAGCTATTATGAAAGTTTCAAATGTCTAGCTAGTCGGAAGTTAGTTACAAATCGATTACAAGATTTGTATTGGAAACGCAAACAAGCAAGAATCGAAGTTAATAAAAACATGGAAAAATAAATGTGTATTAGAAATTTCTGGTTTGATCTTAAATTTATTTCAGAAAAAAGCTATTTTTAATTTATGAAATATCGTACATTAAAAACCCGAAACAACTTTTATTTATTTATTTTATTTATTTTGATATGAAAAGTGAAATCTACTTATGAAAAATGCATATACGAAAAACAAACGAAGAGAGCAGTCTCTAAATTAAAAAATTTCCTACATGGTAATAGTTAGTGTTATTTATTTATTTAGACGCTTATGACTTAAAGCATGGGGACTGTTGCAAGAACTATTTTTGCAAATTATTGTCTTAGAATTATAAATATTTCGATACGCATGCATTGAAATAAAACAATATGAATTACTTTGAAATTTTCCAAAAAATATTTATGTTTCATAAAATAAAGTTTAAAATTTTATTTTAGTTTTTATTTTCCAAATTCTACCCAATAACTGATATCTAATTTTCCCCCTTCGTTTTTACATTATTATAGTCTAACAATATACTCTTCTAAACATATTGTTGCGTACTTGGGGGTTCGTGAGTTGTCTGAGAATGAAAGGCCAAACGTACAAAAATTCAGTAATTTATTCACAGAAAATTCCAGAAAAATGCAGGTCTATAAACCAAGTATCAGCTTCAATTCAAACAGTAAACACAGCTTAAACAACAGCTGTCAATAACAAATCCACAGTACAAACTGTATACCAATAACACTTGAAGCAAGTCTCTCTCAAAGAGGCTCAAGAGCAATGCAAGCACTAGCGAGGCTCGCTGAGATCTGAACTGAACTAACTGCCCTTGGCGAGGAAGCGCTCCTTATATGCTGTTCCATGGAGCCCAGATTTTTCGAGAAAACTCTAGAAAGTGGTCAACCAATCAACTTACAGCTTCCATATTTGGTATATCCCATATAAGGATTTTCTCGCCAAGGTCGCCAAAAAAATCGCCAAGGTGGGAAAAAGTCGCCAAATTTGGCGCCAAATCCATTACGTGCATTACTGGGGCTTTCTAATGCGTTTTTAAGGGAAAATAAGGCTATTTCAACGCTAAAATGACTAGAAATGCACAAAATTAGCACTTTATCAACTTACTAAGCCTCTTTGAAAGAATTTATACAAAAATAAACACAATTATTTACAATTTCGTAACACTGCCCCCCTCCCAAGGACTGCACGTCCCGGGCAGTGCAACCCTTAGTCAAGAGGCGAAATTAAACAAATTTACACAATCTAAAACACAAAAACTAAGTTGCATATAACGATAAAATAGAAATACAAATCGAGTGAGAACTATTTACAATATTCACAAATATGTACAAATATTTATATACAAATATTTACAAAATTCACAAATATGTACAAATATTTACATTACGCATGCGCAAATTTTACCAGTATTTACATTTTTAATTTTTAATATTACCGTTACTTGTGGTACTTGGCTAGCCTATTATAGTGCACCACCTTCGGTTTTGATGAAGGTGTTTTAGTGATCCGCACCACTACATCATTCAGCCTTTTTAAGACTGTGTATGGTCCGTCCCAGCTGCACTGTAACTTGGGAGAGAGTCCTTTGCGTCGAACAGGATTCCACAACCAGACCTTCTCTCCTTCCTGAAACTCATGTTGCGTAGCCTTTAGATCGTACCTTGTCTTCATTTTCTCCGATGCAATGTGAATTCGCTCCCGAGCAAAGTTGTGAACGTCCTCCAATCGTGCCTGGAGATCTTGGATGTACTCCTCGGGCGATGAAGGCGCATCGGGTGGACAACCAAACAGGAGATCACAAGGGAGACGAAGTTCACGTCCAAACAGCATCTGGGCTGGAGTGTAGCCGGTGGTTTCATGGACAGCACTTCGATAAGCCAGCAGGAACAATGGCAACTTCAAGTCCCAATCTTGCTGGTTCCTTGATACTAGAAGAGAGAGGTTATTCAGGATGGTACGATTGAACCTCTCGACCATGCCGTCCGACTGGGGATGTAAAGGTGTTGTCCGGGTTTTGTCTATGCCAAGTAGTTGACACAGTCCTTTGAAAACATCAGAGGTAAAGTTCCTACCTTGGTCGGTATGAAGTTGTAGGGGCGTGCCGTACCTTGACACCCATTGCTGCACTACGACCTCTGCGACTGTGCATGCCTCTTGATTGGGAATGGGATATGCCTCAGGCCACTTGGTGAAATAGTCCATCACGACGAGGATGTATTTATTTCCACTGGAGGTCCGTGGCAAAGGACCCAAGATGTCGATTGCAATTCGTTCAAATGGTGCTCCCACGTTATACCGTTGCAGTCTCCCTCGACTTCGTTTCTGCGGGCCTTTACGTGCCGCACAAGCATCACAGGATTTACACCATTTCTCCACATCCTCCTTTGCCTTGCACCAGTAGAAGCGCTCCCGAACTTTCTGCAGAGTCTTCATTACCCCAAAATGGCCTCCGGTAGAGCTACTATGCAGTTGTTCTAAAACAGCTGGAATTTTTGATCTTGGTAATAAAATCTGCCATCTGAAGCTTTTCCCATCATCAGATTCCCACTTTCTGTATAATACGCCGTTTCTGATATGAAGAGAGTCCCAAAGTGCCCAATAACTTTTCGTAATGGGACTAAATCTGGAAATATCCTGCCAGATAGGTCTGTTGCTGGTCGTCTCCTTCAGCTGTAATATTGGCTTTATGTCAGGATCTTCCAACTGGGATTTTCTAAGTTCTTCGTCACTCCAGAGATCGGGATCTTGTTCTGATGGTGTTGAGACAGTAACTTGGCGAGCAACTGGCGGTATTCTTTGGGGTATATCCTCGGCTTTAGAGCTGTATTTATGATCTTCAGATGGGGACTTCCGAAAGAAGGCATTTGGATTTTCCCGAAGAGCTCCTTCTGGGTGGCATACTTCCGAGACATTCTTGATTGCTTCTCTAGGTGTTCTTACTGGGCAGCTTCGTTTGATATGCCCGTCTTTTCCACAGCCCCAGCATTTAGTTGTTGGAGTCTTCCCTTTTTCCTTACTCTCAAGAATGCGTAGTCTTCTATTAATATCTGGAATCATGTTCTCAATTTCTTTAAAATCATCTTGAGAACCGTTCACTTTGTCTACTGTGTTGTTCTGGCGAGGTTTATGGGAGGCTTGTTGGGCTGCCTCGACCTTTAGGGCGTACACCAAGGCTGACTCCACATCCTTCACGCCGGAGAGTCTGAGGGCTTTTTGAATATCTGGATCTCCGACAGCATCAAAAAAATATTCTAGGGCCAGATCATTGCGTGTTTCAGGATGACAGTCTGAGAAAGCCAAATGTGAAAGCCTCTGGATGTTTGATGCCAGTTCTTGTAAGCTTTCCCCTGGTCTCTGACGACGGGACCTCAGCTGGAGTCGACTATATTCTTTGGACCATTTCGCTCCAAAACGTAGCTCTAGTGCTCCGGTTACAGCTTCGAAGTCATATCGCTGTTCCTTCGAAAGGGTCTCCAGAATATCTGCGGCGTCGCCCCGCAACGACCCTACCAGATGAGCCGTCTTTGCAACAGAGTCCCAGCCGTTTGCTTCAGCTACGATGGAAAACTGCGTCTTATATACATGCCAGGAGGAACTGCCGTCGTAGGTGGGTAGCTTAATCAATTCCTGATTCTGGATTCTTCTCTCTTTCTTTTCAGTTTCCCGAGGCATGGATTCTAACTTTTCTTCGAGAGTCCGAATCTTGCTCTGCAGTTCACTTCCTATTACTTCTCCGTTCCACTCTTCTTTCATTTTCCTTTCAAGATCTTCCTCCATTCTCTTAAACTTGCTTTCTATCTCTGAGAACCTTCTTTTCAGCTCTTCATCAAATTTTTCTTTAACTTTCTCCTCAAAATTCTCTTCTATTTTCATAACTTTTTCTTCTATTCCATCTATTCTGTTTTCCACGTCTGATAACTTACACTCTATCACTTCTTTCACGTTTACTAAGTCGTCTCTCACTGATGATAGTTCTTTCTTCATCTCTTCTTGATTAGATTTAATTTCTTCACCCAAACTGTCTTTCATTTCCTTCATTTCTTCAGTCAAGCCGTCTTTCAATTCTCTTTGCGATGCTTCCATACTTTCTTTCATCTCTCTTTGTCCTTCCTTCATTCTTTCGATCAATCCGGTTTCCATCTTTTCCTGTCCTGTTTCCATTTTCTCTATCAATCCGGTTTCCATCTTTTCCTGTCCGGCTTTCATTTCATTCATCTCTTGACTCAGGCTAACTTTCATCTCATTCATCTGGGTAGCTAAGCTTTCTAGAATTTTTTTCATCTCTTGCTCCATAGCTCTCGTTATCACCATTCACAGACAATCCCGCTCCTGACACCAGAAATGTTGCGTACTTGGGGGTTCGTGAGTTGTCTGAGAATGAAAGGCCAAACGTACAAAAATTCAGTAATTTATTCACAGAAAATTCCAGAAAAATGCAGGTCTATAAACCAAGTATCAGCTTCAATTCAAACAGTAAACACAGCTTAAACAACAGCTGTCAATAACAAATCCACAGTACAAACTGTATACCAATAACACTTGAAGCAAGTCTCTCTCAAAGAGGCTCAAGAGCAATGCAAGCACTAGCGAGGCTCGCTGAGATCTGAACTGAACTAACTGCCCTTGGCGAGGAAGCGCTCCTTATATGCTGTTCCATGGAGCCCAGATTTTTCGAGAAAACTCTAGAAAGTGGTCAACCAATCAACTTACAGCTTCCATATTTGGTATATCCCATATAAGGATTTTCTCGCCAAGGTCGCCAAAAAAATCGCCAAGGTGGGAAAAAGTCGCCAAATTTGGCGCCAAATCCATTACGTGCATTACTGGGGCTTTCTAATGCGTTTTTAAGGGAAAATAAGGCTATTTCAACGCTAAAATGACTAGAAATGCACAAAATTAGCACTTTATCAACTTACTAAGCCTCTTTGAAAGAATTTATACAAAAATAAACACAATTATTTACAATTTCGTAACAATATTAATTATTACTTTGTTTATTATTTGATTTTTTTAAAATTTATTTATTTATTTATTTTATTTTTTTATTTTAACATAAAAATATTTAAGTGCTAAAAATTTTGTATTAAATTTCCGCAGTCAAACAAAAAAAAAACTTTTTTTAAGAATTATTTTTAAGTAAATCCACAAAGAGAAATATGTGCCCAAATATGTTTAGAATATACTGTTAAACTAAATAAAAAAAAAAAAAAAAAAAACAGAAGAAGAAGAAGAAGAAGAAGGGGGGAGGCGAAAAATAAAAAGTAAAAATTAAATTGCATGAATTATTTTAAAATTAAACTACACATTGGTGTTATAAATGAAAGCAACAATCTTTTTTCTTCTTTTGCGCACAGCTTTTAAACAAATAAGCACATGAATGGATGGCATGTTCGTTATCATATCATTAATCGAATTTTATATATCTTTATGAAAGTAATAATTTTTAAACTAATAATAATTAAAATTTTCTCAAAAGTATACTTTTGAAAAAAAAAGGAAAAATTTCCATGGTTTTCGAAAAGAAAACTTAATGAAAAATGGTGTTAAGAGTGCATTACAGATAGGTGAAGATGCACGTGCATTCATGTGTTAAATTAAAACCGGATTTTTCTTTCTGTATTCCCTTTTCTGTTCCTTCTTCTTCTTCTTCTTCTTCTTTTTTTTTTTTTTTTTCTTTTTCGCTCGTGAATAACTTTTTAAAAAATATACATACAAACTTGAAAATCGGATAAGATGTTCATTGCAATATTAGTTATTGACATTTTTATTATTCTGATGATGCTCATAGTTCATAAATTAGTAACTATATTTTTTCAAAAAGTCCGTTAGAAAAGTAAAAAGAATAGTGTATACAGGAAGAAAAAAATCGGAATTTAGTTTCTATTTTCTATTTTATTTATTTATTTATTTATTTCGAAAATTGTTAAATCTTTTCCTTTTTTCTTTGGAAAAATGAAAAAGAGAAAAACTGAATAATTATTGGGTTAAAAATTATTATATATACTAAAGTTTTATAAAGTTAGATTAATGATATGATAACTAACGTATCATCCAAACTTTATGCTCATATGTTTATTTGTTCAGAAGTTATGCAAAAGAAGACAACGAGAGAACAGGAATTTGCTTTAATTTTGGATCTCTGGTGTATATACATATATACACTAAGCGACAAAAAAAAAAAAAAAAAAAAAAAAAAAGGCCGCACTTGGATATTTTCCTTTTTACCTTCTACAACCGCCAATTTTATCGTTTAAAAAGTAAATTTTCGAACAGATTTTATTATGTCCATATGCATTTTAGCTTTGAGTCCAGTGTTAAAAACAAAATGCAATTGTTAGGAAAATTGTAATTTAAGAAATTATTTCAAAAATGGTAAGAATAAGGCAGTTTACGATGCCACAAAAGTATTAATTTTTGAATGAAAATCAAAAACTTTTTAATACGTGAGATGACAAAATAATTAAATGTTAACGAAATATTGGTAAAATGGCGTTTAGCAAGATATACATTTTTTTAGCCGTTTAAACCGGAAATTTGGTTTTAGGCGGCAATGTTGCTCATCCAAGCGAGATGACCTTAAGTTAAAAAGCCATTGCTTATAAAATCGGTTTGTATTACATTTAGAACACAAAAGAGATTCAAAAAATGTGTTTAGCAGCATAATTTCTTTAACTACAGTGCAGCAACTATTAAACAAAGCAGGTTTAAATAACAGAAAATTTGAAAAAATTCCATTTTTAGTGAAGAGAATTAGGAAAGCAAGACCTCAGATAGCTAAAAAAAAATTATTAGTTTATTATTGGGTTGAACTGATTCTCTTTGATGAGTCAAGTTTAACTTATTTCGAGCTAAAGAAAACAAGCAGATCTGACAACGAAAATATTACCGACTTAATGAAAATCGCACTTTTAAAACAGAGACACATTCTCCGTACATGTACATTATGGTACGGAGATTCAAAACATTTCAAACAGTCGGGCGAATTTTTATGCTCAAGGGATCAATTAACTCGAAATGAAACATAATCTTCATAAAAGTGGTGCCTGACCGACAATTTTGGAGGTATCGTGGACATTTCCGCAAACAGCATTTCAAGATGATAATGCACCTTACTACACGGCCTCTGTGGTAAGTTTACTTACTTCAAATTGTCAAACTTTCCTATGCATTCCCATGAGAACCTATAAATCTGTAAGTACTCATATCTTTTTTCACTTTAAGTTAAATACCACAAAGGATATAGTAGAATTTCTTTTTTACCAGTCATGGAAATAGTCGTAATCGCAATCCGCTCGAAAATGTTCTGTTTATAAAAAGGTGGGGGAGACGGGAAATAATTCGAAATTTGCAGCCAACATTTCTGCCAGAACTAGAAAAAAATTATTTGTGATATTTGGCACATTGAAATTTCTGAGATTTATATTAAAACACTGTATAAAACTATGCTATTGAGCATTAAAACAGTAATTGCATATAAAGGTGGAATTAAAGAATGCAGAATACATATTTTTAATAAAAAATTGCTTAGATATAACAAATACACTGATGGAAAAAAAAATCCCAACACCAAGAAAAAATTATTGTACAGTAATGAAATTTCAGCAATACATTTGTCTAGGTAACATTAAAGTTTCAAGATCACAGGTAGAGCCATTGGCGAGAAGAGCCATTTCAAATGTGAAATGTTGGTACATAAGTAACCGGTGTAACCGCCAGAATTTTGAATGCAAGCATGCAAACGTGCATGCATTGTGTCGTACAGGTGTCGGATATCAGTTTGTGGGATAGAGTTCCATGCCTGTTGCACTTGGGCGGTCAATGCAGGGACGGTTAATGCTGGTTGTGGATGACGCTGGAGTTGTCGTCCAATGATGTCCCATACGTGCTCGATTGGAGAAATCGGGTGATCTAGCAGGCCAAGGCAACATGTCGACACTCTGTAGAGCATGTTGGGTTACAACAGCGGTATGAGGGGAGCGTTATCCTGTTGGAAAACACCCCCTTGAATGCTGTTCATGAATGGCAGCACAACAGGTTGTATCACTAGACTGACGTACAAATTTGCAGTCAGGGTGCGTGGGATAACCACGAGAGTACTCCTGCTGTCATACGAAATTGCTCCCCAAACCATAACTCCAGGAGTAGGCCCTGTGTGTCTAGGCCGCAGACAGGTCGCTAGCAGGCGTTCACCTGGCCTCCTTCTAACCAACACACGGCTATCACTGCGACCAAGGCAGAACCGGCTTACATCAGAAAACACAACAGATCTCCACTCCGTCCTCCAATGAGCTCTAGCTTGACACCACTCACGTCGCAAACGGCAGTGGTTTGGAGTCAGTGGAATGCACGCTACAGGGCGTCTGGCTCGGAGCTGTTCTTGAAGTAACCGATTTGTAACAGTTCGTTGTGTCACTGTGGTGCCAACTGCAGCTCGAATTTCAGCTGCAGACTCAGCACGATTAGCCACAGCCATACGCCGAACACGGCGGCCTTCCCTCTCAGTAGTGCCACGTGGCCGCCCGGAACCCGGTCTTCTTGAGGCAGTACCTTCCCTTGACCACTGCTGCCAACACTCATGCACAGTGGATACATTCCTGCCAAGTCTTTCTGCAATATCGCGGAAAGAAAACCCACTTTCTCGTAGCCTTACTACACGACCTCTTTCAAACTCAGTGAGCTGTTGATAATGGCTTCTTCGTCTTCTTAGAGGCATCCTTGACTAACATTAACCCACTACGTCAAATCTCAACTGTAAATAACGATCACGAACCTTACAGCGCTTATTTAAAGCAAACCTCATTTGCATGTTCATAGTGTCGCTACTAGCGCCACACTTATGCGCGTAGCTCGAAATTTGAATCGACGTCATCTTTCAGATGTATAAACACGCCTACCAAATTTCGTTTACCTAGCACAGCTCCTTCCTGGTGTTGGGATTTTTTTTTCCATCAGTGTAAATTGTTTTATTTTATACATTAAAATATAACTTGTTTATTTCATATAATAAATCATAATAGATTACAAAGTTTGTGGTTATTGCATTGTGTTTAAAAAGAAAGTTCTATGCAGATTTTTATAAAGTACTTCATAGAGTGCAATAAAGCGAATTATTAAATCGAAAATATACATCGGTATCATTTCGTTCCTTTGGTGTTATGCAAACAAGAAAGTTTTATTTGTTTCAAACATTAATTTTAAAGTTATTACAAATAAAAAAGGTATAGTCATTTTTTCTGCAGTGCTTCTTTTTTTTATGTTAAACTCTACTTACCTGTAATTTGCCCCACAGACGTAATATATTTGAATACTTTTGAGTGTCCTGTACGAGAACCATTTGCTTCATCTCAACGAAAAGCTTACTGTAGCATCCTTATATGATAAACATTTAGAATACCGAGTTTGGAATTTCTGCGACTATTTGTTCTTGAGATATGCTGATAACAGAAATACAGACAGACAGACAAACAGACAGACACACAGAGAGACCCACAGACCATTCCCTAAAAACATCATTTTCGTATTCAGGGGACCTCGGAACATGTAAATATAACAAAAAGTCACGTTCGAAAATTTGACCCTAAAACAATACTTTCTCGACTCTATGGGTAAGAGAAAGTAAAAACAGTCATCGCCTCAAAGTGATAATATTTGTATAAAATTTTCTAATATCTTGAACTAAATGTTTAATAAATTCCAAATTCTTTGATTTAGAAAGTAAAGATATGATTGATCATGACGTAAAGGTATTATTTAAAATTTAATATTTCATACATAATTAAATTCTAAAAAATTCACAAGTGTTTGAAATTTAATGTAATTAGAAAATAATCGTAAACCTATGTTAAAACAATTCAAATTAGGCTTAGGAAGAGATTTATACGGTAACTAGTTCTGTGTGAGCGGGGCTACCGTCCCCTCAACCCCCCGTTTTATTGCTGCAACTATATATTTATAGAACTTAAATATGTTATTAAAATTAAGAGTTCACTTAAAATTATACAGACAACTTTCACATACAACATTTCTTGAAACTTATCAGTCTTGATCTGATGAAACGTTTTCAGCGACAAGTTTATATTAACTTGAAAATACAACTTTTGGATCTCCTGAAATTATTCGTTTTTAAGTTACTCTAAGAGACACAGACAAAGATCAAACGTTAAAAACTTTACTTCAGTAATCATGAAGCCTCAAAATGTGTAAATATACAAAAAACAAGCGATGAATATTTAACTTTAAAACATACATTATTTATCATATGTCTATGAGGAATTCATTTCAATTCCTGAACAGCTTTTCTGGAAATGGTAAAATATTATAGTAAAGCACTTCATTAACAATAAAAAGAAGGTTATCGCTTAAACATTTCCAGCCCTGTTTATCATTTGAAGATTATGTACAGACCACATAGTGCACCTAAATATAATCCTATAGTAATAACACACGGCACAACCTGAAATACACTTCCATCAATTTTCAAGTATTGTCGCATTATAATCTAGTTATTTTGTGTCGCCCTTTAAACGAACAAATAATGATTTCTATACCATATTCTACATGAAACATGTTTTTACGCATATAAAAAACATATATTCGTTTCATTTGGTTTAGTGTAGTCTATAGATGTAAAACTCTACTTACCTGCAATTTCCCCCAAAGACGTAATGTATTTTAATTCTCTTGGGTGTCCCTGTCCACGAACCATTTGCTTGATCTCAACGAAAAGCTTTGTGTAGCATCCCTATATCATGCACATTTAGAATACCAAGTTTGGACTTTCTGTTACTATCTATTCTTGAGATATGCTGATAACAAACAGACACACAGAAACACAGACAGACACTCAGGCACTCACAGAGTCACACACACAGACCAACGCCAAAAACATGATTTTCGGATTCGGGGGACCTCAAAACATGTAAATATAACAAAAACTGACGTTCGAAAATTTTACACTAAAACCTTATGGGTAAGTGAAGAAAGTAATAAAATTAAATAATAATTTAATTATGATTAGCAATCGGTATTGACATTTTAGAGAAACAATTTCGGTATCATAGAAAATTAAAAGATATTGAATATTGAATTATGAAATGTAAAATATTCAATTTCTGGACGCGTGTGTGATATCTAAAGTATAAAGTTATAATTAAAACATATTTTGATGTTGTTTAATTGCTTAACTTAATCAATAGATGACTGCTTTAAAAATTCAAAAAGTAAATTTATATAATACCCCAAATTATATATAAGTAAAGTATGATAAGTAAAACCAGATTATATCAAGTATTGATTTTTTTTGATTGATTGCGAATGACAAAATTCATCAGTTTTTCAGTTGAAATGGACAAGACGGAAATCAAGCATAACCGGATTAGATGAAACATTGATTTCTTTCAATTGGATAATTGAATCAGCAATTTCAAATTTCATCAGCTGTTCAGTTAAAGTGGACAAGCGTAAACGAGGCATGAAACAACAAGATATCTATGAGTGTAACATTTATGCTGCCCGAGGAAAACAGTTTGAAGGCAGATCAAGATTGTTTAATTTTTATTCTTACATTTAAAATATTGAAAAATGGCATTTGATTTGATTTTATTTTTACCAGCAGTAAATACTAGAAACTACTCGATGTACGCATTTGAAAATAACTAAAAAAATTGTTTGAAACTCACTTGAATACCAAAACACCAATGTCCTTTTTTATGACCGGTGTTTGAATTTATTAAGCGACTCTTCTGGACTTTACGAACGTTTAGTAATTAACTACGGTACTTTAAATAAATTTTAATCAATGTGTAATTCAATAAATAAACAAGAAAAATTTTTTTATAAGGTCTTTGAGTATTTTCCCTAAAGTCCGAATGAAGGACGTATGTTTGTGCGATAGAGTGTAATGTTTCCCAAATCTTGTTTCTGTAAAAGTTTAAACACGCAATTTCCATTAACAAAAATGCTGTAATATAACTGATAATATATATATTTAAATTTTGTAGGCAAAATTTAAATATATATATTATCAGTTTACACTTTTTTGAGGAATTTAATGCACTTCCAAATACAGTCGGTAACAAAAGTGTCCGAACACTAGCAAAAATTCCTATATAGAAAAAGTAGAGTTAATGCTGTTTTGTTCAATAAATCCTTGTCGAATCATGCTCTTAGACAGTCTAAGAACAGTATTCGACAAGGATTTATTTAACAAAAGAGTTTTAAGTATACTTTTTTTATATAGGAATTTTCGCTAGTGTTCGGACACTTTTGTTACCGACTGTACGAGCTCCCATAAAACGCATTATGTGTAAATTCATCATTCTTGAATGACAAATGATAAGTAATAAATATATTTCTATCAGGATCATACTTTAGCAAAGTACTGCTACAAATATCAATTATGTTTTAAACATATTTAGCAAAATTAAAAAGAATTTCAAATAACATTTGCCCATCAAGGTTTCTAGATGAATACTACATTTTTATTTTTGAACACCAATATTTCTATATTAAAATAATCACTTTAAATGACAAACAAATTTTGTGATTAAACCTATAGATTGACACTTTAAAAAATTAGTGGTGCTAAAAAATTAAAATGTAGTATGCATCTGGCAAGACTGGTGACTATACACCGTATTTATAAGAATTTGTTCTGTAACTTATCCCGTAAAAGTTCTACATTCATAAAAAAATCAAAATTGTCCTTGCGAGCTTGCAACAATGATATGCGTATCTAATTTGATTTTAATCGACTGTAGAATTTAGGCAGAAGCGTGTTTCAAATAATTTCAATCTATATGAAGTAATGAATAAAATCACAACAATGATCATAATAATGAATAACATCATAAGAAGTAATGATAATCGTAAGAATACTATAATTTTTCCTTATGCTGTTGTAAAGAAATTATACATTCTTACACTCTTAAAACTTTATATAATTTGTACGACGGTAATATATAACATACATTGCAAATTTTAACCAAACTTAATGCAGCATTTAGATGGTATCATGTTCTCATACACACATACAGCTGTTGGACAAAATAATGGAAATACTTTCATTCTTTTACGTTTTGTCGAATATCTCGAAAAATACTTAATGTGTTCTTCTTGAATTTTGAGAATAAGGAAAGCATGTCTTTCCTCATATTTTCCAGAAAAGATTTTGTCGCGAACGCCTTTAGGGGAGCGAAAAACAAATTCAATAAAATAAAAAAAATATTTGTGGTTATTCTGTGTCTGGAAGTGCGTCCATTCATCTGAAAATTTTAGATGTAGTAAGAATACATGTAAAATGTAGTAAGAATGCATATACACACGTATAAAATGGTTCATTTTATACGTGTGGAGAGTTTTGTAAGGCTAGCTCGAATATTTAATAAATTGTAAATATTTTATTAAAAAATGGAAAAAAAAAAAAAAAAAAAAAATTCGCAAGTTTTTACTTTATAACTCAACAGTTCCCCCCGCACCCCCCGAAATTTCATTAAATTTTCAGAAAACGCCATAATATATACCTAAATCATTATACTATAGTTCAAAATAAATACATTTAATATGGAAAGAGATATAAACAGTTGTAATAAATAATTTATTACTGCTAATGCGCGGACTATAGCAAAAAATTTTTATATACTATAATACTCAACATAAAGTACCTTATAAGAAAATCCAGTTAAATATCATAAAAATCCATAGAGATATCGGTGATTAAAAAAGCTATTTTTCAGCTCTTTTCTAAAAAGGTTTTTACGATAAGTGGTCTTTCACAAATGAAAATTAATATCAGAAAAATCTATGTTACACAATAAAACATCACACAAATTTGTGGTTCACTTTTCTTTTTGTCATAGGTATATGCGCTACATACCTATAAAAAAAAATAATAATAATAACAATAATTGTTTGAAAAGAAAATTGAAACTTTTTCTGATACGAATTTTCATCTGTGAATCATCCCTTATAGTAAAGATCTTTTTAGGAAACAACTGAATAGTAGCTCATTTAATAACAGATATCTCTAATGTATTTTTATGATATTCAACTGGATTTTTTTTAAGGTACTCTGCACAGTTAATTATTTTACTATATCAAAGTTTTTTTGCTACAGTCCGCGCATGTGCAGTTATAGATTATTTATTACAACTGTCCATATCTCTTTCAATATTAAATGTATTTGTTTTAAACTATAGTATAATGATTTATTCATTATAATAATTCAGAAAACAACTGTAGAGTTATAAATTAAAAAGTTGCGAATTTTTTTTTTCCTTTTTTTAATAAAATATTTATAACTCCTTAAATATTCGAGCTAGCCTCACAAAACTCTACATACATATGAAATATACCATTTATAACCTAAAATCTGCAGATGAATGGACGCACTTCCAGATACAGGGCAATCACAAATATTTTTTTTTATTTTACTGGATTTGATGTTCGCCCTCTAGACACGTTCCTGACAAATTTTTTGCTGAAAACAATGAGGAAAGGCATGTTTTCCTTACTCTCAAATTCAAGAGTAACGCGTTAAGAATTTTTCGAGATATTCAAGAAAACGTAAAAAAATTAAAGTGTTTCCATTATTAACACGCTTTTATTAGCTTCACCTGTATGTATGTATGTATGTATGTATGTTTGCATGTTTGTAACTGCTCTGGGAGCAAACAAAAAATCTATATTGTAAAAAAAAAAAAAAAAAAAAAAAAACTTTCCCTACGTGAGCACCGTGGCGTTGAGGTATAGCTCCGCGCTACGAACCTAAAGGTCTAGCGTTCGATCCCAGTCAGGGGAGATTTTTTAAAAATGATTTTTGATTAATTTTAAATTATTTTAATTAAAGATTTAAATGTATGTAAATATCATGGTGTGTCACTCACACGATTTTCTCCTACCCTGCATTTTAATACTAAGATAGATATTTTGTGTTTTTTAGTTCACATTTCTATAAAAGCGTGTTCTTTAATTTTTTAAAACTATAATATTATTTTGTGCAACATCTGTGTACATGTACCGCCAAAAAAAAAAAAAAAAAAAAAAAAAAAAAGAAGAAGAAGAAATTAAGCATGCTTCAAAATGTATAAATCACAAGCTCGATATTTTTCCCGATTACAATGCATTGTTTTTTTTAACATAGTATTTATTTAGAATGTAAAAATTATTAAAATAAAATACAACATCGAACAAATTCACGATAAAAATCAAATTAATCAGCGTACGCGAAATTACAGCAACTCACTGAAGTAAAATTAATTACATTCGTGAAAGGAGTTAAAGCGACAAAGCGAGGCACTTTAGATTTTTGTATTTCTATAACTATGTAATTATTTCTAAACATTGCATAAAACATTTTAAGCGTTACAAAAATATAAGTTTAATTAACAGTCATAAAATGTTTTTCTATTTCTTTCTTTCTTACTTTTACTTTTCAATTAGTTTCTAAAAAATAAAAGTTACTATTTAGTAGTTTTTATGAAATTTGAATATGAAGAAAGTTATATAAACTTTCAAATAAAATGCCTAAAACTCATCAAATACGATTTTTAAAATTTCCTTTACAAACTTATATTTTACATACACGGTTATTATTCTATGAATTAAATTTTTATTGCATTTATAATGATTCTTTTAGAAAACACTTAGTAAGTTAAGTTTTGTATGACATGTCTATTTGTTTTTTGTGATTAGCCTATAAAGAAAAGCGAAGTTAAGTTGCAAAAACTACAATTAATAATTCTAATTTAATTTTTAAATTTTTTCTTTAAAATGTGGATGCTTTTATAGGAAATACTGTAAACCAATTCAGAATCTGACTCTTTCTCTTTTTTTTTTTTTTTCTATCTTCAAGATTGAAAAAATATATGCATAAGTTAGAGGGAAAGAAAAAATTAATCTTGCATTAAATCTTAAAAGATTTATCAAAATTATCGAAATATAGTCTTCAGATATTTTATGTACTTATGATAAAGATGTTCTAGTGAATAAGAATTTAAAATATTTCATGTGATTTTAAAAAGTGAAATTTATTAAAGAAAAAAATCAAACACTAAAATACGCTTATGTTTTTATTTAGTAGAACTAAAAGTTAACTGGTACTGGTAAAAATTATGTTCTAATAGTGTGATAACATTAATAAACATTTCCCATCACAAACAGGAAAATAATATGTCGATACATTTTATTTTTGTTTTATTTTTTAATGGATAGCAAAAATTAAAGCATTTTCTATATCAAAACCCGAATAAACTACTGCGTCTGAAACGCCAAAGAAAAATATTTGAGGTGCATACAGCTCTTTCGGTAACCTTAAGCGTACCGTCTTCAGCGCAAAAGAATTCTGAATCTGGAGAAGTGCTCGTATATATAGGAGAGGGACCGAATTTAGTTCAACCAATAGGATTAAGGAAAAAGTGGGGAGTGTGGCCAGAATTATTATTATTTTCTATATCACACAGAAAGTTTTCATAAGGATTTTTTATTTAGTAAGTTTCACCTAATATCAAGTGAAAAAATAGGAAAAAGTAAGCAAATAAAGAAAATTACGTTACTTCATTAAATTCGTATAACTAATATGTATAATTTGTATAACGGCTCGACATTTCAATATTTCTCTATTTACATAAGATGCAAATTATAATTGTGCTGTCATAGTAACTGAAAAGTGACACATGTATTCAGAATTTTAAACTTTTCTTTCGAGAACGATGTGATTAAAGAAATGTTCTTATACTAATTTCTCTATTTTCCCTAGGACAAATGAATAATAATAATAACAAATCTTCTAACAAAGAATAAAATATTTTATCCTCCCTCTTTTTTTTCTATGCTTAGAGATTAAATCTTTCAATCGTTGTTACCAATAGACCATATGAATTAAAGTAAAATGTCAGCCAACACGATTTTATTATTATTATTATTATTATTCTTTGGTTAAATTTTGAAGATATTTTATGAATAAAAACCTTTAGCTTTAAATCGAAATAATATATATATATATCTCGTATATATATATATATATATATATGTGTGTGTGTGTGTATGTGTGTGTGTGTGTGTGTGTGTGTGTGCGTGTGTGTGTGTGTGTGTAGTTTATTTTTAATTTCTTTTAGCTCGTGTATTTGTGTGTGTCTAATTTGTAAAATAATAAACTGTTGTAGAATGAATATCTTAAAAAATGAAAGGTTTGCAAATTTATAAAAAAAAAATGTTCAAAAATCTGATTCCACTTTTTACCTGTAATCTTTTTCTAACTTAATATAGTACTAACATATCAGTTAAATATTCTTATGCGAAAGGTAACATATTTCAAATAAAAAAGTATAGTGACACTTAGTAAGTGACACTTATAGTAAGTGATAGTAAGTAAGTGACACTTAGATAGTACTAGTACTTATAGTAAGTACTTATAGTATAGTACGTATAGTACTTATAGTACTTATAGTACTAGATAGTACTTATAGTAAGTGACACTTATAATCTATTGGGTGACTTTGAATTTTATACCAACTATTAGGGTATCGAACAGAGAAACGTGAAACAATGGGCCGACCTTATTTTTCAATTTTGAAAGAGGAGAACAAAAAGAAGTTACTTTTGCTCGAAGATATCTTGAAAGATGTATTGAATTGACATTTGAAAAAATAAAATAAAAATAAAAATAAAAATAAAAACATTCTACATATAATTTGTTTTAAATATAATTTTACATATAATTTGTATAAATTGTCGTCCTCAGTTTATTCATAAATTTGCCTAGTTCAGTAAGTTCAAACATTATTATCATTTGAGGTGAATTTGTCATCAACAGCAATAGATCTGATATATACTAAGGATATTTTCCGATGTATTATAACAAACAATAATTCTACCTGGCAATAATCTTCCAAAGATAATCCAGCCCAAAACATGATAGCATTTTTCTATTTTCTCTTTCTTCTCTCTCTCTTTCTCTCTCTCCTTATTACTTTTAGGAAAATTACCATAAAATTGGCATTTTCAGACTGATTTTCTTTGATTAAACTTTTTTTCACACTAGTGCTAGTAGACTCGTACTCGCAACTTAAAGTGTATTCGGAAACACTAAGAAGACAGAGGTCCTTAGTGGATTACACAGGCAGGAATAAAATAGACCATTTCTGATTCAGGAAGAAAAAGTGTATTTTATTCCTGCCTCAACTGGACCTCAAGAAAAGCATCTGTTTACTGAAGATCAGAGCAGAAACAAATTAGTCAGAACGTTTAAATTGTTTATATTTAATGTTATCTTACAAAATGTATAACAACTTGACAAGTTGTAACTTATTTAATTTCATGAATTTTGACTTGAAACTTTTATGAAGTACATTAAAAGTAAACTTAAAGAATTTGTTAAAAAATAAATAAATAAATAAATAAATTTCACTTAATGAAATAAAATGAAACTTTGACAGAGATCTTTTTTTTTTTTTTTTTTTGTAGAGATTTAAAGTAGAACAACGTTATTTAACATGAAAATATTTTATTTCTATATAAATACAGAAGTAAAGAATGCAAATGTGCTAAGCATTTTAAGATTTATAAACAATTTGACACATTTTATCACGTGAGTAAGATAAAAAGCAATTTGTTCAAAATAAATATACATTTATATTTATAGTAACTTGTATTCTTCTCATAGATATATTTAAATGCATAGTTCAGGTATTTTCCTTTTGATATTAGAAGAGATCAATTTTCTTTACCATAACACGCACTTATGGGCGGGGTTCATTGGCGTACCCGGATCACATTTGAAAGCTTTTGAAAATTCCTTGAAATTGGACAGCGGGATGTTAACTCTAAAATTCACAAACAAAATAAATAAATAAATAAAATCACTTTAACTTTGAATACATGAAAAAATTATTAAAACTTTAAAATTTTGTAATTTAAATAGCTCGTGACAGCTTTAAATATTGCATAATTAACGTATATATGTATATATACTTACATAAGGGTTCATGTTTATAAAATAAAAACGGGACAGGAGCCACGGAATGTAATAATATGTTTTATTTCTAAATTTATGGTTAACAGTTTTCGCCTGAGTTTCAAACAATATCCATGGTTTTGCTGTCTGGGTTACTTTTCAATATCTTTCTCAGCTTCCCAAAGATATGAAAATCATATTCGAAAGATCGGGGCTATGTGATGGATGTTCCAACACTGTTTACGAATTTTTATCAGTATGTTCTGTGTAACAGTAACAGTAGTCGTTTGTGGCCGCGCATTTTGAATGAGCACAAGCACTTCTAGCCAAATTATTTGACGTTGATGAATTGATTGGACAACAACACATTGTATAAATAACTAGATTTGACGCAAAACAAAAATATCAATATTTACACAACGTTAAAAACGCCATTGTAAAAAATTGTTAAGTGCAGACTATCAGTGCAGAATGAGGAAGTGTATTATTGCTTATATACATACAGTCGCCATCAAGCAGTATCCCAGCGCTAGCAATAATCCCTGTCTAAAAAAAGTACACTTAATACTGATTTGTTAAATAAATCCTTGTTGAGTCATATTCTTAGTCAGTCTAAGAACATGATTCGACAAGGATTTATTTAACAAAACAGTTTTAAATGTACTCCTTTGGTATCGAAATTATTGACAAGTGCTCGAATATTTTTGCTGCCAAGTGTATATAGGTAGGGAAGCGGATTATAAAGGCTCAGCAGCAACCAATAGGAGTTTAGGAAACTGGAGCTTTAAGCCAATCGGAATTTAGGATGAAGAAAGTTATGTAAAAACTAAGAATATGTGCATTTTATGTAATTTTTCCAACAATCCGAGAGAAGGGGTACAGCAAAATTGCAATTAATGATATTTTTTATGATATTTCTAGATATGGAAAGCTTCAAGAAAATCGAGTTCATGTAAGTGACAGATTGTTTTAACTAAATTAAAGTTGAAATTATGGTTATTTTCCCAACAGTGCTTAGCAATGGCCGATTTTTTAGTTTCTTATTTCTGAATATAACTCATGTGTTCTATAAGACGAAACTTGAGTTTACGCTTTGTTTCACAAATATATGATTGTCCACATTGGCAAGAAATACTATACACCAAGAGTTGTGTGTATCAATAGGATCTTTTAATTTAGAAAGGGTTAATTTAGAAAGGGTTAATTTAGAAAGGGTTAATTTATTTATAGGTGAGAAAATTATTTTAAAGTTATATTGTTTAAGAACTTTAGCTATAATAAAACTAGATTTAAGGAAAAAAGGCAAAATATTGCTGATGTTGGAAGAGGACTTAGGCGTAGAAGTACGAGAAATATGGGAATTTTGTAATTTAAAAAGAGATCTATCAATAACGGAAGGGTTGTAACCTCAGTCAATAGCAACTGCATTAAGGCATTTGATTTCAGAATGGAAGGATTTGGGATACGAACAAATGTTAAGGGCACGATTGATAAAAGTATAAAATGTGGCCATTTTCTGGGTGGTTGGATGACATGAACGAGCATGGGAGGTAATTAAACAGCAAAATGTTTACAATAAACAGTAGTACAAAAACTTTTTTCAGTGCGAAAAATTAAGGAAAGATCAAGGAAAGGGAGTGAAATGATATTTTCAATTTCGCATGTAAATTGGATGTTATTGTCAAGTGAATTTATAATCGGTAATATGTTATCAATATTTCTATATAATCACTTCTCGGCACAATATTGATAATGTATTTAAAGATCATAAATTCACTTGACAATAACATCCAATTTACATACGAAATTGAAAATATCATTTCACTCCCTTTCTTGATACACTGGTCTCTGCACTACTCTTTATCGAAAAAAATTTTGCTGTTTCATTATCTCCCCATGCTCGTTCATGTCATCCACCCACCCAAAAAATGACCACTTTTTACACTTTTATCAATCTTGCCCTTAACATTTGCTAGGGTCCCAAATCCCTCCATTCTGAAATCAAATACCTTAAAGCAGTTGCTATTGACAGAGGTTACAACCATTCCATTATTGATAAAGCTCTTTTTAAACTACAAAATTCCCATATTTCTCGTACTTCTACGTGTAAGTCCTCTACCAACATCAGTATTATTTTGCCTTTTTTTCCCTAAATCTAGTTTTGCGATAGCTAAAGTTCTTAAACAATATAACTTCAAAATAATTTTTTTATCTATAAGTAAATTAACCCTTTCTAAATTAAAAGACCTTCTTGGTATACACAACTCGTGGGGTATATATAGTATTCCTTGTCAATGTGGACAATCATATATTGGCTAAACGAAACGTAAATTCAAGTTTCGCCTTAAAGAACACATGAGATATTCAGAAACAAGAATTTAAAAAATCGGCCATTGCTAAGCATTATTGTTGGGAAAATAACCATACTTTCAACTTTAATTTAGCTAAAATAATCTGTCAGCCAAAACCTTTACACGAATTCGATTTTCTCGAAGATTTCCATATCTATAAAAATCATAAAAATATCATTAATTGCGATTTTGCTGTACCCCCTCTCTCTGATTGTTGAAAAAATTACATAAAATTCACATATTATTAATTTTTACATAGCTTTCTTCATCCCAAATTCCTATTGGCTTACAGATCCAGTTTCCTAATATTATATTGGTTGCTACTCTGTCTCTATTATCTGCTTCCGTACCTATATGTATGAGCAATAATCCACTTCATCATTCTGCACTGATGACGGTACGCTTTACGCTACCGAAACTGTAGTTTGCATTTAACAATTTTTTACATTCACGTTTTTAACCATTGTAAATATTGATACAATACATTGTGCCCCTAAACAAACGAATTATACATCGTTATTTTTCTTTAGTGGCAAACATCACAAAGACGCGATGAAATGAAACCCAACTGAATGTAGGACGATACTGTAGGTTTAGCACCAGTTACCTTTAACAACATATACATTTAAAGATATATTTAAAAAACGATATAGAGTTTTTTAAAATAGCGTTATAATATTAACTGCAATATCAGGTATTTCACTTTAACGAAAAGACTTTTGAATTTGCATGTCACAGTAATTTGGTTTGTTATATTTGCTGGTGCACGTAAAATCTGTCGTGGTCACAACGTCCTCCATGTTTCCATGCCAAATAATACTTCTGAGGGGTCGCCGAACCCGGTGATGCATTCCCTCCGTGAAAGATTAAAATTGACTCAGGACCACACTTAGGGATGAGTCCAGATCATTGCCAATTCTTCATAGTTTACCACTTGTGCGACGTAAACTCCACTCAACCAGCTCAACCTCTGTTGTATCTGTATCGTTCCGTTCCTTTTGCAAACCGCTAGTATACAATCTTTTTTATGATTTCATTTGATCGAACCTTATATATTATTGATATCTTTTAAATAATAATTTTTTACCTTGCTTTACTTGGACTGTGGACATCCCTTTCCACTAAGGCTTTCAAATACCGTGTAGTGTAATTTGAGCACCATACCTAAAATAAAGCAGACGTTCATAATCAATATATACACATATATATTAATTACAGTTTACAAAATATTTGGATTAAACAGCGCTTTCTCATTTGTTTAATAAAAATGTCATTTAAGTAATGAAACGCCTTTTTTAATTTGAAAAACTTATATAAATTAATTACATTTATCATCTCAAATAAACATACTTTTGCATTTAAAAATATAAAAATTTAAAACTAATTTAATTTTTGATTAAACTAATGTGATTATTTAATAAAATTACAATTTTATACATATAATTATTTGACTGAGTTTCTAAAAAAACAAATATTTCTGCTAAAAAATGTTCGTTCAAATCTCTCATATACGTAGAAATAGTGCGATAAATAATGAGACTTTCATGTGTGTTTTTTGTATTGTATATAACATAACTAACTTAATTGCAAAAATAATTAAATGATAGAAATGAATGTAAAATTTAAACACAACCGCAATCTTTGCAAATAATAAAATTGTCTGTATGTTTGTCATTACTTTTTCGTATTGAAAGAAGTGCCCCAGATTCACCAAATGTTGTACACAAGTGTACCGTTAGATCTAATCATGTGCAAAACACAATTTTCAATTGAAAATAATAATAATAATAATAATAATTATATATATATATATATATTATGTTTTTCAAAATCTATAAAAAATTATGTTACGATATATATGCCCGTTACAAAAAAAAAAAAAATTAATTTGACGCTTGCGATTTTTTATCAAATCTGTGGAAAATGGCGTCATGGTTAAGCAAGAATACGTATTTACATGAAAAAAATAGAAAAAAGAAAAATTTGCAAATTGTCTTGTATATATATATACAAACATAAACATGCACTTTTTTTTTCAACTGAGCGACAATAAACGGGATTTTGCGCGGTCAGATTTTTTTTTTTTCCGGGTCGCGAACAATTTGGTGGTGTCATAAAAAGAGAGACGCCGCCGGACATCTGTGAACAGGAATTTGCTATTGTAGTAAAGGTATTTTACGGGGTGCGAACAGCAAGATAGTATTTGTCAGTTTTCTCGAAACAAAGCAACACACCGATTGGAGCTGAATGAAAGTTTGCTATGATCTGAATTTTCCTTAATCGCAAACAAGATAGTTGCTAAAGATGGATAGTTTTCCCGCATGTGCAGAGATCTATGTGATGTTATTGCAATGTGATGTCTCTGGGCTGAGATATTTCCACGTCCCAAGAACATTTTTAACCCTTTATCTACTGCATTATGATAGACAAAAATTGTGTTTGAAACATATATTTTTAGTTACTAAAGTGCATTATTTAAAGATATATAGGCTAAAAATTATGCATATCACCTCATCATAATAATAAATGAGAATTTTGTGAGGTCGTACTTTAGTGTACCACTGGTACATAGAGGTCGAAAAAATTATTTCGACATAAAAAAAGTGTAAAGAAATATTTACTCTTTATGTTCCTCATATTTTTTCTAAGATTAGTGGGATATTCTTGAAATAATATAGGAATTAATTATAACACACATGAAGATCGTGAAAAATATCAAGCAAAAACAGCAAATGCACTCCATAAAATCTCTTATGGAACAAAAATAGCTATGTGTATCGCCTAATGCTTTGTAGTGAGATTAAAGGGAGGTATATCTGTTCCCTTCTTATAAATATCTTTGAAATTTCTTCAATAAATTCGATTTTATAATCTTTTTAAAGTAATGGTACTTTAAAGTACCGTCAGTAGATAAAGGGTTAAGATGCTCCCAGAACATATATGGGGCATCACAATGTCGCAATATAAATAAGACATTAAACATTCGCTTTATTCCTACCTATTTTTTAAAAGGTAATCTTAGGACTATATTAAAAATAGAAATATGTATATACGTTTAAATTTTGTTTTAAACCATTGAGTTAAGAATTGTAAAAAAAAAATAGTCGCATTCAAAGACTGAGCACAAAAATATGCTTTTACGCAAGTTTTAGAAAAGAACGTTAACAGTTACACATGCAAACAATTTCTGGGAATATAAGGATTACTGATTTGTTGATTTTCGGCTTATATACAAATATCAAAGTTCAAGGGGCTTTCATAGGAGGGGGCGTTAAATACCTGGCGAATGAGAGAAAAATGCATGCCTCTTTTTAAAATTGTGGCTGTATTAAAGCATACCTGGTAACATTTAGAACTTATTTCGTAGCGCTGTCAGTTCACCCTTTTTCTTCATATCGTTTTGCTTTAGATATTGTTTTAAAAATGCAATTACGATGAAATAAAGAAAAATTCTCTTTAAAGTTAGTAGTGTGGGAAAATGTCAGGTATTATCAGTGCACCTGAATAAAATAAAAATTTTATCAGGTTAAAAAAAAAAAAAAAAGAGGTAAAAACAAGAAATTTATCAAGTTATAGCTTGTGGCGAAGGTTTCAAATGAAAATACTTTTTAGAGAGGCCACGATGGACTTATTGTCGCGAGATTTGGCGCATCAAAAACTTGACATTAACTGTTTGTTATTTTCTGTCTCATATTAATTATTTTCTATCTCATATTAAAAGTATAGTTGGAAGACAAATGTCGAAAAAAATTTCTCACAGAAGACTTGTAGAAATGGAGTACTTAAAACAATATAAGATTGATTTTTTAAAATACTTGAAATCACATCACAAAAGAAGCTTGTTTAGAATATGCCTATTCTGTTTAGTGGTAAATGGTTCGATGTCTTATTTAGCGATGGAAAATAAATGAAAATTAGAAAACTTTGATGAGTTTTCATAATATTCATCGCTCTGTACTTATATGAGGGTTGTTTATTTCATCAGTTAAATGTACTAGTACTAGCATTCATTAACAGTTGTAAAAAACTCAGAAAACTATCGAGATTATCTTGTAAGCATTTGTTTCATGTGGGGGAAATCTTAAAGAGAGAGAAAGCCGAATGATTTAGCTAGACAATGTTTTAATCCATACATACAATGCAGTGTTACAGAAGCATAGTTCACAGTATCGGTTTTGGCAATTAATTCTGATTTGACTTAAGCCTAATCAAAAACATATGGAGTATTCTCCCACTCGCGGTTTGGTGATGGTGTTTCGAATACGGATAACTATGTACGCGTATCTCTTTGGGTTTAATGGAGTGCTCTTCTTGGCGGGGGGGGGGAGGGGGGGAGGGGATCTTTCTAAGGAGTCCTAGCCCGTAATCACAGAAGTTTCGGAGAAAACCACAAAAACCTCCGGACATCTAAGCCAACAAGCGAAATTCGGGTTCGATTACGGTACATCCCGCGCACCACCTTTGAGAGCAGAACTACCCAGTTATTGATGAGGAGTTTACTGGAAGTTTACTGAGATGGTAAGTAGAATTCTTAATTGAAAGACATAATAATATAAGCTATTAAAACTGTTCGGTTTGAAATCGAGACAAAGGCAACTCTTTTGAGCATCATGCATATTAATTTATTCAAAAGACTAGGAAAATAATAACGCATAAAACTTTCCTATTCAACTGTCTAAAAAAGTAAATAAATAAATAAATAACTATTTTGCACCGCCAAGGACCAGCTAAATATAGCTCAGTTGCTAAATTCTGTTGTTTCATTTACAGTGTTTAAAGTATAATTGTTTAAAATATAATTTACAAATTTATAATTTCTAGCATGTATAAACATGCATTTAAATTAGTAGTTTACTTTAAAAATTGTTGTGATGCTTAAACTTTTGACAGTGTATCTAGTCAATTTATTACAAGCAAACAAATACAAGAGATTTTCTGTTCCATAAATTAAATGAACATGGAAATTTGTAGATTTAAGTGTTTTAGGATATTTACAAATTGTATTTCGTTTTACAAAGTGACTATTTTGAAGAAAATGCCTTAAATTTCAGAATATTGAAAAAAAAAAAAAATCCTTTTAAATAAAATAATGTGAAAATATGAATTAATATTCTTACAGAAGCGTATCCTAGGAAAAATAACTGTTCAGGTGTTGCATGCAATCCAGGTAATGTTTTTCTATTTGACATATTTTCATCTGAAAGTGCCAAATGTAGTCGAAATGCCTAAAATTGTAGAAGATTAAAAAAGTTTAGAAAATTGTTTCTTATATAACCAAAAGATGGCAGCACTATAAAAAGAAAAATACTATAATGATGCATTAAATATGCTTTCTATAATTATTACTCTAATAATTATAGAAAAAATAAATAAAATAAATCTAATAAAATAAAATAGATTAATTCAATAATTCGTTTATTAATTAATAAAAAGAAATTAAAGAAATTAAAAGAAGTTAATAGATAATAAAAAATGCTATATTTATATTTGTAAATTATACAGGTTATTTGAATACAGCGAACAAATATCTTAATAAGGTTAAAGTACTTTAAAAAATGAAAAATGAAGTAAAAGAAAAAAAAAAAAAAACTATTTGTTAAATTTGGTTGTGATACGTTAATATTCTCATTTAAACTGATAAATATATCAAGAAATTCAAAAAAAGCCCAAAATATTTCTCATAAATTTTTATATAGGGTGAATTTTTTTTTTTTTTTTTTTTTTTTTTACTGACGCTATTCAGAGTCCCTTGGAGCTCAGTCTGACGACCAGAATGGCACTACACATGGTATGAAGACTAATGATGACATGGGTAGTAGGATTCCGTAAAAAAAGAAAAAAAAAGAGTTTAAAATATCGTCGATAGGGGTATTCGTGGCGCTATTGTAGCTCACGAAACCGTGAATTAGCATAAAACAAAGATATCAAAGTTAAATGTAAATTTATTTTTTAGTAGGCGACAACAGTGCCAGTAATTTAGGCTACAAAAACATGTAGACAGCTCCTAAAATATTCTCAGCGGAAGTGAGCCAGCGTAAAGGAATATGCGACACACATCACAAGAATGTGCGTTACTAATGAAGCTGTATTACCTTAATCAATACAATGCATTCACAGCTCTTCGTCAGTTTAGAACCCGACAGAAGCTACGGGGCCTTTATCTCCTAATGCTTTGAAGGGAATGATTAAGAAGTTCCAGGAAACAGGGTGACTGACAATTCGTGTAAGCAGAGGATGCAAACCTGTGTCAGAAGAGGTGATATCAGTATTGGATCGGCAATCGTCGATGGATCATAGAGAACCATTGCTGGTAGTAATAGCGCGACAATTGAATATGAATTTTTCTACGGTATGGAGAGTCTTGCAGCGAGTTCTTCGTTACTATATATATAAAATCAGTCGCTTTCATGAACTCAGACACATTGATTCTGATAAACAACTGACATTTACTCTGTGGTTTCTTTCCAGGTTAGAGGTTGACGATAATTTTCCATGAAAAATTCTGTAGGAAAATAAGGCTCATTTTCATCTGAATTGGTCTGTTAACACTCAAAATTGCCTTGGGCCTCTAAACAGCCCCACGCTCTCAAGAAATTCCTTTGCATTCCTTAAAAGTCACCGATTGGTGTGGCTTCACAGCCGAATTCATAATTGGGCCATTCTTTTTTGTGAACTTCACTTAGACAGGACTAGTAGCGTTTACCGTTACCGCATAAAGCTATTGCAACATACTGACTAATTTTGTCATTCCACACAAAATGTCTCAATCAGACAATATTTATGCAGGACTGTACACGACCACACATTAGTGTTCAAGTACAGCAGCTCTTGCGCCATCACTTCACTGATGAAAGAGTCATCAGTCGCAGTTTTACAGTTGCATGGCCGTCTCGTTTCCCTGACCTAACTCCGTGCTACTTTTGGTGTTATGTGAAATCTAAAGTTTATATTGGTGGAGTCCCGAATTTGAGTATGTTAAAGGGCAACATATCAAGAACAGTGCGGAATATTCCTTGTGAAATGTTGCGTACGGCCATACAGAATGTTGTGCAGAGAATGCACGGTGTAGTCTCTGAGAATGGCGGTCGTATTGAATATGGTCGAATTTCTCGTTGGGGAAAGTTAATGTAGTGAATAAAGCTTAACATTTCACTGTAATTTTGCATGAGATATTATTTTTTGTTTTTTAAAGTAACGCATTTACATTGTACAGCGCCATAAATGCTCTTTTTTTTTTTTTTTTCACGGAATCCTACTTCCCATGTCAACATTAGTCTCTATACCAAGTTTAGTGCCACTTCAGTAGTTAAATTGAGCTACAGATGGCTCTGAATAACGTCAGTTAAAAGAAAAATAATAACCCTGTAGAATACCGTAATAATAAACATTTTAAGAACTTATAAGAGTTCCTCTGCAAAAGCGTGATTTATATATACATATATATATATATATATATACAGGGTGCGCGAAAAGTTCGTGAAAACTTTAAAAATTCATTAAAAAAGAACAAATGATGATAAAAAAGTGCGGTTTACACGAATGGCATCAGAAAGAGGGCGGATTTAAAGAAAAAAAAAGACCGATAGGTGGCGCTGTGGTGCATACACGGAGCTCATTTATGCAAATTAGGATGTCAATAAAACACCTGAATGCACATGGACTCTTCTGGGATTCATCCAGACATGCTGTACTCAGCTGTCACATGTGTTGTGACTCGCCTTACTCGCTTCATACAATGTGGTGGAGGTCATTTTAAACAACTTCAGCTTAAATAAATATTTGAAAATGTAGAATTGTATTGGTATTGTGTTTCTGCTCACTATATTTTAATGTATGGCTCACATGTATTAATTTGTTTAACGTATTCAACATCAGCGCCACCTAACGTTAATTTTCTAAACAATTTTTTTTTCTTAAAAAAAGAAAAATCCGCCGTCTTTCTGATGCCATTCATGCAAACCGCAGTCTTTTATCATTATTTGTTCTTTTTTAATGAATTTTTAAAGTTTTCACGAACTTTTGGCGCACCCGGTATATATATAGTATATGTTGTATTAATTGAAAATGCAACGCATAAAGATATTTTTATGGTGATGATTGTTAATGTTTACGCCCCTGGTTAGGAAAATTGAGCCATAAAATTATTTTAATTAAAATAATAATCTAAATAAAGAAAAAAATATTTTATTTTTTAAGTTAAAAATACTCATACATATATCTATATCTACCTATCTATATATTGATAGATTAATATAGATATGCAAATTAAACTATGCTAACTGAGTTGATTTTTACATTATTTTTTACATATAAAAAGCATAAAAATACCATTAATAGCGATTCCTTCGTCTAATTGTTGTAAATATTTAAAAAAAAAATCTGCATTTTTACCTATTATCTCCATAGCTCTGTGTTTCAAAATATCCCACTGACTAATTTCTCCACAATCCTCACAATTCTATTGGCTGTTATTGCGGCGCTAAAACTCCCTTTCCCGTCATATTCAGGAAAAACAAACCGCCTTGCTATTCTGCTTTGATGACGGCATGCTTATTGTTACCGAAATTGTGGTATGTGAATTTTAATTTTGGCATTTTTAACGTTAGTTTAAATTTAATTTGCCTATATAATTTATTTAATTATATAATTTATTAATTTATTTAATAAATTTGCTTATATAATTTATTAATTTATTTAATTACCTTAAAAGCATTTCTGACACCTCCATTGTCAGCTATATTTTCACTAATAGTTGTACTACCATTGACCTATAAAATAAATATAAATATTGTTGTAAAGAATTTTAAATGTATGACATTTACACAAAAAATTAGAATTAAAAATACAATTATTAAAATTATTTTGAGCTACAAATTCTTTCTTCCGTAAAATGGGGGTAACATGTAATGACGTTTTGTAGACTATAAATTGGATGAACAATTTCCTGATACACCAAACATAGTATCTTGTGGGTATAACAAAACTTTTTTCTACATTATTTAATATAACACCACCACATAGGTTAACATGTACAAATGTTTAATTATAAATTCTCACAACAAATGGTTTTACATAAGCATTTTAGCACAATTTTCAGCAACAGATGCTGAGACACACGCATTTGAAATATCGAATGAGCAATAGTAGCGCCACCTGTTAACCGATAAATTTCCAAATTACGTCAGATTTCGTTTTCATATTGGTATATCTCGCATATCAAATTTGGTGCATTTATATGCCGTAAAATTTTGGATTTATCCTTCCTATGCATGGGGTCAATCTGCCGGACGATATACACCCAAATTTAATCAGCATAGTTTTTCATAATTGCTCACTTATAAACCAAATTTTCTGAAATTATATACAATAGTATCTGAGATATACTCAGATATAATTACAGCAAAACAGCATAAATTACCGATTTGTATCCGGGTCAGATTGAATCAGTATATAAAGTTTTCTAATTGTCCATTCACGTATGAAGTTTTTTTTTTTTATTATACGCAATAGAACTTGTGATATCCCGTACAACGCACAAATCCATAGTACATCATGAGGATGTCTGTAGGAGGCGATTTTATCCATAGGATATCTTAAGGATGTCATGTGGAGAAGATGTGCTGTTAGGGAAAGCACTCCCTTAAGGGCCCTCTTCACTCACCGCCGCCGGAAGCCGAAGCTAATGTTATTCTATGGCAAATTTTTCTTTACAAATAACTTATTAACTGATACATATTTTTAAATTCTGTTTTCACATTCTGAAAATTCTCAGCTGTTAAATTGACGGACTGTTTTTTTTTTATTTATTTTTTTTTTTATTCTGAAGCTGCAAAATACGAATTTTCAATATGTGAATTTTTTCATTTTGCAATTTCAAAATAAAATATTAAAAATTAAAAAAATACATTTTTGAAAAAGGCCCGTCAATTTAACAGTTGGGAATTTTCTGAATGTGAAAACAGAATTTAAAAATATGTATTAGTTAATAAGTTATTTGTAAAGAAAATTTCCCCATAGAATAACATTGGATCGGTCTTCCGGCGATGGTAAGAGTAGAGAGGGTCGTTAAATGGGATAAATCACTGTATAACAGCGTCACCTGTTGAATGATTTGCACCAGAAGCTGTTAGTGACTAATTTATGTCAATGTGCAACTACAAATAAATTTATATGGAATTGCGTGCCGTAGTTCCTGGAATATATTAGTCACAAAATTTTTGTCACACACACACAGACAAACAGACATAGACAAATCATATTCTGTATCGCTCAAAACTGTTAAAACCATCAAAAACTGAAAGTCGAAAATTTTTACAATTCCAATACTTCTTCTTTTGAATATAGTAGAATGTAAAATGTTTTATAAAAATTCACATTTACTAGCATAAATATACCGGAAAGTCTTCCTTTATTTTCAGTAATCGTCTAAAAAGGAATATGTTAATAGGGGTTGCAATTCCTATCGGTGCCAGATAGGAGGCACCAGCAATCGGCAGTCTCCGGTCGTTTCCGTTGGATGACTCAAGAGTTCGTGAAATATTTTACTTTGACCACATTTTCTTCCAGACCACTCGTTGAAGGGCATTCCGATCGCTCCATGTCTTCAACGGTCTGTTCTTGAACTCACAGAACCAACCAGAAAATATGAACCTTTGATAGGGCGTCAACCTCCTTAACAAACCCATTCAGCATACTTATCCACAATATAGCCTGAGGATATGCTTGGGATGAACTTTCATTTTAAGAGTATCCTGAGGATGTCCTGTGGAGAATATGTGCTGTTAAGAAAGACAAGCGTCTCGGAACCGGTTTTACCTAGGTGAAAAAATAATTTAACGGCGTAAGTAATGACGCTGGCAAACGCTCCACTTTTCTGCCGTGACAAAAACTCAAAACAGTTCTTGTAATCCTTCAAATTCGACTGCTGTCCGGTGCATTGCTTAGGTTAGACACCCACCACAATTCCCGTCTCCAGAGGTGAACTGCTTGTGACTGGAGCGCCATGTGGTTATCAGTCTCATTACTTTACGGACAAACCCTGTAATATATATATATTATAGAAGCAAAAGAAAGAGTGAAACGAACGGTTGAAGTTTAGTGTTCAAATGGGTACAAAGATGTGTGAAAGTGCAATAAACAGAAATTAATTCAAATTACTACAAATTCAAAATCATTGACAATATTCAAAATATTGTTCTAAAAAAATTCACTATTTCGCGTGTGGAAAATAGATATTTAACAGATAGGCAATCTTTAGTTCATGAATGTATCTTAATCGATGAGTATTCTCGACGAATCCAATAAAATAGTCTCTTATTCCTGATAAGTTACGAAAACAGCGTTGTACACGCTATATAACGCACAAGCAGAGCTTGTTTAAGAACAGTACAGTAATAAACAGTTTTTTGTGCAGTACTTCAATGACAAACGCTCAGCTCAATTGTCTGAACTAAACTAACTCCCTAGAAAATGAATAGCTCCATTTACATAGTTCTTAACACACAGTAGGGCGAGGAATCTATAGATATTTCTGCAAAATCTAACTCCGTTCCCAATTGAGATAAGACTTCCTGATTTTAACAACACTTAACGATTATTTTTTGCCGAATCTGGTCTTTTTAATTTTTAAGTTACCAAGAACGTCACCAGTTTCGTCGTCGAGGTTGTTTTCCGTAGAACGCAACATGTTATTTATGTTTTTACTCCCTTATGTTTTTACAAGTATGCTGCTAAACATAAAATAGTACGTATTACTAGAAAAATGCGTCCAAATTAGCTGCGACCGATATTTTGATTCTAATTTTTGCCATTTTAATAATGCCATTTCAGTAGTAAGTGCTATTTAAATGGTCAAACTTAATACCGAAATATTTGTTAAACTAAATCGGTACCATTTTTTGTGGTGAAACGTCTATTTGTTCTATTTTTACCAGTATATTTTTACTGAAACGATAGTTTCAATAACGGAAAGGGACTTTTATTCTTTGTGGCAATACATATTGGTATAATTGAATATTTAAAGAAAAAAAAAAAAAGACTGTAATAGTTTAACACATTAAAACACTTAGAAAATGTACCACAGCATGCAAACATTTTTATTAATAAAAACTAAAAAACCCATAAGTTTGTAAATAAAATTTTAAGAAGTCATGCAACTTACCTTTATTTTATTATCAAGTTGATAATTATCATATTGTTTGATGAAGCAGATTGCTTTTGAAAGAAACTTTTCATATGTTTTTGACGACCACCAGTTCCTCAGGTTGCCTACATAATCAAATCGTCTACCTAGTACAAGATATACGAAATGACTTTCATCAGTTTACAAGTCATTTATCACAGCTTGCTTAGCTAGAAATAAGGTTACTAGATTAGTTCGTATTTTTTTACATATTCATACACTATCTACCAACAATTATTTGGACATTTTCGAGTTTAGACGTTTTGTCAAATATCTAGAAAAATTCTTCAGGAATCATCGAGAATTTTTGAGAGTGTTAACGAACATGTTATAGTCATGTCATATATTTCAGCAAAGGTTTTGGCCTGAAGAGAAAATAGGATCAGTAAGAAAATAAAGAAAAATCAAAATGTGTTGAATAACCTTGTAAAAAGTAATGCTTGAAAGGCGTTTCGGCTGTAGCAGGTGATTATGCGGAATATTTTGATTACCTGTATAAATTTTCATGAGGCTACAAAATATATTTATGAGCCATTTTTAGGAAATTTGGCATGAAATAATGGACACATTATACTGCGATCAGAATGCAAAAATGTTAAATATCTTATGATATATAAGAATTTTTATTAAATAATTTTTTAACTTAGCATGTGCAACCTTTAACGAAATTTCATTTCGAAAGTAACGAAATTTCGTTAGCCAAAAGTATTAAGTTATATAAAACCCGAAACAAATATCGTGTAAATTCAAAAAGTTGTCGGAGATACAATGAACTGATATTCAGTTTCTCTCAAAATAAAAGCTTAATTATAAAGGAGTTTTACTTGAATATTTTGATCCAATCAATGATAATACATTGATTGGATAAAAATGCTGTTTGATTGTTTGTATATGTGCTGCCACTTCTGTAATTATTTTTGGAATGCCTTGAAATTTATACGTACATAATTTAAGTTCATTAAACCGTGAAAACGATATATTATAGACATACACACACACACATGCATGCAGATATATACCTATATTTGTGCACTGGGATTTACAAAGAATCATTATCGGAAACATAAATATAACTCTTTACACAGCATATTTTAATATTTTTCAACAATCCAATACATATCGAAAGTAACATACATTATTTAAATATACAAAAACATATTTTCTATACAGTATGGTTTAACTTGCAGTAATGATTGGTTTACAAAGCAAAACAAAATCACTTAGACACATTATTGGGATATAAGTGGGAGTTACTCGAAATGGATTTTAAGTTGCGTTAAACGCTTTTTTAAGATTATACAGTGTAGCGGGAGAATACGTATGGAAAAGGCCTCATAATTTATGTGAAACACGTGATGTTTTTGGTAAGCACTCAAACAATTTATCAGAAATAAAAATTATTTTTCAACCCTTTAACAGAAACAAATGAAGAAATTATAAAAAAAAAAAAAAAAAAAAAAAAAAAAAAAAAAACTTGATGATCACTTAAACATTACCTGTAGCATCAAATCCATGACTTATTTCGTGACCAATTACGGTACCGATAGCTCCATAATTGATTGAACTGAAAAAGAAAAGAAATCATGACTTATGCATTAGATCATGACTTAAATTTCTTTTGCTTATGTAAAGACAAATTATAAGCATTAAGCATATGGAGTGTTTAATTATAAGAAAATTAGAAATAAACAACATAATAAAGAAAAGTAAAGATTATGAACTAAAACGATTCTCTAACTAATCAGAAATTTAATAACTTAAAAAAGTATATTATTAACTGGTTTAAAAAAAAAAAAAAAAAGAAGAAGAAGAAGAAGAAGAAAACGAAAAAGAAAAAGAAAAAAGAAATATTTCTATACTTACTCAATTCTACCAAACTTGTAAAATGGATATCCCAATATCCCAGCTGGTATTGCTGTTTTAATGCGTAAGAAAGGAGAAAAACAAAGTTACGTATTATGCGACGATCGGAAATATTTTATTATACGTAATTTATTGCATATTTTTTAAATCTAATATTACATTATTATGAAACAAATAGGGCAGAAAAAATGTTTTGGTTATAGGTGCGAACAATAAACATGGCCATCCAATTATTATTATTAGCATATATAGTTACGCTCATCAGTGCCTGACTCTGTTACACTTTAGGCTTAAGAGATAGGCTTAAGAGATTCCCTTGGACTCTATCTCATATTTTTCATACTTTAGTTAATTTTAAAAAATCTAATTGTCCGATCGATAAGCTGTTTAATCGGACGGATTCAGAAGAATCGCCCCTTTCATTTAGTACCTTATTTGTAACGAATTTTTGATTGAATTTTTTAAAATTAATTAAAATATGAAAATAACAGCTTCAAAATAGATATTTAAATTTTTTATTGTTGCCAATTTTTTTTTTCTTTTCCTTTTCTTTTTTTTTTTTTTTTTTTTTTTTTCCAGCAGGAAATAAAATATGCTTTCACGTGAAGAAAAAAAAAAAAAGAAAAAAGAAAAAAGAAAGAAAAAAAAAGAAATATATATATATAATATATATATCTTACTAGCAGACCCGGCCACGCGTTGCTGTGACTAACTTATACGTTGAATTATACGGCTGTAAACTATTTAGTACAGTCAAATTATTATTTACGAACAAAGACGAAAACGTTGTAGCCGATGTAAAAACCCAAAGGGTTGAGATTTGAAACTTAGGTCAAAATTTGGAAGCGATTGATAAAAATTTTCGTAGTGTTGATATTAAGCACAAATTAATTTTATTGTAGGGTCCTATAAATTTTAATGGAGAAGTGATATATATTATTTCTAATGCTACTTTGGATAAAATTGCTAAAATGACTAATATATAAATTAAATTCTATTAAAATTCTATTAAAATAAAAGTATAAAAGAAACAGACGATTTTAAAATCAATTTTTATGGAGGAGTGAAATATAATATATGCTATAATGGATAATTTTACTATAAAATGACCTCATCATTTTAAATATTTTAAAGAGGGCAACAGCTGTAGTTATAAAAAGGAAAACAATAAGGCTAAACCAGAAAAATAAGTAAATTTGATAAATATTTTAAAACTTTAAAATTGGAAATCTTATGAAATATTGGACATTTAAAATAAATACATGTATCATTTTCAATAGAAAAAGGTTTTGGAAAAGTTTAGTGTATTTTAACGAAGTGATGAGAAGTTTTTGAGTATGTTAAAATTTTAATAGTAAATTCACGTTAATAAAGATGGGAAACATTGAGGATTAAGATAAGAATAATTATAAGATAAAAAAAACTTTTTATATACCATGCTTTTAAATTTTAATATACTAATAATATACTAATTAAAAGGAAAATGATAAATATTCTATCATAGTTTGAAGTCAAATTTGTTTTCAAATGTCTAAATAAAATATCTGATGTAAGATACTAATATTTTGCAGCGGAATAGATTTCATTTCTGTCATCCTTGGCGAAAAAAAAAGAATATCGCCAAATTATCTGGCGAAAATATTTAATTCCTTTCAAAAATCATGGTTATTTTAACAACTTATATTAAAAGAGTAATGAATAATATGAAACAATATTTCGTACAATACATATTACATGTCATACATACGTACAATGAATAATACATATTACATTTCGTACAATGCATACATCTGGCATGTATATTTTCGTGTTACGCTTTTGATCGCCAAATAATAATAATAATAATAAAAAAAGCCAAGGGCGACAGAGTTTTGAAATTTAAAATTAAAATTTTGTCAATTTGACAGCACAATAATTCAATCTAACACCCGCGATAACTAATACATATCTATACCCAAATATAAGGATTAAAATCGGGAAATAAATTTCCTCGATTTTTAATAATTTCTTACAAAAAATCCAGTGGGCAATTAACATAGGAAATCTTTTTCTTGGCTGCACAGACAGTCAGTGAGTCACACTTCGCTTGCGTATAGAACTCATAGATATAGTATAGCATATATAGAATAGAGTGATCATTGGGGAGAAAAAAGTTATTCCCTTTCATTTGGGAAAAGACGACGTTTTTACCAAAATGTGGCCGTCTTTCCCCGAGTGAATACACACGGGAATACCTACTAATATTTTAGCAAATAAAATTTATGAATAATTTATTTGCTAAAGGGGAATGGAAGACTCCAGATACAGTTTCAAATTCATATTTCTTTCTTTCTTTTCTTTTCTTTCTTTCTTTTTTTTTTTTTTTTTTTTTCAATACCACTTAATGGCTGTTTCCAAAGCTTTTATTTATTTTTTTTTTTTTTCGGCAACAAAAATATATAAAAATGTGAATGTCCATGAATTTATTTGACTGAGTTTCACGCCAAAACTGCTCGACGGATTTCGATGAAATTTGTAATGGAGATAGCTTATACCCTAACTTAAAAAGTTGGCTACCTTTTATTCCGAAAAAAAAATTTGTTTTTGCGATTTTTATGCATAAAATAGCAATTTTGTAAGCTAATAATAGCAAAAAATTAGCCATTTATATTTATCCATAATTTAATTGTTGCCAAAAAAAAAAAAAACAAAAAAAAAAAAACGAATTTATTTATTTTTTTCAACAGGAAAATAAATACATTTATCTAAACGTGAACGATAAAAAATTATTAAAAAAAAAATTATGCATCTCACAAAAATTGACGTCATTTTTAATTAAAAATTTCTTTTACACATTGATAAAGTGCTAATACGCAAGCGAAGTGATGACGTCACTGGCCGTTCGTGGATGCAAGAAAAATATTTCCTATGTTAAACGTCCATTGGATTTTTTGTAAAAAATTATTAAAAATCGCGGAAAATTATTTCCCGATTTTAATCCCCATATTTAGGTATAGGTATGCATTAATTATCATGTCCATGCGTTAGATTAAGTTATTTTTGTTGTAAAATTGACAAAATTTGAATTTTTAATTTCAAAACTCTAGGGAAAAAAAAAAAAAAAAAAGGCAAATTTCCATATTCGATTGAAAACACAAGCATTTCATTTCAAAAGATGATATTTACACAATAAATATCCAACTAATATACTAATTAAAAGGAAAATGATAAATATTCTATCATAATTTGAAGTCAAATTTGTTTTCAAATGTCTAAATAAAGTATCTGATATAAGATAGTAATATGTTGCAGCGGAATAGATTTGATATCGGTCATCCTTAGCAGAAAAAAAAAAAAAATATCGACAAATTATTTGGCGAACATAATTTAATTCCTTTCAAAAATCATGGTTATTTTAACAACTTATATTAAGAGAGTAATGAATAATATGAAACAATATTTCGTACAATGCATATTACGAAAATATACATCTAGCATGCATATTTTCGTATTACGTTTTTGATCACCAAATACAATAAGCGCCAAGAACGACAGAGTTTTGAAATTCAAAATTTAAATTTTGTCAATTTGACAGCAAAATAACTCAATCTAACACATGCACATGATAACTAATCTATACTAATATTATAAATGCGAAAGTTTGGATGGATGTTTGTTACTCAATCCGCGTTTGTAATGATCGATAGATGGCGCTCTCTGAACTGCAGTTGTTAGTAAATATAATAGCCACGTGGATTAATAATTGTTCTTTCTCCGCCATTACATCATGGAAAATCGATTGCATAATATGATGATATGCAGTGGTGTGATAATTTCACCTTAGCCCACCAGAGGGCGAGCATTTCATTACAATCGCGGATCACGCCACAACGGCTAAACGGATCTGGATGAAATTTTGTACAGAGATAGATAATAGTCTGGAACAAGACATAAGCTGCTATTTATACCAAAAAAAAAAAAAAATGTAAATTTTTAATTAATATATAATATAGATATTTCTTCTATAATAAAACTTTAAAATAATTTATTTTATTTTTTAATTGTTGCCAAAGAATATTTCACGCGAATAATAATAATAAAAATAAAATAAAATAAAATAAATGAAAAATATTAAATTTGCTTAGGCACACGACAACATAACGTTATTATCAAAATTAAATAATAAGAAAATGAAAGCTAATTCAGATCTGTATTAAAGAGCTTTATTAGTTGATAATCCTGGGTATATTTTTAATTTTAATACTGAAGTAGATAGGACATTTTACGCCAAAGACTCTATTTTTGTGACAGCAACCTTAAGCCAAGTAGTCCATAAAAATATAAACAAATCTGTACATATAAAAGAGTAAACTCACTGATTCACTGACTCAACACTGCCATGACGATTCTGTGGGAAAGAGGGTCACAAATTTTAGTGACCAGGTTGGTTTTCGGAGCCTGACCCCCAACTAAGACGGAAGTTTGCAAAATACCCCCCCCCCCCCTGTCCCCCTTGGGGGGCAGAAGGCTTAACTTGGCTCCAAATTACTTAACGGTGAAGAAATTGCAGATGGAAAGACCAGACTTGAGTACAAAAAAATTATTTTCTGCGATTTTGGAATTTTGGATTTTTAAGGGGGGAGGGAAGGGAAAAGGCTTTAGAAGAAGGGTACTCAACACAAGAGGAAATCGAACTAAACACACACTACAAAGGGATTTTATGAAAATCCACCCTACCGCCCTTTGGAGAATGGGGGGCAAAAACATGTACTCATACGTAACGCTGCACTAAACTACCTAAGGTTGGAAATTTTTTTATGTAAGGGACGATTATATGTATCTAACTCATAGTATGAAGAGATTTTGTGAAATTCCCTCCTCCTTCCCTCCTTTAAGAACGGGAGGAGAGATTAAAAAAAAAAAAAAGTTTTAAAGCATAGCTCAGCTTTAAATAATTTCATGATCTCAATTTTTTTTATGTGTCGGTCAGGTATGTGTATGCAACATGCAATATATAAAGTAATTTTGGAAATTTACCCCCCCCCCCTTCCTCTTGGGGCGGGCGGGGCAAAAACCACATTTTGAAGCTTAAATCCGTCCAAATTACCAAGAATGGCCAATTTTGGGGTGTGGGTGTTAATTAAGTGTGCGAAATATGCACTTTGATGAGATTTTGTAAAACTTTCAACTGTAACCGCGAGGGAGGGGGAGTAAAAAGCAGGTAAGGGACTGCCGAAGGCACTGGGGCTCCAGACTCGACTGTGACGAGCGGGAATACAGCGACAGAAAGTAGCAGGAACTTAAAATTAGATTTTGACGGATTTTAATGATTTTTTTTTTTTTTTTTAAGATATTTTATTATTATTAATGATATGCTGTTTTGAGGATTTATTTCAATATAATGACCAGCGAAGCGGGCAAAGCCAGCTAGTATATTTATATTTCTATATATATAATATATATATATATAGAAATATAAATATATATATATTGCTATATATATGTATATATATATAAAATATTAAATTTGCTCATACATATGAAAAAATGACGTCTATAAAACAATAATAATAATTTTAAATTTTAAAGGTAACGAAGAGATAAATAAAGTGAAAAAATTTCGCACGGGCTTGCTAGCAAATGAATTATTTAAAGGGAGAAATAAATAAAATGAAATGATATTTTTCAACGGACGCCTTAGTCGCCCTACAACTAACTAGTTATATATATTTTTTAAAAGGTGTGGTTTTCAATAATAATAATAATAATAAATAAATAAATAAATAAATAAATAAATAAGCTTACTAAGCAAACTAACTGAGTCGTTATACTAGGGCCGTTACAAAAGTAAGTTTCATCATCATCATCATCATCACCATTATTATTATTATTATTATTATTTTATTTTATTTTAAGGAGGAGATGGTGCACCTGGAGAAACAAACAATCGCTATAAGGAACCACACTCAGAATCAGAAATATAGCATTTATAAATACATTCAGTAGCTAACGTAGTATATCGTTTCATTTGTGAACAAAACTTTCCTTTTTTTAATATTTTTGTAAATTGATTTTTTTATTATAATGTTTTTAGAGTCTAGTAAATATTCTTCTTCTTTTTTTTTTTAATAATAGAGACAAATTTAATTAGTTAATTATAATAAGTATATACCTGTCAATAGTTTATATTGTTTATCTTATTTTTCTTGTAGTTGGCGTGCGACTTCGCATCATACAACACCTGCTCGTTAGCGTCCGGGATGTTGATAAACGAATATTCGTCACCTTTCACGCTTATTATCTGAAAGCATAGCTTCCAACCATTCTCATTTTTAAACAAGATTTTTCACCAATAATTTTTAAAAGGAATTTTTCAGATATACACACTATCTACCAATAAGTATTTGGACACTTTCGAATTTAGACGTTTTGTCAAATACGTAGAAAAAATCTTTACGAAACATCTTGAAACTTTGGTAGTGTAACGTACATGTTATACCTCATATATTTCACAAAAGTTGTATCCGGAAGAAGTAAAGGGGATCAGTAAAAAATTAAATAAAAATCAACATATTTTGGATTGGCCTGTCAAAAGTAACGATTTAAATGCGTTTTGGGTGTAGCACATGATTACGAGGATTTTTCTCATTATCTGTGCACATTTTTATGAGGCTACCACATATATTCATGTAGATAAGACGATTTTTTTTATTGCAAAAAAATTTTTACTTTCTTAATTATAACACGAAGGGTATTAGGCCCATTGCAAAACCACTTTTAGGAAATTCAGCATACTACATTTTTAATCAGAATGCAAAAATGTTAAATATCTTGTGAAACATTAGCATTTTTACGAAATAAGTTTTAACTGCGCATGCGCTAGATAAAAAAAAATATATATTTGCATAATTTAATAGCCAAAAGTATTTAGCAACTTATATGAAAACCTTAAACAAATAACGTGGAAATTCAAACAGTTCTGAGAGAAATAATGAACAAAATTTCAGTTCTTCTTAAAAAAAGAAAAGTGATAGGGGGTTTTAATCGATATTTATTTACAGTCAGTGGGCACTTTAATACCATTGGGTATTGATTGAAACAAAATAAAAATGTGAGTAAAACCCTTTATATACTATCTACCAATAAGTATTTGGACACTTTTGAATTTAGACGTATTGTCAAATATCTAAAAAAGTTCTTTAGGAATCATCTTCAAACTTTGGTAGTGTACAGAACATGTTATACCTAACATATATTTTAGCAAAAATTGTGTCTTGAAGAGGAAAAGGGGAACAGTAAACAATTAAACATAAATCAAAATGTTTTGGATCAACCTGTGAAAAGTAACGCTTTAAAAACGTTTTGGCTGCAGCATGTAATTTTGAGGATTTTTCTCATTATCTGTATAATTTTTCCTGAGGATACCACATATATTCATGAAAATATACTTTTTTTTTTCAAAAAAGGAATTTTTACTTTTTTAATTATAACACGTAGTGTATAAGACACAGTGCAAAGACATTCTTAGAAAATTTGGCCTATTATATTAGACACAGCATACTGCCATTACAATGCAAAAATTTTAAATATCTTGCGAAATATGAGCCTTTTTCCTAAATAATTTTTAACTACGCATGCGTTAGCTTTTAAAAATTTTCATTTGCATAATTTAATAGCAAAAAGTATTAAGCAACTTATATGACAGCCTCAAACAAATAATCTGAAAATAAACAAAATTTCAGTTCTTCTCAAAAAAAAAAAAAAAAAGGGAAGCTGATAAGGAGTTTTATAAATATTTATTTACAATCAGCGAGAACACTGTGTTACCATTACGGGCATTGATTGAATAAAAATAAAAATGTAAATAAAACCCCTTACAGTTTAGTTTTTATTTTGAGAGAAATGAAATTCTTCGTTCATTTTGTCTCATAATTTTTAGAATTTTCATGATATGTGTTTGGGGTTTTCATATAATTTGCTCAATACTTTTGGCTATTAAATTATGTAAATGAATATTTTTTAAAGCTAGCGCATGCGTAGTTAAAAATTATTTAGGATAAAGGTTCATATTTCGTAAGATATTTAACATTTTTACATTCTGATTGCAGTATGCTGTGTCTAATGCAGTATGCCAAATTTCCTGAAAATGGCTTTACACTATACTCGGGGCAAACCTAACTTGAGCACACTGTCAAAGGCTGAGCCTGTGTGATTCCGCAAGTGATATATAGTTCCTTTAAAATACTTATTTATGTTATTAAAAGTATACTTAATTTAACATTAAATATCCGTATTAGATTCAGTAATATTAGCTAAATCTATATACTCAGCTTAAAATGTATATTTTAATGATTAAGGAATTCTTTTTAAAAATAATAAGTTATACGTCACTGTCTACTTATCCAGTCAAAAGCTTCCTTTGTTTGGCGATTTACTCAGAAGAACGAAATTCCGGCAACTCTCAAACCCTGGAATTTTTCGTGGGGTCATTCTTTTCTCGGACTCCGGAATTGACGCTTGCTTTTCTTTTACCCTCTTTCTCCACTGGTCTTATCTTATCGTTTCAATGGCATCTCCTTCAGTTGGATCCCCGTTTACTTTTCAACCTCAGAGAAAGGGGAAAGCTTTGCAAAGTTCTGCTAAGGTTATCATCTTAAACGTTTTTATTAAACTCAGAGAACAAAATCCCTTGAAATCGGAAAATGAAATTACTGAGATGTGTTCTGAATTGACAGGAATTTCCCGATCATCTATAAACAGAATAAAAGCTGAAAAAAAGAGGAGTGGGAAACTTTCGACTCCAGGAAAGAAACGTCCTTTGAAAGTTAACACAAGTACAAGGATGCAGAGATATGATGACTTTACAAAAACAGCTATTCGAAGAAAAGTGCATTCTTTTTTCTTCAAAAATGAAATAGAGAAAAAAGAATGTGGTTATTAGATGGTTTGGAAGAACAGATTGTTGAAACCATGAGTTTTAATATTGATAGTTCTTCGGGTGACTCTGAGCAGTCAACGGATAATGATGATAGCCTTAGCGGAATCGAGCCATTAGACGAATAAGAATATTTTTTTCAAGGCTAAAAAAAGTTCTTTTCAGAACTAACATAAAAAAGTTCTTTTCAGAACTAACAAAAAAAAGTTCTTTTCAGAACTAAAAAATAAGTCCTTTCGAGGACAAAGCCTTGTGAAAGGCTAAAAATTAAAAGATAGAAAGATTAATTATACTAAGAATTTTGAACACAAATTACTCAATTGTCTTTTTCAATTACCCCTCCCTTAAACAACAATAAAATAATAATAATAATGATAATGAGTAAAATGAAATATATTAAAAATAAATGAAATAAATAAATATTAAGCCTTTTTAAGATTTCATAAGTAAAGCCTATATTTTCAATTTTCAACTCTAGATACTAAAATTTTAAATCCTTAACACAGTACTTTTTTTTTTTTTTTTTTTTTATCGCCCTCCCCCATTTCCCTCATTCATTTTTCTCTCCGCCAGGAATTGAGAGGTTCTTTTAAAACTGGGAGAGGGGCGGTACCGGGTTCGAACCCAGTTCGTACACGGCTACCTAGCTGATCAGTGTGTTTCGTAGTTTTCTCCAAAACCCATTTAAATACGGGCTAGGTATCCTGGAATCCCTCCCTTCCCTCTTAAAAGGCATTCCATCCATAACTTGGCACTCGTACAGTCATTTGGCCATACCACAGTCATTCATTTTTCACTGAAAAATTGCCTATTTGTTGAAAAATAATACTTTGAAGCAACGAAGTTCTGAAACCTTTTTTTTCTTTTTATCTCTCTTTTTTTTTTTTTTTCTTTTTTTTTTTTCTCTTTCTTTCTTCCTTGTTTTTTCTCTTTCTTTCTTTCTTTCTTTCTTTTTTTTTTTTTTTTTTTTGTGTGTGTGTGTGTGTATATGTGTAGATTTAAACACTAAATCGATCATTCATTATTTAATCTACTCCTATTTGTACTTTATTCTTTTTCAATCAATTTACCTGGACTACTTTTCTGATTTCACCGCTTTTACCAAAAATTTTAATACAAAAAAATTCAAATTTTACGCAATATTTTTTTCTCTTGGGAAAATAGATATATCATTTGCTAAATTTCACATCTTCTGCAAATTCCAGTTTCCTTTTTTTTCTTTTCTTTTTATAAAAAATAATTATTTTAGCGTAAAAAAAAAAAAAAAAAAAAAAAAAAATAACTCATATAAAATTGAGTGGTTAGAGAGTTAAAACTTTATTATTATTATTCTTGTATATAAAAAATTTCGAGTAAATTAAACGAATCTGTATAACAATAAAGTGTAAAATAAAATATAATGGATTTATAACCATGCATTTATGGATAACAAAAATATGACTGGATAACATTGTTTTATTTTAGTGGAGTGAGAATTACACAATGTTACCTGTAAAACAAAGCCCACCAGCAGCCGAGCGGTGCTGCGCTCAAAGGTGGAAGATGGGAAGTGTCGGGTTCGATTTTTGGTTGCGCACTACTACCCGTTTGGAGTTTTCCGTTGTTTTCTTCGAAACTCGCGTAAATACGGGCTAGGACCCCTTAGAAATACTCCCACGGAGGCCATTCCAGCTAAAGGCCTAGGACCCTAACATATTCAATCCCTACAACCAACCAACCTGTTAAAGAAAGATAATTCATTCTACTCTCAAAGCTGGTAGATAAAAGGTGCCTAGCTCAAAATTCACAATCGTCGGTTTAGCCATTCGGTGATTCTTGCGGATTTTTTCGAAACTCGCATGAATACAGGCTAGGCCATTTAGGCCACTGTGAAATCTACCAAAGTGTGTCCCTCTTCCCTCCTGTAATAGAGGTAAATTAGTATTAAGTCTTCTTGAAAAAATTGGGGACTGGAAAAAGCTGGCTCATAAATAGAGGTGGACTTTCAAAGAGGTTTTACTGCATTATACAGCTTTTCCAACTTCATTTTTCCATTAAAAATTAGTTCACCTTCAATGTATTTTACCAAAGTGATAGCACCTTAAAATTTGTTTCTTTTTAAAAAGAAATCATAAAATACTTTTTGTAGCCCTGAAAATTGTTTGAAATTGCATACGCATTATATAATATTCTAAAAAAAGAAGAAAAAAAGTTACATGGGGGGGGGGAAATGGATATCATTTAAAATATTGCTAGAGACATTTTGTTTTTAACTGGGTTATAAATAAAATCGCGCATCTGACGCATCTGAATATTTTTGCATAGCCCTGTAAACCAGTCATTAATACTAAACATGCTATACTCAATGAGAAACATGCCTTTTGCATCTAAATAATGTATGTTACTTTCATTATGCTTTGTGATATATAAAAAAATTAAAAATGGTTTTAAAAATACAACTTATCGACCATAATGTATCCGAATCCTCTAGTGAAAACTTGTTAACAAGGCAATAAATATAATCGCATTGTTTTCAATAGAAATCATGCCACAGTAGACATAAGCAACATATATAAATTTCAAGGCATTGTAAAACATGTACAGAATACTAGAGAGATGAACTGACGTCATAAATATTTTCTAAATTTTAATGAGAGTTGTTTCAAAAACATTAAATTTAGCTATATGCATGCAATTTAAAACACGTGTAATACTAAATGAATGCTTTTTATTTATTTATTTATTTATTTATTTATTATTATTATTATTTACAATAATATTAGTAGAAAATCTTTTCATTAAATTCAGATTTCTGAAAATATATAAAAATTAAATTAATATTTTGATAGATTAAATTATGATTTTAAATTTATAAGTTTAAAAAATTGTATTAAGTTATTTTGAGTCCATTCAGTATTGTATCTGTGTTTATATAAACGCACACACATACTATTCTTTGAAATAATATTTTAACGTTTTTTTCAACATGTAATTCTTTTCTTTTCTTTTAATTCAACACCAATTCTTTCAATAATAATTTTTGAATAATTTTAACACAATGCGCAATTTCCCCCCACAAAAAGTAAGGATAAACAGCCAAATCTAGTAACCCTCCTACCTCTTATTTGTATGAATACAGGGAAAAGGGAGTAAACTGGCTCCTGTAGTAGCTTTGACAGTGTGCTCAAGTTAGGTTTGCCCCGAGTATAGGTCAAATATACCCTACGTGTTACAAATTAAAAAATGGAAATTTTGTTTGCAATTTTTTCAAAAAACCGCTATATATCCCAGACTATATATGGTAGCCTCATGAAAATTTATACGTATAATGAGAAAAATCCTCGTAATTGCATGCTATAGCCAAAATACATTTAAAGCATGTTATTCTTTAGAGGAAGATTCAAAACATTTTCACTTTTGTTTCATTTCTGAAATAGTCCGTTTTCCTTCTTCAGAGCGCAACTTTTGCTGAAATGTATGAGGTATAACATGTTCCTTATACTACCAAAAAGTTTCAATATGATTTTTAAAGAACTTTTCTAGATATTTGACACAAAGTTCTAAATTCGAAAGTTTCCAAATGCTTATTGGTAGATAGTGTATTTTCAGCGATTAAATAAACTGAAAACAATTATAAATATATTCCGATATGAAGTCTCCTTTCAAAAACGGCATTAAAATCACATCTTCTCCACATGACATCCTCAGGATATCCCTTATGACATCTAGTGGACATCCTCTGTATGTATTACGGATAAATGTGCTGTTAGGGGGAAGACTTGACATTTATACAGAAGGGTTTAGTTTGAACTTGATAGTAATGAACGCAATGAGATGATACATTTAATGAGAAAGGAGCAATGAAGCGGCGTACAGTTGTGAAAGTTACTCATAATCGCACTTCACAAGATGTAAAAAAAAAAGTTATTACTCCACATTTTAAATAAAAATCTATATTGCCTCTTTTAACAAATGATTTCGACAACGATCTTAAAAGAGTTTTTAGAAAGATGATGAAGTGTTTTGAAAAATTTATCCAAAGGTGTTCATCAGGCTGTCCATTAGCAAAAATTATCAAATTAGAACTTTGTATGGAAAATAACACCCCTTTCAGATGTAACATCTGTTTTTACGGTGAATTGTATATTTTAATGTGTTTACGTTTTTTAATTTAGTAATTTTTGCCGTAAACTTTAGTTAAAGTTTCTTTTTTAGTCGGAAATTTATATCTTTTATTTTGACTTTCAAATTATAAAATTTACTGCAAATAAAACAGATGTTACATTTGAAAGAAAGGGGTATATTTTGCAATACAAAATATAATATGAAAGCACACAACATATTAATTGCTGTTTTTAAAATAAAAAGAATAATGTTTCAAATATCATAAAGCTGTTCATTGGATCAATATTATAGATCTTCGCTTATTCAGTGCAATTTAGATAGTGTGAAATGGTAAGAGAATTTCTGATATTTACAGGCAATTTACAGTAAAATGACCAAATTATCGTTCTTGAATGATAATGACTAAAATCTAAATTGCTTTTATAATATTTAAATAATAGTTAAAAAAAAAAAAAAAACAGAGTGCGTATTGCAGGCTATTTTATATGACTATTATTTGAAATAATAATAAGTATATTAACAAAATTCGTACCCATAGCGTTGAGTAGAGGCATGTAATATGCATTCACTATTGATACACCAGTTTTCATTCTAGAATATTTTAATAAGACTTGAATTACAAAGAAATATGCATTTTAATTTTAAATATGTATATATAAATATATTTATCATTTAAAAAAAAAGTAACTTAGCAATTTACATATAAAAATCAAATTCGTATTTTTTAATCTTACATGATACATTACACATATTTTTCAATAAAAATTTTAATCATTTTCTAATAAAGTTAAAAAGTATTTATGACTATGTTTCGTATTTTTGTCTGTCTGTCTCCCCTTATGCACTGTATGTCTTTGAAGTATTATATGTTAGTTAAATTCACTATGAATGTTTCCAATTGAATGTAGTATAAGCTGCACTACTGAACTGTGCACAAGAATTTATGAAAGTATTCGAATACATTATAAATGGCATTTCGTTAATTTTTTTAAAAATAACATTATGCTGGACAAAAAATAACATAATGAACATGCATAAATAAACTCCAAAGAGTTGCATTAAAAACACGTGTCATATTGTAATAAATTAATTAAAAACACTTTAAAAACACGTTAAAAAATACATTTATTAAAATATCCAAAGCTTTTCGCCTATATACAAGAAGTCATCATCAGGGAATTCGGTTTGACACATACTTCAGAGCAGTTATATGTATTTTTGAATCACGTGGTTAACAGTTAAGTTCTTACATAAAATATATTCAACTGGAAGTCAGAGGCTGGATCTACTTCAGAAAGAGGAGGTGCTACACTTGGATGCTGGAGCTATTTCAAGGAAGAGGAGGTGCTACACTTGGAGGTTGGAATATTGCAGGCAGAGAAGGTGCTACACTGGAGGTTGGAACTATTGCAGGAAGAGAAGGAGCTACACTGGAGGTTGGAACTATTGCAGGAAGAGAAGGAGCTACACTGGAGGTTGGAGCTATTGCAGGAAGAGACGGAGCTACACTTGGAGGTTGGAACTATTGCAGGAAGAGAAGGTGCTACACTTGGATGCTGGAGCTATTTCAAGGAAGAGGAGGTGCTACACTTGGAGGTTGGAACTATTGCAGGCAGAGAAGGTGCTACACTGGAGGTTGGAACTATTGCAGGAAGAGACGGAGCTACACTGGAGGTTGGAACTATTGCAGGAAGAGAAGGAGCTACACTGGAGGTTGGAACTATTGCAGGAAGAGAAGGAGCTACACTGGAGGTTGGAACTATTGCAGGAAGAGAAGGAGCTACACTGGAGGTTGGAGCTATTGCAGGAAGAGACGGAGCTACACTTGGAGGTTGGAACTATTGCAGGAAGAGGAGGTGCTACACTTGGATGCTGGAGCTATTTCAAGGAAGAGGAGGTGCTACACTTGGAGGTTGGAACTATTGCAGGCAGAGAAGGTGCTACACTGGAGGTTGGAACTATTGCAGGAAGAGAAGGAGCTACACTGGAGGTTGGAACTATTGCAGGAAGAGAAGGAGCTACACTGGAGGTTGGAGCTATTGCAGGAAGAGACGGAGCTACACTTGGAGGTTGGAACTATTGCAGGAAGAGAAGGTGCTACACTTGGAGGATGGAACTATTGCAGGGTGACGAAGTGTTACACTGATTTCAAGTGGAGCCGTTTAATTTAAAATATCCGTCACTTTGTTAAAAATGGCGTATAAAGTTTATTAATACATTTGGTTGAGACCCTTATGTAGTCTGTAATTATATCAAAATTCAAGCAAAACCGGCCTTAAATACGCTTTTTACAATGTGGATTTGAAATTTTCAAGTGGCCACCACTTGCAAACAGAAAGACGGAGCAACTTGGATAACAAACTCATCCAAGATATGTATAAGTTCGCCGTCCAAATTTGGTTCGATTTGGAATATTATTTCCTGAATTATCGTGATGACAAAATTTTCATTATATATATATAGATAGATAGATAGATAAACGAAGTGATTGCAATAGGTCAATATCAAAAGAAATCAACCTAAAACGTATAACCGATAGTTTAATGTTTTAGGACTGAATTCAAAATTTAAAAATCAAAAATCAATGATCAGTAAAAAGAGCGATTTCCGGATTACGCACACTTTTTCGAGAAAATTTTCATATTAAACTTTCTTCCCAACACAATTCAAAAACATTTTAACCCTGTAATATTCATTGGTTTCTCAGCGAAACCGGACATATGATATCATTTGACATTTTTTTATGAAGCAGTTTCTTAATATTTTTTCCTTGTTTTAATGGGTTTTTGAACTATTGTTCCTTTTTTGTTCGGTAGATAGAAGCACTACTCGAAAATTTAACAGATGATACTTCAGAGGAAGCTATGTACATAGGTCACGTGAAATGTCTTTTTAAGTGTGAGCTCGCCTTGCTATTTTGATGAGGCACTCGTGCCTAGATTTTTCACTTAATTAAGGGTTGGGCAATTATTTTGATTTGAAATAACTGTAAGTTTTTGCATTTTACAATGTTTATTTACAACTTTTTTTAGTTATTACAATAAGTATTATTTGAATTTAATAATGTTAATTTTTCGATGTTTCAAGCTAAAAATTTCTCTAAAATTAAAAACGATATTTTTTTTTCCTTTTTACATATTTAACATCATATATGTGTCTAATAGCAATTTTTTTAATTACTTTAGAAATTTTCAAAATAAATTATAAATAGTAAAAGTTAAAAAATTAAACCAATGTCTTCATAGCAAAATTACATACAACACCATTCTTCGCTAATGTCTTTTTCTTTTCTTTTTTTTTTTTTTTTTGTGAAAAATAAAATTTAGTAATTTCCTCTAAAACTATCAGGGATGTGCCGGATCGTCAAAAGGTGTGATATAACTTTTATGCATCCGCGCATACAGATACGAATACTGATCTTTTGTATCTAGATCCGCGGATTCTTTTACGAATCTTTCAAAAAATGTATAATATTTATGTATATATATTTTTTTTATTTCAATTACTCGACTACAGTAAATAATTCATTCGGTGAAAACTTTCGATATGAAATTTTTATCTATTTTTTATGTTTTAACATCTCTTGAGTCTAAGTAAAAATAGTTTTTAAAAATTGGTTAGTGTGTATGTGTGGGATGAATCTTTTGACTACAAATCTCAAAAAAAAAAAAAAAAAAAAAAAAAAAAAAAGCTAGAACGACGAAACTGCTATTTAAGACAGGCACACAGAAAACCCAAAGAGACAAATCCGTATAACAATATATATATATATATATATATATATACGCATTTTGTTCATATTTGTTTTGAGTGCCTTCCTTTGCAATAAAAAATTTATTTAAACACATTTTGCAATTAGCTAATAACATTTAATCAATAAAACTCATGTATTATATGGAAATTTCGCTGAAGAAATAGAGATTGTCTAGATAATTAAATTATAAATCGTATTCACGTTTTCTTTTTGTCCTTTTAAAGCACTTTTTACTTTTAAGAGAAAGTTTTTACATTAAAAAATTTAAATATCAGTTTTTATAATTTAACTTTATTTATTTATTTATTTTTCATTTACAGGTTCGAAGATAACGTATGATCATTCTTTTAAAAAGTAGTATCTTGGTTCAACTATCAAGGTTTTAATTTTACAGATCAAAAATGTTTTATGCTTTCCGCATATCTTCTTCTTGTGTATTTCCTACAATCTACAGTAGACATTTTTTATATAAAAAAACTTTTCTTTCGTATCCCATCCATTGCTTCAGCAAAAAAATTTTCTATCTTCTATTTACATAAAAAGAAACTATTAGATTTCTGAAAATTTTCAACTTCCAGTTTTTGACGGTTTGCACGTTTTAAAATGTCCCGAACACGATTTGGTTATATTTCAAAAACGTCTGTATGTTTATGTATGTGGGTTAGCAATATTTTGTGAGAGCTGTATCTCATGAAGAAAGGCACAGCGTCATGAAACTTTATATTTGGTTTTATCCAGAAATAAATTGTTGCTGATTAGATTTTGGCGTATATCGCTCTACAAGAGGTACTGTTATGCTGCCATAACCCCCACTTGTGGAAAAAGCTATATCTCGGGCTCTATAGTATATATTATGCATCAATGTTTATACGTCACATGGTTTGTTATTAAACACTATGGCGATTTTATTTGTGTGCATATCTGAATGTAGATGACGTTATTGTGCCGCAATTTTTTCCCATTTCCGTGAAGGCTTACTATAAAAAAAAAAAAAAAAAAAACTAGTATGATGTCGTCACCACATGACTTTCTATATAATTTTACACAAAATTTATTCAATACAAATTGTTTATTACATTATCAAATTATTTTTCATTATAAGTGCAGATGATTTTTATCTGACAGAATTATATCACTAAATGCTGAAAGAAAGTCATTTTTTTGCAATTATCAGAAGAAATGAGATTTTTTTTTTCTAAGTTTTTTTTTTTTTCGTTAAAAGTAAAAAAAAAATCGATAACTTTGTTTTAAATTATCACACATCTATAGTTCAACCATTCGTTTTAAAGGTATTGACGAGAGATTTCGAAAGATACCATCTTAAAAATTTACACCCCCTGGGGGCGAGGTACCCCCCAGGGGGTAACCGATGCCCCCACATGCACAAATTTTTTTCCTAGTTAGCTACTACTATTATCAATAATTCATATTAACTTTACAATCACACGATTAAAATAACTCTCATTTCATTATGTACATTTATACGAAATTATGTCCTATACTCCCATGTTAAAAATTTAGAAAAATGCGATCACAGCGCCACCTGTTGAGAGAATTATCCCCAAATCTAATCAGCACTAGTTTATATCAGGGTCCAATTAAATACCAAGTTTGGTTAAATTTCGTTAATTGATTCGGGAGATACAGCGTCCACAAACTTCGTGAAACACACACACAGACTGACAGACAGACAGACATTTTCTAAAAACAGGCAAATCCTGTTCAGGACATCCCAAAACGTGCAAATTCATCGAAAACTTGAGTTCGAAAATTTTCACAAATCCAATACTTTCTCTATATATACGTACAGAAGAAAGTAAAAAAGAAAAGTTAAGCTAAATCAATTTAAATGTATACAGTGGTGGTCAAAATTATAAGGACAAAAGAAAAATTGCAAAATTTTGATTACAGTTGACCGGAAAATTATGCAAATTTTATTGCTGAAAACGATTGATAAATGAAGCATTTTTTGTTAGTTTTTATTGAAATACATGGAAAATTTATATTCATAAAATTTATTTTGGATTTAGACAGCCATGTGATACAGACAAAATTATAAGGAGAACTGTATTTGTGTGCTCTAAAAAGTAAAATTTACATGTTTTTTTTTCTGCAAATGACCAGATGTTATAAATGTTTAGTAAGCGAATGGGAGCCTCATTTTGTATTTTTACAGACTTACCACTAGGTATTAAACATTCTGAATTTGAGAAAGGGAAAATGGTTGCTTTGAGAATTTCAGGACTTACTGCACGTCAAGTTTTGACAAAGCGTAATCTATATATTAATACGTGAAGCAAAAACTTTGTACCCCTTTTTACGAAAATTGCGCGGACGGAGGATTATGAAATTTCGCACACTTATAGTTTATATAGAGAAGAAGTGCAGAATGCTAATATTTTTTAAAAATACAACGACAAAGACGAGAAATTGGAACATTTGTGAAACGACAAAGGTGCAATTCAAAGCCTATATTATCGGGTTTTATTTCCAGATTAAAATTAGCATTTTCATTTTTTTATACTGTTGCCAAAATTTTGAAATTTCAATTAATCTATATATTAATACGTGAAGCAAAAACTTTGTACCCCTTTTTACGAAAATTGCGCGGACGGAGGATTATGAAATTTCGCACACTTACAGTTTCTATATATTAATACGTGAAGCAAAAACTTTGTACCCCTTTTTACGAAAATTGCGCGGACGGAGGATTATGAAATTTCGCACACTTACAGTTTATATAGAGAAGAAGTGCAGAATGCTAATATTTTTTAAAAATACAACGACAAAGACGAGAAATTGGAACATTTGTGAAACGACAAAGGTGCAATTCAAAGCCTATATTATCGGGTTTTATTTCCAGATTAAAATTAGCATTTTCATTTTTTTATACTGTTGCCAAAATTTTGAAATTTCAATTAATAATCTATATATTAATACGTGAAGCAAAAACTTTGTACCCCTTTTTACGAAAATTGCGCGGACGGAGGATTATGAAATTTCGCACACTTACAGTTTATATAGAGAAGAAGTGCAGAATGCTAATATTTTTTAAAAATACAACGACAAAGACGAGAAATTGGAACATTTGTGAAACGACAAAGGTGCAATTCAAAGCCTATATTATCGGGTTTTATTTCCAGATTAAAATTAGCATTTTCATTTTTTTATACTGTTGCCAAAATTTTGAAATTTCAATTAATAATAAAAAGTTAATATGTTAATAACAATAATAAAAGTTAATAACAATGAGTTACTTTTTTAAATAGCCAGTTTCATCTGAAAGAGTTATCGCAGAATGCTAATATTTTTTAAAAACACACAAGTTTTGCATTATATATATACTAATTAATCAACTCAACTCAACTCAACTCATTCAATTTGTATAGATCAGTTTCTAAAGAAATCAACCTAAAATAAAAAAAAATAACGATTTTTTCTACTGACGATGAAAGTTTTTTTCTACTTTTATTATGCCTCGACATAGAACATTAACGGGTCGGAGTGAGAGACAAAGAAGAAGGAATCTATATTTGCGGACACATAATAATAATAGTAATGAAAATACAAATAGTGTTAATATTATACAGAATGAAGAAGTGAATTTGACAGATAAATTTAAATGTGCACGAAATGTCATTCCAAAAGTTTTTTATAGTTATGATTGTGGATTAATGGATTTGGAATGCAGGTTTTGCAATGCGAAACATTTTGAATCTGAAGTCACTTTAGGTGACAGAACTGCATTCACTTCATGTTGTCATAAGGGTAAAGCAATATTACCGCCCTTAAGTCAATTTTAATTAATTATGGTCGAATTTCGACCACTGGGCGACCACTAGTATATCGAAAACGGTCATTTATAATTTTCTTAGAAATCCTTGCAAATATGAATGGCAATGACATACAGATAGGCCAACTTCTGTGCGTGAAAAAGAATGATGAAGGGCTCAAAGAAAAAAAAAAAAAAAAACCGAAATTAAACGGAAATTAAACGGGAATTAACCTTATGATGCAGTACTCGAAATGTTCTACTTGTTTCGGTAAAAGTAAAAATGATTCTTTACGAAAAAGCTATGTCACGACCACCTCTTACAAAAGTTCATAAAAGACTGAGGGGGCAATTTTCAAAAACATGCATTAATATGGGTGAAAAGTGGGATGATATATTGTCTTTTCCGATGAGAAAAAGTTTAATTTGGATGGACCAGATGATTTTCGCTACTTCTAGTATTATTTCAGTAAAGAAAAAGAAATTTAATCAAAGCGTACATTAGGAGGGGGCTCGTAGTGGTCTGGGGAGGTTTCGCAACTGACGGAACTACTCAAATATAAGTTTTGTGCTGGTCAGAATAAATTCTGGTTGTTATATTGATGTATTAGGAGATAATCTTTTAACGGAAGTACCATTAATTACGAGTAGAGATCATTTGTCTCATCAGGACAATGCCTCAGTACATTTTTCTCAGTCTTCAAAATCATAGTTGGGTGTTAATTTCGTGAAACTAATTCATCGGCAGGCCAGAAGCCCCAATATAAATCCAATGGAAAAACTGTGAGATATTCTAGTACTGAATGTATACAAAAGTGGTATTCAATATCAAAACGAGTACGAATACATGTCATCCATCGAAAAAGCCTGGATAACATTTTCCAAGAACGTTCTGAAGGAACTATCCAACTCTACGACGTCAAGACTGATAAAAATGATTGAGAAGAATTGCGGAGATTATTAATTATTAGCGTATTTCAGGCCAAAACTTTAATTGTCCTTATAATTTTGTCCAGTTTTAAAAATGATATTTTTCGTAAATTATGGCAAAACATTCATATTTGGCATTTATACGAAGGTTTTGCATTCTAGAATGATTTCTAGCATAAAAAAGCATTTTATATATGCATTTCACTTTATTCACTTCAAAAATTAATTTTATCTGTGCAATTTTCAGTTGTCCTTATAATTCTGACCACCACTGTATCAGCTGTTACGCAGCACTGTTATGGAGCCTTTTCAGGTTTTAGTATTTTTCTGACAATTATCATATTAGAATGATACGGAAGAAAATTTTGTGATGACTACAGCATAATAGTTTTCTTTTTCGTTTCAATCACGACATAATAGTCTTGTTGTACCATTACTGTAATACGTATAAAAGAGTTATCAGAACAGTTTCTTTCTAATTTTCATAAAATTTCTACAAAAGATCTGTATTTTATCCGTTGAAGCAAAAAATACAGATCTGGATACGAATACGAATAAGAATATGGACCTTTTTGTTTCTCTTGGATATCCATGGATACGGATGCGTATACCGAGCTCCGGCAAATGTCTGAAAACTATTACCAAGTTTGATAACGATTAGTTCAGTAGTTTTCAGTTTGTAGCTGTTTCAAATGTAAGTTAATCATAAAGGTCCTGTGCTAATAAATATTTCTCCCCAAACTGTTTAATATGTTTAAAAAATAATGCATAGTAAACATTCTAGATGTTTGATTGTACTTACTGATCTTTTCTGCTAACTGTCTTATTCCATTTACTAAATCTAACGTCTTCGTGTATAATTCTAAGTTGTATGGCTGCTTCAAAAAATTCAGTTTCGTTTATATCTAAAGCCTGAAATGATAAAACATATGCTTTAAATGCTATCAGGGATGGAACACGGGCGCAGAATTCATACCACTATCAATGTAAGAAAACTTTCTACTTCTTAAACCGACGATATTATAGGTAGAGAAATTTCATAAACAGTTTCTGGTAAGAATTCTGAGCCAGTGTTCCATCCCTGAGCTATAAGTATATTAAAGATAGCAATTAATGGGAATAAATATATTTTAAAAGGTAAGAAATTACCATAAACCTATTATAAGAGTGGACGGAACATTCCATTATTAAGGGAATATAAGAAAGGGTGCAAAGATGAAACCACGTTACTGTTGAAAAAGGTTACCTTTTTTGGCATTTATCGCGTTATTGGCGATTTTTTGTTCTGAATATAAATATTATTATTATTGTTATTAAAAGATACAGCAAGCAAAACTTGTGTAAAACGAAATAGCTGCTGAAATTTATTTTTACATTTCTATTAACACTTTCCAACACAGTTCAAAAAAGTTTATGACTTCTGTTTGTCTATACTCGCTTAAACTCTCAAAAATAATCATGGACATTTTTAAAATTATATAAGGTATAATATATATAAACTAATTCAATTTAGAGAGTTAAGTATAACAATTATAATCATATTATAAAAATAATTACTTAAAAAGAACGGAATAATAAAATATTAAAAAGAATCTTACCTGTGAAATAAAATCCTTATTTTACATAACTTCTAGGGCTTCTAAAGTACATCTAATTACTGTTTCTTGCTATAAAATTCTTTTTAAATTCAAAACAATCTAACTTTTAAAGTGAAATAAAAATTTTAAAAAGAACTTTGAAAGAAAAAGGAAAAATATCGTCTGCTTAATAAAAAACAGAGTTTAGAGCATGGCGAGTAAATTGGCCAGTTTGAATTCTTGTAGATCAACAGTCACATGACCTTTTTATGAGTTATCTTTGCCACTAAAAACGGTTGCTATTGTCCCGTTCACTCTTATAACAGGTCTATGGAAATTACGGAAGATGCATGGTTGATCCAGTTATACAGATTTTATCAACTTTCTCTTTTAACTTCTAAAATATTTAAGTTGTGCAAGATTTATGGAAAATTATAAAATAAACCAAAAATTGAATAATTGGGAGATTATACTTATGCATTAGAATGATCATAAATTATTAAACTCCAGCATTTTTTGGATTAAAATAGATCGCTTGTATAATGGTGCATTAATTGTGTCTGCAGATTAAGCTGAATATTAATGATTTAATTTGGCAATATTCATAAAATTTATGTTATTTATATTTTTGTCTCTGTACCACAAATGAAATTCCAATGTCTTTCCCGCAATTAAAACTGACTTTTGCCTGCGTACAGAAAATACAGTCTTAAACACTTAAAAGTGCACATTATCTCAAAAACAAACGCTTTCTTTTAATCCTAATTAAAGTAAAACTGTAGTGAAAGTTTTGCTTTTGACTGCATACCATATTACCTTAGTCCATTCAAACGAAGTACGAAAAGAAAAAAAAAATGGGAAAAAAGTAAATCCACGCGTTTTTAATGTGACATTTAGATTGGCGAATTGCTTTGGCGTGTCCGAAAAAATTCGTGAAAATTAAGAGAGACAATATTTTATATTAACTTATTTTATTTTATTTTATTTATTTATTTATTTATTATTATTATTATTTTTTTTTAATTATTAAAAAAATTTAAGCTGTTTCACTGTATTTCATATTAATTATTAAATAATGTATGCATACTATTTTCTTATCAATTAAACGATATTATTTATGTTTATACTGTATAATTTTACACGATGTATCAGTTTTCATTTCATAATAAATAAATAAATAAATAAAACTTACATACCGATTATTATTATTTTGAATTTTTGCATAAACTTATGTAATGAACTGCATATGGTGCAATTTTTGTGGTCAAAAAAAAAAAAATAAATAAATAAATAAAATAAATAAATAAATAAATAAGGGTTAATATGATTATTTAAACCACCCCGTTAAAACTTGAATGATTAATTAGTTAAATAAAATGAATGAATGAATTAAAATATTTGGGCGTGTTTTAATTTTGTTAACACTGCATTTTTCACAAAAAAGAAATTTAATAATGAATGAGTAGTCAAATAAATTGAAAATCTTTGTAATTGCAAAAGATGCTAATAAAAATTTCAGAAACTAATAAACTGACATAATTTTTTATTATTCCTAGTTATCATTATATATTTTATTAACTGTTTCTATTCAATTTTTACTTCCTTATACAAAGTATAAGAATGCATTGTAATCCCAATTTGCGAAATAGATTTTTTATCTCACATAGCTCAAAAATGAATAGTCACAGAATGTTGTAAATTTATGACTATCATGACGTCTAGTTGTTCATCTCCGACTTTCGTCTTGACACGAACTCCCTTTTTAGAGATATCTACAATTAAACACGTTTTTTTTTTTCTTTTAAGAATGTATGTATAAAATACCTGCCAACATTCTAAGTAATATTCCGTCGTATTGTTAGCCTCACCTTTTTCTCCCCAAACTCCAGTACATTTTTAGAGTACTTTTCCTCGTATTTTATCGTAATTGAATTTGAAGAATATTATTCTTTAAATTTACTAGTATGAAAAAAAGGGGCGGAACTAATAACGCTACGGAATATTAATTAAAACGTTGCAGGTACGGTACAGTCATTTTTTTTTTTTTTTTTTTTTTTATGCGGATTCCCGACTAAATAATTTCATCGTATTTTATCATAGAAACGGGCTACTGGTGCCGATGGATTGTTAACAGCGTCTAGTTATTTAACCTTACATTTTGCTTAGGTGGTCGGCTGCATATTAAAATTTCAATCAATTTTTTTTTTCAGTTGCAACACCCATTTTTGACTCCATATTGCAATTCCTAAAATCAAGGTGGTTCGGAAAAAGGCATTGTTTATATACTTTTAATAATTCTTGAGAGAGTGACAAACAAAAATATATCAGCGGTTCATCCCAACATTTAAAATAATAATAATAATAATAATTAATATGTCACACAGAATAATGCTCTGTTCATTCAGATAATAATCGGAAAAGATGCATGGCAATTTTATACATAAAATAAACTAAAATATTACTAATTAAGAAATAATGCGTGAATCTAAACTTAGTTTAATAACTATTTTAAGTTATGTGCATGCAAAATTATGGATGACACAGATGATGACAAGTGAAAGCCCTCTAAGAGCAATAAAAATTAAAGAGAGAGAATTAAGAGCAAATATCACTGTAACTCGAAAAACAATGATAGAAATGAGCTATAAATTTGAAAACCCATATTTTTGATGATGGATATCCTACTTGTGCAAAAATTAATATAGGTCATAGTTCATAATTTTTTGAATTATGAATTTATTAATAATTTTTCTAATTCAATAAATGATTTTTATCAAAAATATGCATGGGATATGTTTGGGTCACTTTATTCTAACCTCTAACGCATAAAAAAAATGAAAAAAAAAAAAAAAAAAAAAAAAAATGAAATTTGAATGTAACAGTTTTTCGGGAATATATTTCAGTTAATGTTTGCCACATTTATTTTACATTAACACCTCATATTTTGAGAAATTATAACTCTATAAAAATTTTTAGAAAAATATATAAACTATACCGTTTTCCGGGCTGATTTAATCCCCCCTCCCCCACAAATTAAAAAAATGGGGGTTGTTATCGAAAATAATAAATAAATAAACTTGATGCCAGTTTTAATATGTAGACGATCCTCTAAGCAAAACAAAACTATACTGTTACAAACTAGGCGTAGTTACTAATCGATCGGCACCAGCCGCATGTTTCTACTTTAATTTACGGCGAAATTAGTCAGGGTTAGCGTTTTTCTTTTATGGTTTTACACGTATGAGTGTATCTCACATAACTCAAAAACGGTTCAACGTAAAACGTTGCAACGTTTTGTTATAACATCTAGTTGTGCACCTCTCTTTTCGGTCTTCGAAACGAAATCTGCGTTGACGGCAAACTTGATGACTTGCGAACTAAATTTGGCGGAAGATTATAGTTCAGGATTTACAGAATCAATAAGCCCTATCTCAAATTTAACGGAGTTAATTGTTTTGGTATAATGGATCATTTCTCGCCACTAATTTTCGCCAAAAAGAACAAAAATAGGCCATTGAGAGAGTCTATAAAGCTGTGCAATACTATTTTATATCTGAACAAGCGGTGTGTGTTTTCTGCTTTGTATATAAACCTATTAGCATAACTTTTGTGTTTAGAGTAATAGTTTCCTTCGCTTGTTTTCAGGAATGTTCATGGACTGGAACTTGCCTGTTTATTTAGGAACCAGTTATTCCACAAAAAAGTCAATGTTTCCGTAACAATATGTATATTTCAATGGATGTATAAGGAAGTCATGAGGTTTCTATATCAGATTTTTTTATTTATATTTCGTAGCGGGACAGCTGATTTTAATTGTATATAATTTAATTTCTACCATGTTTCATAACGTAAAAATAATTTATTTGAAGCATTTACAGATTTTTTATACGCTTGATAAAGACCAATTTTATACAAAATTTGTAATTACATTTTGGAAAATCTTACGGATTGTATGTAGTGGCAGGAATTCATATTAAATTTGATAAAGGTTCAATGAAACAAATATCTTTTTTTTTTTTTTTTTTTTTTTTTTTTTATGAAGAAGGATAAAAAAAAATTTCCTCTTAACACTCATCAAAGTTGCTGTCAAATTTAACGAAGACTATATCTTTCAAGTAAAACGTCATTCATAAAACACTTAGCCGGCAACGCTCTCACATTTCATTTTTTCAAAATGGTATCAGAAATATAGTTTTTGAATGAAAATGCTTAAAAATTTCAGGTAATTTTATAATAATTTATTAAACTATTAAACGTATTGCTGCATTAACATTTATCTAAAAAAAAAAAAAAAAAAAAATCGCTATTTGTCATGATACATGAATTTTTAAAACATGGAAATTTCTCATGGATTTGAATCACTAGATTTATATTGTTAAAAATGCATGCTTTTAAGAAAATTATGGTGCTAAATTAAGTTAGATTTTAATACAGCAATCGGAATAAAGAAAGATAATGGACACGTTAATCAGGCTTTATTGATTTCTGAGAGGCTTGACATCAAATATTTCGTTTTATCCTCAGAGCTACAATACCATAATTTGATTTAATGCAGAAAGAATTTTAACAATCACAAATATTAGTTGTTTCACTGTAATTAAATACTCCAGGTGGCCGTTGTGTTTTTAAGTTTGTGGGATAAACCTCAATAATTCAGTCGTTAATATATATATATATATAGTTAGGTATACCTGAATGCCATGTAATTGTTAACTGACGCCCCACTCACAAAATAAATAAATAAATAAATATAAATAAATAAATAAATAAAAACAAAAATAAACAGATAAAAAAAGGAATTAAATTAAAATAAGAGGGAGAGAGAGAGAGAGAGAGTTAATATTTTTAGAAAGTTCAGAAGCCGATATTAACATTTTAAAAGTTTCCTTAAGTTGCCTCTTTAAATGATCTTATGAATTCCTTATTATTATTATTATTATTTTAAATTATAAATTTTAAATTTACTCACTTTTTCGTAGTATTTATCCAGCTGACGGTCATCTGAAATCCAATCTGGGTGCACAATAGTGCTTTCCATGTTCTGTAACTAATTGTACAAAATAAAAAATTCATCAGAAATTAAAAATGTACAAACTTCCAACATTTTTTTTTCTAATAACTAAAGCTAGAATCCATAGAGATTTAATTTCCCATCACTAATAAGACATAGTTAAAATGTATTTAAATACACAGTTTTGATTGTTTCATTTGATTATGAAGCATAACAATTTTCTAAAAGGCAAAACAAACCTAAACAACCACAGCAACAACAAAAATGACTTAATGAAATTTCTATCTGAACTTTTATCTAAACTTGTTATGAGTAATACTTTATTATGCTTTCACTTTTGGCGCTAAACGAAATATTAATCTAACTGCTGTTCTCATTGTTATCATTCGTAAGGTTATTTTGTAAGATATTTTATAATGCATATACCTTATGAGTTTCGCATATTGTGGTTATCTGGCATGTTTTTCTAAAATATTATAACATGGTTGCAATGAAGTATTTATAGGGAATGTTCTTACAAAAGCCATCTTGTGAAATCAATACAACGCTTATAGTATAGTATGTTCTTATTAGTAAGCGTTCCTCACAAGAAACAACATCTATTTATTATTATTATTACAAGTTTTAATTTAGTTTGGTATGTTATGCTATTATTTACACTCTATAACAAAAAAACGACGCACCAAGAAGAAGTGGGGGACAAAAATTGGTAGATGGGGTGGAATGGATAGTCCGAATGGGGCAAAAATTGGTAGATGTGATGTACATGTGGAGAAAAACAATTGATTACAGTTTCAGAAAATTTGAAGGATTTAATCAAGAGGCCTCACAAAGTACACAAGTCAATAACACGTTGGTCCACTTCTGGCCCTTATGTAAGCAGTTATTCGTCTTGGTATTAATTGTTAGAGTTGGCAAATGTGCTCCTGTGAAGTATCGTGCCAAATTCTGTCCAATTGTTGCGTTAGATTGGTAAAATCCCGAGATGGTTGTAGGACCCTTTTTATGATGCTCCAAACGTCCTCAGTGGAAGAGAGATCCGGGGACTGAGCTCAACCCCATTTCACTTAGCCGCCTATTAAGGGTATTTGAAGTCACTGAAGTACTAGTTGCACGTAGGACCGACGATAATGATGAATTGTTGCTTGATTCCATCAAAACAAGTATGTATGTCAATTTGCGTCCAGTTTGCATTACTCCTTCTTGGTGCGTCACTTTTTTTGTTATAGAGTATATTAGCGGACATTATCCACTTCGCTGGTCACTATACCTAAGTTAATTCTAAAAAAGAATTCCATATCACTTATAAATATAAAATCTTAAAAAAAAAAAAAAAAAAAAAAAAAACTGCATTGGTATCGATCAAAACGTCTATTTGGCTTCTCGTTGAAATCGGCAGCGTCTTTTCCAGCCGCACCATGCTAAGTCCCTTACGCCTTACAGAATCTGTCACGCAGAAAAAAAAAAAAAAAACATATTTTCACGCAAACTTTGGTTGGGACCCAATTGCCTTGGGCAACATCTTTACCGTCTGCACGATGTCGTGACCACATCTGCATTGCTCCAGTTCAAATATTTTCGTATTTAAACCCACTTCCTATCATCTAATTTAACTGAAATTTTTTATAGATGTATAACTTCGATGACAAAATATGCTGAAGTAATAACGGATTTAAGGATGGATTTCTGGAAACCCTGGGTCCCAAATCCAGTTCAAAGTTTCTTTCAAATCTTAACCCATTTACTATCGTCCGATTGAGCTGAAATTTTGCAAACATGTATAACTCCAGTAACAATATACGCTCAAGTAATAACGGATTTAAGGGTGGCTCCCTGGGGTTACTGGGCCCCTAACTCCAGTTCGTAATTTCTTTCTAATTTTAACAAACTTCCTAGCGTACGACTGAGCTGAAATTTTATATACATATAGAACTATGACGACAATACATGATCAAGCAGTAAAAAAATTGTAGAAATGTCCAAGGGACAGGGTCACTAACTCCGAAATTCAAAATTTCGTTTCGAATTTTAAATCACTTCGTACCATTTGATTGATCTGAAATTCTTGATACATACAGTCGGCAGCAAAATTATTGAAGCAAACATTCATACTTTTCATATATATATTTAGTTTGATCGCAAATTTTTATCATCAATTTACTTTTTATAAACAGTATAAGACTAAGATCATGACTCAACAAATATTTACTTTAAAAAAAAAAAAAAAAAAAAAAAAAACATTATCAGGTGTGCATCTTTTAAGTAGGAATAATTGCTAGTATTTCAACAATTTTGCTGCCGACTGCATATATTATACACATTTTCTGAATTCTTGATTTTAGTAGAGTTTGAAATGAATGCGCATATCTCTATAATTTTTAGTTTATGTATTTTTTAACACTTTTCCTCCAAATTGAAGTCAGAAAAAGGAATGAAATTCTCCTTTTGGAAATATGTCGTTTAGACTTCACATAGATACAAATTTTCGATATTACAAGAATGCCATTCTTATCTGCTCAAAAAAGGAAAAAAAAAAAAAAAAAAAAAAAAAAAATCGATGTGAAACTTGGTATTATCTCTGAATAGTATGCTGCCGACATACAATCCATCAATTATCACTTGTGGTGAGCTTCTTGTTTACTAACACTTTTGTTTCTCGTACAACATAATTGGTTTGGCTTTGGGATTAAAAATCTAAACACGCAACATAGTTAATCATGCGGATATAAATAAATCAGAATCTGCTTTTTCGCAATCAAAATTACTAGACGCATAGCCTAATTTTAGCATCTTAACAATAACTACAGTAGCTCGTTTAATAGTAAGGGATTTTCCTGCCCAACGAGCATTTATGTCGACTTCTATGTCCTTTTCCCAGTATACTGTATGTGCTTCATAATTTAATCCTGATTAAGCTATTTTTCAATAAATTTTCTCGAATTTTGTTCAATAACTCTAGAAACTGCAACAACATTTTTAGAATTATGTACAGAATAGCCAAATATCACCTATTTAGTCACGAAGCCTCGTTTAATACAGCAACTGGAGAAGCAGAGTTCTGATATCTTTATCAACTTTTTTTAAGTGTGCAGCACTCTTTGATTTTACGCAAAACAGTGGAAATGTACGATTGTCAAAATAAAGGCATTAAATTTTGTATAATTTAGGAAAATACTGGGGCCCTCCGTGGCCGAGCAGTTATGTCCTGCTAATCGCCTTCGAGCGTAGGAGAACGGGTTCAATTCCCGCGCTGGCCCTGCGTGTTTTTCCAATTGTTCGTATTGTAATTCTATCATGTGCTATCTGTCTTTACCTGACGAAGATTTACATGCGGATTCAAGTCAAGCATACAAATCTGATGTATATGTGTTATTAATAAATGAATGAAGGAAGGATGGATGGTTGGATGGTTGGGCGTTGGGCTTCACGTCGCACTAGTGCTGCTGGGACACACCCCTAGAGGTGGTCCGGAGGCATGTCATCACAATTTTGATCCTTCACGGAAGGGAGGGCTCTTCCGCTTCGGTGACCCCCCAGAGGTATAATTTTTGATGGGAACATGGAGGACATTGCGGCCACGACAGATTTTACGTGCATCAGCCACCATTAGTGTACAGGACGGTCTTTGGCCGGCTCGAGTACCGAACCCGCAATCTTCCAATTACGAGGCAGGCGCTCTACCGACTGGGCTACCGCGGCCCAAAGGAAGGAAGGAAAACATTTATATGTGTCTGAAATTCAAACAAAATATATTATAAAAGCAAAAAGAAATTTAAGTTTAATGAATAAATTCATCAAAAAAAGTGACTTCTGCGTTTTTGTGAATCTCGGCCAAGTTAACAGTGTTCTTTTAAAAATAAATGTTGTACTCGAAACTCGAACTTCCTTTACGTAAAAAAGAAAAGCAGGTTCAAAGAAATTTGAATCGCCTGTGACAATCGAAACCTTTTTAATTTTTTTAAATGAAGGTGAATACCGAGTCTCGAGGTTTTTTTTTTTTTTCTATTATTTAAAAATGATATTAAAAAAAGGGATCAGGATTAAAAAATCCCCGTTAGAAATATGCAGTTTTAAAGTTAACGAGATAATCGAAAATACCTGTTGGTAAATTTTTTTGACACAACAATTTTTAAAATGAAAGAAAATCCTCTCCATTTTTTCTAATATCAATGTTCTTAATGCATTAACTGTTACTTCAATTAGACCTTTATTTGAAAGTTGAGATCTCATTCACATTATCAAGTTCAATTCCTAAATTTCATTCATACTCGAGCAGTTTACTTATTAATATTTTCAAATTGTATTTTATATTGTTTGCGACAAAATAATGTATATTTTTACATTAGAATTAGCTTCAAAAATTATTTGAAAAATAAAGCTGGATTTTTACGTATGAAAGAATTTAAATTAGATGTATGAAGAATACTGTTGTCATATTTCTTATTTACTCTGGTTTCTTACTTCTTTATTCAATGAAAGAAAAGTATTATAAATTGAGCATTTCGAATTTACTCAAAAATTCCCGCGCATGTTCTAATTCCCGCATTCTGGTCTTATGAAGCAGCCCAATGTTATACTCGTACTATATTAGATTAGCTGAGATAATATATATTTCCTATTAATTCATCAGTCACACTATTAATGAACGTGATACCAGGACAAATAAAAAAGTTATAGAATCACGTGGAAAATATTCTGAAGGCATTTTGTGCTTCCATGATGTCTGGAACGTAAAAATATCGTAAAAAAATTTCCATTTAATGCAATTTACTGGCAAAAGTATTATTGGTCATGAGCAAAATTTTTTTAAATTTATTTATTTATTTATTTTTCACATTCTCTGATTCATTCTCACCAAAATATTAAAATTGTCTGCAATTTAAATTTAAGCATAGGCCTAAACCTTGCTGAGGTTCATTCAGTTTCGTCCAGCCGTTTTCACATGATACCCGGATAGAAAATTTTTACAGGCACGCGTACACAACCATACTACCAGGAAAATATTTAATTTATTAATTAATTAGTTATTTTTTACTTAATTGATATCTGAAATGGGAATATATAGCATACAATTTCAATTATGAGACGTTTGCAGACAAAAGTCTGATATTACTTCCTTACACAAAGTATAAAGAAGTATTGTAATCCCGATTTGCGAAATGGATTTTGTATCTCGCATAGCTCAAAAACGAATGATTGTAGAATATTGCAAGTTCCTATTTGTAACTGTCATAATGTCTAGTTCTACACCTGCAAATTTTCTTTGAATACCTGTACGTAGAACGCTGCAAATTTGTTGTATAGGTTTGTCATAACACCTAGTTGTGCCTCTCTCTTTTTGGTCTTTTTGTGCTTTTCTGTTTTGGAGATATTTACGAAAATTATATTCATTAGGACCAAAAAATACAAATGTTTTGGCCATTGTTTATGACCTGTCATCATAGAGATTTCAAAACAAACTAATGACAGATACCGTAATGATACTGTTATGAAAGTTATTACTTACAAACTTTGAATAAACACCATAAAATGCAATAAACTCGCAACAATTGTTTCGGGTCGAAAAAACACACGACCCTTCATCAGGTGAATAAAGTAAGCACGAGTGCTGCAGTCACGCTTTGACTGCAGCACTCGTGCTTACTTTGTTTGTCTGATGAAGGGTCGTATGTTTTTTCGACCCGAAACAATTGTTGCGAGTTTATTGCATTTTATGGTGTTTATTCAAAGTTTGTAAGTAATAATTTTTACAACGCCAGTTTTGTGGTGCTTTTTCATTAAAAATGTTATGAAAGTTGTCAACATTTTTGCGTGTAGTACTTCCCACTGTGCAGAAATAAATAAATAAATAAATAAATAAAAAATAAATTCGAGCTCTGAGACCATTTCTCTTGATTCATATGTAAAATGATCTCCTGATCCGAATATGACCTCTGTTTTCCCAATCACCCACCGTTTTCTCGGAAAGCCACCCCCACGCCCAATTTTTATCCCTGTTCGGTAATTTTATGGCCATGGATTTGATTTGAAGAATGCAAATTATTATTTTAACACTTTAAGACAGAAAAAATATAATGTATAATAACTAATAATTTCAAATGATTAATAAAATATAATAAACTTAGTTTATAATTTCAGTAGCAAATCCCCCTAATTTTTTCTCTTGCTGCAAATGTTAATTTTTTAGAATTTTTCACTTCTGTAGCTTCTCAGAAAATATTTAACAGTTAAAATAATTCTTTCTTCCCCTACAAATCAAATTTATAGCCATTAAATTACTGAAAAGGGATAAAAATAAGTGGGCGCCCCGAAAAAACTGTGGGTGATAGTGCAAAATGGGCGTCATATTCGGATTCAAGAGGTCGTTTTACATAAGAATTTGCAAAAACGGTGTTGGGGCCGATTTTTATACAGAGCAGTGTTTTTAAAGACATAAGCACCTTCTGGTCAACGAATGCACTTTATTTAATACATATTCAGCCCTCAGGTAGAGCCCGTAGAGTAAGCCCATAGATTAAGCCCATATATTAAGGCTATAATGATATTGTTATGAAGGTTGTTGATATTTTTGTTCGGAGAAAACACAAAAGCAGGTTCTAATCGATGAATACACTTTATTTAATGAATATTCAGCTAGTAGATAGAACCCATAAGGATATTGTTATGAAAGTTGTCGACAATTTTGCGTGTGGAAAATAATTCTTAAAATCATAAGCAGGTTCTTGTCGACGTACGCACTTTATTAATATATATTTCATTTACGACGAACTGTTTATCTATTGGAAACATAAGAGTTAGTAAAAAAGCAACCAAATTTTAATATTCCCTGTAATTTGGTCACTGGAAGTATTATTACAGTAATATCTAGTGCATTTTACATTTTAATAAAATGGGTAATAGTTACCTTTACAACAGCATTTAACATTGTTGTTTTATCCATCCATAAATTTTGATCAAGAGTTGAACTGTATGCTAGCCGAATCATTTGTACCATTTTTTTCAACTGTAACGAAATAAAATTAATTTAATATTTTTTTAAGTATTACAATTAATAAAAAAAAAAATTACCACGGCGTTTCAAGTATCCGTTAACTTTTTATCCTATGTATTTCATTCTGCGCCTTTAATAGATTTTAATTATTTTTTAATTATTTTATTATAGATAATTACCGCTACTGGATAACTTTAATGGATAAAAATAACTATTTTAGTTTTAAACTGGGGGTTATCAAAACCAATTGATCAATAACATAAGTATAAAGTAAATCATAGGTGTACTTTAAAAAGTAAAGTTATTTAGAAATGTGTTTAAGATAACAGTTATTTTATTATATGAAATAAAAATTAATTTTAACTAGTATCATTAAATAATATTAAATATTACCTAACATAATTATTGATTTCATTAAAATTACTTAATTCGTCTCTTCTTTTCTGAATATTGGGTATATTCACGGGAAAATGGTAGTTGTATTGCAATATTTTTATAGCTAGTTACTTTTATAATATAATGTCTTATATTTTTCATCTACTTAATTTTAAGTATATTTATTGATGATTAATCTAAATCGTTGCGTAATGTTGATAGAAATCTTTAAAAGCCTTTCGTTGTTTATCATTTTTATCACTTTATTATCAGTATTGTAGTCATTAAAATTTTGAATTTTATACAAATCGATTTTTGTATTTAACTCTAAAAACGTCCCATGGGAAAAGCTTCAGCTCGTGGAAATGACGTTGCGCTGAATTCTGTGACTTGGGTGAAAATAAATATATAAGGGTGAGACTTTTAGTCGAATATTAAATTATTTCTTTTATATATTTCTTTTTTAATCTACATTCTAAATCTATCTATCTATCTATCTATCTATCTATCTCTCTCTATATATATATATATATTCAGAAACAGAAAATTTTTACTGTTATTCTAATGCATAATTCCTGTTGAAAATTTTACAAAAACTGACAAATTATCTTTGACAACATTTTTTAATATCCATCGTAGTGATATATGCACTGGCGTTGTGTATGAGTGTTTGCAACACCCACACAATAAAATAAACATGTTTTGCTGCCTTTGTGAATGTAATACTTGTACATAATCTTATATAAGTTAAAAAATCAACATGGCTATAGGTCAGCTAATTAAAAATCGAAGAACAACCTAGAGTTATAAATTTGATTAAGTATTTATAAAATGCGTCACTTACGTGATATCGGGTAAATGAAGAGAAATATTTATCTACGAAAAGTCGATCGAAAGCATGGCCCATATACAGATCCGTGAGTGATGTACAAGTTACTTTTCCATCCCAAATAGCTATGTCCCCAAATCTGAGACTCCAGATACTTTCTGAAGCATACCTTGATAAAGTATAAACAGTCCGATAACCAATGTAGTTTGCTACAATTCTGAAAAAAAAAGAAAAAAGAAAATAAAGAAAGTATAAAAAAATTTCCATTAAAATAAAAACAATAAAATTCATATGAATTATTTTAAAATTAAAGTAAATCTATGATCAACAATTCAAAAGAATTAGCATTTTATTTGAATTGAATAATAGAAAATAAAATATCTGCAGTGTCAAAATCTCACAACCCACATTAACGCCTACTACACATATTATAAATATTTTTTGGATTAAGTGTGGTCATAATCCCTTATATTATTAAAATCTGTACGCGTGTGTGTGTGTGTCTGTGTGTCTGTGAGAAACGGCTTGACGCAGCTAAGGCTCCGCCGCTAAAGGTCGCACGGACTTCGAACAGGTACCGTCGGACAAAGAATTTATCGCAGATCAGGGTTATCTAATTTGCTAAACGATGCGACCCTAATTAGCGGAGATATTAATTAAAACGTTGACCATTGTCTACCGAAAAATGACCCAGAATTCATGATTAAATGCTTAAAAAGCGACATTTTTACGGAAAAAGTGGAAAATAAATTAGAAATATCAGTCGTATCGTTACAAACAAGATACCATTGGAAAGGGCTTTTTTTTCTCAATCTGGTGGTTTAAACGGCTTATCGATCGGACAATTAGATTTTTTAAAATTAACTAAACTATAAAAAAATGTTGGCAACGAATCACAAGAAAGTTATCTTTGCAGACATTAAGTCTACAGCAGTCTTCAACGGAAACACATCTGGTATTTAATGGAGTCACGTGTTTCGTAGTGCGATTAAAAATTACAATTTTCTATTTTCTTCAATTTTTTAAATTTTACACATTTTATTTAGTATATAATATTTACACCTCAAAACAAACTTGCATTTCAAATTTCATCGATTTTCGTCAATAAACAAAAGATTTACATTTTAATTGCAAATTAAATTTTATCTTTACACGCCGGACATTTTTGCAATATTCTAATACGCGTATTTCAATTTCTAATTACGATTGATTTATTTTTTATACATCATACGAAAGATATTTTAAAGTTCTTTTACATAATTCAAAGTTTTCAACAGATTTACACGTTTTGAGGTATCCTGAATCAGTGTTCTTTCATGGCGCTGTAATATTTTCAAATTTCAATATTTCAATTTCTAATTATGATTAAATTATTTTTAATACATCATTCGAAAGATATTTTAAAGTTCTTTTAAATTATCGAAAGTTTTCACCAGAATTACACGTTTTGAGGTGTCCTGAATCAGTTTTCTTTTATGGCGTTGTAATATTTTCAATTTTCAATATTACAATTTCTAATTATGATTAAATTATTTTTAATACTTAATTCGAAAGATATTTTAAAGTTCTTTTTAATTATCGAAAGTTTTCACCAGATTTACACGTTTTGAGGTGTCCCGAATGAGTTTTCTTTTGTATCTCAGATACTAATTATAATAATTTCATAAGTAATACATCATTAGAAAGCTTTTTTGATTTGGAATCGAACAGTGGAATACAGAAATTTCTACCGCCAGATGGCGCTGTAATTTTTTTAAATTGCAATATTTCAATTTCTAATTATAATTAAATTATTTTTAATGCATCACTCGAAAGATATTTTAAAGTTCTTTTAAATTATCGAAAGTTTTCACGAGATTTACACGTTTTGAGGTCTCCTGAATCAGTTTTCTCTTATGGTGCTGTATTATTTTCAAATTTCAATATTTATATTTCTAATTATGATTAAATTTTTTTTAATACATCATTCGAAAGATATTTTAAAGTTCTTCTATATTATCGAAAGTTTTCACCAGATTTACACGTTTTGAGGTGTCCTCAATTAGTTTTCTTTGTATCTCAGCTACTAATTAAAATAATTTCATAAGTAATACATCATTAAAAAGCGTTTTTGAATTGGAATGGAACAGTGGAATACAGAAATTTCTACCGACAGATGGCGCTGTAATATTTTCAAATTTCAATATTTCAATTTCTAATTATGATTAAATGATTTTTAATACATCATTCGAAAGATATTTTAAAGTTCTTTTAAATTATCGAAAGTTTTCACCAGATTTACACGTTTTGAGGTGTCCTGATTACGTTTTCCTTTGCATCTCAGCTAATTGAGTTAGACCGTTCAAAATTGGTATACGTAGGTTAATTAGGAGGGGCTGAAAGGTTGGGGAAGAGATAGGCGTGCACCGCGCGCGTATCCCCTAACTTGTGCGCGCAGCGCGCACGGGACTGCGTGGCCGAAGGCAGTGGGGACCAGGTCCGACTTTTTAACCGATGAGAAATGATTTTTTTCATTTTCTTTTCTTAAGAATAAAAATTTGATTTGAGAAGGAGTATATGCGCGCAGCGCGCGTATACCTTCACACGTGCGCGCGCATGGGTTTGCGCTGCCGAAGGCAGTGGGGACCCGGTGTGAGTTTTTAACCGATCAGAAATGATTTTTTTTTAGGGGGCACGAAGGGTCAGGGAAGGAATACGCGAGCGCAGTGCGTGTATCCGTGAACTTGTGCGTGCGCAGCGCGCACGTGACTGCGCTGCCGAAGGCAGTGGGGACCCGGTCCGACTTTGTACCCGATGAGAAATTATTTTTTAAATTTTCTTTTCTTAAGAATAAAAATATGACTTCAGGAGGAATATGTGCGCGCAGCGCACGTATACCTTCACACGTGCGCGCGCATGGGTCTGCGCTGCCGAAGGCAGTGGCGACCCGGTGCGAGTTTTTACCCGATCAGAAATGATTTTTTTAGGGGGCACGAAAGGTCAGGGAAGGTATACGCGCGCGCAGCGCGTATATCCCTTAAGTTGTGCGCGCTCAGCGCGCACGGGACTGCGCTGCCGAAGGCAGTGGGGACCCGGGCCGACTTTGTACCCGATGAGAAATTATTTTTTAAATTTTCTTTTCTTAAGAATAAAAATATGACTTCAGGAGGAATATGTGCGCGCAGCGCACGTATACCTTCACACGTGCGCGCGCATGGGTCTGCGCTGCCGAAGGCAGTGGCGACCCGGTGCGAGTTTTTACCCGATCAGAAATGATTTTTTTAGAGGGCACGAAAGGTCAGGGAAGGTATACGCGCGCGCAGCGCGTATATCCCTTAAGTTGTGCGCGCTCAGCGCGCACGGGACTGCGCTGCCGAAGGCAGTGGGGACCCGGGCCGACTTTTTACCCAATCAGAAATGATTTTTTTTTATTTCTTTTCTTAACACTAAAAGTTACATTTTGTTTCTGTTACTGTTAGTTTTCTTTTCTTAAGAATAAAAATATGACTTCAGAAGGAATATGTGCGCGCAGCGCACGTATATCTTCACACGTGCGCGCGCATGGGTCTGCGCTGCCGAAGGCAGTGGGGACCCGGTGCGAGTTTTTACCCGATCAGAAATGATTTTTTTAGGGGGCACGAAAGGTCAGGGAAGGTATACGCGCACGCAGTGCGTGTATCCCTTAAGTTGTGCGCGCGCAGCGCGCACGGGACAGCGCTGCCGAAGGCAGTGGGGACCCGGGCCGACTTTTTACCCAATCAGAAATGATTTTTTTTTTAAATTTCTTTTCTTAACACTAAAAATTACTGTTAGTGATTCATTAATTTTAGTGATTCATTTGAAAATACTGACCCGCTAGCGGGCGAAGCCAGCTAGTATCTCCTATATCATTAAAATCTGTACGCGTGTGTGTGTGTGTCTGTCTGTGAGAAACGGCTTGACGCAGCTAAGGCTCCGCCGCTAAAGGTCGCACGGACTTCGAACAGGTACCGTCGGACAGAGAATTTATCACAGATCAGGGTTATCTAATTTGCTAAACGATGTGACCCTAATTAGCGGAGATATTAATTAAAACGTCGACCATTGTCTAACGAAAAATGACCCAGAATTCATGATTAAATGCTTAAAAAGCGACATTTTTACGGAAAATAAATTAGAAATATCAGTCGTATCGTTACAAACAAGATACCATTGGAAAGGGCTTCTTTTTCTTAAACCGATGGTTTAAACGGCTTATCGATCGGACAATTAGATTTTTTAAAATTAACTAAACTATAAAAAAATATTGGCAACAAATCACAAGAATCTTAGCTTTACAGACCTTTCGTTAACAGCAGTCTTCAACGGAAACACATCTGGTATTTAATAAAGTCACGTGTTTCGTACTGCGATTAAAAATTGCAAATTTCTATTTCCTTCAATTTTTCAAATTTTACACATTTTATTTAGTATATAATATTTACACCACAAAACAAACTTGCATTTCAAATTTCATCGATTTTCGTCAATAAACAAAAGATTTACATTTTAATTGCAAATTAAATTTTATCTTTACACGCCGGACATTTTTGCAATATTCTAATACGCGTATTTCAATTTCTAATTACGATTGATTTATTTTTTATACATCATACGAAAGATATTTTAAAGTTCTTTTACATAATTCAAAGTTTTCAACAGATTTACACGTTTTGAGGTCTCCTGAATCAGTGTTCTTTCATGGCGCTTTTCAAATTTCAATATTTCAATTTCTAATTATGATTAAATTATTTTTAAAACATGATTCGAAAGATATTTTAAAGTTCTTTTATATTATTCAAAGTTTTCACCAGATTTACACGTTTTGAGGCGTCATGAATTCGTTTTCTTTTGTATCTCAGCTACTAATTAAAATAATTTCATAAGTAATACATCATTAGAAAGCGTTTTTGAATTGGAATGGAACAGTGGAATACAGAAATTTCTACCGACAGATGGCGCTGTAATATTTTCAAATTTCAATATTTCAATTTCTAATTAGGATTAAATTATTTTTAATACATCATTCGAAAGATATTTTAAAGTTCTTTTAAATTATCGAAAGTTTTCACCAGATTTATACGTTTTGAGGTCTCCTGAATCAATTTTCTTTTATGGCGCTGTAATATTTTCAAATTTCAATATTTCAATTTCTAATTATGATTTTTTTTTTTTTTAATACATCATTCGAAAGATATTTTAAAGTTCTTTTAAATTATCGAAAGTTTTCAACAGATTTTCACGTTTTGAGATGTCCTGAATTCGTTTTCTTTTGTATCTCAGCTACTAATTAAAATAATTTCATAAGTAATACATCATTGGAAAGCTTTTTTGAATTGGAGTCGAACAGTGGAATACAGAAAATTGTACCGCCAGATGGCGCTGTAATATTTTCAATATTTCAATTTCTAATTATGATTAAATTATTTTTAAAACATCATTCGAAAGATATTTTAAAATTCTTTAAAATTATCGAAAATTTTCTACGGATTTATACGTTTTGAGGTCTCCTGATTCAATTTTCTTTTATGGCGCTGTAATATTTTCAAATTTCAATATATCAATTTCTAATTATGATTAAATTATTTTTAATACATCATTCGAAAGATTTTTTAAAGTACTTTTATATTATCGAAAGTTTTCACCAGATTTACACGTTTTGAGGTGTCCTGAATACGTTTTCTTTTGCATCTCAGTCAATTGAGTTAGATCGTTAAAAATTGGTATACGTAGGTTAATTAAGAGTGCATGAAAGGAAGGCGTAGGCGGGAAGAAATAGGCGTGCACCGCGCGTGTATCCCCTAACTTGTGGAACCAACCGCGCGCAGAACGCACGGGACTGCGCTGCCGAAGGCAGTGGGGACCCGGTCCGAATTTGTACCCGATGAGAAATGATTTTTTAAATTTTCTTAAGAATAAAATTTTGACTGGAGAAGGAATATGTGCGCGCGCAGCGCGTGTACTCCTTAAGTTGTGCGCGCGCAGCGCGCACGGGACTGCGCTGCGGAAGGCAGTGGGGACCCGGTCCGAATTTTTACCCGATGAGAAATGATTTTTTAAATTATCTTAAGAATAAAATTTTGACTTGAGAAGCAATATGTGCACGCTGCGCACGTATACCTCCCCACGTGCGTGCGCAGCGCGCACGGGTCTGCGCTGCCGGAGGCAGTGGGGACCCGATGGGAGTTTTTGTTGTAAAATTTGTACCCTTTCCGTGTTGATTCTCAAATTTAAATTTAAATTAATTTACTACTTAAATATAATTTAAATTCACGTTATAACCTTTAAAATTTAAGTTATTAATTAAATGAATTATAGCGTTTAGTGCTATTTTCTCTTTTGATGCTGCCATTTGAGTTAAAGATATATTAAAATTAAAAAGCTTAATGATAATTACTTTTAGTTAAAAATTATATTCCTTATTGATATATTTATGTTTAAGTCTTTTGAAATAACTTTAATTACTTACCTCATATTTAAAAGCATATTTTATTAAAATTAACTTAAAGAAAAATATGTTTAAATCCTTTTACGGATTGTTCATTTCGCTACTTAGCGAGGAGATGTAATATTTTTTCAACTGCAGAGTCTCTTTGCTAAGCCCATAGATGGCGGCTGACTCGCAGCGTCGTGTTGCTATAGTTATGGGAGGCGTTCCTATTCTACAGCATCTAGTAGCTGTTACTTTGAATCCGTTTCGTGACTATAAAAGGAGGTAGGAAATATGTAATCACTCTCTTAAGCTCTAAAGCCCTTAATCTTTTAAGCTTTTATGTTTTTTCAGTTTAGCTCAAAGTCATGAGCTGGTATTTCGATATAATTATAAACTGTTTAGTTTTATTATGATTGTAAATTACGTTTTTGTGACTTGTTCGTTTAGTGTATCTAGTTATTTCACAATGAAAAGTAGCTTTCTATTTGAACTCAGTATGGCAGTATTTTTAAGGGTATTTAACCTTTCGTCAGCAACCTTTCTAAAATTGTTTCAGCTGATTTAATGTTATTCATCATTTTGTTTCAACTTTAATAAACTGTTTTAATTGAACTTTTGTCTTCAATGAATGCCACATATATTTATCTTCTTTATAGCTTTTTAGAGCTGAGCAACTATCATTTCACTGCACTGCTAACTCTGCTAACTTGATATATGTGGAAATTGTTTTTTTCACGAGAAGCGGTTATGGGCAATTTGGCTCGTTGTCAGCTCATAGCATTAAAATATTGATAATAGTTTTTATGGCATTCTAAGTGTTTGAAGATAAGAAATTGAAATGGCAGTAAGTTTAAACCCCACGATTGAAAAATTACGGATGAATAATTATACTACGTGGGTCAAGGACATTAAATTTATTTTAATTGAAAGAAACTGCTGGAATATAATATGTAAAAAAGAAAAACTGCCTGTTGAAGATGCTGAGGCCGGAATAACTTCAAAACAAGTGGAGGATTTTAAATCTCGTAGTCGAGTTGCATTATCAACAATTTATCTGAATACATCGCCTGAAGTCAGAAGCATTATTGAAAATTGTGATTGTGCTATTGATGCCTGGGAGACTTTGAAGAAGACCTTTATATCAGACTCAAGAGCTCAACATATGGGACTGTTTACAGAGTTCATTAATTGTAGAATGTCTGAGAATGAAACGGTGAATTCTTTTGTAACCCGGTTATCAAGAATACTGGACCAGCTGCGTGAAATTGGTCATGCTATGGAGGATGTGTACTGCTGTTTTCAGCTCTTGCAACACCTACCATCCAAGTTTGAATCTGCAGTGCAATATTTGTTGCGTTGGAAGAACGACCAGTTCAAGTTCCAGAATATTGTGTCCGAGTTAACAGCGGAGGAATCGCGTCTACAGCTTCGTGAGGGTGATATTAAGAAAGATGCCAATAACAGTGTTCAGATACAGAACATCCAGCAAAAAGGTAAAAAGCCTTTAATTTGTTTTAAGTGTGGCCGTATTGGCCACTTTAAGAAAAACTGTTTTTTGAATAGTAATGTTAAATTTAAACCTAGAAATTTAAAGTATAACTCCAACGGTCGTGACAAATGCAAATCTCCCCCCTCCTACTACATAGCTCAAGCTAACTTTAGTAATTTAAGTGATGATGACAGCTTTATTTTTGATACTGCTGCTTCAAATCATTTTCTAAGAAATTTAGATCTTTTTGAGCATTATACTCCTGTGGAGGGAGAGGAGCTTTTTGTCGCGATCGATGGTATTAGTTTTCCTATTACTGCTAAAGGAACTGTTAAGTTGGATTTTGGTAAAAATGTATTGTATTTAAAAGATGTGTTATATTCCCCAAAGTTACGGAAAAATTTAATATCAGGTCTTAAATTAGATGTGAACGGTGCCACATACACTGGCGGTAAGGGTCGAGTGTCGGTGTTCGGTAAAGATAAAAGACATATTTTTACTGCTAAAATTAAAGACGGTGTTTACTATTTATATCCTAATGTTTCTAAAGTTAAAAAGGGGAGTAAAGTGAATGGGGGGCACCCAGAAAATCCTTCAGCTTCTCTTGCAAAAGTTAATGAAATTGGGTATTGGCATGCTCGTTTTGGGCATGTAAGTCCTGATACTATTGTAAATACTAGCAAGAAGAACGGGGTGAGGGGCCTTCCTAAACTTAAGTTTAAGAAATTTTTTTGTGAACCTTGTAGGATTAGTAAACAAAACCGTGTGTCTTTTAAATCATCCGATGTTCATGGCGTTAAATCACCGTTAGAGAAAGTATTTATGGACGTCTGGGGCCCAATTAAGGTAACTGGTAAAAATGGGGAAAGGTTCTTTTTGTCCATTATTGATGGGTTTTCTAAAAGGGTTGCTGTTTATCCTTTAAAGGATAAGTCTCAGGTATTTGGTGTATTCGAGAGACACATTGCACGGGCAGAACGTAGTTTGAATAAAAAATTGAAAGCTATTCGTACGGATAATGGTTCCGAATTTGTAAATGACAATTTCAAATCATTTTGTAGTAAAAATGGAGTTGTTCATGAGTTAACTAACACGTTCACACCTGAGCAAAATGGGTTAAGTGAGCGGTTTAATCAAACTTCTTTAAATTGTGTTAGAGCTATTATCACGGATAGTGGTTTGCCTTTTTCTTTCTGGCCCGATGCAATGTTGTATTTCGCGTACACTTGGAACCGTTTAATCCATAGGGGACAAACTAAGACTCCTTTTGAGTTATATACTGGGTTTAAACCATCCGTAAGACACCTGAAGCCGTTTGGATTAATTTCGTATGTTGGGATCCCAAAACAGCATAGAGACCATAAGCTTGAACCTAAGGCTAAAAAGGGAGTACTAATAGGTTATTCATTAAAGACTAAGGGGTATAAAATTTGGTTGGAGGATGAGGATAAAATAGTTGAAACTATAAACGTAACGTTCTCTGATCAGCTATTTAGTAAATGCAGTGGAGCGGTGATGGGCACCTCACTGGAGGAATTGGACTTACTTCCGGAAAGTACAGTTGATTGTCAAGCTTCCGATCCTGTTGACATTGTTTTCGGGGGTGAGCCCGATGATTCTAGTGACGAGCCCGTCGATGAAACTCCTGTAGATAAATCTTCTCTTAAACCTCTTTCTTCAATTACTTGGAATAGAAAACCCGTACCCAGAAAAATGAGTGACAGAGTTGACATCTTCTATTACCCGGACAACACTAAAACTAGATTGAGATCAATGAACGATGTCAAGCAATATTGTGATAAAAATAATTTAATTTTTGACTCTAATTTTTTTGATTTCTCTAGTAGTAATAAGTTCGAGGGGGTGGTTGATCAGCAAAACTCAGATAACCCAACTTCAAGTTTAACTCATAAAAAATCATGACTAGTTATCCCTATACCTAAAACATATAATCAGGCCGTTAAATCTTCAGAATGTATTGAATGGAAAAATGCCATGGATGATGAGATAAATAATATGAAAACTCGTAAAGTTTGGCATCTGGTTAATTTACCGGAGGGGAAAAAAGTTTTGGGAAATAGATGGGTATACGCCGTTAAAAGAGATGAGCTAGGAAACGTTGCCCGCTTTAAAGCGAGGCTCGTGGCCCAGGGCTTTCATCAGATAAAGGGGGACACTTATGACGAGACGTTTTCACCCGTCGTTAATTTCTCAGTAATACGTTTCTTTTTTTCATTATTGGTCTCATGTTATAAATGGCATAATGTTCAATGCGATATAAAATGTGCTTATCTTTATGCACCTTTAAAAGAAGAAATTTATATGTCTCAGCCAAAAGGATATGTTGTAAAGGGAGGGGAAAATCTTGTTTGTAAACTAGACAAAGCGTTATATGGCCTTCATCAAAGTGGTCGGCTCTGGTATTATGAGTTAAATAAAGTACTATTGGATTTAGGGTTTAATAAATTTAACTGGTGTAATTGTTCATATTATTTTGAAAATTATATTGTTTTATTAGTTTATGTAGATGATTTAGTTTTGTTTGGTAAAAATCAATTTCAAATAGACAAAATTCTTAATTTATTAAAATGTAAATTTGATATAAAAATTTTAGGTAAAACCAAGAAATTACTTGGTGTAGAATTTAATTATGAAAATGATTCAGTACAAATTTTTCAGGAATTATATATTAATGAAGTGTATGACAGGTTTAAGTCGTTTAACATCCCTTTCTGCTCATTACCTATTGTAAAAGGCATTAAGTATTCGAAAAAAGATTGTCCTACTAATCAAAATGAAATTGATGAAATGTCTAAATTTCCATATCGGAATATCTTAGGATGTTTATCTTTCATTGCAAACAGGACACGACCTGATATTGCCTACGCAGTTAATATATTCAGTCAATTTCAAAATTCACCGGGGTTTAATCATTGGAATGGGTTAATTAAATTGCTTGGGTATGTTTCGTGTACTCGAGATTTGAAATTAAATTTGAATTGTTTTAATCCATGTTTAACTGCTTTCTCTGACGCTGATTTCGCGATGAATAGAGATGACTTCGTATCAATGGGGGGACAAATTTTATTTTTGGATAATAGCCCTATTTCTTGGAAAACCTTTAAGCAAAAAAGTGTTTGCCTTTCAACCATGGAAAGTGAATTTGTATCCATGTGTGACGGGGTTAAAGAATTAATGTGGTTTGATAATATATTACGAGATTGTATTGATTTTAAATTAATTGCTATTTCATATGAACCACCAATACTTTTTGCTGATAACCAAGCAGCTATTAATTTTACGAGGTCTCCTATAGAGAATAACAAATCTAAACATATTAATGTAAAATTATTTTTCATCCGTGAATGGCTATTTGAGGAACGGTTTGATTTAAAATATGTAAATACTAAAAATAACTTTGCCGATCCCTTCACAAAGCCCCTTACTAAAGGTGATATGTCTAAGTTTGTAAATAAGGTATTTATTAAGTAAATGTATATAGAGTAAATTTAAATTTTTTTGAACGTATAATATATATTTGAATTTTTTTTTGAAACTGAAAAATGTTTTTTAGAGGGATATGTATGCATTTTCTTGGTGGGTTTTTCCTACGTTTTCCATTGTGTAGTGATGTATAGTTTAGTTTAACTTTTGTATGAGAGAAATTCGTAGCGCTACGTGTAATTGGTTATGTGTATGTTATGTAAATGTTTCATATATTTGTGAATATCATCGTTTTCTTATTTTGACAATGGGGAATGGGGGGAAAAAAAAGGTTTCCTTGAAATGCTGTGCATATTTGCTCTGTATTAATATCTTGTTCTTTCTTTTAGTAGATATGTATAGAATATTGATAGTGCTACTTTTTTTTGATTGTGAGTTGGACTTGTGGACTCTTGATCTTATAACTGACAAGCCTTCTAGCTTTGTGTGAAGTATATTCTGTAGAAGACATATGTGAATCTCTCAAGTCACTAAATATTCAAGGAATTTTTTTTATTTCTTTTCTAATAAAGTTTATATTGTAATTGCTGACGTTTGTGTTTGTCGAATCAACACGGTGGGGGGCCTTGTTGTAAAATTTGTACCCTTTCCGTGTTGATTCTCAAATTTAAATTTAAATTCATTTACTACTTAAATATAATTTAAATTCACGTTATAACCTTTAAAATTTAAGTTATTAATTAAATGAATTATAGCGTTTAGTGCTATTTTCTCTTTTGATGCTGCCATTTGAGTTAAAGATATATTAAAATTAAAAAGCTTAATGATAATTACTTTTAGTTAAAAATTATATTCCTTATTGATATATTTATGTTTAAGTCTTTTGAAATAACTTTAATTACTTACCTCATATTTAAAAGCATATTTTATTAAAATTAACTTAAAGAAAAATATGTTTAAATCCTTTTACGGATTATTCATTTCGCTACTTAGCGAGGAGATGTAATATTTTTTCAACTGCAGAGTCTCTTTGCTAAGCCCATAGATGGCGGCTGACTCGCAGCGTCGTGTTGCTATAGTTATGGGAGGCGTTCCTATTCTACAGCATCTAGTAGCTGTTACTTTGAATCCGTTTCGTGACTATAAAAGGAGGTAGGAAATATGTAATCACTCTCTTAAGCTCTAAAGCCCTTAATCTTTTAAGCTTTTATGTTTTTTTCAGTTTAGCTCAAAGTCATGAGCTGGTATTTCGATATAATTATAAACTGTTTAGTTTTATTATGATTGTAAATTACGTTTTTGTGACTTGTTCGTTTAGTGTATCTAGTTATTTCACAATGAAAAGTAGCTTTCTATTTGAACTCAGTATGGCAGTATTTTTAAGGGTATTTAACCTTTCGTCAGCAACCTTTCTAAAATTGTTTCAGCTGATTTAATGTTATTCATCATTTTGTTTCAACTTTAATAAACTGTTTTAATTGAACTTTTGTCTTCAATGAATGCCACATATATTTATCTTCTTTATAGCTTTTTAGAGCTGAGCAACTATCATTTCACTGCACTGCTAACTCTGCTAACTTGATATATGTGGAAATTGTTTTTTTCACGAGAGTTTTTACCCGATCCGATTTTTTTTTTTTATAACCACGAAGGGTGAGGAAGGAATACGCGCACGGGACTGCGTTGCCGAAGGCAGTGGGGACCCGGGACGACTTTTTACCCAATCACAAATTATTATTTTTTTTTAATTTCTTTTCTTAACACTAAAAGTTACTGTTAGTGATTCATTAATTTTAGTGATTCATTTGAAAATACTGACCCGCTAGCGGGCGAAGCCAGCTAGTCTCTTATATTATTAAAATCTATACGCGTGTGTGTGTGTGTCTGTGCGTCTGTGTGTCAGTGAGAAACGGCTTGACGCAGCTAAGGCTCCGCCGCTAAAGGTCGCACGGACTTCGAACAGGTACCGTCGGACAGAGAATTTATCGCAGATCTGGGTTATCTAATTTGCTAAACGATGCGACCCTAATTAGCGGAGATATTAATTAAAATGTCGACCATTGTCTAACGAAAAAACGATTCGAAATCGCGGGCGACCGCCATTTTGTTACAGAAGAGCCTACCTCGAAAGAAAAAGCAATGAGGGAAATTTTCGTGGGTTTTTGAAAAGCGATCGCTTCCGATCTGTTGGAAATATCGAAAATACACCTGTACGAGGAGAAAGAGCATTTATTACCGATTCTTACGGTACAATTTTTTTTTTTAAATACGGAATTTTTATATTTTTAAAAAAAGTTTTAAAAAGGGTCGAAAATTTCGTTTTTTCGCGGTCGTCTTTTTTTAAACGCCCTGTACGACAGGGTAACAATTCCATTTCTTAACAACTGGTATATAAAGAAAGGCCATTTAATCCTCTTTCGAACCATATAAACATTTTTACAAAATATGGATTACCGATCCATATTTTTAGATTTTACGAAACATCGATTTTTTCGCAAAATATTTTATAACTCAAAAGCGTTTAGAGATAAATCATATCCTTTTTTTTGTATATACATCTCGCTTTCATAATTTAACTCCCAAAAGATTGAGAGAAAATTTCAAAAACTGAATGAGTTATAAATTTTTTAATTTTCAGTATCGCGGCAGTCTTCGATGAAAAAACCATTGCAAATTCTTTACTTCATTCGGAAATGAAAACCGTAATCAAATAATGTAGATTACCATAGCAACCTGTTCAAAGAGGTTCATTTCTCCACGGAAGCTAAGAAAAAAAAAAAAAAAAAAAAAAACAGCGAGGTCACATGTATTGGTTCTGCGATTAAAAATTGCAATATTCTAATGCGCGTATTTCAATTTCTAATTACGATTAATTTATTTTTTCTCCATCATTGGAAAGATATTTTAAAGTTCTTTTTTTTACTTAAAGTTTTCAACAGATTTACACGTTCTGAGGAGTCCTGAATTAATTTTCTTCTGCATCTCGGTTGTGCGCCTTAAGTTGTGCGCGCGCAGCGCGCACGGTACTGCGCTGCCGAAGGCAGTGGGGACCCGGTGCGCATTTTTACCCAATCAGAAATGAATTTTTTTAGGGGGCACGTAGGGTCAGGGAAGGAATACGCGCGCAGCGCGTGGGGACCCGGGCCGACTTTTTACCCAATCAGAAATGATTTTTTTTTTTTTTATTTCTTTTCTTAACACTAAAAGTTTCTGTTAGTGATTCATTATTTTTAGTGATTCATTTGAAAATACTGACCCGCTAGCGGGGGAAGCCTGCTAGTAAAGGTATAAAATTGGCCTAATTAATGTGTACAACTCTTCTTGTAGTGTACAACTTTTCTTCAACTTTTCTTTCCTGTATACAACTTTTCCTGTAGTACTTAACTAGTATAAACCCCGTAAAGACATATAAAAGAAACTTACTTTATATAGCGAGTTTTTTAAAAAAAAAGACACACCTAAACAAGAGAGCTATCAATTTTACTGCATTAACCAATTAATGCATATATATATATATATATATATACATAAAATAATTGTAAACCTAGTGAGGGTATTACAATTTACAGATATATTGATGATCTGATCGCTTTTACGAGTACTAATAATAATACTAAAATAAAAACAATTTTTTATCCTTCTTATTTAAAACTCATTAGTACTAATTTCAATTTTTTAAAAGCAAATTTCTTGGACTTGGGTATAAATATTGTAGCTAATGAAATTATTACAACTATTTTTGATAAAAGAAATAATTTTGATTTTAATGTGATTAAATTGATTCATTGGAGCTCTAACATTAGTAAACTTTTCTACAGGAATATCATTTTAAACTATGTTAATCGTAATAAAAGATTAATTTCTACTTATCATGACAAAATTAAAGATATTCAGGATTTCTGTAATCAAGCTGTTGAAAATCCTATAGATTTTTTGCATGGTTATATTATAGAGAAATATTTAAAACATTTGAAATATAAATGATTTTTTTAATTTTGTGAATGATAAAAAATTTACTTTTTGCTTTCTACAGATTTTTTAAATTCTTAAAAAAAAAAAAAAAAAAAAACAACTTTATATTTAATTTTTGAGCGAAATTATTCTACTTTTCATTATGTTCTTTTATTGTAGGAAGTAATCTATCCATCTAACGGCTTCTGAATTAAGTTCAGAGTTTCTTTGATTTCACCAAAAAGTCATTAAACCCGGTTAACTTCAGCCTCAATATATATCTAGTTTCAAGCAAAGCATTTTATATTAAAACTTTCCTATTTCTTTAGTTAGCGTTTCTAAGAAAATTCCGACTTTGAAATATGAAGCGTCTCTTCTCACTCGCACACGTTTTTGACGAAAATTGCTTCCGACACGAAAATATAAATTATATATCTATATAAAATAAAGTGTGTCTGTGTCCCGTAAGTGCAGCGACAAATTAGGGGAGGTAGGGCACATCGTAAGGATTCAGAATTGTATAAGAACCTACGACCTCAAATGACATCTTAATCGTTTTATCCCTTCAGGGGTGGTAAGATATATTTTATAAAACCTAATTTTAATTTCCAGCTGCGAAAATTCATCCCGAAAACTTTTAATAAAATTTTACTCTTTTGACTTTGCCAAAATAAAACTCAAATAAAAATAAAAATAATAAAATCAATTATATATAATTTTCTAACTTTGTTTCTGGTTGGTTTTTGATTTTAAATGAGCGAAATTACATAGCTCCTGAAAGGTCTGAAAAACTGGGTGCTTTTAATTATTTTTAAACAGATATGGGCGTGGCTTTTAAATGCTGAATTTTTAATAAATATTTTTTTTCATGCAAATGTTTACATAAAAAGATATATGTACTAGTAATGCTGTTTCTACTCGATGCATTTAAAGCACTGATTTTATTGATACGAATGTTTGTATCATTTTGTGAAATCGTGAATCGTACAAGATTTTAAAATTTGCAAGTTAGGTGGAGTATAACGAAAAAGCTAGTCTACATATGCATAGTCGTCAACATTTTAATTTATTCCGAAGCATTGTTAGCCCACCTTTATTTCGCACCACTTTCATTTAGAATAATTTTTTCCAATATATAACTGAGATAAAATAAGAAAAGTTTACTCATAAAAGATGTATGAAATAAAGGCTGAGCTAAAAATGCTCCGGAGTAAATTAAAATGTTGGCAACTCTGTATATGAGAAGTTAATAGTACCATAGCCCCCTAAACTAGATGCCTGTCGCGTTGCTCGTAAACTTGGCAACAGTTCAAGCGGTAGACAGCGCCACCTGGTACAGATTGCACGACTTTTTCATTCAACTGTCACCAATTATTTTAAGAAGTGATATATGATATATGTAATCGATGTTTCTTCGATTCTATTCGCCTTTTATGTATATCAAATCCCCCTTTAAAAAATGTTTGGTGGCTGTTGAATAAAAAAGTTGCGCAATTTGTAACAGGTGGCGCTGTCTACCGCTTGAACTGTTGTCAAGTTTACGAGCAACGCAACAGGCATCTAGTTTAGGAGGCTCTGATAGTAGTCATAGATGGAAATAAATGTTCAAAACACCAGGATGCATCCGGTCCTCAAGAGGTTAATATAATCATAGTTCGTACAGTCCTTGAATTTTCTTAATGTTCTGCACTAATAATATTAGCAATTTTTGATATGAAACAAGCCTTAAAACTTAAAAGGAAATAAATTGTATAAAAATACTGGTAGAAGAGTCCTTGAAAAAAGACGTGGCTGTACGAACCATGATAATATTTGCGGTCACGTGTTGCTATATGTTTCTTATCCCTTCTGATGTTAAAGTAAATGACCGACATCTATTCTTCGACCACATTTCATGAAACCATGGAAGCATCTGCGCAAATGCTAACTCAACGCGTCCAAAGCTAAAATAGGGGTGACAGTCATCTGACTCAGAGAAAATGAGCAATAACATAGAGCGCGGAATTACTGGATGTTTTCCGAATTTCAAACTATCGATCAAGCTGGCATCCCTCCAACATTTTGGACGCGTCCTCACTGCTAGTTTTAGGATATCTGGCTGTACTGTACTTAAAGGTTGTGCCTCTATAGTATATACAAAATAGAAATACAAATTTTGAGGGAAGCTAATGTCCATCAAAACAACTGAAATTTAAGTAACCACCCAAAGCCAGTAAATCATTAGAAATTGGTAGGAGTTGTACAAGAAATAAAAAACACAAGACACAAATTTCGCTGAGACCTTTACTTCACGAAAATACGGTTTCAAAATATTACAGAAAGTATACGAAGTTTCCATCTGTTACATCGCATGCGTTACACAGAAAATTATTTATGGATTTTTATTTGTGATACACTGCCATTAAGTTGTCTTTATTTTTTATTATTTTTTTTTTAAATCTCATATAATTTTTGGTTTGTTTTAACCATTCCAGGAATGAAAGAAGTCCACTTTTTCTGCCACTAGTATTATCTATATAAAAAATTTTAATTGTGTTTTTTGCAGTTATTTTTGTGATTTTATAGGTTAGAAATTTTTGTAGGAAAGTATTGGAGGCAATAAAAGTGGAACCTTTTCATCACTGCCATTCTCCCTGCCTTCAAGCCTTAATGGGTATGACTTTCAATATTTGGTAAATATTTTTATCTTTACCTGCATTGTATGAATTTGTGCGAAATTTATAATTTTCTTCGTAGGAAAAAGCATATTTTAAATTAACGTAAAACATATCAGCCACTGTGAAATGGTAAGACAATCCTTCGTTTAAATGCTTTGAAACTGCCAGGCTATGGAATCTACAGCACTTGCAGCATTCCTAAAATTTTCATGCCTTTTATTATATTGTCACTACTATTGTCAATTCAAAAAAAAAAAAAAAAAAAAAATGTTTTCCTAAATGTGATTAGACTTAACTAACTTTAAACACTTTGAAAGCTTTTTTGGTCAATTTTAATGCCAAATTAATATGCAAAAAGTTATTGTTTTAGATTAATGGTAGCAAATAACATTATAATAAAGTGAGGGCAAAATTTTAGGTATGCTGTGAACCTGCATTTCATATTGTTTTAACCCTTTGCGGCTCAAGACAATCCGGATCATTTAAATTGTACTGCCACCGGAATTCCTGAACTAAATTAAAGTAAAAGAAATTTTAAATTTTAAGGGTTAAAAAACCGGTCTTTTCTGATATGTTATAAACGTAAATTTTTGCTAAAAAATTTCCGGAATGAATTTTTGCAGCTGGATCTTAAATTTTGCGTCCTCGCAGCGAGGACAGCGCGCGTTAAGGGGTTAAGACTTGTATACAGAGAAAATTTCATGGGGATTTTTATTAATGAAAATTGTTTCATTTCTGGTATAAGATATTCAATTTCATCACAGTATACATAGCTGCCAACATTTCTAATTTTTAAATCGGGGGACTGACACGTCTTTTCCCCCTGATTCTTCTACTAGTGCATTTATTTGTTATTATTTTTTTTACTTAATTAATTATAGAAACTTACTACTAAAGAAAAATACTGGTGAAAGAATCAGCAACAATATTCGGCCCGTCGCCACCCTGAGATTTATTACTGGTATTTAAAAAAAGGAATCAATATAGAGTGTGATACTACGTTATTTTATTTTGTTCTTTTATGCATTTTAGTAGAGTAAAAATGGCAGTTGTAGTTAAAAAAGAATACACTTTTGGTGGTAAATATATTTATCACGGCTTGCTAAAGGGTTAAACTAGCTGCATAAACTCCGTTTAAGATGTACTTATAACGTAATTATTATTTGGTTACTACAGGAAAATTCGTACATGTCCTGATTAATATCTGACTGCACTACCTCCAAAAAAGAGTTTTTAGTAGGTATACTAGTAAGTAATGAGAATAGGTATAGTAGATAATAGATAGAGTAGAGCATAGCCTCCTAAACTAGATGCCTGTCGCGTGCCTCGGAGACTTGGCAACAGTTCAAGCGGTAGACAGCTCAACCTGGTACAGATTATGCGACTTTTTTATTCAACCGTCACCAATAATTTTAATAATTAATATATGATATATATAATCGGCGTTTCTTCGATTCTATTCACCTCTTATGTATATCAAATCCCACTTTTAAAAATTTTTGGTGGCTGTTGAATAAAAAATCGCGCAATATACACCAGATGGCGCTGTCTATCACTTGAATTGTTGCCAAGTTTCCGAGCCACGCGGAAGGCATCTAGTTTAGAGGGCTATGATCTGACTGCGCTACCCCAAAAAAGAGTTTTTGTAAGTATAGTAGTGAGAATAGATATAGTAGTGAGTATAGGTAGTGAGAGTAGATAACGCCAGTTCAGTGTTGGCAAATTTAGGGACTTTTTTTTTCAAAATCTACCACTAAATTTTAATTCTAATGTTTGCTTAACCACTTTGAAGATTTATCGTCTATTAACTTATATATAAAGTGGTATTTAAAATGATAAATTACGGGCAAAACATTAATTAATGGGTATTTGGCTGGAACGTTTGCTGATGGGCAAAAACCGTAAATTTTGCGTCAATTTTTTTACAGTGTAAAGTGTAAAAGCCTATAACTTTTTAGTTGGCTCGTAAAATTGAAATTTTTTTTTTAATGTAATGTCTTCTAGGAGTTTTGTCATTGCGCTATCATGAATTTTAATATCAATTGAAAATATTAAGCCATAATACAATATTTGTATCATTATATATATATGCACAAAAATGCACCAAAAAAAAAAAATATGTATTTTATTATCTTACAAGAATTTATAAATTCACAAAAATTTACCTTTGATCTACTCCTTCTATGTAACTGGGTAGCTCTGCAATGTATCTAAATTGTCTGGCATATATAAAAGTTTCTTCAGTTATCAAGACATCACTTTGCAGGTACAAGTTCAGAAATTCCTTGTACGAAAAATTGCTTTCCTTAAGTAAATTTATCTGAAATAAATACAGAGCGTTTAATAACTTTATGTGTTTTCTGAAATGAATATGGAGTGTTTAATAATAATCACTATCTTTCTTTCTTTCTTTTTTTTTTTTTTGTGTGTGTGTAATAACACTGAGAACAATGTTTTGTTAGGAAAACCAATTTTCACGTTTTAAATCTTTTCTTAGAATTGAAAATTTTGTTATTTCATCTTTATTTATGAAATCAATTGTGTAAGTAATTTACATTGTTTAGTTGGAATATTAACCAAAACAAAAACTGAAATAAAAAAGAAGGATTAAACTGATATAGCGGCTTTATAATAAATATTTACTGCATTTTACTCTTATATATTAATAAAGATTTGTTGTAATTGATGTTTTATATTAAATATATAGTTGCCAACATTTTTATTTCGAAGCATTTTTAGCCCCGCATTTATTTCACACCACTTATTTTTCAGAATAATTTTCTCCAATATATAACTACGATAAAATAAGAAAAAATTACTCTTTAAATAAAAGAGGTATGGAATAAAGGCGGGCTAAAAATGCTCCGGTTTAAATTAAAATGTTGGCAACTCTGTTAAAGATATCTACTGATAAATTTAAATTTTTCTACAAAAATATGTAACATGTATATGATATTGTGAATATTTCAGTGTGCGTAATCTTCTTACATGGTACACTCACGAACTGTGACAAACCGATCGTAGCCAAACTTTACAGATAGTTAAAGGGTATAAAGATATACACTGAATCCAATTTATATCGACAAATGTTTCATTAGAACAAAGATATTGGTGTTCGAAGTTGGAACTTTTCTTTCTTTCAATATTGTGGCGTCATTCAATTTATCTATTTGAATTTTCGATTTTTCCACTAATTAAACAGGCGCTGTTGATTTATTTAATTAGATTGTAATTTTAATCGTCTGCACGTGCATATATTTCTTGCTCTAGAATAGGCTGACGATACGTCCTCGAATCTCGTGGACAGTCCTCGAAAACTACCTTCGTCCCCAAAAAATTACAACGCATTTGGGGACGCCGGTTGTAAAGCTATTAATGTTTTATTATAATAGCTTATTATATGTATAATAAATTAACTGAAATAAGTTCTTCTAGGTATATCATATATAAAAATTACTAAAATTTCGCAATTTAAGGTGATTTATTTATTTATTTAATTTTTGTCCTCGAAATTCGAGGACACCGCCATATTTGTCCCCAAATTCAATGAAAAAATTCTGATCGCTCAACTCTAGAATCCATTTTTTAATGATTTGGAAAATAACATCGTGTTTTTATATAAGAGATATTTCAAATCGAATTTTTTAATAGTTCATTTAATTCCTATTTTATTATTTGACATGGTAACATGGAATATATCAAGCAGATAATAATACGTGGCGAGTGGATATTTCGGTAGAATTTTACAAACATGTACATCTACATCCTATTTTGCAAGCAATCTGAAATATAGTTTAAATAAATAAATCAACAACACGTGTTTGAGGGGGGGAAAAAAAGAAGAAGAGAAAAGTAAGATAAATTGATCGACGTCATAATATTTAAAAAATAGTTTCGAATTCGAATATCAATCCCTCTGTTCTGATGGTCTGAAGTAACGTTTGCCGATGTTAATTGGTCATAGCTGCCAATATTTTAATTTATTCCGGAGTAATTTTAGCCCCGCCTCTATTTCGTACCACTTATTTTTTTAAAGTATTTTTTTCGTATTTTATCGAAGTTATATATTGAAGAAATTTTTTCTATAAATAAAGTGATGCGAAATAAAGGCGGGGCTAAAAGTACTCTGGAATAAATTAAAATATTGGCAGCTATGATTGGTAGGTGTGTATATCTTTGTACACTTTGGGAGGCATACTATTGTAACAATGGCAGCTATTGTAGATCACAAGTCGGATCGTACACTCCGCAGCAAAAGTATCCGAGCACTAGCAATAATCCTCGTCTCAAAAAGTAAACTTAATACTGCTTTGTTAAATAAATCCTTGTTGAGTCATGTTCTTAGTCAGTCTAAGAACATGATTCGACAAGGATTTATTTAACAAAGCAGTATTAAGTGTACTTTTTTTAGACAGGTATTATTGCTAGGGCTCGGATACTTTTGCTGCTGAGTTTACGATCCGACTTGTGATCTACGATAGCTGGGATTGTTACAATAGTATGCCTCCCTTTAACTATTTGTAAAGTTTGGTTACGATCGGTGTGTCACAGTTCGTGAGTGTTCCTTCTTAGTTATGTTAGGTAACACTTACACTGTTACAAATGGTTTCTTAAAAATAAGCTAAATTATCTCAAAATAGCTCCGACACAATATATACTTAAATTTGAATACCCATGTACTCATTTTTGAGTATACTGACATGTAAAACATTGGAATATTTGGATTCTTATTGGTCAACTCTATTTTTGAGCATGTCAATATACTCAGAAATGAGTACATTGTTTCTCAAATTTAAGTGCATATTGTTTCGGAGCTATTTTGTGACAATTTGGCTCATTTTTAAAAAGCCATTTTAAACAGTGTACTTTTTGATACACCCAATTCATAGGCTACAGTAGTAATTCTTCGACCTGCATCGACGCATTCAAATGCTCTTCTTCGACAGTAAACACTTATATACTGTCTTGCAAATATTTTGCACTTAATTATTACCGCACTATATGGAATTTCACAGAAATAAATTCAACAGATTACGGCTCAAGTTCTGTTAAACACGTAATTGCATGTACAGTCACCCAAAAAAAAAACGCCACCCCCCCACCTAATTTTCCCGTAAATTATCGTAGAAACATGCGACTGGTACCAATCAGTTTGTAATAACGTCTAGTTTATAATGTTATAGTTAGATTTTACTTAGGGGGGCGTCTACATATTAAAACTGACATCAACTTCATTTTTTTCAATAGTAACCCCCATTTTTTATAATTTATTTGAATTCTTTGGATCAAATCATCACGGAAAATGGTATAGTTTATATATTTCGCTCAATTTTTCATAGAGTTATAAGCTGTCAAAGTTTGGGGGTGCTAATGTTAAATGAATGTGACAAACATTAAATCATATCTTCCGAAATAATTATGATATTTAAATTCTGTTTTTTTTATTCGTTAGAATGAAGTAACCCAAACATATTCCATGCAAATTTTTGCTAAAAAAACATTTTTTGAATTATGAAAATTATTAATAAATTCATATTTGAAAAAATTATGAATTATGACCTATGTTAATTTTTGCACGAATAGAACGGACATCATCAAAAACATAGGTTTCCAAATTTACAGCTCGTTCCTAACATTATTTTTTGAGTTACAGTGATATTTCACTTTTTATTCCTGTTAGGGGGCCGTCACTTGTTATAAGCTGTATCCTCTATAAGTAAATGTTTGTATATAATTTGACGTAAAGCTATTTTAATTTACCTTTATGTTATTTTTATTGTTTCCTAAGCAATATTTCGATGTTTATTATACAAATTGGCATATTTTTGTAAAGTTATCACAATGTAGGCGAGGGATTGTGAAAGAATTTCAAATGAAAAGCCTCTGATTCGCTGAAACACTATTTAAAAAAAAATACAAATTTGCATATTCCTATTTGACTCTATATGTGACGCTGGTATGCATAAATCACAATGGTATTATGGTATTTACTACATCGATTATTGAAGACAAAACTTAAATGATTTAATTACAAATATGCAAAATTATTTTGCTTTATATTATAAAGTTTTAGAAAATTAGTGAAAAGGCGTGGCTATTTATATAAGCCTTGATATGGAAGCTATGCTGCTGTTTTTCGATGCTGCGAAATTTACAAAATATATTTGTGTTAATATACTATACAGATAGAAGAATAATTATATAATATCAACAAATCTTCTTTAATCAATATGTTTATATACATTACTGTATGGAAATGTTTATATATGAATATTGTATTTATTTTTAATGAGAGATATAAACACAAAATACTAAAAAAAAAGAAGAAAATGTGTTATAAATTTTTATAAATCAAGCAAAATATATATGCATACTTGCCAACCTAACCCGTAACATTGTTAGTTCCCGCCCCTGTGTGTACACAATTTAATTTTTAGAGTAATTAACTTCAAATACATTTACGATTAACTCATTGAGCTTCGCGCGAATTCTTATGGAAATCCCATTCAGGCCACACGTGCTGCTTAGAAGCGTGTTATGTTTATCGAGTTTCAATAAACCCCATTAGGCCTTAACGATATAATCCTATAAAAATCCTATTAAAAAAAAAAAAAAAAAAATGAAGTAAGTTTTAAATAAATTGTCAGTAATTACTTAAAACTATGTAAGTTCGGTAGTTTTATATCATATTTTACACTGCCGGCTGACTTAGCCTAAATGGAAAGATCAGTGACAGCCACCAATGGCTGACACGGCTCTAAAAAGACTGATGTGAAAAAAATGTACGGAAAGGGGCGGGACCAGTAATCTTCCGGGATAGGTTGACAAGAATGTATATACATAGAGCAATGCCAGAAAATGTTCTTTATTTTTCATGAACCAGATGAATGGTATTTTTTTTCTGAATAGTCTATGTATTAAATATAATGCTGCTTTAAATACCCTTTAAATGAAAAGTTTTATTACATAAAGTAATTTTCTGGCACTCTACAGCTCCCAAATGACACACAATACAAAACCCCGCCTTTTTCCAGTGTTTAAAGGGTATTAACGTTTAATATGCTTTATATTCGTTTTGATCTTTCTTTCTCCTCCTTATCTTCTTCTTTTTCCTTAAAAAAAAAAAAAAAGAGTTATATAACATTTTGACCTTTTCAAGTGAAGATTTAGATTAAGGGTAGACAGCCTTTCTACACCCACCGTCCACTTCGGTATCTGTGTTAAAGTGTAGAATTTTAGAACATCCCATTAAGTAGTAGGATTTATTATTTTACATATTAATTTGTTACACATTATAAAATATAAAAGCAAAAGAATATCGTGGAGATTTATGTAAAAGTTTTTAATAATGTCATGAAAAATAATAATAATTAATTAATTAATTAAATAAATAAATAAAAATAAAAAAATCTGTTTTAATATTTTAAAAAATTAAAGAAAATGAAAGTACTGCAGTATCAGAACTAACTCCCATTGTCACTGTGAAACGGCCGTGGGAACCAGGTTGAGTGCCGCCGTTTCAGACAATTATACGGCAGCTTGAGTTAAAATAATTTTGAATTTTCAAACAAATTTAAAACCATTCATCTTTTTTTTTTTTTTTTTTTTGATAGATATTTTAATATCTATTCAAGCTATTTAATTTTCTTCGTATGAAGTGAACTATCTGATGTTTAATCAATAGAAACCAATAAAAATCTTTTAATTCATAAACTAACTCAGAAAGTTCTGTGAATTAGTCATTTTTTTTATTTTATAATTGACATTTCTGAAATTTTTTTCCGGTGTGAAACCTAATAAATAATGTATACCGGGTGGTAGATCGTGATTTATATTTTGTAAATGTATAGACGGACCCCTAATACATTTTCACGTGTAACTCTATTTAAAATTGATTTAAGGTATATAAATAGGTATGTTTTTCGAACCGCCTTGATCTCAGAAATCTGAATATGAAGTCAAAAATAGGGGTTGCCATTGAAAAAAATGAAGTTAATACCAGTTTTAATATGTAGACGACCCCTTAGGCAAAATGTAACTATACCGTTATAAACTAGACGTTATTACAAATCGATCGGTACCAGTCAAATGTTTCTACGATAATTTACGGCGAAATTAGGTGGGGGGGTGGCGTTTTTTTTTTGGGTGACTGTACAGTCGGGGAAAAAAAAAAAACGCAGCACTCGATGTAACTCAGTTGCTAATCAATGCACAAAAATGTAATAGGTAGCATTCGACGGGGAATTGAGAGTAGATTCAGAAAATGAACGGAAATTTTGAATTGGGGGTCGTCTACATATTAAAACGCGCACCACCTTTGATTTTTTTCAATGGTAATGCCCCATTTTTAATTTTTATTTGAATTCCTGGTTTCGCGACAATGCGAAAAAGTATATTGGTTGTACATTTTGCTTATTTTTTCTCAGAGTTATAAGCGTTCAAAGATTGAAGGTGCTAATGTTAAATTCATATTTCAAACTTTTATTAATATCTTCACAAATAATAACTTGATCGATATATATATATATATATATATTTTTTTTACGAGATACAGTGAAGAAACCCAAACATAATCCATCATTACTTTTGATTCTGAAAAATATTTTTAATTCTGAAAAATATTAATAAATTCATATTCATAAAAATTATGAATTATGACCTATATTAATTTTTACATAAAATGAATCATAATGCTGAAAAATATAGGTGTGCAAATTTGCAGCTCATTCCAGTTATTAGTTTTCGAGATATAAATAAATCTTTCTTTTGGAGTGGTTTAGGGGGCCGTCTCTTAAAAAATTTTGAATGAGATAACGAAACAAATCTTTAAAAATAACGGAGAAAATTGAGCAAAATATTTTTATTTTTTATTTACTGGTCAAATTATATAACAACAACATCAAATGCAAAGGAATGAAACAAAAATGTTGATTTTTAGACATTAGTGTTAGTAACAAGAATTCCTGTTTTCTAAAGGTCCGCCTTTTATCGTTCTTCAAAACAAAACAATACAGAAACGAAAAGTGAATGTGACTTTGAGTATTCGTGTTAAACCCCTTATTTTATGTTGACAAAAATATACACAAGTGGTATTTACTTCATCGATTACTGGTGATAAATTTTGAATCCTTTAAACAAACACTAGAAGAAAAAATTAACTAAATAGGCGGGGTTTACTGTTTGAAATACTCTCAAAATAAAATATTTCAGAACAAAATTTTCTGTACCACAATTATATTACAGATGGATATACATTATAATTATATTCTTTCTAATAAATATATTTCTATCCATACTATATTTTATTGCAAAAATATGAACACTGGGTACATACTTAAGAAATAAGTAACACACGAAAGAAACGCCCACTGGCATAGTTACAGATTTTTAAATGATGTGAATCTTCGTCAGCAGTCGCGAAAGCATTAATTAAGGAATTATATTTTCATAGAAATTATAAAACAAATCGTACAGTTCCAAAGAGTTCAACTGAACCAAAACTGGTAAGTGCTATTAAAATTGTTTAATATTTACTTTATGAAACCTTACAGTAATTTATCCGAAAAGATTTAGTTTGTGCGTTGTTATATATATATATATATATATATATAATAAAGATGATCTATTAAGCATAGTAGAAGCCAAGCAACAGATACAAGATCACTGAAACACCAATGACCAATAAGATAAAAAAAAAAAAAAATCATCAGTGGATGAAATACATTAAGGTAAAGAAACCAGATCTATTAATTAACAGTCTGCAAAACAAACGAATCAATAAAATAAAACAACAAATCTTAACTTAAAACCATAAACTTATCAAAATTAATGAAAAAACAACCCAAGAAACACAAGATAGGAAGAAGGAGGCAGGCGGCAAGACTTGTGACTTGCCTGTGGGGTTACACTAGTTTTACGCCGGCAACACTCCCCCAGCCTGCCACAACCAGATCAGGAACCATATGGATTTAAAAATGCAAAATTTCAAAGCAGATGAACAACAATGAAACCACGAAGCCACAATGAAATTCACCGATTGATCACATTGTGTTTAACAGTATAATTAGAACATTAAATATAGTTGACAACTCAAAAAGGAAAAATCTGAAATTTTATTGGAAAATGAAAGTTTGCATAGTAATACAAAGCAAATGCAACAAGCCTTCTACTTTTTTTTTTTTTTTTTTTTTTTTAATTTAATTTCACAAACCCACCCAACCATCCAGCCTTACAACACCACCCCACCTCCGTAATCAAACATCTGCCCACTCAACCGCCACCTTTTTTATTGTCTTTTATTATTTTATAATTTTTTTGTTGATACACACAAGAGTGTACACAGCTTTTTTTTTTTTTTTTTTTTTTTTTTTGTATATATATATATATATATATATATATATACATACAGCTATACTATTTCAGTTTGTATATTATGTTACACGTACGAAAGAAAATTTAAGCTTTATTGGTGATCAGTACCATGATACATACTTTTTAATTGAAAAATATTGCACTTTTATAAAGAGTATTGTCTGACCAATCGTAAGTGTAATGTATTTAAATATACCTAAAATTATCCAAAAAACTGAATTCATGATAATTAAGGTACTGCGAAGGTGTTCATATTTTTATTTCATTTTATAACTCTTTTTGTTTTCCTTGAAATATTTCCGGTGTGAAACAGTATAATTTTGTCTACTTTTTATAAGATCTTAATTTTATTTTTCTACATTTACAGATAACCCCCTAACACATTTTTGATCATAACTCTATGAATACTAAAGATAAAGTATACAAACGGTATATTTTTCCGCACTGCCAGACTCTCAGAAATTCGAATATGAAGTCAAAATTGTGTGTTGCCATTGAAAAAATCAAAGTTTGCGCTCATTTTAATATGTAGATTACCCCTAATTCAAAAGTTGACGACATTTTCAGAAAGTGCATTTAATTTCCTGTTGAATGGTGTCTATTACATTTTTTTGCGTCAATTAATAACGAAATATCATCAAGTGCTGCGTTTTTTTTTTCCCCGACTGTACTTTCGAATAAATAATGAGCTTTCGTACATTGCCTTTTATGCCAGATACAAGTCCTGTCCTACTACGCCTTCTATCTTTGAACGCTACATTGCAGAACCCAGCTGCTGTTAAACAACTGTCAAGAAGCATAGAATGATAAAATCGTATATACGCATAGCTGTCAACCTAATTCGGAGTATTATTAGTACCCGCCCCTTTCCCTACACCTCTTAATTATTATAGTAATTCCAGAGTTGTCAACATTTTAAGTTATACTGAAGCCTTTTTAGCCCCGCCTTTATTCAATATCACTTTTATTTAAAGATTAATTTTTTATTATTTCATCGTTGCTATACATTAGAGAAAATTATTTTTTAAGTAAAATAGTACGAAATAAGAGCGGGGATAAAAATGCTCCGGAATAAATTAAAATGTTTGCAACTATGGTAATTCTCTTTAAATATATTTGCAATGAAATAAGAAGAAAAGTGCTCTAAAAAAAGATAGGTTTGGAAAATGCGGTTACTAACAATTCTCTGAATTATTAATTCGGATATTGGCAGCTCTATACATAAGTATCAAAATTGTCATTTCATCGGATTAAAGCTGAAATTGCAAAATTGTGGCTCAAATGATAATTTATATATTCGGGGATTTCATTTTGAGCATTATCTAATGTTTTCGAGATGTCACGTAATTATTTTAGAAACACTTATTAATGTTTAACCGTAGAAAATAGCCTGATTAAGAAGATACATTAAATAAAACTGCAAAGTTTGGGCTGTAAAATAACTGTGAAGTTTTGGGACTAAGTCTAAATATGTCACTTCATTAATCTAAGCATATTGATAAATAGCATATTAAGAGTCGTCTTGAAAAATAAATCTGTAAAAAATTTTAAAGTTTGTATATGCTGTTTTTTCTCTAATAATGAAATCTGAAATGTCTGTAATACAGGGGTGTTTGTGTCCCCGGAAATTGCTACCAGAAATTTTTAATAGTGATATTATTGATAGCTTCCTAGTAAAGTTTAGAAATTAAGTATAACCAAAAATACAATTAATAATTATTGGTGGGAGATAAAATTAAAAACCCGGAACGCAAATACCCCTGGTAATACAGACATGTATGCTTTACTTTTTACATGGAACTTCGTTAGTTTTAGCTTTTCACATGTGATTGTTATTTCGAATCGTCTTATATAAGACGGACAAAAAAAAAAAAAAAATCACTAAACATTAGTTTATAACTTGTTTCGTCTTATTTCTGTGAATATGCACTAATTAAATCATATTAAACATTTAAAAAGTCATTTCACTTTAGTTACCATAGCTAGTTCATCAAGCCTCTTCAAGGAACCCTGGAACAATTTATCGCCTTTAACTCCTCTCTAAATATAAAATAAAAAAAATAAATTTTATATATCAGCTAGAATGAGTACTTTATATTCATCTATATATCCATTCATGCATAAGAATTTACAACCTATACATAGAGCAGAAACACCATAAACATTATTGTCGAAACATCAGTAGAGGGCTCTCTGTTGAGACTCAAAAATATTTTGGGTTCCGTATGTGTGTTTGTCTGTCTGTCTTTCGCGCGATAATGGCCGCAAAAATCACGCTATTGACTTGAAATTCGGTACACATGTTTATGAGCCCCACAGAATAAGCTGTATAGCTTTGGGTGTGCATTGCATTTGTATTTCGTGTACAGAGACACGTCAAAATTTTTCTTATCATTACGGCCTATGTATTTGTATGTACTGCGATAGCGGCCGCAAAAATGCCGCTATTGGCTTGCAATTTGGTACACATGTTCATGAGCACAACGAAATTATCTGTATAGTTTTAGGTGTGCATTCCATTTGTAGATAGTGTACAGGAACATGCCAAAGTTTTTCTTATCATTACGGCCTATGGGAAAAATTTGTATGTGCAGCGATAGCGACCGCAAAAATCACGCTAGTGACTTGCAATTTCGTACACATGTTTATGAGCCACACAGAATTAGCTGTACAGCTTTTGGTGTGTAATCATTTAAAGTTCGTGTACAGGGACACACCAGACTTTTTCTTATCATTACGGCATATGCAGTGAATCTCGTTTAAAAGCATTTTAACATAGTTACCTTGCAATCAACAAAATGAAATTAGCGTACATTAGTGAGATGCTTAAACTTATGTTTTCTGCAGAAAATATGTGCTTTTAGGCTTCCTAATCAATGTACAGGACTTTACAAAAGTGTTCTGACAATGTCACGTAATCATCCAAATTATGTGAAATTTCGAACAATTATTCATGAAAAACGTAGAATAAGCTGAATAGTTTTTACTGGTGTATACAATAGTTATGGTTCGTTTACAGAGACACACAAAAGAATTTCGTGACATTAGAACCTATGGAAATTTTTTTATTTAAGTGCATTTAATGCGTTTATGTTGCGTTGAACAAAATGGAATTAGCATACATTGTAAAGATGCTTAAAAGCATGTTTACTCTTAGAAAGGGGTATGTATAGACTAAAAAATTTATTTATGGGACCACACAAAATAATTCCGATGATGTACAGTAATCCTCCAAATGATTTCAAATTAGTTTGAAAAATTAACGAGTTATAATTAATTAGGTGTATTCTTATTATTGGCGTATATAGTAACTGTGGCTCCTTTTCCGGGATACATAAAAGAATTTCGTACTATTACGGTCTATAGTAGTTATTAGAATTTTAAAAGCATATTTTTCTGTTGAAAAGTGTGGGCATAGAATTGGTAATTAGTTTACAGTGTTACACAAAATAATTCCAATATGCTATGTAATCTTTTTTTGCATAGAATTTGGTACAAATGTTTATGAATTTCAGGGAAATAGTACAAGACTGTCATTTATTAAGAATACATATATGTAATATACAGATAGTTATAGAAAGAGAGATACAGCGAGGGATTGAAGGGGCGGCAGGCCCTCAGGAACGTATCTGTTTATGTAGCAAGTCAATCGAATCACTATGCATATTATATATTAAGGAATAAATAAAAATGAACTGTTGAATAATGTGTGTTGCAAATAGGATGTTGAAGCTCCTGATCTGCAGATTCACTAGTGGATATAAATGAAAACACTGGTGGACAAATCTCAGTGCTTTTTTTAGCGGTTACAATTAAAAATAGGGTCACAACAAAGTGTTAAAATTTGTATTTGTGGAAACGAGTTATATTTTATTAAACTCATGAAATGTTTGTATTTTCATACATGTCGGTAACGAGGTACCAGAGATAATTATCTGTGCTACCTCGTATCTTCGCATGCAGTACAAGGCATCGCAAGACCTCAGGCAATCATCGCATGCAGTAAAAGCATGTAGTTCTCAGTAGATGTAAAAACCGAGGGAAGGTGAAAGTTAAAATATTTAAATTGGTGTGAAGAATATCATTTAAATAATTTTGTTTATAGAATAACAATTGGAAAGCTAGAATGTTTACAATAAATTTAACATTACGAAATAATATCATTTAGATTTTTGATAGCATTTTGAGAGAGTGAAACGATCAGTGGGAACATGAGGAAAGTTTTCACTTGTAGAATGTCGTTCAGAGGAAAACAAAGGAGCTATATATTCCTATTTTAGTGCATGCAACATGGACGTTTTATACTCAGAAAAAGCCATAGACATTGCCAATTGAATGTCAATTCATCACAACAGTCACAATATAAATATATTATTATTATTATTATTATTATTATTATTCTCCTTATTATTATTTTGTGTGTGTGTATGTATGTGTAATGTTATTTTCTAAACGAGGACAAATCAAAGTGGTGTCATATTTCCTTTTAATAAAACATTCTAATAATGTCTATATACTATGTTTATGCATTCTAACTGAATTATTTATTTATTCCATATTTTAACGCGAAAATTTATATAAAAAAATATAAATAAATAAAGTAGTAAAAAAAAAATATATATACAATATAAATTCTTCTGTATTGTAACTTACTGTAGATAAACCGTATTCGAATAGGATAAGTTTAGTAGCTTCTTTTCGTAGATCCTCTATTTCCATAGTCGAATTTAATAATTTTGCAGCTTTCACGATAGATTCTACTAGGGCTTTACTTACGACGGAAGTCGGATTTTGAATAAATTCATTGTAATAATTTTCAAAGATATAACTTCCCCTCTCTAGCTAAAAATAAAAAAGTATGAAATTACATAATAATAATAATAATACAAAATATATTCACAAATGGTTAAAAACGAATGTCACATTATGTACAAGAATTAATTAAATTTTTGTTTTACTGATACAGAAATTTATATGATTTTAGGTAGATTTCTGGTTTAAAAAAAATGATATACTTACAACATTTAGTATGTATACGTAGTACATGATATTTGTTTTAGTACCAGAGTCTGGTCCGTGCAATTGCACATGCTTGAGATCTGCTGTAGTTTTATTATTTTAAAGGGATACGAAGACAGAACGGATTTTTATACATTTTATCAGCTGTAATTCTTCAGCGAACGAAATATCATGAGTAATCGGAATACAGTAATCATCCATGATTATTTACGGCTAGCAACTGTAAACAAACAGTACAATAAGCTTGGAACGATGATGATACAGCTTTGTGAACAACAAGGTTTTGTCATTCCAAAAAGAGAAAATATTGTAATCCATTTTCTATTCTTTCGTAGATAAGAATAGAAAATGGATTATAATATTCCCATTAAATTTTAGTTAGCTTTCAACCTAAGTTAGACATAGTTATTGGGTAGTTAAATTTGGAGAATCTGGTTATAAACTAATTTTTACTTATATCTTTTGGTAAATTTTAAGAATTTGAATATTATGAAAATAGTTTGATTTGCTGTTTAATTATGCTTTTTACTTCCTTATACAAAGTATAAAGAAGTATAGTAATCCAGGTTTGCGAAATGGATTTAGTATTTCACATTGCTCGAAAATGAATGATCGCTGAATGTTGCCAATTTATACGTGTGACAGTCATGATGTCTAGTTGCACACCTGCAAGTGTCGTCTTAACTCGAGCTCTCGTTTTAGAGATATAAGTGACTTTACATGATTTTTCGTGACGTCTGTATGTATGAGCGTCTGTGTGTGTGTGTGTGTCGCATAACTCAAAAACGGTTAGACGTAGAAAGTTGCGAATTGGTACATAAGTTTGTTATAACATCTAGTTGTGAACCTCTTTTTTTGAACTTTGTATGATTTTCCGTTTTGGAGATATTTAGGAAAATTAGATTCCTGTTGTTGTTGTTGTTCTTGTCGTGTGCCACTCGGAAATTCCGAGCCCCGGTAGTGGAACTAACCGGATTTTTAAGGCATGAGGGGTGCGTTTTCCGGGGTTAGGTTCATGTTAAAATTAGGTTCATAATGAGCAAAAATAAAGGTTTTGGCCATAATGTGTCAAAAAACGGTAATAACTCAAAAAATATTTGGACAAATTTTGCAATCGATTTTTAACTGACTTACTAATATACATATTAGTTAGACATTTGAAACTTTCAGAAAAGCTCAGAACACGTTAACAATGCATTTTTTTTATATTTTTAGCCAACTGTTTCGGATACCTGCTGCCTTCAGCAGCGTTTATATGATTCAACAGAAAAATTATTCAACTAACTTTATGACTAGCTAGACATTTGAAACTTTCAGAATAGTTCTGAACACGGTAAAAAATGCAATTTTTTAATACTTTTAGCCAACTGTTTCGGATCCCTGCTGCTTTCGGCAGCGTTACCTGTACAAATCTTGCAATCGATTTTTAACTAACTTCCTGACTAGCTAGACATTTGAAACTTTCAGAAATCTCAGAACATGGTGACAATGCATTTTTAAAATATTTTTAGCAAATTGTTTCAGGTCACTGCTGCCTTCGGGAGCGTTTATATGGTTCTAACAGAAAATTTATTTAACTAACTTCCAGACTAGCTAGACATTTGAAACTTTCAGAAATCTCAGAACATGGTGACAATGCATTTTTAAAATATTTTTAGCAAATTGTTTCAGGTCACTGCTGCCTTCGGGAGCGTTTATATGGATCTAATAGAAAATTTATTTAACTAAATTCCAGACTAGCTAGACATTTGAAACTTTCAGAATAGTTCACAACACAGTGAAAATGCATTTTTAAAATGCTTTTAGCCAACTATTTCTGGTCCCTGCTGGCCTGCTGCCTTCGGCAGCGTTAGTAGTACAAATCTTGCAATCGATTTTTAACTGACTTCCCGACTAGCTAAGCATTTAAATTTTTCAGAAAAGCTCAAAACACGTTGACAATGCATCTTTTTTATCATTTTTAGTCAACTGTTTCGGATACCTACTGCCTTCAGCAGCGTTTATATGATTCAACAGAAAATTTATTTAACTAACTTTCCGACCAGCTAGACATTTGGAACTTTCAGAATAGTTCAGAACACGGTGAAAATACATTTTTTAAATACTTTTAGAAACTCTTTTGGTCCCTGCTGCCTTCGGAAGCATTACCAGTACAAATCTTGCAATCGATTTTTAACTGACTTCCCGACTAACTAGACATTTGAAACTTTCAGAAAAGCTCAGAACACGTTGGCAGTGCATTATTTAAATATTTTAGCCAACTGTTTCGGATACCTGCTGCCTTCAGCAGCGTTTATATGATTCAACAGAAAATTTATTTCACTAACTTCCTGACTAGCTAGACATTTGAAACTTTCAGAATAGATCAGAACACGATGAAAATGCATTTTTAAAATAGATTTAGCCAACTGCTTCGGGTCCCTGCAGCCTTCAGCAGCGTTATCAGTACAAAGCTTGCAATCGATTTTTAACTAACTTCCCGACTAGCTAGACATTTGAAACTTTCATAAAAGCTCAGGGCACGGTGATAATGCATTTTTAAAATATTTATAGCCAACTGTCTCGGGTCCAATGACAATGCTTTTTTAACATTATGTATATATTTCTAAAGGTGTATAAGGAAGTCATGTGGTGCCACATCAGATTTTTTTTATATTTTTTTAATGAATTTTCGTGAAATATTTTTACATGATTGTTGTTGCCAAATTTTTTATTTAAGCTGAGCGTGAATAATGATACTTTATACAAATTTAATTAAATGGGATAGTAGGGTAAAAAACCAAACAATCGGTAATCACAAAACTATTAATGATTTTTATGGTATTCGGCAATCAAGTGAATATTTTCATAATATGGGATTTTAATAAAATGAATGTGAAGTCTTTTTTTTTTTTTTTTTTTGTTATAACAATTTTTTTTCTTCCTTTTTACATTTTTCATTTTTGTAAAATACTATAAAGGATATATTTATATAAAAAATAATCTGGTGTGCCACCCAAACGACTTTCTCTTACGCTGAAATTTAATACTATAAATACAGATTGAAGATTAAGGGGTAATATAACGAGTACTGTTATGCAAACCTATGTTAAAGGAATACAAATTAGGCTTCGGAACAGCTTTATTTGACAAGTAATTCTGTATGAGGGAGGGCCTACCACCTCAACCGTCGTTTCATTACTGTACCAATATTTATCTAGAATTCGAATCTGTTATTAAATTCAAAAGTTCATTTAAAATTCTTGAGACGACTTTCACATCAATATTCTTTGAAACTTATCAAACTTGATCAAACTTTTTTAGTAACAAACACATTAACTTCAAAATTCAACATATTGTTGCGTACTGTAGGGTTCGTAAAGTGTCCGAGAATGAGAGGCGAAACTTCTACAAATCCAGGAGTTTTATTTACAGAAAGTTCCAGCAAAATACAGGTCTATAAACTGAGTATCAGCTTCAATTGAACCAATAAACACAGCTTAATTAACAGCTGTCAACAGCAAAACCACAGTACAAACTGTTTAGCAATAACACATAAAGCAAGTCTCATTCAAAGAGACTCAAAGCAATGCAAGCATTAGCGGAATTTGGTTGAGAACTGAATCAACTGCCTTGGCGAAAAAAACAGCCCTTATATACCCCTATAGGAAAGTGTGGAAACACAGAGTCTGTGTGTGGAAAGTTCCAGAAATTTCCGTATCTCCTCAGCCAGTCATATTTCAGCGTCCATATTTGGTATATCCCTAACAAGGATTTCCTCGCCAATGTCGCCAAAAAATCGCCAAGTATAGGGAAAAGTCGCCAAATTTTGCGCCAAATAAATTGGAGATTTTCAATGCGTTTTTAAGGGAAAAGTAGGCTATTTTAACGCTAAAAAAACTAGAAATGCCAAAAATTAACATTTCAACGACATACTAAGCCTCATTGAAAGAATTTTTACAAGAATAAATACAATTCTTCACAAACTCGCAACACTGCCCACCTCCCAAGAACTGCACTTCCCGGGCAGTGCAATCCTTGGTCAAGAGGCGAAACTAAACAAATTACACAATCTAAAATACAAAAACTAAATTGTATATAACAATAAAATAGAAATATAGATTGCAAAAGCAAGTGAGAAATATTTACAAAATTTACAAATATGTACAAATATTTATATACAAATATTTACATTACGCATGGGCAAATTTTACAAGTATTTACATTTAAATTTGAGTATTACCGCTAAATGTGATAATTGGCTAGCCTGTCATAATGCACCACCTTCGGTTTTAAAGAAGGTGTTTCAGTAATCCGTACATTTACATCATGCAGCCTTTTTAAGACTGTGTACGGTCCGTCCCAGTTGCACTGTAACTTGGGAGAGATTCCTTTGCGTCGAACAGGATTCCAGAACCAGACCTTGTCTCCTTCCTGGAACTTATGTGGTGTAGCCTTTAGATCGTACCTTGTCTTCATTTTCTCTGTTGCCATGTGAATCCGCTCCCGAGCAAAGTTATGTATGTCTTCAAATCGTGCCTGGAGATCTTGGATGTACTCCTCAGGCGATGAAGGCGCATCTGGTGGACAACAAAACAGGAAATCAAATGGGAGGCGAAGTTCGCGTCCAAACAGCATCTGAGCTGGAGTATAGCCGGCGGTCTCATGGACAGCACTTCGATAGGCCAGCAGGAACAACGGCAACTTCAAATCTCAATCTTGCTGGTTCCTTGATACTAGAAGAAAGAGGTTATTCAGAATGGTACGATTAAATCTCTCGACCATGCCGTCCGACTGGGGATGTAAGGGTGCTGTCCCGGTTTTGTCTATGCTGAGTAGTTGACACAGTCCTTTGAAAACAGCAGAGGTAAAGTTCCTACCTCGGTCAGTATTAAGTTGTAGGGGCGTGCCGTATCTTGACACCCATTGCTGTTCTAGGATCTCTGCAACTGTGCATGCCTCTTGATCGGGAATAGGATATGCCTCATGCCACTTGGTGAAATAGTCCATCACGACGAGGATGTACTTATTTCCACTGGAGGTCCGTGGCAAAGGACTGAAGATGTCGAGTGCAATCCGTTCAAATGGTACTCCTACATTATATCGTTGTAGTCTTCCTCGGCATCGTTTCTTTGGACCTTTACGGGCGCCACAAACATCACAGGATTTGCACCATTTTTCCACCTCCCTTGCCTTGTTCCAGTAAAAGTGTTCTCGAACTTTCTGCAGAGTCTTCATCACCCCAAAATGGCCTCCGGTTGGGATACTATGCAGCTGCTGTAGAACATCTGGAATCTTCGATGTTGGTAATACAACCTGCCATCTGAAGCTTTTCCCATCATCAGATTCCCATTTTGTGTAGTACGCCGTTTCTGATATGAAGAGAGTCCCAGAGTGCCCAGTAACTCTTCGTGATGGGGCTAAATGCGGAGATGTCCTGCCAGGTAGGTCTGTTGCTGATCGTCTCCTTCAGCTTTAATATTGGCTTTATCTCAGGATCTTCCAACTGGGCTCGTCTAAGCTCCTGGTCACTCCGCTGGTCCAGTTATGGTGGTGTTGAGATTGTAGCTTGGCAGGCAACTGGATTGCGACAGAGGGCAGCAGTTAATTAAAAGACAACATTTAGGCTGCTAATGAGGAAATTTCGTAATAGTTGAAGAAAGTTCAAATTTTGCGAAGGAGTTTTGGAAAAGTTTTAAAATTCGTTTTTAGTTTGTTAAATTGGATAGTTCCATTACGGACACAAAGATTGTAGTTAATTTAGTTCTTAAAAAGGGAAGCTCTAAATTGTTAAAAAGACAGTTATTGGGTCTAATTGGAGGGTTGAGTAAATGAAATGGGGCCCTGAGGAGACATGCAAAGTAAGCATGTTCAGGAGAGCCTTCCTCTCCGCACTTGCATCGAGAAGTCCTCGAGCAATGAAAACGAAATAAGTAGGTTCTGAAAGATCCATGACCCGTCAGAAAGGCTGAAATTGATGGCGACAAATCAAAGTTATAATTTTTCACAGAGTTAATGAAGACATAGGTATAGTGCACTTTCTCTGAATTATCCCATTCATCATGCCATTAAATTGATTATAAGAATTCTTCACACACCATAAATTTTAAGCCAGCACAACCGGTTTCGAAAGGACGTAGCCTTTCTTCATCAGGTGCAAAAAAAACACGTGCTACTGCCTTGGAAGCAAAAGCAAGACTGAAAGCAGGGCAAAATCCAGAGTGGGGAGGAGCAACACAAACAACCAATAGGAAGCATCATGCAGGACCAATCAGAGAGGAACACACAAAGATACACAAAAAGAAAAGGAGGGAGGGAAGGAATAATCAATTAATTTTTTATTTATTTATTTATTTTTTAATTTTTTTTTTAATTTAATTAATTTTTCTACTAATAAGTAAATTTAATAAAATTTGTTTATTATTTTTTTAATTAGAATTATTTAATTATAACTATTATTATGTTTATAACATAATAATAGTTATAATTAAATAATTCTAATTAAAAAAATAATAAATAAATAATTAATTAATAAACAAATTTTATTAAATTTACTTATTAGAATAATATTAATTAAATTAAAAAAAAAATTAATTGATTATTCCTTCCCTTCCTCCTTTTGTTTTTGTGTATGTTTGTGTGTTCCTCTCTGATTGGTGCTGCATGATGCTTCCTACTGGTTGTTTGTGTTGCTCTTCCCCCTCTGGATTTTGCCTTGCTTTCAGTCTTGCTTTTGCCTCCAAGGCAGTAGCACGGGTTTTTTTGCACCTGATGAAGAAAGGCTACGACGTCCTTTCGAAACCGGTTGTGCTGGCTTAAAATTTATGGTGTGCGAAGAATTCTTATAATCTATTTATCGATTGTACACCAGTTCTGAATTTAGTCATCATGCCATTATTTCTGGAGGTTTTGGATGGATGGCTGGGTTTTACGTCGCACTAGTTCTGCGCAGATGGTCAATTAACGACGGTCTGGGACACACCCAAAGAGGTGGTCCGGAGACATGCCATCACAATTTTGATCCTCCACGAAAGGGATGGCTCTCCCGCTTCGGTGACCCCAGATGTATAATTTTTGATGGGAACATGGAGGACATTGCGGCCACGACACTGGAGGTTTTGGAAAAGGGACTTTTTGATAAAGGAAGGGGGGAGAGGGAGGGAAAAGTCGATGTCCGGATTTCGAGTGTCTGTGTTTGCCAACTCATCAGCCTTTTCATTGCCCATGACGCCCCGATGTGCCGAAACGTGAGCCAGAGATGTAGTTTCTTGAAGGTTAATTAGAAATAGTTTAATATGCGTTATGAGGTTTTTTTTTTACCTATGGCGATGTATTACCTGTAAGGCTGAGAGACTGTCACTGTAGATTGGAACTGAGTAAAATTTATTTTTAATCTTATTAATCCATAGGAGGGCCTGATAGATGGCGAATAGTTCGGATTGAAATACGGTGTTATAATCCCTAGTCTCGCCGCCCACTGATGAAGCAAGATCCCATCTGAAAGGACACAGAAAGCTGAGCCGACTCCGTGTCCAGTCTTTGATCCATCAGTATAAACCGCCACTGGAGCAGAAGGAGAGAAAGCATTAGTTGAGATGTTGACTGGGACATGAGAGGTATCTGCTGCGGGGTGAATATGTCAGCTGATCCCTATAGGATACACATTTAGAATAGCAAATTTGGACTTTCTTCTATAATTTGTTTTTGAGATATGATGATAACAGACAGTCATACACGCACACAGGCCAACCTCTAAAAACATGATTTTTGGATTCAGGGTATCTCGAAACGTGTAAATATAACAAAAACTCAATTTTGAAAATTTGACCCAAAAACAATGCTTTCTCTAGCTCATGGATAAGAGAAACTAAAAAAGACTTTTTTTTTTTTATCTAAGTGATAAATAAAAGATTTAAATATAACTAAAAATAAAAATATACTTAGAAACAAACGTAAAATATGTAGCGATTTTTTTTTTTTTCAAATTTCATAATTAATTCCCTTTATTTAGCAGCGAGCACTTTTTGTAAATATAATACAAAATAGTGAAAAGTTTTAAAATACATTGATTATTATCAATAGTTATACAAATTATAATTCCATTAAAAAGGGTAATACATGTAAGAATAAAGCATACAAAATAAAAAATATGTATACATATTTAATCGTTTCTCAATGATTAATTTTCTTAGAGAAATATATAAATAAAGAATAATGTTAGAATACTCGTGCATAGAGTTAAAAGCATTTTCTAAAAGCATTTTCAATTATATATATTAAAAATCCTTTTTCAGGATTAATATATAATTTTTGCCATTTTAAATAAGTATTTTTGTTTGACGAAAAACAAGAAAAATACACACTAAAAAATATACACTAAACAAAAATGCCGCACACAGACAGACAAACAATTTCTTTTATTGGTATAAGTATTTTTTAACGAAAAAAAACGATTTTTTTTTTTTTTTTTTTTTTTTTTTTATTGTTCTAAATATATGAAAAGCGTAAAAAAAATATCTGGTCCCTCAGTTTAAATAAAATTATTACATGTTAATTTTTTTTTTTTTTCAACATAAAAATAAATATAGCTTTATGTCAGAAAAATAAAATTAACATTTCTCTTCATATATATTTACATATTTACAACTTGACACTTTTAGTTACAAAGACTTTTTGTCTCTAATGAATCCTTGTGACAAAGTCACACTAAATTTCGTCGGCCTCCATCTTCGTAAAAAATGGCGACCCTCTATTTCTTTTCTTGATTTGCGTTTTTATTTATTTATTTATATTGGCATCAACTTATTTTTCCTTTTACAAATTTTTAAACTTAAATTGGGGGTTTTACTTAATATTTTTCGCGACCGGTTATCCAATTGAACTAAAAAATATCATTAGCTAGATATTATCCTGATTAATAAATGTACCTAATTCCGTAGCGATCCGTTGAACGGTGTACTTTATGTACTTTGTAGCGAATTAAATCCTGACATAACATATAACATCCATTTACTTAACAACAAAAAGGCGATCCCAAATCTTTTTACTTTCCGAACACTATAGTGAGGAAAGTATTGTAATCATGTCAAATATCCGAATTTGAGATTTTGATGTTTCTATACGTTTCAAGTTCCAATGAGTCCGTTTTCACTATTTTTGCGATGACGTATGTACGTGTGTGTGTATGTATGTGTGTATGTCTGTGAGTGAACACGCTAGCGTCTAAACGCTATGTTCGAATAAGCTGAAAATTTTTACGTATATTGTAAGTCACCATAGGACGAACTCTATAGATTTTGGTGAATCTAGCACTTATAGTTTTATAACAGGGACACAAAGAAAAATTCTTTATCGTTATGGCCTATGGGACCAAAATCTTAAAAGTACGATAGCATCTAAACGCCTTATTAAATTGAGCAAAACATTTATACACATATTATAAGTCACAGATACTCAATCTGTATAGATTTTGGAGAATCTAGCACTTATAGTTTTTTTACAGGGACACAAAGAAAAATTCTTTATCATTATGGCCTATGGGGCCAAATTTTTAAAAGTGTGATAGCGTCTAAACGCCTCATTAATCTGAGCAAAAAATTTGTACACATGTTATAGGTCACAGTTGCACCAACTGTATGGATTTTGGAGAATATAGCTCTTACAGTTTTTTTTACAGGGACACAAAGAAAAATTCTTTATCATTATGGCTTTTAGGACCAAATTATTAAAAGTGTGATAGCATCTAAACGCCTTATTCAATTGAGCTGAAAATTTATATGAATATTATAAATCACTGTTGCACTAACTATAAGCATTTTGGTGAATCTAGCATTTATAGGTTTTTACAGGGACAGAACAAAAAATTTTTTATCATTATGATCTATGGGCTCAAAGTTCAGTTGCGTTAAATAAAACATCGTGTTATATACGGAGAAAATACTCAAACACTCTATTTTGGTTTTCTTTCTTTTGTTTGTTTAACATCTCCTCTTTCTTTACTTTATCTACAAAACTGTTAATTACTCAATATTCGGAAAGTCGAGTGGAGTCACTCCATATTTTTTTTTTTTTTTTTTCTCTAGGACTGAGGACTATTAGTCTCAATCTGGGATTTTTGCGGCGTTATTTTTCGATAGTTGGACATTTATCGAAATCTAAAATTTATCGAAAATATAATTGAATAATTTGGAAGCGATGTTTTAATAATAAAAAAAAAAAAAAAAATATTCCTCCGTCCTGAACTAAATTCTGTTTTTGCCAGAATTTCATCAAAATTATTATTATTATTATTATTATTATTATTATTATTTTGGAAAGAAAAAGAAAAGAAAAGAATATTAATAATAATCAGTATCGAAACAAACACTATCGAAAAAGTTTTTTTTAAAATAATTTTGAATTAGGAAATAAAAAGTGCGCGTGCAAAATGAAATAAAAATAAGTAAAAAAATGAATTTAATAATTTAATTTTTATATAAAACATGATCGCGTGCTATCTTAAAAAGTAGATGTAAAATTTAAAGTTTATGTGGTGCGTGTGGCATCTGTAAAAATTGTTTTAAGAAATAGAATAGAATAAAGAGAGCAACGAAGTTGGTTACATTTTGTTATATAGTTTGGATTTTTGAATTTTATAGAAGTAATATCTACCGTAGGAATAATTTCTTATGTTAAAACTATAGGGAATTGCTATGCGAGCACAAGCGGTGGTTATTTATTTATTTAATTATTTAGTGGTCATACCTGACATAGTTAGCGAATGTATCTTTCATTATTTTACATACTATTTACAAAAAATGCTCATTGAAAGGAAAAAAAGATCGTTTTTGAAATTTGTATAAGAAAGTTTTCAGTTACAGAAAATTTAACTTTACTATAGTTGTCAGTTTTTGGTTGAAAAAAGACCTTTTCTTTTAATATTAAAAGTAAATAAAGTAAATAAAGTCTTAATCCTTAGAGCATTCTTTTTTCTTTTTCTTTTTTCCTTTTTTTTTTTTTTTTTTTTTTTTTTAAACCTATTTAATAGACTTTTCTTTTCTACCTATTTAAAGGATAGAACAGGCCCTAAATTCATCCCTTTAATCCTTTCACTACCAATATAAACAGCCTTTGGGACCAGCCCTTGCAAATGGAGGGAATTTTTTTATTGAATATCAACCAATTAATTTTAATTGCAACGGCTGTGTAATCATTTCGAAGCCATTTAACAAAGAAGTCAATATTAAGTGAAAGAACTGTTGTACAATCAATATTCAAACTAAAAACTTCTTCACACACCATAAAACTAATGAAAACACTACCGTTTCGAAAGGATGTAGCCTTTCTTCCTCAGGTGCAAACAAGTGCGACTGCCTTGGCAGCAAAAGCCCGACTGAAACCGGTCCTGACTGAAGTCTTTTCGAAACCGGTAGTGTTATTAGTTTTATGGTGTGTGAAGAAGTTTTTAATTTGAATAACAAAAAAAGTCATCCAAGTTATTAAGCAACTGTTACAATGAAAATATACTTGCTTGCCCCAGTGATGCTGAATATATATGTATACTGAGTTTTACGGAAAGTGGTTTTTAAACTGCAGATCATTCTAATCAAAGTTTTTTTTTTTTATTATTATTATTAAACTTTAGACGATATCTGATGAATAATTTTTCAAATCAGGGGGAGACACATTTGTCCAATTAGCAGTTAAATTGTTAAATATAATAATAATAGTAATAAAAACTATAATCATGTAAATTAAAAAACATACACTATATACAATTGTAATAATCATTATTTCGAATGAATATCATATTAAAATTAAATTAAAAATATCAGACACATCGAATCCAAGAAATATATATATATATATATAGCAATTAAAAGTACATACCAAAGGGGAATATATTTTTTTAACGTGAAAATTCTCAATGAACGAAAACGTAACGATAATATCAAGTGACAATTTTCTCTTGCATTCTGCTACGTGTTTGTACCAAGAATACTTTTTTCCATTCCAGTTAGCACCGTCTAACATTGGCCATCCACCCATTTCCTTGACAACTTGCAACAATGGAGCAACTCCTCTTTTGTCTCGAGTTTCTGAAATGTATGATGTTTTAATAAAAATGATCTATAACGTTGAAAAACAATGGAATATTTTTTAATTTAATTTATTGTTATGATTTATTTTAATTTTAAATTATATAATTATTTAATATTATTTTGAGTATATCATCCAATATATATATATATATATATATATATATATATATATATAAATACATTAATATAATCAGTGCAAAAATTTTTTTTATGAAATTTAAAGATGACTCAACTTCAGTAGCAAAACAATTCCTCGGATCACAAGCTAAGACTACCCATATCAAATCAAAGAATAATTAAAGAATAATCGAAATAAATATTGGAAATTGGAATGAGAAAAAAAGCATTATTTGCATTCTAACGTTTTCAAGGGCCTGGTAGAATGCAAATATGCTAAAATATGGATGTTTTTCTGTAACAAAGAAAGCAAAAGCTGAGAATTTCTTTGTTTGCAGGCCCGAAACACCCATAGAAAATCCATTAAAGAAGAAGATAAAAATAAAACTATAACCTAATATGAGAATCCAAAACCATATAAAATGAAGATTAAAATAAAAATACAAAAATTCAAATTACTGAATAAAATACATTTGAAATGAACACAACTCAAAAAAGAAATAGACATAATCAATACAGAAAAACGAAGATCATGATAAAGCGATGATCATAATAAAACGACGATCATAATAAAACCCTTACCTAAATATAAAAAACCATAACCATTTAAATGTAAGATTAAAATAAAACTCATAAAATTGTAGAAGAATAAAGATTACTTTAACCTTTCTAAATGAAATTGAAGCAATAAACGTTGCACATGTAAAAATGTAACAATCAGTTATCAGTTAAATCCACAGTTAATTAGTTCAAAATTGCATTGACCATGGAGTAATTTTTAGGATTCACAGTGGAATTCATGTAAGGTAAGGATTCAAGTCCTTAAAATAATCAGATGATGATTCCTAATATTGAATCATGAATAGTGCTGCCATCTGGAGTAATGAGATGAAAATAATGGAAAAATACAATAAAATAAATAAATAATAAAAGATATAGATTATTAAAGAAGAAGAGAAAAAAATATATATATAATGTCTGTACTAAATAGCCAAGAAGAATGGAAAATAGTAAAAGAAGACATATATATATATATAGGTTAACACATTTTGATGTCGTGAGAAGGATTTAATTATATTTAGAAAATGCCTATTTGTCTAGGCCTGTATAAGCAAAAATTTGTGGATACCGTATATTATGAAAAAATATACGGAATACAACGAATATATATATATATATATATATATATATTATATATATATATATATATATATATATATATATATATATATATATATTTATATATATATATATATAGAATCGTAATATAAATTGGTGCATATTAGATTTTAGCATATACCATTAGCTAGGCGACGCTACTTTGATGCAGATTTTCTTATTTTTAGGAAAGCTATGTCTAAGATGTGTATTAAACGAAAGTTTAAATTGATTCCCTTTGAGTATATTTCAGCGAGGAAGAGGGGGGGGGGTGGACTGGTTGCCCTAAGGCAACTTTTCTACAGTCGTCGGCCGACCTCACCCGTGACATTCGATGTTTCGAGGGTTACGCCCCACCTCCTCGTGGTGATCCCGGGCGTCCCTTCGGCGCTATCAGCTGGATGGTGAATAATTCTTCCAGTTAGATTCGGCTATATGCCTCTCTGGCAAGGAGGCTATATATACTCACTGGCTGCTTGAAATAGTAATGGGGGCAGCCATTTCTGGGGCGGTATCTGGTGGCACAAGATGCTGGCTACCTCCTCTTTGACTGCAACCACTCTTCACCCCTGGCCTTGCTCCTCTAATCGATTCAAATGAGTTTCCAGGACTCGGCCTAGTCGGTGAGCAGCTAGGTCGAGCAGTTTTCGGGGGTTCTCTCCCTCCGCTGACTTTTTTCGGACCCGTGCCCCTGTCTGCAGATCCGCTGGAAGTGATATAGAATTTTTGCTCTGGGGGACCCGCTGCCCGGGCTTGCCTGGGGATTCCGGCGGGTCACGCTCTAAACCGAAAGGTGGGCGGCCTCCAGTAGCTGTGGACTGTTCTGTTCTGAGTACATTTCAGCCGGCTAGCGACGATGTTCAACCGTAATTTTCACTGTAAGCTTGGAAACTATATCTCAGCTTCTATAGCAGAGAATTAAACAAAATTTAATATGTAAGATGCTTATTACAAAATACTCAGCAGACAGCTTGTTAATGCTACGCAATATTTTCCATGATTTTTTAAATATCATTTCTAAAAAGCAACGTCTAGTGGATGCAATCACTAGAAATTCGAAAAATAAGACGTATGTTATACAAAACTATGATATTTTTATTTTGGTGTATTTTACCTGAGTGATGACGCCACTATTTCCTACTTTCTGAGATTTTTTTTATCTATATATATCACAGTTCTTGTTAAAAGTGCGTCAGTCTTCTGCATATGTAAAATATTTATTGAGGCGTTATATGTAGATTAAATTTTTGTACACGTTAACCATTGGTGGATCTTTTATAAATAATTATTTCTTATTAATGATTTTTCAGATTTCGTGAAGTAATAATGTAAAAATAATTTCATATAACTAACCTGTAATATATAAGATGAACAATTTGTATGGGTTCATATATATATACATATTGAAAACCTTTTCAAACATTGAATAGATGAAAACAAGAAACATTGAATAAGATGAAACAGAAAAAACACATAAAATACAATAAAAGATTACGAATATAATTTTGAATTGATGAAATTTATAAAAATGATAAAAGTTCTCTGAAGTTAAATACAATGCAAGAAAAGGAAAATCAATTCAACATGAAGAATGTTGTTTTAGAATAAACAATAATACAATGAAAGTTGCGCAAATGCAGCATAACAAATCATGTATTAGTGAACTAAATTTATCAATTAGAATCTGCCAAACATGGGCATACCAAAATAACAGAAAATGCAAAATCTTGAATTCAGAGAGATAAATAAAATCATTCCAAAAGATTCGCGCAATAGTAGCGTCATAATTCAGAATGGAAATATTGAAAATCTTTTCAAACATTGAATAGATGAAAACAAGAAACATTGAATAAGATGAAACAGAAAAAAAAAAAAAAGCATAAAATACAATAAAAGATTACGAATATAATTTTGAATATATATTTATATATATATAATGTTAATTTTAGTTAATATATGAAATCAGACAAATTGGTAAGTTCTTCAGAAATATGCATATAAAATGATATTTTATGTTATATATTTAATGAATTTCGTTTGGCTTTTTTACCTAATATATCTTTCATGAACGTCAAAAGGAATAAAAAATATTGGATTGAAAATTACATAACCTAATTCAAGAAAATTTTGAAAAAGGACTTATATGCCTTTAAAATAAATAAATGAATAAAAAGACGGATTAAAACAAGACGTTATTGACCATATAAAATTTACCACTATCATTACCATATTATATTTGCAATTATAAAATTAGTATTCTGTGATAAATGAAACCGTTTAAGCAAGTTTCCTAAAAGTCTGTGACGTGGATTAGCATAATTTAAATAAAAAACAAATGGCATCTCTATCTTTCCTCAGTGTATGCAAATGGACTGAAAAATTCCAAACGAAACAAAAATAAATAAATTCATTACAAATAATATTATAAATTTACTAAGAAGTAAAAATCGAATCCGTGGAAAACTTCATTTCCAATATTTGCTATATTTGGATTTTTGAGAATATCCCAATGAGGAATTCCCTACTTTTCAAAAACAACTGTTTTTCTAAACTTGTCAGTGAGTATGTGTGTTGTGTAGGGAGAAGAGGGTATGACAATGATATATCCAAAACGAAAAAAGACAGAACGAAGAAAATTTATTATTAAGACAGGTAATGTGTATTTAGATGATTTTGTATACTTTTGTTGAAAATTGAAAAACCGGAAGTGCAACCGGAAGTGAAATACGTATTTCAAAAACAGCTCTACCGATTTTCTTTAATGGCACTATATAAATTTCCTTTTAGATGTCCTTCCGTATATTTATTTGGTTGCATCATGAAAACTGATAGGCATCTTGAATAAGTAGGTCAATTTCAAGCTTTGCAAGGGGTTTTCTTAAAACACGACTCTGCGGATTTTCTTTACATTTGTCATATTAATTTCCTTTCAAATTCCTTTTTGTACCTAATTTTCTGTTTCCAATGAACAGATGACTTTATGTAGTTTTGGTAAAAATCGGAAGTGGAACTGAACCGCTGGCTGTAACAATTTTCTTCAAATTTACTACATAATAAATTACGTAATAAAGTACTACATAAATAATTAACTGGTATACATAAAATTCTCTATAGAACAAATAAATGAGACTAATTTCATAAAAATATGAGAAGTCAGGTTGAAAATTCTAGTTTTTATTATTATTATTATTAATATTATTTGTTTGTTTGTTTGATATGGATAACCCTAACGATAAATCATATTTATGTGTGTTTATATATATGTTGGCTTAAATTTACGCTTATTTATGTACTGATTTTTATCCAAATTCCCCCTCTTTTTTAATAGTATTTCCCGTGCAAAGGCCGGGCGCAAAATCTACTACTATATAATATAGAAATCAATTTGTTGTGCATATGAATAATAAAAGTCAATTTCATTAAGGTTTGTGCAAAATAAAGATATAAAAATATGGTTTATAAAAATAACTCTCATAGAACGCAATGCTCTAGAATACTTTCGGGTGTCCCTGTATTCAAACCAGAAGTGATATTTACTCTATTTAAATAGGAAACAACTGATGGTAAACTCGAAAAACACATATCAGTTTCAAGGAATTACATTAGTGCATCTATGGGAGTTAGAGCGTGTACAGACAGACAAGCAGAAGTCTTAAACACTTCTGACTTTGTTGGAAAATGTTAAATGTAAAAGGAGAAAAAAGAAAAGAGGTTAGGAATTAAAACAAATTCTTCGACATTTGGGGCAATTTTTATTCAATTTAAAACAAAAGGAAAATAAACATATAAACTAACAAAAGAATAATTGAATAAATTATTAAGCCATTTTTATAAAATTATGAACATATGTATAATTATGTTACATTAGATTGAAAAATTTGTTTCTGTGGTAGGAATTCGAATTTTAAAACTTTTCCTATAGAAGCAGTGTGGCAAAGTAACTTCTCTTAAATTTATTTTTCCATTCACAATAAATCGTCTGGGGGACAAAAAAAAAAAAGCAAAATATTGCCTAACATTTAAACAGTATATTTTGTCTCTTTATATCTTTCTTAATACTATAAAAATAATATAAGGAAATACAATTTTTAGAACAATGGACAACTTTTGTGTTCATTATTGTATTCAAAATCGCTTTTGTATCCAGTGAAAAAGAAAAACCAAACTTTTTTTTTAAAAAGAGGAAATATATATATAAATATATATATTTCCTCTATATATCTATGATAGGAATTCGGATTTTAAAACTTTTCTTACAGAAACAGTGTTGCAAAGTAACTTTTCTTAAATTTATTTTTCCATTTGCAAAAAATCATCTGGGGGAAATAATAATAATAATAGTAATAATAATGCATATATATATATGTGTGTGGGAAGTTCCTCATACAGACAACAGATGGCGCTGCCTCCGATGCTCATCTTTCGACGAGAGGACAAACGGAAGATAGTTTAGATCTGGCTGCAGTGGAGATCGGTTGAGACCGTCAGCGCGAAGGCTGATATGCTCATTTTCTCCTAATTAGAGCTTGACGTGCTCTTAATAAGTGTGTAGAGCCATGGAGGGCTCAATACCTCAACCTAACATATTTAAAATAGTGCGCGTAGGTACTATTGTGAATTATGAGTAAGTGCTTAAATGTTTTGTTACAGTAATTCTGATGAAGAGAGATTGTTCTATGTGTTAAGCCTCGAAACCAGCAAATGGTTATTGATGGAAATTCTGCTATTATTATATTACTCTTTTTGTGTATTTTATGTTATGAATGTTGCGTCCATACTTCAAATAAAGTGCTGTCCAATTGAATTCTATTCATCATTGCCCCACCTCTAGACACCCAGCCAAGATTCTACAAGTGAGGACTCTGCCGCGATGTTATGGCAACACCAACAAGTTATAAAAGGTAACTTTTACATATTTATCATTCTGTTTGATAATAAACAATAATGATTAATGCATAAATTGAGCAAAAGGAATTTAATACACTTTTGAATTAGAAATTAATGGAGAAATATTTTTGAGAACAGTTTTGGTTTCACTTTGTGATGAAATAAAATAAATATATCACTTGAGAAGAATGAATAGAAATAGGAATTATGATTGAAAAAATATTCTGAATAATCTTTTAGTATTTTGCTTATTATTGTTTTCGATATTATTTTAACAATATTATCTTAAAACGAAAGTGAAAACAATAATTAAAGAAAGAATAATGATAATGGTGATATTATATGAAATATGTGTATATAGTAATAATTAAGAAATATATAAGTTTTTCTAAATATTCTGTTAAATGGTATAAATTGTTCTGAATGTGGTTATTTAAAAATCATGATAATTTTGGTTTGAGAACAAAAACCACAGAAGCTTTTAAGAAAAATGTTCTCATATTATTTTGTTTCTATTTAAGTATGATATTAATTTGGTAGAAATATTGAAATATCTTTTGGTATAAGTAATTATTTAGAGTTATAATGGCTCAAAACGTGTTACAAAGTATTAGAAAAGCCGATTTAAAAACAATTGCTGAAGAATTAGGCCTAACTGTTCCGGCAGAAGCTAAGATAGTTGAAATCAAAACTCTAATTGAGAGTTCTGACATTTATAAAAATGATTTAGAATTTGTTAGAGGTGTTATTAAAATGTTAGTAGAAGAACAAAAGTTGAAATCTTTAGAAGAACAAACCAAAATTGAGATAGAAAGAATTAAATTATCCCAGTTAGAAAAAGAAATAGAGTTACAGAATTTAAAGTTACAGGCTGCAGCAAATAATTCTAGTAATAATGTTGAGCAATCAAATTCAGAAACTACTTCACAATCATTAGAAAATTTAATTAGAAGTATTCGAACTTTAACCATTTCAGTACCTGAGAAACCGGAAGCTTTGCACTTATTTTTTCAATCCCTTGAAAAAGCATTCGTTTCTAAAAATGTACCGTCTAAATTCAAATCGGAAATATTGATTAATTTATTGGGAGATAAATGTAATCAGGTTTTTGCGTACGTAACCACCGAAGAAATTAACGATTATGAAAAAGTTAAGGAATTAATTTTAAGACAATTTCAGCCAACGCCGCGTGAATGTTTAAGTAATTTTAAAAATGCGCTGCGTAATCCGTCAGAATCTCATGTCCAGTTTGCTTCCCGTCTAAGCGCTTCTTTTGATTACTATTGTAGATTGAGAATGGTTAACGACGTTAAGCAATTGTGTGATCTTATAGTTTCTGATAAATTATATGAAACGTTGGATTCTAGAACTAGGGAACATATTAGTGTTCGAGAAGGTCAAAATTGGTTTAAACCCAACGAATTAGGTCGGGAGTGTGATTTATTCTACTCTTCTAGAGGGAAATCGTTAATTGAAACTAATAATAATACGCGAAACAAAAGTTCAGAGAATAAGCGGTTTGTAAACAAAACTCCTTTTAGAAAGACACATTATAATAATAAAGATCCCATAGTACGTAATTCGGTATCTAATCAAACTCACGAAAAGCATGAAAGAATGTGTTACATTTGTGGTGCAAAAGGGAAAACATTTCATTTCGCTAGAGTGTGTCCTAAACGTATTCCAGAGAAAAAAGAATTACGTGAAAATCTTCCAACGAATTCAGTAGTTCAATCCGAAACAAGTCCGATTAACCTAATTGTTAATGAGCTCGAATATGTTGATATTTTAGTGGATGATATTCCACTTAAAGGGTTAAAAGATACAGGTTCTTCGATTCTAGTTGTGAATAAAAACAGCATTCCACAGACTAAAAATGTTATTTCTTCAACCACTCTAGTTAGCTGTTTTAATGAAAAGAAAGATGCAATTCTAACTGAATTTAAAATATCTTTGCCTAATCATGATTCAGTAAACATAATCGGAGCTTTATGCAGCAATTTGTCATGCGACGTAATTCTGCCTGGTGATATCTTTCATATTCTGAAACCACAAAATAAGGAGGAAACAGATGTTTCGAATTCCACCGACATAGGGGGGGAAATTTTCTGAGTTCGGGGGGAAGCGATTTCGATGAAGCAAGTGAGTGTTCTTTTCCTGTATTCAATCGAAGGGAAAATGAGATAGATTCTTTTTTTTCAAATATGTGCAACTTTCCAGAAGAAAAATTCGATGTCAGTTATATTTTAGATAAGTCGTTAAAAGAGAGATTAAGCGAGTTAATAAAAAGTTATAAGCCAGTTAAAACAAAAAGTACTGATTTAAAAATGTCCATTATTTTATCTGATGATACACCAGTATGTTTACGCTCTCGCAGATTATCATTTGTAGAGAAATCAGAGGTGGATAAACAAATTGACCAGTGGTTAAAAGATGGTATAATTAGAGAAAGTACGTCAAATTACGCTTCGCCAATAGTGGTGTGTAGGAAAAAAGATGGAGGAATAAGGTTATGCTGTGATTATCGTGCTTTAAATAAGAAAATTATTAAAGATAAATACCCGTTGCCAAATATTGAGGATTTATTTGATAGATTAGGGGAGGGTAAAGTTTTTTCGACACTAGATTTAAAGAATGCGTTTTTACAAGTTGATGTAGAGGAAAAAAGTAGGAAATATACAGCTTTTGTGACCGATAATGCCCAGTATGAGTTTCTAAAAGTTCTCTATGGATTATGTAATAGTCCCTTAGTATTTCAAAGATATGTAAATTATGTGTTTAAAGACCTATTAAAAGATGGTATTGTAATTATTTATTTAGATGATATAATTATTCCATCTAAAGATGAGAATGAAGGGTTAGATAAATTAAAACGTGTGTTAGAAACGGCATCAAAATTTGGTCTAGAGTTAAATTTAAAGAAATGTCAGTTTTTGAAACGAAAGATCGATTTCTTAGGTCACATAATTGAGAATGGCACGATTAAACCCTCAGTAGAAAAAACTCTTGCAGTCCAAAATTTCCCAGAACCCCGTAATGCTAGGGAAGTGCAGAGTTTCTTAGGTTTAACAGGTTACTTTAGAAAATTTATTCGTTCATATGCCAACATAGCAAGACCACTCAGTGACTTATTACGTGCTTCCACTCCATTTAAATTCGAGCAAGAGCAGAAATTGGCTTTTCAAAAGCTGAAAGACATTTTATCTAATACGCCTGTCTTACACCTTTTTAAACAAGGCTATAAGTTAGAAGTTCATACAGATGCATCTAAATTAGGATTCGGTGCAATCTTACTACAACAAGATGACGATGGACAGTACTATCCAATCCATTATATGAGTAAAAAGACCTCTGTACAAGAAGAAAAATACTGTAGTTATGAGTTAGAAGTGTTAGCGATAGTAGAAGCCTTAAAAAATTTAGGAACTATTTATTAGGTAGTAAATTTAAAATCTATACTGACTGTCAAGCGTTCACTAAAACTTTAGATAAACGTGAATTGACACCTAAGGTAGCCAGGTGGTCTTTCCTGCTACAGGAATTCGATTACGAAGTAGAACATCGTCCTGGTAAACAAATGCAGCATGTTGACGCGCTTAGCAGACACCCTGTAATGACTGTAACAACTGATACTCTCATCTCACTCATCGTATTGCTACTGCTCAAGAAAATGATGAGTTTATCAACACTATGAAATCTCTTTTACAACAGAACCAAAATGACGTATATGTGTTAAAAAATAATAATTTATATAAAGTGTTGAATGATAGGGATGTACTAATTGTCTCAGAGACCATGCAAATTGAGGTCGTAAAGAAATGTCATGCCTTAGGACATTTTTCGGCTAATAAAACTGAAGAGTTAGTTAAACGCGACTATTACTTTTCTAATATGAAAAAATGCGTAGATAATGTTGTAAAAAGTTGTGTAGAATGTATACTTGTAAATAAGAAACAGGGAAAAGGAGAAGGTTTTTTGAACCCTATCCCTAAAGGAGATATACCACTGTCTACTTATCACATCGATTTTGTGGGTCCATTACCGACCACTAATAAAAACTATAATCACATTTTCACTGTTATCGACGGATTTAGTAAATTTTCGTGGCTATATCCGGTGAAATCAACTTCTCCAGCAGACGCCTTGCAAAAATTAAAACAGCAAGCTGCTATTTTTGGTAACCCCGCAAGAATAATATCTGATCGTGGACCTGCGTTCATATCGAAGGAATTTGCAGATTACTGTGTATCAGAGGGAATCGAACATGACACCATCACAACTGGAATCCCAAGAGGGAATGGTCAAATTGAGAGACTTCATCGAACAATCATTCCTGTATTATCCAAGTAATGTATAAATGACCCTAACAAGTGGTACAAGTTTGTTGAGGCTGTCCAGAGAACAATTAATTCCACCGTATCGAGAAGTACCAAAAGAAATCCTTTTGAATTACTCACTGGAGTAACAATGAGAAAGAAAGAAGATAAGAGAATACTTGAACTCCTCGAAGAGGAAAGGATAAATTCCATGCTTGATAACCTTAATACCATTCGTGAAGAAGCAAGAAAAAACATTCTTAAGATTCAAGAAGAAAATCGCCGATGTTACAACAAGAAGAGAAAGAAAGCCCATGTGTATAAAATTAATGATCTAGTTGCCATCCAGCGAACTCAGTTTGGAACCGGCATGAAACTCAGACCAAAATTCTTAGGTCCTTATAAAGTTGTGCGAGTAAAGACCAAAGACAGATATGAAGTCGAGAAGATAGGTGACCACGAAGGACCTATACATACTAGTACTTCTGCAGACCATATGGAATTATGGTCCACAAACTAAACTAAAATGCAATAATATGGACTGATGAACTTTAAAGAAAAAGTTAACTGTGAATTTTTATGTGCATAATTTTTTTTTAATGTCTGTTTCTCTTTTTCGTTTTTTTTTTCTTTTAATTGTATTTTGCAGATATCCTTTAGTATCCCAGGCTGGTTCGACGGTGAGGTCACCGTACATCAGGATAGCAGAGCGTTGTGGGAAGTTCCTCATACAGACAACAGATGGCGCTGCCTCCGATGCTCATCTTTCGACGAGAGGACAAACGGAAGATAGTTTAGATCTGGTTGCAATGGAGATCGGTTGAGACCGTCAGCGAGAAGGCTGATATGCTCATTTTCTCCTAATTAGAGCTTGATGTGCTCTTAATAAGTGTGTAGAGCCATGGAGGGCTCAATACCTCAACCTAACATATTTAAAATAGTGCGCGTAGGTACTATTGTGAATTATGAGTAGGTGCTTAAATGTTTTGTTACAGTAATTCTGATGAAGGGAGCTTGTTCTATGTGTTAAGCCTCGAAACCAGCAAATGGTTATTGATGGAAATTCTGCTATTATTATATTACTCTTTTTGTGTATTTTATGTTATGAATGTTTCGTCCATACTTCAAATAAAGTGCTGTCCAATTGAATTCTACTCATCATTGCCCCACCTCTAGACACCCAGCCAAGATTCTACATATATATATATATATATAGCCTAACATTTAAACAGAATTTTGCCTCTTTATTTCCCTCTTAATAATATAAAAATATTATAAGGAAATACAATTTTTAAAACGATGAACATTTAAAACTTATGTATTCATTATTGTATTCAAAATCGCTTTTGAAGCCAGTTAGTAAGAAAAATCATATATATATATATATATATATAGATAGATAGATAGATAGATATAAATAATAAAAATGATGGATTTGACATTAAATTAAAATAAGTAAATAAGTAAATGACAGATCTTTTCATAAAAAATTTTATGATTCAGTTTTAACTATTTTTGCTTTTAGTCTAGTTTCGTCACTGATATACGTATATTTGTATTTTGTAACTTGAGAAAACATTTAAAATAAGGTTTTGAGCCCTTCCAATGGAATTTTGTTTTTCATGTTCTTTATAAAGTAATGTAAAAATACAGTGATTTATTATAATTCTTTTAAATAAAGTGACTAGTAATGTGAGCAGAATCAGCTAATCTTTAATAACGTAAAAATTTCAAAAATATTATATGAAGTTTTGCTTTGTTTTAAATTTTGTAAAAGAAATTATCATAGAAAATGTAGAAATGTAACACGTTTGAATTTGTATTGAACATGCTACTTCTTCATGAAGAATATTTATTTTATAATTCCATAAAATTTACAAAGCTAATGATGAAAGTTTAAAAGACTCAATTTCACCTTTCATCAAATATTCAAAATTTAGTCTAAATTAAAATACATATCTTATTAATGCGAAAATAACGATATTGACATTTTAAGCAATTAAATAATAAATTTTCAAACACAAATATTTAAAATACTATCCATGGCAACCAGTTATTTTATTAGAAATATTCGTGACCGAGTTTAGCCTAATCCCCCCCCCCCATATTCTTTATTCAAGTGAACAATCTGTACCAAGTACCACGATAACACAGTGACATAAATTCAAAATTTTTTGAATTTTTTCTGGAAATAAAGTAAATTTCCTTGTATCCTGTTTTGTTAAAAATTTTCGTGTGTATTTTAAATTATGTAAATACAACCTTTAATTTTATAGTGTTGAGATAACGCTTGCTGTTAGTTCTTTATTTGCTAGATACGCAGAAAAATATTCCTAGAAACACAGGGAAAAAAATGAAAACTATAGATAAATTTATTTTTAAAAATTCCAGAATAATGGGATCTTTTCATAACTATAATTGCGATTCAGCTAAGTAAACACCGAAACTCGGTTGGAAATATCCATTAAAGATTTTGTTAAAAATAAAGCATAAATCAATAAAAGACTGCAAAATATTTTTTTTTCATTAAGATAAATTTATGTTGTCATAAATTAGTAAATAAAAAACTAGAAAAAATTCCCTTTTAATAAGAAAAATTGAACTTATCATAAACAAAAACGGAAAAATATTTCCCTTTTAATTAGAAAAAATAAACTTGTCATGAATGGATAAATAACAAAGGGGAAAATGAACTTATCTTTGACAAATTCATATTTTACCCCCCCCCCCCCCCTATTATTTATTGTTTTATTTATTTATTAAAGTTCTGTATAAAACAAAATTATACATAAATCAAAATTACATCAACACATTTTAAAATATTCCTACATAAATAAATAAATAAATAAAATGAAGTTAAGACGTTGTTTATGACTTCGGTTTTTTGCTAAGTCCTTCGGTCTGTTTGTCCGCATTTATGCAAATATTTGGGAATTAACTTGAAACTGACTTACATACAATTCAGGTTTATTATAGCACATTCCCTAAGTAAAATACTATCTATAGCACAATCAGTTTGCGCTCAGGGGCTCATAAAATTACTTAATCAATCCATCGCAATGAATCGCAAACTATATATTTAAAGCCTGCTTTAATACCTCCCTTCTGCACAAAACATAATAAAATTCACATGCATTATAGATATACATCTGCACCTTTTCTTCAGTCAAAAAATTCCATTATATTATAGGATACCGGTGGAAATGCTTAAAAATGCATTTTAAGTTGTGTTATGCCATTTTTTTTTTTTTTTTTTTTTTTAATATGTCAAATTTTAATTAACTATATGGACAAAGATACAATATATAGTCAATGTATATTATGTAGGGCTACTTAAAAGTAGTCGAATCTACAACTTTTTGCTTTCTGTATTTATATAGCTGATACACTCATGTTTGTGAAAATTGCAGCACCAAGAAGGAATGAGAATATCATTCTGATATTTATTGGGCACATATATTATAGCTGGAAGAAAAATTGATTAAAATTTCAGGAAATTTGGAGTAATACGTAATGAGAAAACAGTACATGAAGCAGCGACCTCTGTAAAATATGACAGCACTTATCTGCCTAGGCATTGAATCAAACAGCGATTGGATGGCATGTACCAGTAAATCACTTAATGAAGCTTCAACACGATGCCACAATTCATCGATCGTTGTCACTGGTGAGTGGTGCGGGGCCAGTCGCTTTCAACGATTAAACAGTCATTTTCATTGGTGCGACGTCAGGAGAACGCGCTGGCCAGAGCAGCAGTTGAACACATTCTGCATCAAGGAAGGTCCGGACAATACGTTCAACTTGCGATCGTGCATTGTCCTGCATAAGTATTGCGCTTTGGAGGCCTTGAATATAGGACAGAGCTATGGGCCTTAACTCGACAGAAATGTAATGGCTGGTATTCAGAGTGGCGGGACTGAAAATAAGAGGTGATCGAGACGTGTATCCAATGGTATCGCATACCATGACTCTAGGTGGTGACCCAGTATGCGGCTACAAAAATTTTGATTACCCTCAAAACTGCATCTTTGATATAGGTGCTTTTAAGTGTGATCAACGACAAACCTGGGTCCAGGAATGACCCAAAGTCGCCTTTCAGACAAATCACAATCCTGTTTACAGCATCCGGATTGCCTTATCCGCATTTAAGGGCATTGTGAATAATGCACATTGCCAACTGGGATTCGAAATCGTCACACTGACCATCACCTGCAGGGATGGTATGGGGTCAGACTGGATACACATCTCGATTACTTCTTGATTGCATTCTCGGCAATCTGAATAGCAGCCATTCAATTTCTGGTAAGTTCTCATCTGCTCTATATTCAAGGCCTCCGTAGCGTAATATTTAAGCAGTATAATGCACAACCGCAAATTGTCTGTATTGTCTGGACCTTCCTTGGTACAGAATGTGTTCAACCGTTGCTCCGACCAGCGTGTTCTCCTGATCTCGCACCAATGAAAATGACTGTTTAATCGCTCAAATGTGAGTGGCTCGCCACCACTTACTAGCAACTACGGTCTATGAACTGTGGCATCCTGTTGAAGCTTCATGAAGTGATGTACCCGAATATGTCGTCCAATTGCTGTTCGAATCAATGCCTCGGCAAATAACTGTACACTGCAAATAAAAGGGTCTTAAAGTAAGACATAAAAACAACTGAAACGGCATTTAAGACACGTAAATGTCTTAAAATGTACCTTAGACGTTATAGATATTTTAATTTAAGACAGAAATATGTGTGAAATATCAATTCAGACACAAAAATGTCTGAAACACGTAAATACGCGAATTTTCAGACAGCAAAACGCGTTTGAATTTTCAGACACTTGAGAAATTCAGACACTTGCATTACTTAGAAATTTTTTCATATGGAATCTACTTTAAGAAAATATGCTTATCCTACTTCTTTCCACATTCAATAAATATTATTATTTTATATAACAAGCTGTTAAACTACTTATATTATGGTAGCTTTATGAAATTATATTTTTATGGAATAATACTCTAGGGATGTGAATGATATTTGCATGCTATTATCTTTAACACAATTCATAAACAACATATTTAGACACAAAGCTTATTTTGTTAAAAAAAAAAAATCTTTGTCTTTAAAGCTTTCTTATATTAAAAGACAAAACGTGAAGTCAAGTAATTTGTAGAGAAGAAAGCGAATTTATAAGTGAACAATCATGAATAATTTGGGCATGTTTTTCTTTCTTTCTGTCTTCTTATTATTATTCATTTAAAAACTTTTTTCTTTCACAAATCCACCTACATCTAAATGTAAAACTACAAATTTTCCTGTATTCATGATTACAGTTCGTTTTTATTTAAGTATCACTTTAAGGAAAGAAATCGTTTCGTTATCATCGAGGGATGAAACCTTCACATACTTGTTATGTATTATTAAAAAATTCTGGTCCTCTAAATATGAAATTTAAGATAATAATATTTATTAAATTTAAGATACCATACTATCAACAGTTTTATGGTAAAAGATTAGAAATAAAACATACCACTGCGATTAGTTTCACGAATTCTGCAGTATATTATATCATAAAAACACGTATTGTTGTATTCGACGGTATCGTGATTGGTAAAGACTTCACTCCGACGATGCTTGGCTCGAGGTTTCGGTTTCCTTAAGCAGTGTGAGTTCAAATCCCTACGCCGGGAAATGGGGCTTTTTTCTTCTCTTTTTTTATATAAATATTTCATTAATGCTCTAGACAATTCTAAAATATATTTTTAACAGAAAAACATAATTTTACGCCATATTTATTTATTTATATATTTATTAAAAATGCCTTAAAAACGGTAGTATTTTTAAGCCTAACATAGCGGTGTTTTTAAGTGTAAAAGATGGCGGCGTTTTAAGACACTTGCAATATCTTAATTTCTGATGCAAAAAGGTGTCTTAAAAAGTAAGGCATTTTTTTTCGCTTAAAAATGACCATCCATTTAAGACACTTTTTAAACTGAATTTAAGGCATTTACGTTTACAGTGTAGTTATTGCTCCTAGAGGTCGCTGCTTTATGCAATGTTTTCTAAGGATGAATTACTCAAAACTTCCTGAAAATTTAAGCAATTGTTCTTCCTACTATAATGTATGCGCCAAATAAATATCATTCTTATATTCGCATTCCTTCTTGGTGTAGCAATTTTCACAAACATGAGTGTAAAAATGCTTTTAAAATATATTACACGCATTATTATAGAAATTTACAGATCGGTCGTGAAAAACATATTTTTCTTTCCCAGATTAAAAAACAATGATAAAAGACTCAAAAAATGATAAACACAATTATCTCTGGTACATTACTGGTACATTACCTTTGTCAACGCAGCCTCTATAAAACCTGCCTAAAGCGGCAACTGATCTCGGTTTCTCTATTTCTGAACTTACATTTTCTAACAGATCTAAAATAAGAAAAGGAAGAAAATTTAAACACGATCATTGAAATAAGAACGTATTTATGCACACAATTTTTGATAACTTGACAGGATTTATTGTTTTCTAATTGGCAAAATGGTTTAAATTTTAACTAACTTTTTATAAAAGAAATTCTAAATCTTAATATTTTAGAAAAGATTTTTGACAGGAAAATATGTATTAATGGAAATTTATATATTTTAAGGGTCCGCCAAAAGTTCCACCTTACACATCGTATCTTGGTAATGCATCGAAATTTCCGAAAACTGTGAAACATGTGTCCAATCAGTTTAAGAGGAATTTCATATAGTTAAAAAAAAATTGAGTCTGGAGGGCACAGGGACCGTTAGCGATTACAAACTTGAAAATTCCATATAAGAACAGGGGTCTATCGATCGTTAAAAATCGTTTAAAGACCTTTTTAAGACCAACATTTTGGCAAAAAGAAATTTCCTACTATGAGTTTTTTAGGAAGTTATGACAAATTAAAATTTTTGTTTAAATTTCGTCTCCCTTCTCACTGAATCATAAGAAAACCTTAGAAATTGCAAAAAAGTGCTTAATCAGTTTGAGGGAGACTTTATATGGTTTAAAAAAAAAAATATTATGCAAGAAAATAAGGGCATCGGAAGGGGGGGGGGGACTTTGGAATTTCAAATGGGAAGTTCCTTTTTAGCTTGTCGGAAACGTTTTCTCAAAACTAACATTTTAAAATATATGTTTATTTATTTATTTATTTACTTATTTTTTTTTTTTTTTTCAGTAGGTGATATCTGATGAAACATTTCACAAAAAAGTTTCACCTTCTGCCCTGTATTTCAGTGGGGGTCGTAATACCCGTCATTTTAAAAGGGCACTTTCAGGAATGAGACATTTTTGCCTTTTTTTGTTACCACTTTTTTCATACGGATTTTTTTTTTTTTTTTAATAGTAATGCATCTGGACTAAATAAGATAGATATTACTGTATGAAATTAGAAAGGGGACTAGAAAAGGGGCTTCTAACTTTTACTTTTATAAACATTTTAAAAATTATCACAAGTTTTTTTTTATTGATTGCCATTAGAAGACCTTTCAAGAATGTGATAAATACTCTAGCATTTGAAATTTCGAAGTTAGTCTCCTTAGATACATCCTACGCCCCCACACCCTAATTTTATAAAATCAAGCGAAGTTGCTCTTAGGTTTATTGAACACATTTTTTATAGTTCTCAGTAATTTCGACTTGATCCCGAAACATAGATAAGAGAATGAGGAATTTTTGCAATATATTTAATCAACTATTAAAGAAAATAAAAATGATAAGACGAAACACACTTCAAAACATATTTATTTTAAGAAAACTTTTCCGATAATTTAACAAAGAACTCTTCCCCGTTTAAAATTTAAAAGTTGACCCCTGGAGGACCCCTATTTCCCACCAGTTCCATTTTTTAAACCAAGTAAAGTCACCCAGAAACTGATTAGGTGTTTTTCTGCAATTTTCAGATTTTCAAAGTTTTTTTTTTTTTCCCCCGATTCAGATTAAAGTGGAGGAGAATTTTAAACGAAAACTTTCATTTGTCATAACTTTCTAAAAAAGCATAGCAAGACAAACCATTTGTATAGCCCCAATGTTAATCTTCAAAAAAATTTTCGAATGAATTATTAAAAGACCAGAGTTCCTATTTGAACTTTTAAAGTTTGCCTCCTTAATGATCCCTATGCCACCTCGACCCATTTATTTTTTTTTTCAACGAAATGACCCTAAAATTGATTGGATACATGTTTTACAGTTTAAAAAAATTCCAGTGCGTTTCCAAGATACAAGGGATAGAATGTTTCACTTTTAGTGGACCCTATATATATAAAGATATACATTATGAATGCCTTTTCAAATATTGTATAAGATGAAATTATATATCACATGAAGAACTGGAAAGAATGTAAAGAAAAATAAAAGGTTTATAAAGAATTATTAAGAATACTTTTAAACAAGTCGTACAACATATAACACTTTTTTAAGGGTTTTCGTTTAATGTTGCATGCAAATAGGTGTTATTTCTGACAAAATGTGTGCATTGTCAAAAATTTACAGTATACAAAGCACGGTAATTCCTAAAAGAATGTGTAAACAATTAAGAATTCATGATTGAAAAAGGAAAAATAAAATCAAACATACATTTAAAAACTTCCTTCACTCTGTTTCAGCTAAAAAATAAAAATGATAAAAAAATTGATAAAAAAAAAATAATAAAACTGAAATTATTACTTACAGTCGGTAACAAAAGTATCCGAACACTAGCAAAAATTCCTATGCAAAAAAAGTAGAGTTAATACTGTTTTGTTAAATAAATCTCTGTCGAATCATGTTCTTTGTCAGTGTAAGAACATGATTCGACAAGGATTTATTTAACAAAATAGTATTAACTCTACTTTTTTACATAGGAATTTTTGCTAGTGTTCGGATACTTTTGTTACCGACTGTACATGACAAACTTAAACCGTTAAATTTTGCATCAAACTATTGAAGCCTCGAGACTAAATACAGTTAATTATGCAATTAGATGTAGAATCTTAATTAAATTCTATATTTTAAAATAGAAAATAAAATTTAACTATTTATTAATTTAACAATTAAACCATTAAATTTGAATTTGATTAATTTAAATTTTCAAAAGTTCACAATCAAACAAAATTACCATTATCGTAAATTAAATAATTATATATTTCCATTCTAAGGTTGAATAACAGATCGCATTTATAAGGTAAAATAAGATTCAAAAATATATTGAGTAGTGACGTATATATATATATATATATATTATTCAACCTCTCTCTATTTCTATATATATGTTGTTATTTAACTTCTCTTTCTCTCTCTATAAATACATATTATTCAATCTCTCTCTCTCTCTCTCTCTCTCTCTATATATATATATATATATATATATATATATATATATAAGCTTTAATCCTTCGAAGAATGTACTAGTTCTTATGAAGAAGGACTCTGTAGTTTATAGGCCATGTAATGAGTTTTTAAAAGCATTTTTTTTTTTTTTTTTTTTTCGAAACGTAGATTTTTTAAGATTTTTGTTCTATTTCTTCAATATCTATGAAACGTATGTGCTATTTACATGACATTTTTATTATGTTATATAAAATATTTTAACACAGGCGTACGATGATTTATTTCTTATTTTATTTAGTTATTTGTTTAATCTTCTTTTTTTTTTTTTTTTTTTTTTTTTTGAGAATTTTTCGAATTTTTTCAGTTGAATTTAATTCTGGTAATTCAAAAATGATTTTCAAAATAATAATAATAATGCTAATAAAACTTTGTTATTTTTACCTAGAAAGAAAATAGTATGTTAAAATATGTAAAACTTGTCAACCTAATTTTAGCTAATATATATGTATTTTGGTGTTCTAAGACCGAAAATGGAACCAGTTTTTCCCTATCGCATATAGATTTTTGTCAATACAGGGTGTCTACCGTCACATTCTCTTTATTTTCGTTAGTTAGTATAATTTTCAGAATCAATTATAATTAATCATGAAACATACTATAAAATTTACCCTATAATTATATTGGTGGAAACATCAGGAAAGAAACTGAGTCATTAGATGCCCTATACTGACAAACATCTGTAAGCGATTAACGAATATCTGTAAGTGATTGAGAAAAATTAGCTTCACTTTCGGTTTCAGCACACACACACACACACACACACACACAAAAAAAAAAAAAAAAAAAAAAAAAAAAAAAAAAATCAGCCAAAATTACCAAATCATAATTTTAGAGGTAGAAATCTGTGTTATTGATTTAAAAAAATGTATATGATTCTCTTTTTCAACGACTTTACATGTACATAAAAATATTAATTATGATAATACCTACTATCATATCTGATACTTCTTTCGTTCGAATATCAAAAGTCCTCACTGCCTGTTTTCCCTTTTTGATTTTATTATTGTTCATCCAACCTCCACAAGCATACTGATAAAAATCCACACATGGGTCTGCTGTTGGATCAATGTTCGATAACAGTTTTTGAGCTGAAAGTATTCGTGTAAACAATTTAGAAAAACCCTATTTTCAGCAAAATATTGTTTGCAGTCGGCAGCAAAAGTATTGGAGCACTAGCAATAATCCCTGTCTAAAAAAAGTACTCTTAATACTGCTTTGTTAAATAAATCCTTGTCGAGTCATGGTCTTAATCAGTCTTACGGCTGTTTTCACCAATAACTCTAACTCCCGGTTGAACGCGAAATCTTGAAAAGCGTATAAAGTCAGGGTTAAACTTCTTAGCAAAGTTTGACGCATTGCATCTGCCACCTAGCGGCAATGATATTTTTAGATTTTTTAACTGAAAATGACCAATCATAAATTATATGAAAAATTTGGCGCTAGATGGCGGACGCAGACGGCAAATTTTCTTGGAAAGCTATAATCTGCCTTTACGCGCTTTTCAAGTTTTTACATTGAACCGGGAGTTGAAGTTAACGGTGAATAAGACCATAAGAACATGATTCGACAAGGATTTATTTAACAAAACAGTTTTAAGTGTACTTTTTTGATATGGCAATTATTGGCTAGTGCTCGGATACTTTTGCTGCCGACTGTACATAATAAAATAAATAAAAATCAGAAAGATACTTCGAGAAATGAACAGTTTTTGAAATAGAATTCGTAGCCTAGAACCAAAATTATACTCGCGTTAAACATCTCAATTAGAAAACTACATTAAAACACATAAAGCGCTGTTTAAAAAAATATTGTATTGAAGTTATATCAATAGGATATATTATATAGGATATAACACTGTTATTCATACCATTTCAAAAGCATATTCTGTGTAGATTATACACACATAAGTAATATTAATCCCAAATTTCAACCAAATTACTTTGGTGAAATTTGCTCAAGCGAATTCGCACTTTAAATAAATTATATTTTGTAACTGATTTGAAAAGGATTGCTTTAAATGACCTTATAAAATTCCTGCTGCAAGGACTATCGTTTCTATCGTTTCATCATATATAATATTTGTTTTGCAGCCTAAAAATATGGCTGATTTTCAGCATTTTACATAAAAAAAATCAAACATTCTTTCTAAATTTTTTTCGCTGAATTTACAAACTTTTCATTAAACGAAATAATAATTTTACCTTAATGTAAATAAAAGTGAATGTTCAGTCGGCAACAAAAGTGTCCGAACACTAGCAAAAATTCCTATGTAAAAAAAGTACACTTCATACGGTTTTGTTAAATAAATCCTTGTCGAATCCTGTTCTTAGTCAGTCTAAAACATGATTCGATAAGGATTTATTTAACAAAACTGTATGAAGTGTACTTTTTTTACATAGGAATTTTTGCTTGTGTTCAGACACTTTTGTTACCGACTGTATCTAGGTGTGCCTTATATCTCCACCCAAACATCTGAACCAATTTTAACCAAACTTGGCGCAATTACTGCTTATACTAGCGTTGAAGTACTTTGGGAGTTTGACATTTCTAGCCCATACACAATGATAGGGGGAGGGAGGGGGGAAACCCTCACGATTTTTTTTTTTTTTTTTTTGTAGTATTAATGCAGCTGGAAATTTCAAACTTGATATGCGTCTAACGTATACATTCTCCCTAAGTAGAGGTTTTTAATAATTCGAAATTAAAAAGCAGTAAAATGATTTAAAAAAAAAAATGCTCTAAATTTACTGTTTGTCGAAATTTCATGCATGAGATTTAAACATTTTTCTCCCAACTGAATTAGTATCGTCTTTGAAAATGACGCCATTTCTTAAAAGTCATTCAATGGTTAACGTGCACTTTCATGGAGAAAATTGCCACGCTTTTCTAGGATTGTGTGGAGCTTTTATTTACTAGCGATATAATAAGTAATAATAAGAAATAGTAATTTTAACTCCAGATTGTAATATAACATCACGTCGCATTGCATTTTACAGATAAATATATTTATTTGTAAGCATAACAAAAATAAGCTATTTTTTTTTTTTAAAGAGAGTTATCATTCTTGGGTTATGTTATAAACGAATTATTAAAAGAAAAAAAAATCCTTGGTAACAAAAAATGTAACTGCTTGTATTTTCGAGGCATATTAATAAGTATAGAAATTAAAAAATTGGGATTTATTATTATAAAATGATCCATTTAAATATAGTGGCCAGCAAAGCGGGCAATGTAAGCTAGTACACCACACATTGCTGCAGGATTTTCAGTTATTCTTACTCTGTCAGATGCTCACCAAACGGTGGGTGAATGGCTAGCACTCTAACACTTAATTGTCAGGGATAGAGTTTAGTCCCGGTTCAGGTTCGGATGTTCGTAATGGTTCGTAATTCAATTTAAATATTATGCCCTTGTCTAATTATTCTTAGTGAGTAAAACAAAATGGCCGTAGAATGACAAACTAAACCAATTTTTAAGATACCCATTTTTGGAATTTATTTCGAATAACTGGAATGGTCTTAAAGAAAGACACAAACTACATCCTTTAAAAAGAGCTCAAATAGTTTAAGTTTTAAACTTTAAAACTTCTTCATACACTATAAAAGAAATACAAAACTACCGGTTTCGAAAAGACGTGATCTTTCTTCTTCATGTGCAAAAATACGAGCTACTACCTTGGAGGCAAAAGAAAGACTGAAAGCAGGGAAAAACAAAAGGGGCTAGGGAAGCAACACAACCAACCAATAGGATAACAAACAGCATACAACATCCCATTAGAAGGGGACAAAACAAACAAGTATGTTGTGGCCACCACAAGACTTTCTTCTATATTTTCCTATACATATTTAATCAGTAACAATTAAAAAAAAAAAAAATACGATTTTTTTTTCTAAGGTTTTTTTTTTTTTTTTTTTTTTTTTTTTGTTAAAAGTAAAAAAAATCGATAACTTTGTTTTAAATTATCACAGATTTATAGTTCAACCATTCGTTTTAAAGGTATTGACGAGATATCTCGAATGATACCCATCTTCAAAATTTACCCCCCCCCCCCGCCCCATGCACAAAATTTTTTTCCTAGTTACGTACTACTATTATCAATAATTCATATTAATTTTACAATCACAAGTGTAAAATAACTCTCATGATGCACATTTATACGAATTTTTGTCCTATACTGCCATGTTAAAAATTTAGATAAAATGCTATCACAGCGCCACCTGTTGAGCTATTGATCTCCAAATATAATCAGCACCAGTTTATGTCGGGGACCAACTAAATACCAAGTTTGGTAAAATTTCTTAAAAAAAAAAAAATATATACAATTTTTTTTCAAAGTTTTTTTTCGTTAAAAGCAAAAAAAATCGATAACTTTGTTTTAAATTATCACAGATTTATGGTTCAACCATTCGTTTTAAAGGTATTGACGAGACCTCTCGAAAGATACCCATCTTGAAACTTTTCTCCCCCGGTGGGGGGGGGGGGGAACCGATGCTCCCACATGCACAAAATTTTTTTCCCAGTTAACTATTACTATTATCAACGAGACCTTTCGAAAGATACCCATCTTGAAAATTTGCTTCACCGGGGGGTACTTCCCCCCCAGGGGGGGAACCGATGCCCCCACATGCACAAAATTTTTTTTCTAGTTAACTACTACTATTATCAACGAGATCTTTTAAAAGATACCCATTGTGAAAATTTACCCCCCTGGGGGGGTATTTCCCCCCAAGAGGGGAAGCGATGCCCCCCCCATGCACAAAATTTTTTTCCTAGTTACATACGACTATTATCAATAATTCATATTAATTTTACAATCACAAGTTTAAAATAACTCTTATTATGCACATTTATACGAATTTTTGTCCTATACTGCCATGTTAAAAAAATTTAGATAAAATGCTATCACAGCGCCACCTGTTGAGCGATTGATCCCCAAATATAATCAGCACCAGTTTATGTCGGGGACCAACTAAATACCAAGTTTGGTAAAATTTCGTTTAAAAAGAAAAAAAAAAAAGTTTTTTTTTCTAAGTTTTTTTTCGTTAAAAGTAAAAAAAATCGATAACTTTGTTTTAAATTATCACAGATTTATGGTTCAACCATTCGTTTTAAAGGTATTGACGAGACCTTTCGAAAGATACCCATCTTGAAACCCCCCCCCCCCCCGGGTGGGTACTCGATGCCCCCACATGCACAAAATTTTTTTCCCAGTTAACTATTACTATTATCAACGAGACCTTTCGAAATATACCCATCTTGAAAATTTGCTTCCCCGGGGGGGTACGTCCCCCCAGGGGGGAGGGGAACCGATGCCCCCACATGCACAAAGTTTTTTTCCTAGTAAACTACTCCTATTATCAATAATTCATATTAATTTTACAATCACATGTTTAAAATAACTCTCATTATGCCCATTTATACGGAATTTTGTCCTATGCTGCCATGTTAAAAATTTGCATAAAATGCGATCACAGCGCCACCTGTTGAGCTATTGATCCCCAAATCTAATCAGCACCAGTTCATGTCAGGGTGCAACTAAATACCAAGTTTGGTTAAATTTCATTCATTGGTTCGTGAGATACAGCGTCCGCAAAAAAAATGATACAGACAGACAGACAGACAGACAGACACACAGACACACAGACAGACAGACATTTTCTAAAAACTATTAATTCGTAATCTAGACATCCCAAAACATGTAAATCCATCAAAAAACGGAGGTCGAAAATTTTCGCGAAACCAATACTTTCTCTATATTACATATAGTAGAAAGTAAAAACAGAAGACAAGAGAAACAGACACAAAAACTTGTTGTCTAGAATAATATCTTAAGGTTTTAAGTCAATCGAAGTAAAAGTTTAGGAGAGAGAGCCTTTCTCCCACATTAAGTTCGTATTTATTCCTACTTAAAACTTTCCTCGCGTTTTTTTTTTTTTTTTTTTTTTTTTTCCTGTTGCGGACACAATTTCTCAAAAACTAATGCACCGACCGTATTGAAATTTGCACATTGCTTCGAAATGAATTTGACTCGTGCTAGAACGAACGTTTTTCTTCTCTTTCTTTCTTTTGATTTCTTTTCTCTCTCTCTCTCTCTTTTTTTTTAATTACAACTTATTTCACAAGGCTATACGTGGGGTAAAATGTTCCAAATATTGCATTGTTATTGCACGGAACTCTGCAAAAAATTCAAATTTCAGTATTTTTTAATTTCTTTGTCGGAACACGAGCCATACTTATCAACCATTTTTTTTTTTTTTTTTTTTTTTTTTTTTCAAATAAAGCTATCATGTGTTATCCTGGCCACCGCAATGGCAAAGAGCCTCTGGAAACCAGACCCTACCTGCTGAATTTTCCAAAATTTTTAATGATAATTCTATAAACTATTCTTCATAAGATATTCTTTTATATGCTCAAGATTTTGAGTAAAAAATTTTATTTATCATATTAAATAATAATGATAAAAATTTGCTTTTTTTTTTTTTATGTATTTCGAAATCTATGTAATCCCTTAAAGTGCAAAAGCTTTAATGCGGTAGACAGCGCCACGTGGTACAAATTGCGCCACTTTTTTATTCAACAGCCACTAAACATTTTAAAAAGTGGGGTTAAATATACACAAAAGGCGAATAGGATCGAAGAAACGTCAATTATATATATCATACATCACTTCTTAAAATTTTTGGTGACAGTTGAATAAAAAGTCGCGCATTCTGTACCAGGTGACGCTGTCTACCGATTTAACTGATGCCAAGTTTTCGGGCTACGCGACAGGCATCTGATTTAGGAAGCTATGCTCCAATAACCCCTATCTATTTGCAGAAAAATAACAGTATATTTACCTGTTTCTTGGCACGCTTCCGTTTCACAAACTTCGTCCTCATTCAAATAAAAGAACGTGAGTTTAGAGAGAGATACTACAAAACAAAAATATTTTTTTTACATATATTACATGTCTTAAACCATTCCTGTACATGTTACATCAGGGGTAGTACTATCCGTCCTTTTTTTCAGGACACTCTCAGGAACGAGAAATTTCCTTCTTTATTGCTACCACCATTTGTATACAGTAATTTCAATGTTAAATAACTACGACGCATTACTATGAAAACACCACAAATATTTCCGCATGAAATTAGTGGTGACAAAAAAAGCAAAATATTCTCACCTCTAAAAATGTCCGGAAAAATGGGCGGAGAGTACGACCCCTGTTAAAGATATTTTTAACCATCAACTATCAATAGAATAGTAAAAAATTAACTACAAAATAATAATTAGAATAATAGGAATGTATAATCAATTTAATAATATTTCGTTAATTATAAATCGGTGCGTCCCCTGATTTAAACACTAGTTATTAAATGATTTAAATTTTATCACCAGCAATCTATGCGGTAAATGCCACTAGCATATATTTTGCCGATGTAAATTAAAGTATTAAACACGAATGCGCAATGTCATTTTCTTTTTCTTTATTATACTGTTTTAAAAGAACGCTGAAAGGCGGGTTTTGTTAAGCAAGAATTCTCGTTTGCTATGAAAAATGTCGTAAAATTGCCTTTATTATACATTTATTTATTTTTACGTTGTTGTTGTACATTGTTTTATCTGTAGTTAAAAAATTACTATATTTTATTTAATTTTCTTTCTTACTTTTTAATAACTTTTTCTTCATTAAATATTTTTAAGAGGCCCCCCTAAACAACTTGAAGAAATATCTATCTATCTATCTATCTATCTATATATATATATATATATATATATATATATATATATATATTGAAAGTAATAACTAGAATTAGATACAAATTTGCACACCCATATTTTAAAACATTGGGATTAATTTTATGTAAAATTTTATATAGGTCATTATTAAAAAAATTATTTTTTTAAACCAAAAATAATCGTAGATTATGTTTGAATTTCTTCATTTATCACGTAAAAAAAAAAAAAAAAAAAGTTATATTAATAAAATTAATTTTTATGAAGATATAAATAAGAGTTTGCAACTTGATTTTAAAATTAACATTTACAAACTTTGAACGCTTATAACTCTATAAAAAAAAAATAGGCAAAATATTTAACCAATATACTTTTTCACATTGTCAAGAAACCAAGAATTTAAATATAAAATCAAAATAGGGATTTATTGTTGAAAAAAATTCAAAGTTACTGCGCGTTTTATAATGTAGACGACCCTCAATGCAAAGTTTTTCTTCAATTTTTAATAGCACACACAATTCCTCGTCGGATGATAGCTATTATACAGTTTTTGAGCATCAATTAGTGACAAAATAACATCGAATTTTTCCTTTTTCTTTCTTTCCTTTTTTTTTTTTTTTTTTGTAACGACTGTACAAACTCAATAGTATGTACGTGAGATGAGCACCAAAATTTCTCTTATCGCCGACTTTTGGTACTATTTTTTTCTTTTGGAGAAATCTACTTTCCGTGTCTTCTACAGTCTCTAGATAAAATTTGTTTTCCTTCGGTTCATTAGTTTTTGCTGTAGTTTTGTCCTCCAAACAGTGAAACTTATTTTATAGCAGCCCTGTATTTTCTAAATTGTTTTGTAATCAGTTTTTATTGTTATTTTTACTGGCAATATCTCTGCATATAATACTGCATACTTTATTTACAGAGAATAATTTATTTAAAAATATAAAATGAACCCCAGTGGCAGAAAATCCGCGACACGGCGATATAGTCGCGGACACAGAAAAACGGCTTGCAGTCAGTTTTTGTCTGCACTAATAAAAAAAACTAGTCCGCAACTTTCAGACACTCTTTGTCTGTACTACTAAAAAAAATTGCCCACAACTTTCAGACAGTTTTTGTTTACAGTCATAAAAAATTGTCTGCAATTTACGGACATTTTTCGCCCGCAACAATGCGCTACCAATGCATGACGTCTTAGACACTCTCTGGTAGGAACTCTAGAGCCCCTATAGGTGCCTTGGTAGGAACACACAAAACAGTGCTTAACAAGGGCGACCTAAGAGCCTAGATCTCCCTTGATAGGCAGCTTTATGCGTGTATTTTTTTCTCCTGTTACCTGTTACTGAGATTCTACGGGAACGTAGAAAAGTGTACTAATTTCATTTAAAACTGCCCCAAAACTTCTCCTCCACTTCAAAATTCACTTATAAAAATTTCTGTATCAAAACTAAAGCTAATACTTTTATTATTTATAATTATTTATATTGTGTTGTGTCAAACATTGCTATAAAATATTTAACTGAATGAGTTAAACGTATTATTTTATAATTGTTTATACTCTATTGTTCTTTAGTAAAATTGTATTGTGTATTGTTGCACGAGATCACCACTATTGTTAACCCCCTCCCCCCCCCCCCCTCGAGATTGCCGCTTTCAGTTTTCAGGCTTTTTTTAGTACGGATTACGAAATTTTAAAAGCCTGTCGCAGACAGCTACAAAATTTCCTGTCACTGGGAAATGAACATTTATTTAAAATTCACTCTTTGTAATATATTTTGATTATGAAACAAATGCACAATCGTAGGAGTAATCTGCACAGCCAACCGTACGATAATACCTAACAACATTTCTAAATTTTAAATCAGGCTTCACACCAATATTTTTTGATAGAAATATTTCATATTAGTTTGCACGATTAAAGGGAAATTTATTATAGAACATTTCTGGTATGAAGACTCTTGACTAAATCGGGGACTTAGTCAATGTGAATTCTAAGTAGACTTCAACTGATTTCAATAGCCTTAGTCAAAAGTCTTAGACTAAATTTGAATAATTAAGATTAAAAACTATTAAAAGTTTAAAATTAGAAAACATTTCACGCGTATATATAACATATACAAGGTAAAAAACCACTTTAAAACGACACAAAGCTTTTCGCCATTATAACAATAGCATCATCAGGTGTAATTGCGTTGCATAGAACTAGCAATATATAAACAAGAGAAGTTCAAACGGTTTAAAGTTACGGTTACAATAAAAAAAAAATTTAAGTTACGGTTACAATAATATTTTTTTTTTCATTTCAATATCATTTTCAGGCACTCGTTTTGCTCATAGAGAAAAAAAATACTGAAAATGATATTGAAATGAAAAAAAAAAAAAATATTATAACCGTAACTTTAAATTTTTTTTTTTTATTGTAACCGTAACTTTAAACCGTTTGAACTTCTCTTGTTTATATATTGCTAGTTCTATGTAACTCAATTACACCTGATGATGCTATTGTTATAATGGCGAAAAGCTGTGTGTCATTTTTCTAATAAAAATATTTTATCTACGTGTTTTAAAGTGGTTTGTTAAATTTTATAAATTTGAATAATTAACAATTGACATTAGTCATTGATTTAGTCATTAGACTTCAATAGCCTTAGTCAATGTGTTAGTCTAATGAAGTCTCTTGACTTGACTAAATTGCAACTATATGTACGTTAATTATCGTACTGTTGGCTGCGATGGGAGTAATAAAGCCACAAAAACTAAATTTAACTTTCTATTACCTCTACATGGCAGATGAGGTATAGTTTTTGTGTCGAATTTTTGAAACTGTGTTTTTACCCGAATTACTCGAATTACATAATTCCAGGTCGCTTGAATCAGAAGATTAGGTAGGTTCATATTAGTTATGTCTCTATGTTTGTTTATCTATGAAATTGTGAGTAAACAACAGAAATCAACAACAGAAAATCAGATATTAGCATGAAGTTTAAATTCAGCATTCTAAATCGGTAAATTTTATCTGAAATTTCCATCTAAATCAAACTTATAAGAAATTTCTATCTGATATTTTTACTTTACGAACACTATATAGTGAGGAAAGTATTGTAATCATGTCAAAAATCCGAATGTGAGATTTTGATGTTTCTATACGTTTCGAGGTCCCCTGAGTATGTTTCCACTATTTTTACGATGATATATGTATGTGTGTGAGTGAACACGCTAGCGTCTAAACGCATTGTTCGAATAAGCTATAATTTGGTACGTATATTGTAAGTCACCATAGTACGAACCCTATAGATTTTGATGAATCTAGCACTTATAGGTTTTTTACAGGGACACCAGAAAATACTCTTTATCATTATGGCCCATGGGGCCAAATTTTTAAAAGTGCGATAGCATCTAAACGCCTTATTGAATTGAACTGAAAATTTATATGAATATTATGAATCACTGTTGCACTAAATATAAGAATTTTGGTGAATATTAGCATTTATAGGTTTTTACAGGGACACAACGAAAAATTCTTTATCATTATGATCTTATGGGCTCAAAGTTCAGTAGTGTTAAATAAAACATCGTGTAATATATGGAGAAAAATACTCAAATACTCAATAATGGTTTTCTCTCTTTTGTTTGTTTAACAACTCCTCTTTCTTTACTTTATCTACAAAACTGTTAATTACTCAATGTTCGGAAAGTCGAGTGGAGTCACACTAAATTTTTTTTAATGGCAAAATAAAACTTGATTGGAGGAAATGAACTTAAATTGCTTAAATTTCGTCTATTGATATGTTAGATACAGTGACTACAAATTTTTTGACATGCACACACACACAGATGGACAGGCATTTTCTAAAAATGGTCGAATTGTGTTCGGGACATCTCAAAACGGTAAATCCAATGAAAAACGGAGATTGAAAATTTTCACGAATCCATTACTTTTTTCCTATATACGGAAGAAAGTAAAAAAAAAAAAAAGTTCAAGAGCAATTTTTTTACTTTCTCTGACCCATAAGGTAGAGAAAGTATTGTTTTTGGGTCAAATTTTCGAACGCCAGATTTTGTTATATTTACATGTTTTGAGGTCCCCTGAATACGAAAATCATGTTTTTAGCAAATGGTCTGTGTGTGTCTCTGTCTGTCATCAGCATAAAAACATATTATGACAGAAAGTTCAAACTTGGCATTCTACATGTGTATCATATACGGATGCTACAGTAAGCTTTTCGTTAAGATCAAGAAAATGGTTCGTGTACAGGGGCAATCAAGATAATTCTAATACATTACGTGTATGGGGGAAATTGCAGGTAAGTAGAGTTTAACGTCTATAGACTGCGCTAAACCAAATGAAATGAATATGTATTTTTTGTTATAGAGATAGTTAACTGGGAGAAAAAAATTGTGTTTGTAGGAGCCTCGCCTCCCCCCTGGGGAGGAAGTCCCCCCTCGAGGGGGGTAAATTTTCATGATGGGTATCTTTCAAAAGAGCTCACTAATACCTTTAAAACTTAAAACGAATGGTTGAACCATCGATCTGCGATATTTTAAAACAAAGTTATCGATTTTTTTTACTTTTAACGAAAAAAAACTGTTAACGAAAAAAAATCGTATTTTTTTTTTTTTTTTTTTTTTTTTTTTATATATTGAGAATAAAATGGACTTCTTTTGGATATCTGGTGTTATACTACTTCTCTAATATGGAAATCGTCTGCATTATCATAAAAGATAATTTTTTTAAATAATAATTTTAATAAATTATTTTTTTAAAACATAATAATTTTTTAATAACCGAATTAAATTCTATATAAATGAAGGTGCATTATTGAAACGGGGGTTGAGGGGGGCGGTAGCCCCCTCACACAGAACTAATCTATATATTAAAAGAGTACTTCCACTCACTTACTCACTCACTGACTCATCAACGCGCAGCAAAATCTACTGGAGTCACCGACTCGAAACTTGGTCAGATTATAGAACATGTAGTGTAAGCACCCCCTAAGAAGCGATTTTGCGAAATTCGACACCCAAGGGGGGTGGGGGGCGCAGAACGTGATTTTACATAAACCTTCATATCTCAAAGCAAAAACCAGATATCTGTAAAATTTTTGCATTAAAACATAGCTAACACAAATGCCTAAAAATCAGTTTCTGGAAATTTGGAAATTCGGTCCACAAGAGGGGGTGCATGGCAAAATGGGATTTCACATGCGCAAAAATGGATTTCTAAGAAACCTTCATATCTCAAATAAAAAAACAGATATACGTGAGATTTTTATTTCAAAATATAGCTAACATAAATACCTAAAAACCAATTTCTGGAATTTTAGAAATTCGGCCCCTAAGGGGGGACAGGGGGCAAAACGTGATTTCACAAAAACCTTTATATCTCAAAGAAAAACACAGATATCTGTAAAATTTTTGCTTTAAAATGGAGCTAACACAAATACCTAAAAACCAATTTTTGGAATTTTAGAAATTCAGTCCCCAAGGGGAGGGGGAAGAAGCAAAACGTTATCTATATTATATCTTCTATATAATAATATAGATATTTCTTCTATAATAAAGTTTTAAAAATAATTGTTTTAATTTTTAATTGTTGCCAAAAAAATTTACGAGTTAATTTATTTTTCGACATATAGTAAGATATATTTTCACACGAATAGTAAAAGGAATATTAAATAATAAATTTGCTTAGGCTATGACAAAATGACGTCATTATTAAAATTAAATAATGATAATAATAAAAATCCAACATATTTCTTCAGATTTTGTTTCATAACCTTTTTTAACATACCTCAATTTTAGATTTCTTTTTAATAGTGTTTTTATTTATTTATTGGCATCACGGAGTAATATTAATAGGAGTTGAAGGTCCAATGGGAGAAAGCTACGAAACTGTGATCTAAATTTTTGGTAAATATTGAGGGCGCCACTTGTCATTCCTCCCTACCTCGGCGCGGATATACTGTTGTTTTCAATAGAATTTTGCTGGAGTACATTTAAAAATTTTTTATTTTAAGCAATTTAATTTCTTTGTAAGTTCTTAAAACTGCATAATTCAGATGTTTCAAATAAATGCTTCGTTCCTAGTTGTAAAACAGGCTATGATAGTGATAAGAAAAGAAAAAAAAAAAGCCCTAGGAGAAAAATAAAGTCCGAGTTCGTGTTTTCTGCAGCTAAAGTAAGTTTATTTTTTTTTCTTTACAAAATTTCATCCATTCTCCTTCCTCCCAATTGTCTGTTTTAGCTAGCTTCGGTTCATAAGAATCGTCATTTTTTAAAAGCTTTCTTTCAAAGTAAAATTAGTATAAAATGGCTCTTAAAAAAAACATGTTGGTTAGAATACTGTATTTAATGAAATTTGCTTTCAATCGAAATTTTTTCAGCTTGATATTATTTTTAAAAAAATAATTAAAACGAGACATTTCCCCATTGAATAACATTGCGGAAGCTGGAGAGAAGGAAGGATTGCACGCTGGCGCCATCTGTAAACATTAGAAAACAACATCACAAAATTTCAGCGTTACCTTCTTCTCCTGTCTTATTACTCCGTGATTGGCATGTATATTACGTTTGGCATGAAAGCTAATTCAGCATTATATTCAGATTTACTCTAGTCATAATTCAGGGTAATTTTTAAAATTTTGATGCTGAAGTAGATACTACATTTTTCGCCAAGGAGTCTACTTTCGGGATAGCCACTTTAAGCCAAGTAGCCCATAAAGCATATAAGCAAATAAATTATAAAATATTGAGAAAAAAAAAGGGGCGGGGGAGGGGATAGAAAGAAAGAAGCATAAATAATAATCTCATAAATTTTGTATTTTTGTTTAAAATGGTGACAAAAATTGAAAAGTTACCAATGGGAGCCATAATAAGCCTGTACCACGATAAGGTTAAATATTTATTTATTTATTTTTCTATATACGAACCACTGTTAACTAATTATGAAATACATATAGCCACAAAAAGTTAGTTGTCTCACAGCATATTGTAATATTATATTTGACGTGAAATCGCTGTCATTTTATGGTAGGCTGATCAGATCAAAGTACTTTTATAGTACAGTAGCGTTAAAAAATGCTACAATTATCCAATTTTGGAGGTATTTTTTCATTTCTAATAAAAAAGGACTAAAAATAAAGTATTACCGATTAATAATTTACTTTTTACAATTTTTTAAAACTTAGAAAAATGCCTTCAAAAATAAAAGACGTCCCTATTTGTCCCTAGAAAATGGGGACGTTTGGTCAGTATATTTATGGTCGACAGAAAAAATAGAATAAATATAGGAAATAACGTAAAAGTAAATATTATGTACAATACGCATAGGGTTGTTCATATGTAATTAATATTCTAATATAAAAGGGCTACTTAAATGATTTTTCATACTGTCTGTTTCGAAATCGTTATCTGATAAGCACAAAAGTGGAAGCCCACTGGATTGACATTGTATGCCGCATGGAATAGCGACGCACACCCGAAGCGAGCTTTTCAGCAATTGCAATGAATTTTATTTATATATTTTTTTATATTTTATTTATTTTTTAAGAATTTTCTTTAAATATAGTGGCCAGCCAAGCGGGTAAAATTTCCCCGAAGAAATCCATAGGAGTTGAGGCCACAATTTTTAGTGTGTGGCTTATTTACGTGTATCCAACATCCATTGCAACGGGACTTTGAGAATTTCCCCATTTTCCTCCTTAAAGAAGGGAGAGCAATAAAGACGTTTCCAAGAGTAACTTTGTTTAAAATTATCACAGTAATATTAATTTTTATGTGTGGGTTGGTTATGCGTTCTCAACACGCACTATCAAGTAATTTTACGAAATTTCCCTCTGCCTCCCTCCTTTAAGGGCGGAATGCGGGCAAAAAAACGTTTTTAAGAGTAACTTTGTTCCAAAGTGCCTCAGGAAAGCGATTTTTTGATATGTCGGGTGGTTACGCGTACTCAACACACACACTACAAAGAGGTTTTGTGATGAATTTCCACCCTACCGGTCTTGGGAGGTGGGGTCTAAAAGCAGGTATCCATGTGTAACTCTGCACTAAATTATCTTAGAAAGGAGATTTTTTATGTGTGGTTCGATGTGCAGGGGGGTAAAAAACACGTTTTAAAATATAATTCTGCTTCAAATAATCTCAGGATCTCGATATTTTTTACGTCTGGTTAGGTAAGTGTATGCAAGATGCACTATAAAGGGATTTCGAGAAATTACACTCCCCCTCTTCTGGGGCTGGCGTTGGGAAAATACAAGCTTAAATATACTCCAGATTACCTTAGAATGATGAATTTTTTTGAGTGGGTTTTGATTAAGTGTACGCAATATGCACATTGATGGGAGGAAATTTTGCGAAACTTTCAACATTACCCGTTAGGGAGAGGGTGTAAAAATTAGGTAAGGTACTGCAGAAGCCATTGGGGCTCATGATTCAAAAAGTCTGGGGAGCAGGAAAACCACTACCAAATGTAGCAGAAACTTTAACTTACATTTTGACTGATTTCTTTCTTTCTTTCTTTTTTTTTCTTAAGATTTTTTTTTATTATTATTGATATGAAATATTGAGAATTTATTTCGATATAATGACCAGCGAAGCGGACAAAGCCTGCTAGTTATGATATAAAACTCTTATGAAGCCTAATATGAATTGTTTAACACAGGTTTACATAACAGTACTCGTTATCTTACCTTTTAATCTGCAACCTGTATTTATAGTATTAAATTTCAGGGTAAGAGAAAGTCGTGTGAGTGTCACACCAGATTATTTCACATATTTTTACTGCATATAATCAATGCTTTTATGTAAAAAGTACACAAACACTTAGTTTAATGTTTTTTAAAACAAATTGCCAACGTTTTTCTGTTTGAATAATACTAATTCTCGCAGAGATAAAAAAAAATAATAATAATTTCAGTAATTAATGTTAGGCACACAAATTATGCAAGAATATTTTTTAACAACTTCTCGAAAAACCGCTGTTGAAAGAAGAATAAAGTAAGGAAAAACACGTTAATTACAAAAACACGGTTTGAAATGATTAGATTATCCTTCATCAGACAAAACAAATGAGGCACAAATGCCAAATGAAGGCAACAACGCACTGTAGCAAAATGAAAGCAGTACAGTTACAGAACCTCGAAGTCGTCTTTTTCTAGTTTATGAATTAAACAAAAATTGGAGTTAGATATATTTTTTTTAATCCATAGATTTTGGTTTCTAAAAGATTTTTATTTATTTATTATTATATATATATATATATATATATATATATATATTTAATAAATATAAATATAAATTAGAAAATAATAGGTTTAGAAATGTAATTTAGTCAACAATTTTGTCGCCAATGAGGGGGTTTTTGGCGACACTTTTCGTTTTGACGTCATATTTGCACAAACCTTAATTTTGACAGTTGTATTATGATTAGTTTAAATTACCAGAATTTATCGAAATTTCGACCAGGATTTTTTGCTATAAATAAAGTCCCATTTAAAATATCGTTTATTGTATTTTAAAATTTCATTAGAATAACTTCAGTAACTGAACACACACTGACTTTTAATTCCTGATACAGTGAGATTAACTTCCTTGTAATTCTTTACTTGCAGTACAACTTTCAATGTTCAATGAAATCTGTTTCTTAAAATTATTTAAAAATAATAATAATTTTGTCTGTCTTGTCTTAAAAAAATATTTTGCGCCAGAACTTTCGAAACGAATTATTTTCGGAATTATACACTGTAAAAAATAGGTTCTTTCTTAAAAATAAGTATATATTTCCTCAAAATAGCCCCGAAACAATATATACTTAAAATTGAAAACCCATGTAGGGGAAAGTTGTCGAAAACGGGGACGTTAACATATCTCTGTCCGCAAAAAAAATCTATAAATAAGGAAAATTCGGCAAAGCATTTCCTGATTAGAGTATGTCTTAGACTATCATATGGCAAAGTTACTTTTAAAAAAATATCATTAGTTTAGGCATAAAAAACATTTTTCTGAAAAATGTGCAAAGTCCCCGTTTTGGACAACCGGTTGGGTAAAATGGGGTACTCATAAGAAATAACGTAAATTCAAGTCCTAAATTTTATTAGAAAAACTTGTATTACAATGAAAAAATGAAGTTAATGCAAAACCAAAATGCAGATAAAGTATTTTGATATCTGTTTCAACAGTTACTAGCATGACACAAAACATAAACAAACATAAAATTCCCATATGAAATTGATTTCGCTTTCTTCAACATTTGAACAGGCTTTATGTGCCCAACCCCGACAACTGCTACATTGAATCCACCCCTCTTTGTCTTTCAAGTCAATGCAAAGTTCATTACAAAAAATGCAAGCGTCCTCGCTATTCTGTTCCTCATCAGATGATAACATTGGGTCTTGATTTTTTTTTCTTCTCTTTTTTAGCATTTGGGTATCTAAGATTAGGTTCGGTGGGTTTCTCGACCAATTTTCTTTTCTGTTTATTCTGCTTTGCAGTTTTCTCCTGTTCCACAGCTTCCAATTCTGCTTTGTAAGGTGAAGTGAGTATGACAGTTTTGCCTCTCCTCTTGTCATTCACTGTTTTTTGCAAACGTTCAGTTTCTTGTGCTAGAGGCATTAATATTTTAGGCGAAGTGTTAAAAGCTGAACATTTCTGGGGTTCTATAGCTGGAGATATTCCAAATGATGAAGTGGAAGTTTGGGATGTGACGACCCCGTTTTGGACTACCGTCAATGTCCCCGTTTGAGCCGACCATGACGTATGCTAAAAATGTGGCCTCTCTTCGAACACGTGTCAGAAAAAACTGTAAAGCAATATGTGAAAATGTAAATTAAATCTAGACGAATCCATACCGTACTTACCAAAATCGAAAGTTCAAAGGGCACTTGATAAGATCCAATACAGTGTACGGCCACAATCAAAATGAAAATCGCAAAAAAATTAAAGCTTTGTAGAAAATAACAGATCTGGCAAAGTATGTCAACAACTAGATTTAAACTTGCGTATAGCCGAATTAGAATCATCGTAGACTATTGGATTCAAAGAGAGCAACACCAATCAATGAGAAACGGGATGTCCCCATTTGACCTGCCGCCGTCCCCGTTTTAGACAACTCTCCCCTACTCACTTTTGAGTATATTGGCATGCTCAAAAATGGGGTTGACCAATAAGAATCTCAATATCCCCATGTTTGACATATCAATGTACTCAAAAATGAGTACATGGGTTTTCAAATTTAAGTATATGTTGCTTCGGGACAATTTTGAGACAATATATACTTATTTTTAAGATCCTATTTTTTAAAGTGTACTTTTTAGAATACCATGGATACGCAACAGGTTTTAGCGATTGGGCTTTATGTCTGCTTGTATATCTGAGTATATATATGTAACTGTAAAATAATCTCATATTTCATTTAAAATATTTTAGGAAAACAATTTTTTAATTTCAGGCATTACACCTGGCTTACGGTATATCAGATATAACATACGGTATGAGAGAGAAGCGTAAGCTTATTGTAATATTATAATTGCAACTTCAAAAGAATGATTCAACAACAACAATGAAGTATTACAAACTTCTACGAATATTTTTGTATAGATAACATTTCAATCAGAAACATTTTTCTTCATACATATAGTTTAAGGTGCCTGACTACCTTTAAAATGCAATTTTCGGTCGAAACTCTGTTTTTCTATTTTTGGATTAGTATTAAAGCCTGACATTTTAGCTTTCTAAATCAGTTTGAATTTTGTTTCTATCTTGCTTAGAACTTCAGTTACAGGCATTTTAATATTAGTCACTCACCAGCTTTTGAAACCGGAAATGACCGGAAATGACCCGGAAATGTTTGTTTACATAAATGTTTTACTCAATATAAGCCGGAGTAGGAAAATTCCGGACCAGACTAATTATGTAGCTTTTCGCACGATCAACCCCATGGGTAAGTTCCGGACCAAATGTTGGTCCGGAATTTACCTATGCCTGCCCTCTCTACTCTTGTAAACTGAGGGATGTTTCACAAATAAAAATTAAATCGGTAACGATTGTCATAAGTGATTTAACAATTTATACTGCTTAGTATTGTGTTCATAATTATAGTTTCAAAAATTTCTCATCCATATTAGCGAGATTATCCAATTACTGTTGTATGACAATTATATTATTATCATATAAACTTTTGTTTCCGCGTCAAATTTTCGAAATGGAGTTTTAGCTATAATTACACGTTTTGAGATTCCATAAATCCAAAATTCAGGTTTTTGACGGTTGGTTTGTGTGTTTTTTAAGATTAAATAATGAAATAAAAATACAAATTAGTCTGAACATATTTAAAATTTTAAATAGTTTTAAAAAAACAAATAAGGGCAAACACTTTCATTAAAAGGTTAGGCTAGATTAAATATATAAATATATAGTTAAAAAAAAAAAAGATTGAATTAAATTAAGTATTATTACCTTCTCCTATTCATATGACAGTAGATGAACTTTTGTTTTCGCGTCAAATTTTCGAAATGGAGTTTCAGCTATAATTGCACGTTTTGAGATACCATAAATCTGAAAATACGGTTTTTGACTGTTGGTTTGTGTGTTTGTCTGTGTGTTTTTTAAGATTAAATAATGAAATAAATATACACATCAGTCTGAACATATTTAAAATTTTAAATAGTTAAAAACAAATTAATTAAATTAAATTAAATTAAATTAAAAAAGGGGGGGGGGCTTCAATTAAATTACCAATTTATATGGGTAAGAGAAAGTAATAAATAACTAAATAAAATAAATAAATAATAAGTACAAAACTTTTAAACAACGCCATACTATGCAAGAACTCTCAACAATTGTTTTGTTTGAAAGAAAATACGACTCTTCGTCAGGAGGACAAAGTAGTCACATTCTGCAAACATAGCAATAACGCACAAACTACACAAACACCTACTTTGTTCATGCTTACTTTTTCGCCTGATGAAGGATCGTGTTGTTTCGATCTGAAACAATTGTTGTCAAGTCTTACATTATATGGTGTTGTTTCAAAGTTTTGTATTTATTACTTCTAAATTTCAGTTCTGCAGTATTTTTTATAAATAAAATAAATCACTATTTTTATTCGGTTACCCGACTACTTTAGGTAATGGACGTACTGTATTCGCTCCAAAAATTTGATATCGAGTTTTCACCATATTTACATGTTTTAAGGTATCCTGAGTCCAAAAAACTAATTTTGGGCAATTGGTCAGTGTGTGAATATATTGCGCCGTATCTTCACCAACCCTGTGTCTAATCAGAGTTTCCACTGTTTACGGCAGCATCTTACCAACCAGGCACTTCAATTTGAGTGTTGATTGTACTGTAGGTGGCCCTCTTAGGCTCCAATTTTGCTGTTTACTGGTAGGATATATCTCATATTCTGCAGTGTATATGTTTTAATTTGAGTATATATATATATATATATATATATAAATTAATTATTTTTTATATTATTTTATATATATATATATATATATATATATATATAAAATATATATAAAATATATATTATATATATATATATATATATATATTATATTATATATATAATATTATATAATATTATATATATATATATTATATTATATATATAATATTATATATATATATATATATATATATATATATATATATATATATATATATAAGTCGACAAGTGGCTCTGCTACATTGAAATTATTCGGTTTATTTCAAGGCTGTATTTCAGCTTCTACTGTGTGTAACTGCACCAGTTTTAACTTAAGAATACATAGACCGACAGTCAATGCTGTTATGTTGCAATTTGTCTTGTTTGTGAGAAGGCTGTATCTCAGATTCTACAGTGTAAAACTGCACCAGTTTTACACTGTAGAACTGGCGTATATCGGCCACCACTGGCGTATATCGCTGGCGTATATCGGCCAACAAGTGGTGTTATTTGAATGCTATCTTAAAATTTTCCCATTTATTTGAATTTTGTGTGTTATCTTCCACTGTAAATAAGAGCACAACTTTTAATCTGTGTGTATTCAGATGAATTATTTTTCTGTTATATTACTTATATTTTTTATATCTTCTTCGGCTATTTCTGTTTTAGAGTTGATTTTGTAATTGGAAGCATAAGAATACGGCAATGTTTAAATAAATTGTAATATAAACATATCTCTCCTAATAATATTTTGCAGTGTATATTTTAAATTCTTGTTTTATCACTGTGTTGTTATTTCATAGTAAATCAATTGAAATTTATGCGTTTTAATTGATGATCGTAAACATATGTTTATAAGAAATAATATAATTTTTAAATGCATTATATATAAATAGCGTTACGCTTATATTTTATTGTATTTGCACTTTATTATTACTGCTGCAATTGAGTTCTATGAAATCTGAGTATCATCTACATATTGATGGATGAAAGGTCATTCATTCGGAAATTAAAAAGAAAGGAAGATTGATTACATTATAACCAAAATCACTATTTTATGCATATGCATGTATTAAACTAATAGTACAATACTGTATCAAACTTATGCTACAAAACGTTTAAAAAGCCAAGATCAACTTGTGACTGATCCCTCGCGTTTTACGAATCAAAAAGAAAGTTCTTCCATCCTTTCTAAAAAGCACAGGTAAATTCCGGACCAAATGTTGGTCCGGAATTTAACCATGGAATTGCTCGACTCCTTTCTTTTGGTCCGGAACTTACCTACACCCATATAAGCATCAAAATTTGTTACTGAATATAAAATAAATTTAAAAAATAAAATAAAAAACTTTGAAATAAATCAGGAACTTATTAAAATTATTTTTTATTTAATAGGTAAAATCTGGTTTTTAAATGCGTTTTCTGCTTTTTCTCAAAATGAGATTTTTAGCATTTTGCTTCATCCCAAAACATCATAACTCTAAAAGTTATACTTGAAACGTTATGAAACTTTGACAAAATACTCTAGAGGAGTTGTTTTAGGGACTGAACTACGACAATGAATATAGCTAAATTACTTTTTTTTTTTTTTGTCGATAGATGTTATGAACTGTCATGTTATCTTCTCTAAAATATTAAATTTAAAAAATTTTAACTTCTTTAAATGTTATCTTCTCTAAAATATTAAATAACGTGGTTATAGTTTTGAGAGTAGTTCCCTCCCATAAGGACCTTCAATAATCTAAATAAAATTTACAGAATAAAAATATCTTTATTTAGATTTGACTTACGATGTTTTGTAAAAGTGCTTTTTTTTTCGCAAATTTTATGCATATTTTGAGCCTCAATATAAATATATTTTAAAATTTGCATATTTTTTTCAGTTTATTCACTGTTTTTTACTATATTCTATCATATAATGCACATAAATTGGCAATTTTTCAATTATAAAAAAAATCACCTCCGACAGTAGGCAGGCACCTTAAAAATTATATATTTGATAATAATAGTAATAATTTTCACCTTTCCATCTGTCTGATATGATGCATAAAGCTGCCATGAATACCAACATCATTACGAAGAGGAAGCATACTGTGTAACACAACAGTTTTTCTTGAGCTGTTTTTGGTGAATGGAACAGTCTAGAAATTTATGGAAAACAGAAATATAATGTAAAAGTTTATATTCAGAATAATAAAAACATTCAATTATTATAGAGAATATTTTCTAAGTGTGTAACGCATTAAGGGAATTGAAAAGCAATATTATGTATAAAGTTAAAGTATATCATAAAATTGTTACAACTGTTATTATTTTTTCCAGGCTCAGTGCAATCACTTTTTTTGAATACCACTATTTTTTTTTTTTTTTTTTTTTTTTTAGAGAATCATTGAATTAGTCAATTAAAAAGAAAAGGAAAAAAAATACACTGCAAAAATTACTAAATATTTCTAAAAAAAAAAAAAAAAAGTAAATGAATAAATAAACTGACAATCCCAAGCCATGTTTACTTATTTTTTTTTTTTCACAGTTTTTTTAAATTTCTTTCTTTCTTTCTTTTTTTTTTTTTTTTTTTTTTTTTTGTAATGATTTTTTTAAAGAAAGGAAGGCGGGGTAATCTATTTCATTGACTTTTTGACCATTTAGAAATATTTTTGTAAAATTAAATAAATAAATAAAAGAGGATATAAGAACAAGCTACGAAAAGTATTAAAAGTAAATCATTAATAATGCTCAAAGTGCGGAAGTTATTTCAGAAAGTTTAAATGAAGAGATTTTAACTTTAAGGCTGTTCAATACATTTCTTGTTTTACTTATATATCGAATTGCATACTTGACTCAAAGTCTGCTTTTAAATATTCATCACAGATAGGACAGAATTAGATTAGGACAGATAGCATAGGATTAGATTACAACCTAATAACTGAAGTTAACAACGATGGCAGCGTCGCCGCCACCTGGTATCGAACCAGGCAACTCGGAGTCCATAGAGCCCTGCGTAGAAGCGGGTTTGCACTTATACTTTCGATCAAAATTCCAATAGCAGAAGTTTTAATTTATAAAAAAAAAATATTGTCATTTATTTCCTAATTTTTTTCCCCACTTAAAATATTGCAAATCTCTGATAATGATTTGGAAACAAGGGAAACCTCCCTATAAATATTCCTGCTTAAATGAAGATTTGACCACTGGATGTGGGATTTAAATGCTAGAACATTAAACATTTTGTCAGATATAGGGCCTATAATTTGAGAGAGATGACCCACAGATGAAAACTGAATACAAATGAGGAATATTATTATCTGTGAAGAACCTTAAAACTCGAATAAACTACTACGTCAGAAACACCAAAAGAAAAAATTTTGCGATTCATACAGCTGTTTAGGCAGTCTTAAGCGTACCGTCTTCAGTGCAAAAAGAAATTTCAAGTGCAAAGGAAATACCGCCTTCAGTGCTTTCTTTTTGCACTGAAGACGGTACGCTTAAGGCTACCGAAACAGCTGTATGCATCGCAAAATTTTTTCTTTTGGCGTTTCTGGCGTAGTAGTTTATTTGAGTTTTAATATTCCAACGCCAAGTCTCCTGTTATTATTTGTAAAGAACCTATTTAAGTAATTAAAAAAAAAAAAAAAAAAAAAAAAAAGACTAGGTGGTTGTTTTGGATATTGAATTATAAAGACGATATGTAAAACATTATTTTATGAGAAGATAAAATAGTATCAGAAATGCGTGGAATAATTTTTTTGTGGTAATATATTATAAATAATATATTAATTATAAATAATATAAAATTAATTAAGGTTGATAAATAAAAACTTTCTAAATTAAACTTTCGTGGTCTATTGGAGTTGTGCCACGATTAATTATGTCACTTGATATAGCTGCGTTTGCAGACTCGGTGACCTTTCCAATGAATATTATGTGAGAAATGCGTAGTTGGTTGTCACACATGGCAGCTCAGTGGTAGAGCATCTGTGCGTTAAGCGGAAGACCCGGGTTCGATTCCCGGCTCTGGGATTTTTCACATAGTTGGTATAAAAATCATCCTTTCACTCCAAATTTTCTAAAATTAATTAAGTTTTGATAAATAAAGACTTTCTAAATATATATATATATATAAACATTACTCAAGGGAAAAGGATTTTTAAAAACAAAAGCACAAGCCCCAAAGTTTAGTTAGATTTTGCTTCTGGATAAATTACATAGTTTAAAAAGCTGTTTGCCTGTTTGATTGTACTAGGACACCCGAATTTAATATTTATTGAAAAGTTTTTAATTGCGACTAAAAATAAAATATGTATAAAAATATAAATGGGTGCAATATATCAATAAGAAATTATTCTTTTAAACACTTATATATAAGACTTTGTAAACTGATATATATATTTTTCCAGAGAGTAAATTTTGATTTTTAAACAAATTATTCTCCTTTATTTAGTAATTCACTTTCTCACATATAATGTAATAAGTCTTTTATTATGAACAGGAAATGGGATGCTAGTTACACTGAACACTATAGATAAACATATATTTCAACAACACTCACCACATATAAAACAATTTTCGCAAGAAGAGGGGTTTTTTTTTAAGCTGATTGGTTGAGAAATCACTTCATTTATATTCATAAATGATTTTTTACGTGAGAGTTAGGATGCGTATCTGTTTCAAATATTGCCTTAGCTTAAATATTTAACCTACACAATAATAAACATTCTAAGCCCATCTTATTTAGTTTCCATAGTAAATCGCATTGTTTTAAATAATACTTCTGCTTGTATGCAGTATTAATCAACACAATCATTATACGAAAAAGCTTCTTATTTTTAAAAGTATTTATCGTAATTGCAAACAGGACAATCTAAAAAAAAAAAAAAAAAAAAAAAAAAGGGGGGGGGGGTTATAAAATAATTTAAACTCAAATTTGTACATGACGATCTTTCTATAATCATTTTTGTTGTACAATATTTTACATTGCAATAGCATATATATATGCGAAAAAATATTGTTATAAATAAAAAGAAGAAGAAGAAAAGGGAAAAGAAGCAGGATATATATATATATATATATATACATTAAAACTTTAATAATACAATTTTTATTTTCTACTATATTCTAGGTATGGGGATCTTTAATGTTCGTAAAAGCTTTCCCGATCTCATTTTCACGTTTCTACCCTTTGACGAACTAGCAGGGCCTGATTCCCAAAAGAGACTCGGGAAGCAAGAGCTTATAATCTCTGAAATTTAATAGGGATGCCAAAATGACTGAAAAATAATGACTGAAATTCCTAGTATCAGTTTTTTTACAGTTTCACTTAAGGATTTTTTGGAAGTGGGGTGGTGGGGTGGGGTAAGGGTAGGAGAATTTGTCTAAAGCAAAAGCAAATACACACTATTTTGGGAAAGTTTACTTTCCAGCAAACAATTCTTAATTTTGATAACGGTAAATATATGCAATAAAAATACTACATACTGATGTGGAATGAAGATAATAAGTACGAACTTTGAAAGTAATGCATGAGCACTAACAATTGTTTCGGCTGGAAATCATTTAGTTCAATCCTTCATGTGGTTCATCCCTTTAAAGGTAAACATGAGTGCAACGTGGTAGCAGAAAATGTTGCTGCCCTGATGCTTACGCTTCTTTATCCCATGGAAATTCTTGCCAAATAATTTAAACTCGAAACTATTGGTGCCGAATAGTTTGTGCCTGTTACGATTTCAATTTGTAGGTAAAAATAACTTGCAATATTTTATACAATAATATAAATGAGGGAGAAGAAATTAAATCTGAATTTTGCTAAGTAACTTTTAAAAGAAAATTCATAGCATTAAAAGTTTTTTAATCTATGCATATATAAATTTTTCTTCTAAATAAAAATGTGGCCTGAAATTACACCTAGTTTTTTCTATCTTCATAAGATAATCCTACACCTGCCAACGAGATTACAAAAGATTACAAAAAAAGATTACATTACAAAAGATTACATTCCGAAGTTTACATTACAAAAGATTACATTCCGAAGATTACAAAATCGATGTGACGTCCGTCTCCAGGTTAGTCAGTTTGTTAGTATGTATAGATAATATCTTAAGATGTAAAGAAGCCATACCAATTTTAAAATATCATTTATAATATAGGTAAGAAACCTATTGAATTTTTAGATTCTATTTTGAAAATTTCGTAAGTTATTTGATATTTAAGATTTTTTTAATATGGCAGTATATAATAAATTTCGTACAAACGTGCATTATGAGGTTTATTTCCACCCCAAAATAAATCTGATGCGTTTTAAATCACCATTTATATATTGACATAAACGTTAGTGAATAGCAACATTCTACTTTAAAAATTTTATAAGTTATTTGAAATTAAACGTTTTACAGTATTTCACATAAACTTGAGTTAGGGAGACTGTTGTTGCTTCAATCATTGTGAAATGAGAACAAATATATGAGGGAAAAATAAACAGTATCTACCTATGCAAACCAGATTTAATATCTCTTTTTATGTATGTATATATATTAAAAATTAAAAAAAAAAAAAATATATATATATACAGTCGGTAACAAAAGTCTCCGAACACTAGCAAAAGTTCCTATATAAAAAAAGTACACTTAATACAGTTAATAAATCCTTGTCGCATCCTGTTCTTAGTCAGTCTAAGAACAGGATTCGACAAGGATTTATTTAACAAAACAGTATTAAGTGTACTTTTTTTATATAGGAATTTTTGCTAGTGCTCGGATACTTTTGCTGCTGACTGTACTTTCTTATCCTTAATCAAAAAATATTTTGAAACTTTATAAATTTTTATTTTATTTTGAATTCGTTATTTTATCATGTTTCAATTTCTTAAGAAATGTTAAAAGAATTTCAACCCAGTTTTTATAGAATACTTTGCACTTCAATGACTGTTCTGCCTAGTTCCATTGATTTTGATTATTTATCATTTCAAATACCCTACTATATTAACATCAATTGAAGAGAAAATAATTTGTGTAATCAAACAAATACGTACAATTTTTTGGAGCTTTCAAAATTATTCTGTTTATAAACATCAATTCTTGTTGGATTTGCACTCCAATTGTGGGTACGAGCGCTGTAAAAAAAAATGCACATACATAACGATGTTATTATAAATTATTTTAATAGTTTCTAAAATCTGTAGAAAAACAAAATAAAATGAAATAAAATAATTAAAAATGTTAAAAAGACTGAAGAAATTTCATTAAAAAACGTACAGGTAAGTGTATGCAGGAAATAAAGTGAAAATATTTATTGAATACTGTGCTAAGGTATTTTTATTACTTATATATATTTACATTACAAAACATTTGAAAAAAATTTAATATATTTAGAATAAAAAAATATATATATATATATTAAATTTTTACTTCCGTACTACTACCGTAGGTAATGGAATTATTGTATTTGGTCCAAAAATTCGATATCGAGATTTCACCTAATTTACACGTTTTAAGGTCCCCTGAGTCTAAAAAAGTGGTTTTTGGCAATTGGTCAGTGTGTGTGTGTACGTATGAGTGCGTGTATGTATGTATGTATGTGTGTGTATATATGTATGTATATGTGTGTGTATGTATGTGTGGAATATTATGGCTATTATATCTCGGAAACTAATAAAGATTGAACTACGAAACTTTTTAATTGAAACAGGTCTGGTGTACAGATGGATTTTTCAAATTTTTGTGAAAATTGGATAATCGAAAGTGTATCTCAATGTAAGTCCGTATCTCAAAAACGGCTCTAACGATTTTCTTCAAATTTGCTATATAACACTCTATTAGATGTCCTTTTAAATGATATAGTTGGTTAGTTCAGGAAAATTGATAGGTGCTCTGTATAAATAACTCAATTTCAGGTCTCTCAAGCGCGTTTCTGTAAAAACAGCTGTGTTTTTTTTTTTTCTTTTTTTTCAAACTCAACTAACTTTTAAATATCCTTTTGTATTTAATTATTGTTTTCCGATCAATAAAAGACTTTTTGTAAAAGTTGGTATCTCAAAAAACGCTCTAAAGATTTTCTTGAAAATTGTTATATAAATCCATTTCTTTCCTATGTATTACACGGTTTTTAGAGGAAAATTAACAGTCATCTTGTTTAGGTAGGTCATCTTCAGATCTCGGAAATTTCTGTTAAAAATAAATAAATAAATAAATTTAAAAGAAAAATTTAAAAAATCTCTACCATTTTTTCCTCATATTTTTTACCTCGCGATATGTAAGCTCCGTTTTATATGTCTTTATATGTGTATAAAGTTTTTCCTACCGGAAAAATTTTAGGTTTCTCCTTCTTTAGGTCGCTTTTATGTTTTCTGATCACATTATCTTTCAAAAATGCAGTGGGTAACAGTGGGTAATGGAAGTCGTGTGGGTGTCTCACACCAGATTTTTATAAAAAAGTATGGTGTTTGAGTTATATAAAAGGTCGGCGCATCGTGTGGTCTATTGAATAACAGAAATGTAATGCTACATTAATACACAAGTAACTTACACAGCCAGATTATAAATGTAAATATGTTGTAAATTGTCCACATAATTACACAGTAAAACATACTAATAATTATATGAACGGTAATCTTTTGCATAACAGGTTAAACATGGGTTAATTTTTGACATTTCGAAAAACTTAACAATGTAGTTTTTTCTTCCTTATAACGATGTATAGGAAGTATTATGATATGTACAATTAATATATATGCATATATACTAGCAATTTTAAATACATTATGAAGCAAATTTAGTGTAAGAGATGTTAAAAATGTTTCAACTTTGTTCACTTTTTTAAGATACCCAGGTTGGTTTCTATCAGAGTTTCAAAGTAATCCTTTTAACCCGTTAGTATTCGCTATAGACAGCGCCACCTGTTACAGATTGCGTAGTTTTTATTTAACTCTCACCAATAATTTTAAGAAGTGAAGTGATAGACGTTCCTTCGGTTTTATTCGCGCTTTATGTATATCAAATGCAACTTCTAAAAATTTTTGGTGGCTATTCAATAAAATTATCTGGCAACACTGAAGGATGGGTGGCAAATCGACCAACTAGCGACTACTAACGGGTTAAATTTAGTCTAATAACACGTGTTTTTACAAGTTCCTTTTCTTAAAGAGAAAAAGCTTTAAGATATTGAATATATTTAAAAACATATTTATAAATGAATTGATAGTTAGGTACAGAAAAAAATAAATGTATATAAATATTGCCAAAACTTAATTTGTAAAAAAACGAAAATGAAATTGAGAAATTAGAAAATAATTACAAAAAGTTAACTGCAATTTTTTTTATTTATTTATTATTTTTTTTTAAAATCTACTCTTTCAAATTTACTTTGTATATTTTATTAACTGAAATATTATTAATAAAAGTATTACTTCCATAGAAAATAGCAATAATAATAATAATAATAATAATAATAATAATCTTTATGTATACTTTTTTTTCATTTACTTACAATAAATAGGTTAAATTGTACCTAATTTCTGTATATTATAAAATATGAAAACAAAAAAATAATTTACGAGTTAAATGCAAAACTAAATAAGAACAATTATTTCCAAAGGAAAGGATATAATAACAGTGAGCGAAATAATAATAAAAATAATATTTCCTTTGGCGTTCAAAACGTTGATATTTTTTCTATGTTTATTTATCTAGCGACAGGTCTCCTTTTAATATTATAAAATATATCTTTTAATTCAAATATTTGTATGTATGCACTTTTACAATAATTAGAAATACATAAAACAGAATTACGAAATCGAGCCTTTATTATTATTATTATTATTATTATTATTATTATTATTATTAAATTATTATTATTATTATTATTATTAAATTATTATTATTATTATTATTATTAAATTATTATTATTATTATTATTATTATTATTATTTTATGTAACTTATAATTTTCATTTAAAAAGTAAACAAACAAATAATTTTGAATCTTTAAAGATGCTTTTTATAATACACAAGAATATTTTTTCTTATAAACATTATATGTTAAAACAATACTAATACTAATTACCTATTAACTGACATTATTAACTGGATCTGGATCTCACGTATTTAATTCTATAGCTTGACTTCCATTACTGAGAATGCACAGAAAAATTCGTGACTATCCCGTTAAAAAATTAAATATATTCTGGTGTAAAAACTGAGTTTTGAAAAAAAAAAAGTTATTTCATGCAAACATTTATTTTTTTTCTGCATACATCAACATTCATTGCACGTCATTAATTTTATTTTCTAACTTTCTCTGACCAATCGTTAGTAGTCAAACTCTAAGCCAATCATTTGACTGATATTTATTGACTATCGGGTGAATTTCCAAGGTGATTCAAATAGTGTGCTTATTTCGATAAAAGTGATCTGGTGTGGAACTAACACTACTTTCTCTTATCCTGCTAGTTATAAAAATACTTTTATTTGGCATGGGTGGGGGCTCCGACACCCTCCGACTCCCGACTGAATATTTTACATAAAACATTTAAGAATGTCATGAAATTAAAAAATAAATAAATAAATAAATAAAAAAATTAAGTTAATTATAATATTTTACCTACACCAATCTTTCAAAATAAGCGATCGTAATTAAGTGAAGCTCCTAAGGGTTTTTAAATGTAAGTTTGAACGTTTCTCATATCTTAAGATATGCGGATGAAAGATACTAAGATAAACAAGTAAAATCTTTGTATTCAACAGACCTCAAAACACGTAAAAATATAAAAATTCAATGTCAAAAAATTGGATTTCCCAATTCTTTATTTTCCCATATGAGTAAGAAAAAGCAGTTATTATTTTTAAACAATTTCTTTCTGCTAAATTTGCTAAAGTACTTTGTATTTTAACAAATTCTAATACAAAAGAATACATTTCCTTAATTTTAGGTAGCCTGTATATCGTCTGTAAATAGTATATACACCACACAGTATTCTTAAGTTTAACAACATAACGGAAACGCATCATTTTTACGTACTTTGGAGAACTTCCTGTTATATTTCGAATAAATCCAAATACTTTTGCGTGATCCTGTAAACAAATGTTGAATACTTTTCTTACCATATTCTATTTGAAACATGCTTATATGGCTATAAAAAAAATATATGGCTATTTTATTTTATTTATTTATATATGTGCGTGCATTCTAAAAATATTAAAATGTACAATCGAGATGTATCGCTTATACACGCCATGTATTTGATAAATTTTGAATGGTCTTGTATACGATTCATTCGTCAGCTGTCAGTAAAAATTTTAAAATATCATCCCCATATGATACTGACATAGAATATCAAGTTTGAACAGCCTGCAAATAATTGTTCTTGAGTTAGGGTGATAACAGGCTCATAGACGTAGAGACTAACCACTAACAACTTGATTTTAAGGTCACCTCAAAACGTGTAAATATAACAAAAACTCAGTTTTGAAAATATGACCCCAAAACAATACTTTTTGTACCATATGTAGGTAGAAAAATCGTAGGCAAAAGAAAAGAATGAAAATGATGATCCATTTATTTTATAAGGCACCTTCATTTTTACTTTCTCTTACCCATAAGGTAGAGAAAGTATTGTTTTTGGGTCAAATTTTTGAAAGCGAGATTTTGTTATATTTACACGTTTTGAGGTCCCCTGAATACGAAAATCATGTTTTTAGCAAATGGTCTGTGTGTATGTCTGTGTGTCTGTTTGTCTGTGTGTGTGTCTGTCTGTTATCAGCATATCTCAAGAACAAATTATGGCAGAAAGTTCAAACATGGTATTCTAAATGTGTATCATGTAGGGACGCTACAGTAAGCTTTTCGTTAAGATCAAGCAAATGGTTCGTGTACAGGGACAATCAAGAGAATTCTAATACATTACGTCTATGGGGGAAATTGCAGGAAAGTAGAGTTTAACGTCTATAGACTGCACTAAACCAAATGAAACGAATATATATTTTTTGTAATAGAGATAGTTAACTGGGGAAAAAATTGTTTGTGTAGGAGCCTCGCCTCCCCCCCCCCCACCCTGGGGGGGAAGTCCCCCCTCGAGGGGAGTAAATTTTCATGTTGGTTATCTTTCAAAAGAGCTTGCCAATACCTTTAAAACGAATGGTTGAACCATCGATATGCGATAATTTAAAGCAAAGTTATCGATTTTTTTTACTTTTAACGAAAAAAAAACTTAGAAAAAAAATCGTATCTTTTTTTTTTTTTTAAATATTGAGAATAAAATGGACTTTTTTTGGACATTTGGTGTTATACTACTTCTCTAATATGGAAATCGTCTGCCTTATCATAAAAGATAATTTTTTTAATAATAATTTTAATAAATTAATTTTTAAAAACTGAATTATTTTTTAATAACCGAATTAAATTCTATATAAATGTAGGTGCATTAATGAAACGGGGGGTTGAACAGAACTAATTATCATATAAAACTCTTCAGAAGCCTAATAGCCTTGTTTAACATAGGTTTACATAACAGTACTCGTTATCTTACCTATTAATCTGCAAGCTGTATTTATAGTATTAAATTTCAGGGTAAGAGAAAGTCGTGTGAGTGACACACCAGATCATTTACTTTCTCTTACCCATAAGGTAGAGAAAGTATTGTTTTTGGGTCAAATTTTCGAACGCGAGTTTTTGTTATATTTACATGTTCTGAGGTCCCCTGAATACGAAAATCATGTTTTTAGCAAATGGTCTGTGTTTATGTCTGTGTGTATGTCTGTGTGTCTGTGTATCTGTGTGTCTGTCTGTTGTCAGCATATCTCAAAAACAAATTATGGCAGCAAATTCAAACTTGGTATTCTAAATGTGTATCATATAAGAATGCTACAGTAAGCTTTTCTTTAAGATCAAGCAAATGTTTCGTGTACAGGGACAATCAAGAGAGTTCTATTACATTACGTCTATGGGGGAAATTGCAGGTAAATAGAGTTTAACGTCTACAGACTGCACTAAACCAAATGAAATGAATATATATTTTTTGTAATAGAGATAGTCAACAGGGAAAAAAAAATGAGTATGTAGGAGCCTCGCCTCCCTCCCCCCCTGGGCCCTCGAGGGGAGTAAATTTTCATGATGGGTATCTTTCAAAAGAGCTCGCCAATACCTTTAAAACGAATGGTTGAACCATCGATCTGCGATAATTTTAAACAAAGTTATCGATTTTTTTTTACTTTTAACGAAAAAAAAAAAAAAACCAAACAAAATCTTTTTTTTTTTTTTTTTTTTTTTTTAATATTGAGAATAAATGGACTTTTTTTTTTTTGGATATTTAGTGTTATACTACTTCTCTAATATGGAAATCGTCTGCATTATTATAAAAGATAATTTTTTTCTAAATAATAATTTTAATAAATTATTTTTTAAAAACAGAATTATTTTTTAATAGCCGAATTAAATTCTATATAAATGTGCAATTATGAAACGGGGGGTTGAGGCGGGCGGTAGCCCCCCTCACACAGAACTAATTATCATATAAAACTCTTCCGAAGCCTTATTTGAATTGCTGAACACAGGTTTACATAACAGTACTCGTTATCTTACCTATTAATCTGCAACCTGTATTTATAGTATTAAATTTCAGTGTAAGAGAAAGTCGTGTGAGTGACACACCAGATTATTTCTATCTGTTCATTAAAATGGCTTATATTAATGTGGATGCATTCATTATTTTGTTTCGTTAAAATATTTATTTAAAATTCAAAATCTGATTTTGTTTCAACAAAAAGAGAGGAATGTATTTTGTATAAATTAATAAATAATAAAAATAACAAAAATAGTTTATTTTATTTCATTTCAAAAACGATGTTTTTAAATTGTGTGACCTCTTTCTCTCTTCAAATATATGTTTCTATCTACCTGTATATTTAAAATTAAAATAAGAGTTTTTTATGCACTTTCTCATATTTTTAACAATTTCTAAGTAAGTTTAAAATTATTTATGACTTCGGTTTGTCTATTTTTCTGTCCACGTCTAATTTGAGAAAATGTTGTTAGAATGCCCTAACACTAATAATAGTTATTCAAGTTCACTATGGTATGTTTCCTACTAAAAACTGTATAAAAAACCCCTGTCTTGTACATAGAGACATAGCCTCCTAAACTAGATGCCTTCTGGTTGGCTCGGAAATTTAGCAACAGTTCAAGCGGTACACATCGGCAGCTGGTACAGATTGCCGACTTTTTTGTTCAACTGTCACCAATAATTTTAAGAAGTGATATATGATATATATAATCGATGTTTCTTCGATTCTATCCGCCTTTTTACGTATATCAAATCCCACTTTTAAAAATTTTTGGCGGCTTTTCAATAAAAAAGTCGCGCAATCTGTACCACGTGGCGCTGCTTACCGCCAACCTTCCGAGACACTCGGAAGGCATCTAGTTTAGGAGGCTATGATAGAGACCACCAAAAATGTTGCAAAGCGTCATGTTCTATTAAAGGTTTTTCTATAAAACGTATTTCAATATTTTTGTACTGTTCGAAACATAATAAATTTAACATTTTATTCGCATTCTCAAACTTTTTTTTTTATAAATATGACATGATAATTCTTAATAATTGGTTTACAGGACCACACAAAAATATACAGATATATAAGGGGATATATTTTGAAATTATCGGAAGTGTATTTTCAGTTGTGTTATACGTTTATAACATTTCATCGCAAAGTTCAAAAGTGATTATGGCTTCGATTCGCTTTTCAGTCTGTCTGTCCACCTTCCCGCGCTCTAATTTCCATAAATATGTTTAGAAGTCATTAAAATTGAAATATGTTCAACAAGTTTAATATCGCATGTTCTATACTGAAAATTGTATAAGCGCAACTGGTTTGTACACAGTGAGTCACAAAAGATTTAAGGTGCCAGTCTACGAGAGGTATATTTAAAAATAATTTTTTTTAATGTCTTTGTTGCGAATCCAACACATTCAAATTAATATATATTATTAACATACACAGAACCATTGTTTCCTGTAGAATAAAGTATGATTAAGGTAATTTATTGGGTTACAGAGTCACACAAAGTTGATCACATACATAATGGGAAATTAATAGAAATTGCTCATTGAGAATTTTCAATTTTATGGTGATTTTGCTTATTGCATTTATCATCATTTCTTGGTGAATATCTAAATTTTAGATATTTGTTAAAAAAATCATTTCTCTGTAATTAAAAACTAAATAAAATTAAGTATAATCCTGCAATCTTTAACATTTTACAAAGCTATATAATGCAATCCATATATATATATATATATTTATATATATATATATATATATATTTTTTTTTTTTTTTTCAAAGTGAATTTCTTTCTTTTTAAGATTTTTATGAGGTATTTCCCTCCTTAATTAAGAACAAAATACGTTTTCGTGTAGAACTGCAATTTTTAAACAATATACAAGCCTACATAAATGCAATCATTTTAATGCTTTTCTCTTTAGAAATAAAAAGCTATACAGTTGCTGTGAAATTTCTTCTTCCACAATTAAAAACAAGATGTACTTCTGTAGCATTACTGCTTTATTCAGACAATAGAGAAAGCTACACAAAATCAGTCTTTTGTATTATATTTCTTTAACAGTAAAATTACGGGGATAATTTTCGAGATTTTTTTCCCCTCCAAAATAAAATTAAAATAATTGAGAGTTGAACGAGATGAAACGGATAAATACAGTTGGAAAGTGTTTATAATATATGCAAATCGCCTGACTTTTCTTTCTTTTTTTAAATCTGTGAAATTTCGATATAGGGTCAGTGATTGACAATTTTAGAGCAAGTCTCTGGGTTTTTAATGTTCTTGTCATCAGAAAATATTTTTAGAAATCTTAAGTTAGTACGTATGGTATGAAAGACATTCATGCTATATGTACTAACACACATATGTTAAAACATATACCACAAAATATATACATTTGATAACAATTATTTTTTTTTATGAATTTTTATTTGACACCCACTCAATGTTTCAATAATTGACACTGCCAGTTTTTCATTTTATCATCAATTAGCAGCCTATGTTCCAGCGTTTGACATTACTAGTTATTATTAGCCCCCTATGCTCAAGTGTTTGATATAAAATAATAAAATTCTTATATATAAAATATATGATTTTATGATTTTTCTTATTAATTAATTTTTTCGGGATAGATGTCAATTACTGGAGCATGCCAGTCACTGAAGCACCTACCCTATATCGCATTTATTATTATTATTATTATTTACATAGTATTATTATTGGTTTTATAAAACTTTCCTTATTAAATTTGATTTTTTTTTTTTTTTTTTTTTTTACTTTATTTAGTAATAATTCATTACAAATTCAGATTTTCGACAGATAATTTCTAATTTAGTTCAAAAAAATTTCAATGCATTAAAAAAAAAAAAAAAGATAATCTGTTAAACTATAGGGAATTAATCACTAAAGATTTTTGTTTTTTCCTTTGAACAGTAATCGTAAAATAATACGGGTCCTAAACTAGCATTTAGTTTAAATTAAATCAAAATTTTTAATGAGAAAAATATTGCTGTCTTTGTGAAACAATAACACCTTCAATATTCAGAAATAGTGAATCTCCATAAAAGTTTGTTGTATTGAGAAAAAAATAAATAAAATAAAAGGCGCTGTGTAAATTCCGTTTTATGTTTTGATACGTGTATTAACTTTCTCTTACCGGAAAATTTTTAGGTGTCTATTTCATTAGATCAATTCTATGTCTTCAGATAACTTCATCTCTGAAAAGTGCATATAATACGTGTAATAGTGGGTAATGGAAGTCGTGTGGTTGTTTCACACCAGATTTTTTTATTCTGATTATTTATTGCAGACTTTAAATTACAGGCAAGCAGTTTCAATTTATATTTATTTATTGTTATAATTGTATTTTTTCTACCATTGTGTGCTAACAATAATACCTATTCTGTGTATTCAGAGGATTCGTACAGTAAATTTACGATAAAGAATTTTGTATAAAAGCGCTGACAGAAAAAATAAATAAATAAAAAAATAAATGAAAATTAATAGAAAACATGAGCACAAAAGAACTAATCAATGAATATTTTGAATGTTTTACTGTTAAAATACTAAAGTACAAAAAAAATAAATAAATAAATAAATAAATAAATAAACAAATTGAGGTAGTGAATCAACGAATGCATTGCCAGCTTCGCTGGTCACTATATTTAAAGGGGACTAATGTGCAAGTTGTACCTGACGGGACTAAAGTGAAAGTTGTACCTCAAGGGACTAATGTGAAAGTTGTACCTCACGGGACTAATGTGCAAGTTGCACCGAACAAACAAACTATTTCTTTCAACGAAAATGCCTACTAACCCTGGACGATAAGTCTAATATATCGTATCATATTATATATCGTATTTATCGTAATATAACTCAATACTTATTTCGCTTCCTTCTTCGACTCGTTTTAATACGCGTTTTTTATATGCATGAGCAGCCCCCGAAAAACAAAAACATTAAATCTCATTTTTTTACTTATTTTTATTTCATATTATTTGACGCGCACTTTTTATTTCCTAATTCAAAATTATTAAAAAAAACTTTTTCGATATCGCTTGTAACGATGCTGATTATTATTAATTTTCTTTTCTTTTTCTTTCAATAATAATAATAAAAAAGATTTTGATGAAATTTAGTTTAGGACGGAGGACTATTAGTTTTTTTTTTTTTTTTTTTTTTTTTTTTTCAAATTATAACATCGCTTTCAAATTATTCAATTATATTTTCGATAAATTTTAGATTTCGACAAATGTCCAACTATCGAAATCGACAACGCAAAAATCCCAGATTGAGAGTAATAGGCCCTCAGTCCTAATAATAAAATAATAGAAGCAAACTCATTAAAAAATGATTACTATAAAATCAAATATTAATAAATTATCACAGCATATATATATATATATATATATATATATATATATATATTTACATGTCCAATTTTAATGATCATAATAAAAATAAAATATAGGTTTTAACGAATTCACGCATTAAATAGTTGCATTATTCTTTACACTTGTATTTCATTTGCTTCTTAAAATAATGCTTTCTATTGCTTTGTTTTAGATACTAATTTTAAATGTCGATGCTTTTAAGGTTTTTATGTCAGTGGTGCGGAAACATTTATTAAATTTAGACAATTGCTTTTAAATCAGACATTTTAATTTTCTGTTTGTCAAACATCTTCAACATCTTTTTAACGCAAATTTAGATATAAAGACTAAGGAATAAATCATTATTTATGATATTCGATGGTCAAAAGAACGCTGCACATTACCTAATTATTAATTAATTTCGGCACATTATCTAAAATTGCTATTTGGCGTTTGAGGGCTAAATATTTTACTTACAGCTATTTTTTTAACACTCTTTTATTAGCTTCCCCTGTATGTATGTTTGCATGTATGTTTGTAACCGCTCTGGGAGCAAACAAAAAATCTATATTGTAAAAAAAGACTTTCCCTACGTGAACGATGTTAAGCTCCGGGCTACGAAGCCAAAGGTCTAACGTTCGAGCCCAGTCAGAAGAGATTTTTTAAAAATGGTTTTTGTTTAATTCTAAATTATTTTATAATCACCCTGTAATATGGTGTGTCACTCACACAATTTTTTTCTTACTCTGCATTTTAATAGTATAAAGATAGATATTTTGTGCTTTTTAGTTCATATTTAAATAAAAGCGTGTTCTTTAATTTTTTTAAAGTATAATTTTATTTCATTTTGTAAATGAGTCTAATATTAATTCACATGCTCTTATTTAAATATAACTGCAACTAATTCTGTTTGAATTATTTGAATATTTTTTTTTTTTTTTTTTTTTATAAATGGCGTTACATTGAATTGTATAATATTATTTGCGATTAGCTTAACCAGCTTAAAAGACCGGAAGAAATTATAAACATATTTAACAGCAAAGTCACACTTTCTTCAAACTTGTGAAAAGACATTGATAGATAAGGTCAGTTTGTAATTTTTCTAAAAAATTCTTTTATTGTAGGTTATTTGTTTTGAGATTGTTTAAAGTTATAGGATCATATTGTCAGTAAAACCACGTAACTCAAGGATCACAGGATAAATTCACGGCAAGGACTTTCTAGTGGACCAAGAAGTCAAAATACACTTAAAAGACAAACAAAGAGCATTAAAACTTTAGAAGAAGTAATTATTTGTCATAATTCTGTAACGTCTAAAATAGAAAATAATCTCTATAGTCACTAATCGGTGAATATTCGTCTGAATCGAGGTCTTGTCATTCAGTGCGCACAAATGTCCTCACAAAATTATTGAGAATGATGTTCCAAAATATTATCTAAAAATTTTATATTATTTTATTATTATTATTTTTTATCTACTTTGTCACCAATGGGCGAATGGTTCTGCACTCATATTTGGTAGTCGGGAAATGCCTGCTTCGATCCCAGGCTGTGTTCGTCTACCTACCCTTGGGAGATCCCTGTTTTTTTTTTTTTTTTTTTTAACTCTCGTAAATACGGGCTAGGACCCCCTAAAAATATCCCCACGAAGAGAATTCCACTTTCAAACCTGGAACCTTAGTACAGTCAATCGTCATCAATCTCCACAACCAAAATCACTTGATATGCTTTACTTTTCACATCATACAAATTTTAATATACAATTTTAAATCCATTTTGGTTCACTTTATATTCAATATTACACAACTCAATGTTTCTCAGTTAATAATCAAGGATTTATGTTATGGCAAGTCTGTTGTGAATAAATTTAATTCTAAACCAATGTAACATTTAAAATGATATAATGAATAGAAAAATATTTAAAATTTTAAAAATATATTTTAATTAAAAACATTAAAATACACGGCAGACATTTCGGCTAGAACACTAGCCCTCCTTAGTGTCAAACATACAAGCACAACATTTACAAAAAATTAAACACATCATAACAAGATTATATATTCAGGAGGAATAGCTTTAGCCTCGTTCAGGGCAAAATGTTGCATTTTAGTGAAAGCGCCCTCTAGAAAAATACGGGATTATAATCCTGTTATGATGTGTTATGAATTTTTTTGTAAATGGTGCTTGTATGTTTGACACTGAGGAGGGCTAGTGTTCTAGCCGAAACGGTCTGTCGTGTATTTTAATGTTTTTAATTAAAATGTATTTTTAAAGTTTTAAAAATTTTTGTATTCGTTATCTCATTTTAAATGTTACATTGATTTTAATATATTAGAGAGACGTATAAATTATGTTTAATTTTATTAAATTTAATTCTGATTTAAAAAATTATGTAATTTGCTAATAATTTGGATTTCGGTGGCCTATAATCGTCTGTTACTTTTATTCTACTGACAAGGAGAGGTCACAACATGGAAAATTCAGATCAGGACGAAATTGCGCAGGATTGTAGTATACTATGAGGGTAACAACATATTAAAGCAGTAGGACCCACTATCCACAAAATTTCGAGAAAAAAGCATCTAAAGTTTCAGTAATCTTTAAATACAAGTTATTTCGCGAAAGAGTAAGCGCCTCAGTGGTGTGATCCTAGAGCGCGAATCTCTCACCCAGATGACTTGGGTTCGAGGCTACCTATGGGACTATTTTTTTTTTTCTTCTTCTTTAACTTTTTATGTAATCTTAACTTTTTATTTATTTTACTTTATTTTACAATTCAATTCAAAATTTTAAAATCTTAATAAAAAATTTTTAATTTTCTTGAGTATAAAATAACTTTTTCTATTTTTAATATTTATAACTTAAAAATACAATAAATTTATATAACTTAAAAAATAAATTTTAGTTTTATTTTAACTGTAAAATAAGGTAACACTAAAGAAACTGTTTTTAATTATTTATCTAAATATTTCATTTTATTTTAGGTATATTTAATTTTATTTTTTAAATAAAAAAAAAAAAAAATACAGAGAAATTATGATTTTAATTGCATATATAATTACTATCCAAATTAAATAATTACTTCTCCAATCAATACAGTTTCTTGAAAAATTATAGTATAGGATTACGATGCTATTATATTATTACAGATAAAGAAATGTTATCTTTAAATGTAGATTTTAAATGTTAATGAACATTGTTTCTTTTTCGATAACGACTTCCTTTTTTTTTTTATCCTTCTGTGCACAAAATAAAATTCCACCTGTCCTTTATTCTTAACAAGCTAGAAGTGTTTACGTAATTTATACACATTCAAACCAAATTAGGAAGATTTAAGTACCAAGATTTAAGTACACCTGCTAACTATTTTACACTTTGTTTACAGCTTGCTTACTTTTTAATTATTTAAATATTTGTCTGTTTTTCTTTATGTTTCTTATTTAGGGTTTTGTAAAACTAAACTTTACTTTTTAAGTTATAGAAATTTATTGTACTTTTAAGTTATAAATATTAAAAATAGAAAAAGTTATTTTATACTCAAGAAAATTAAATAACTTTTTAATAAAATTTTCAAATTTTGAATTGAATTGTAAAATAAAGTAAGATAAATAAAAAGTTAAGATTACATAAAAAGTTAAAGGAAAAAAAAAAAAAAAAACGCAGTCCCGTAGGTAGCCTCGAACCCAAGTCATCTGGGTGGGACCCTCGCGCTTTAGGATCACACCACTGAGGCCACACCAAGATTACTGAAACTTTAAATGCTTTTTTCTCGAAATTTTGTTGATAGTGGGTCCTACCGCTTTAATATGTTATTACCCTCATAGTATACTACAATCCTGCGTAATTTCATCCCGATCTGAATTTTCCATGTCGTGACCTCTCCTTGTGAGTCTTAAATTATTATTTTGTAATCTAATCTATGTAAATAAAATTCGACTTTTGTCTGTAAATTTCTCAAAATCAAACAATTTTGCAATATCTTCAGATTTCACATACCATGGAAGCCAAAAGTGACTTTAGAAAAGTTTGTATGTGTGTTTGTGTGTGTGTCAAGGTGTCTGTATGTATGTAACGCTATTTTTGACCGGGTATCACGTGAAAACGGTAGGACGGTATTCAACGGTGCTTGGCAGGGATGTAGATCTTTACCCAACTTAAAATTATATCTATCAATTCTTTCAAAATTCCCCTCCGTTCCCCTCTGGGAAAAGTCAAAAACACGTTTGTAAGCATAACTCGGCTCCAAATTACTTCGCAGTAATGAAATTGCACATGGGAAGACTAGACATGAGTACAAATGAAACATTATCTGCGATTTAGGAATTTTTAATTTTTATGAGAAGTGAGGGGGAAATCGATTTTTGGCGGGAAATTTCGCAAATTCCGAAATTTTTAGTAGAACACTACCAAAAATGGAACAAAAATGTTGAAAGAAGCTATGCGACTTCCTTGGGATGTTTCCAAAAACACATTTTTGGTTTTTTATGATTTGCGATTTTACTTATTTATTTATTTATTTTTTTGGGGGGGAGGAGAGGGTTGCGAGGTGGCAAAATCGGGACACCGCTGTTAGAGCTAAATTTGTCCTGGGAAATTTATAAGAGCTGCGGTCACAAAGTTTGTTGCTTGGATTCTTTACATGTTTCCGACCTCTAAAGTAATGGGATTTATCAAAATCCCCCCTTTCCCCCTGGGGGCTAGCAGCCAAAAAAAAAAAAAAAAAAAAAGTTTGTAAGTATAACTCGACACTAAATTACTTCACGGTGAAGAAATTGCACATGAGGAGACTGGACTTGAGTATAAATAAAACATTATATACGATTTTGGAATTCTTGATTCTTATAGGAAAAAGGGGGAAAATCGTTTTTCGGGGAGAAATTTCAAAATTCCGGATTTTTGAATAGAGCTCTACTAAAAATGATACAATCGTATGAAAAACAGTCATGCGTCTTCTTTAAGATATTTAAAAAAACACATTTTTTTTTTTTTTTTTTTTTTTTTTTTTAATTTATTTATTTTTTTGGGCGGGGGGGGCGGGGGTGTTACGAAGAAACAAATTCGAGATCATCCCATTTTAGTGCTAAATTTGTCTTGGGAAATCCATGGGATCTGCGGTCACGAAATTTGGTGCGAAAATTGTTTATATGTTCGGGGGGCATTAAACACGTTTTCCCGTCTGCATTCGCTTTAGAATATTTAGAATGGCGAATTTTGGTGTGTGGATGTTGATTAAGTGTACGCATTATGTACTTTGGTGGGATTTCGCAAAATTTCGAACTTACCCGCTGGGGAAAGGGAAGTAAGAAGCGGATAAATTGCTGCAGACGACATTGTGGACCCGGACACCTCACGTTGCGAGCTTGAAAAAACTGTACCGAACGCAGCAGGAACTTTAACTTTGGTTACAGTGGTCGGCAGGAAAATTGTCTCTGACACCATTTCAGCATATTCTTATGTAAAAGGACCTCCTGAATCCGAATATCACGCCCATTTTGCCCTATCAGCCACCTTTTTTAGGAGTGGCCCCCTATTTTTATCATATTTAGGTGATTTTATTGTTATAAATTTTATATTTAGGAGGAGGGAGGATTATTTTAACCGTTAAATATCTTCTGAGAGGCTACAGATATGGAAAATTCTAAAACATGGACATTTGCGATAAGGGAAAAAAGTTGGGGTGGGGGGATATGCCACTGAAATTATGCATTACATATCCATATTTTTTTAATCTGCTATTAATATTATTTTTTAAACTTTATATATTTTTTTGTTTTTAGGTGTTAAATATTAGGAGTTAAAATAATTATTTTGTGTATCTAGAAAACGGTGGGTGACTGGGCAAAATGGGGGTCATATTCGGATTCAGGAGGCCATTTTACATAAGAATGGTATCAGATCGCGATTTTTTTTTTTGTTCAGAGCAGTTTTCTTAATGATGATATGGGATTTTGACAACTCATTTAATTACAATGCCCAGCGAAGCAGGCAAAGCCTGCTTGTTATATATATATATATATATATATATATGATAGATAAACGTTTTAATGTAATATTTTTTTACATGATGGATAAAGAAGATTTCTTTCTTCTAATTTTTTATTGTGAAAATTATAACATTGGCAGTTTTCAAAAATTATTTCTGTTTTTAATCTAATGTTTTGATAATAAATAAGAAAATATTGATAAGTAAAATTGATTTTACAATTTCAAAAAGTTAATGTTTTATTTTTTTGTCTCTGCTATTTAAAATTTTAATAAATCTTGCTTTGTAAATGTCGGCTGTTATCATATCAAAATATTGAATTTAAAAAACTCATTTTCGTACTGAATGTATTACTGTTTTTTTTTTTCTTCCTTTTAGAAAGAGAGAAATACTTTTGATATGTAAAGAGGTATCTCAAAACATATAAGCTAATTAAAATGAGATAGGAATGCTATTTTAAATGCTATTTAAATGATTTAAATGCTATTTTAAAACTAAATTTTTGCCCCCGAAAGATTAGATTTACCCACTCGATTAGTTGACATGGTAACAACGTATGAACGTGCTACAAAAAGCTATTACCATTTAAACAGCTGATTTTTTTTCCCCTTAAAAAATCGAAGGAAAATCGCATTTTACATGCTATATTTTAAAATTACTTGATATCTTCATCCGTACAATACACTAACTGACATCAACTCGAAATAACTCACCATAGCTACTGATAATAATAATATTTTTTTCACTATAATATTGACTGATATTGTGTATACATATTGTATTTCCTATTACCCACATTTTTTAATCTATGTTTAGGAGATCAATATTTGTAATATAAGGGTTTATTTTCCAAAAATAGATAGTGTTATTAGGTAACTCGGTAAGTAGCATGAAGATACCTTTATTGATGACCGCTTTTATTTTCACATTTAAATGTTAATAAAATAAAATATTCGCCCTTGAAAACTTCGTAGTTTTTTGTTTAATGTTTCTATAAAATTCCCTGATATAATGTCATATTTCTCTTATTCATTAATCTCTTTTGAAAATTTATGCTTTTAAGTACATATTAAAATATATTTAACCTCAAAATTATTATAAAAACTTTTAAATAAAAGTTTTCTTAACGCTTTCCTTTCTCTCGTCTATTTAGTGCCCTTATGGCTTATGGAATTTGAATGTAAAATTCGCAATTTAAAGAAAATTTATGTATTTATTTTAGAACACATGACTGACACAGAAAAAACTAAAACAAAATATTATCTATTATCTTATTTAAACCTCTGCTTAGATTAATGCGCAGATGTAACTTAAAATAAATCCGAAGAATTTTTCCTCAATGTAAAACTTTCCCAAATAATTTTCGTCGTCTTATCACAAAACGTTGAATAAGAAGTAATTGTGTTTATTGACTTATAAAATAATAAACCGATTCCTTTCATAGGTTTAACGGGAAGGCCAGACCATAGCCTTCTATACTAGATGCCTTCACGTGGGTCGGAAACTTGGCAACAGTTCAAGCAGTAGTCAGCGTCACCTATGCAGATTGCGTAAATTTTATTCAACTGTCAGCAATAATTTTAGGAAGTGATGTATGATATATGTAATCTGTACCAGGTGGCGCTGTCTACCGCCAAGTTTCCGAGCCACGCGGAAGGCATCTAGTTTAGGAGGCTATGGCCAGACACTGTGCTTTTAAAAATTATCCAGTACATCTACGGTGGCTGCATATAAAATAACTTCATAATACGGCACCTCTCCCCAGCTTATCTTGAATAAAATAAAATTTTCTTTTACGAAATCTTAAAAAAGAAATAAAAAGAAAGAAAGAAAGAAAAGAAAAGAAAAAAAATCTGAATTGACTCCACTCGACTTTCCGAACATTAAATAATTAACGGTTGTATAAATAAATTATAGTAAGACAAATAAACAAAAGGGAAAATTATAATAGAACATTTGAATATTTTTCTCCATAGTTTAATTTTACGCTTTTTCACTTCATATAACATTAGCCCATAGATCATAATGATATAGAATTTTTCGTTGCATCCCTGTAAAAATCTATAATCTATCTTCAACAAACTCTGTAAAATTCATGCGACGGTGATCTATAACTTGTGTATAAATTTTCAGCTCAACTGAATAAGGCATTTAGACGCTATCGCACTGTAAAATATTTGGACCCATAGGACATAATGATAAAGAATATTTCTTTGTGTCCCTGTGAAAAAGCTATGAGTGAAAAGATTCACCAAAATCAATAGGGTTCGTGCTATAGTGACCTGTAACACAGGTACCAACTATTAGCTCATTCGAACAAAGCGTTTAGGCGCTATCATATTCACACACACACGCACACGAACATACATCATCGTAAAAGTAGTAAAAATGAACTCAGTGGACCTCAAAACGTATAGAAACATCAAAATCTAAGAGTCATATTTTTGACATGATAACGATGCTTTCCTTTCATATGTATGTTCGGAAAGTAATCCTACATAAAATAAAAACCTATTTCATGAAAATTTGATGGTTCATGTTTATTACTTTCATTACCTGACTAACGTAGGTGATGGAGTATTGTATTGGGTAAAAATTTTCGATGTCGAGTCTTCACCTGTTTTAAGGTCTCGAGAGTCATGAAAAGTTTTTTTTTGCAATTTGGTTTTTTGGTCATTGAATATTTGTGTATGTATGTGTGTGGGAAATCTTCGTACTAGAATGTCTCTAAAATTAATAAATATAGAAAAACGAAACTTCATAATTCTGACAGGTCTAGACTAGTCTACAGATGATTTTTCCAACTTTTGGTGAAAAATGAAAGATCAGAAGTGGAATCGTAGATCCGTATCTTAAAAACGGTCCTAACGATTTTCTTTAAAGTTATTATGTAAACACCCACCTTTTTAGATGTCCTTTCGCATTCATTAGTTGATTAGTTCAGGAAAATTGATAGACATCTTGATAAATTAGTCAATCTAAAGTCTCGCAAATAAAATGGCTCTACGGATTTTCTTCAAGCTCGGCCTGTTAATATCTTTGTAGATTCCCTTTCATATGTAAGTGTTGGCTTACGGTGAACAAATGTATTTGCCAAGTTTTGGTAAAAATTGGCAGTGAACCGAAATGTGGTATCTCAAAAAAAAAAAAAAAAAAAAAGGTTCTAATGATTTTCTTCAAATTTGCTACACAAACTACATTTTAGATGTCCTTCAACATGCATTAGTTAGTTATTACAATAAAACTGGCAGGTGTCCTTATGAGATAGTTCAGATAAACCAAAATATTCGGAATACTTCTCTTCTACGTTTTCTTTTTTTTAAACTCCGAAAAAAAAAGAGAAGCGTAATAAATTGGAAGCCTTTGCCTATCTCTTTGTTTGTGTGTATCTCTATATCTGTGGCACTATAATTTCCAAACGAACAGCCAAATTCAACGCGGTTTATTATTATTATTATTATTATCTGTATAAATATTTCCCTGACATGGGCCAAGTTACAATTAAATATTACCGTCTTCTATTAATTTTTAAAACTCTTCATACATTTCCATTCAACAAATGCAGAATTTTGTGTAAAATTTATAAGTGCGAGTCTGGCTTTTCTCCTCTAGACAGACAGTCTATATTAAAATATTAAACAGAGGTGCAGTTTACGTTGTCTTCGATAGCGGTTTTCAAAACGGCAAAGGAGAAAATTCTAATAAAATAAAATAAATTTTGTAATATTTCAAGATACATTTGCATTCGTCTGTAGTGTAATTCACTTTTTAAGGGAGTGGGGGGGGGGGGACTGAAGTAATTAATGAATAAATTCATGTAAAAAAAGTATATTTCTTTTTAGGCAACTCTTAAACTCAAATCACAGTTATTTCACTTACATCTTTTCTTTCCAGTCTGCACCTCTCCTGAGTTCCAAACGGGTCGCGGTAGCTTAGTTGAAAGAGCGTCGAACTCAGGAGGATTGCATATTCGATACTTAACCCTTTAAGGTTCACTACTTAATTTATTTTAAAAATTACTAAACTAATTTTAAAAATGGATTTTAGCCACATAGCTGATCATAAATATTTAAAAAATAAAAAATTAGCATTGTTCCTTTTCGAGAAATTTTCGGTTTGAAACATCTGTAAGTAAACCTTATTAAATTCAAATAATATTTAATTTAATAAATAAATCACTTTATAAGTAAACATTATCGACAACAACAGCTCGTAAAAGTTGCATAGATTCCAACATTTCAATCTATTCCGGAGTATTTTAACCCTTTGCGGGGCAAGATAATTCTGATCATTTAAATTACACTGCCACCGTAATTTACGAACATAATTATAATAGAAGAAATTTTAAATTTTCATGTTGAAAAAAATGGAGTTTTCTGCTTTGTTATAAATGCAAATTTTTGCTAAAAAATTTCCGGGATGAGTTTTTGCACATGAGAATTAAAATTAGGTGTTCCATGTAGTGGAACACTGAGCGGCAAAGGGTTAAGCCGATAAAACACGATTGTGCACATTAATTTTTCACACAAGTTCTGTCGTGACTGCAGCTTACTTCGTGTTTCGAAAGGTTAATACCTTTAGGGTTGCCGATTCGTGGGAACTATCGTTTCCGGGAAATGTCGAAATTGTGATAGAATGTTTCCGGACAACTCATAGGTGTGAATCTGACACCGTTTCTAATTACCAACTACATAGTTCTTGGGGGACGTCAAATCCACTCAAACTCAAACTCAATCCGAGTTATAAGCAAGACAATTTGCATCCATAATTTTCGAATTCATTAGTTTGTTAACAAAGGAAAAAATTCGCAAACTTCGAATATTGAAGCACCTCTTCACAATCTGTAAAAATTTTTTGATGAAAACCGCATATGATGCAAAAAGCGAATAAGACACTTTATTTTAAATTTCTTACAAATGATGTAGAAAATCAAATTTCATTTTTTTTTCCAATCGCTTAAACATTACGTATCGAAAAAATAAGGACATCATTGGAATGACAACCTAGTTTATGACGTATTCATCCAAATATTTGCTACTACACATCTTAACTACATCAATTTGTAAAATGGAGGGGGAAAATAACATTTCCATTTCTCTTTTTTTAACACTTTCCAACAAGGTTGAAAAGTGTTTATGACTTCGATTTGTCTGTCTGTCCGTCTGTCTGTCCGCGCTCTAACTCCCGTAAGTATTTATGGAATTTCTTGAAACTCATATATATTATTCAAGTTCACTATCGGATGTTCCCTATTGAAAATGGAGTTTATACCTCTACTGGTTTGTGTACAGGGACCCCCGAAAATATTTCAAAGTATTGTGTTCTATGAGAGGCATTTCTATAAACCATATTTTCATACCCTTACTATACACAAATCTTAATGAAATTGAAATATGTTATTCAAGTTCACTGTCGGATGTTTCCTGTATAAAATGGAGTAAATACCACCACTGATTTGTGTACAGGGATACACAAAAGTATTTCAAAGCTTTGTGTTCTATAAGAGGCATTTCTATAAACCATATTTTCATACCCTTACTGTACAACAATCTTAATGAAATTGAAATATGTTATATAAGTATACTATCGGATGTTCCCTGTTGAAAATGGAGTTTATACTTCTACTAGTTTGTATACAGGGACCCCCGAAAAAATTAAGCATTGTGTTCTAAGAGAGGCATTTCTATAAACCAGATTTTCATACCTTCTGTACACAAATCTTAATGAAATTGAAATATGTTATTCAAGTTCACTATCGGATGTTCCCTGTTGAAAATGGAGTTTATACTTCTACTGGTTTGTGTACAGGGACCCCCGAAAAAATTTAAAGCATTGTGTTCTAAGAGAAGCATTTCTATAAACCATATTTCCTGTATAAAATGAAGTAAATACCACCACTGATTTGTGTACAGGGACACGCAAAAGTATTCCAAATCATTGCGTTTTATGAGAGATATTTCTATAAACTAAATTTTAATAACTTTACTTTGCACGAAGATTGATGAAATGTGTTATTTTTATTTATAAGCACAAAAGAAAATGCTTTGCATAGAATATAGCATGATTAGCATTTTACAGGATGACACAAAAATATTCAGTTATATAAAGAGCTATTAATAAATATTTGCTAAAATTGTATTTTCGTTTACATTAAGCGTTATTAACACTTTCTAACATTTTTAACACTTCCCAACAAGGTTGAAAATTATTAAAGACTTCGGTTTGTCTGTCTGTCTGTCTGTCCGCTCTCTAACTCCAGTAAATATTTGTGGAATTTCTTGAAACTGATGTAGGTTATTCAAGTTCACCATAGGATGTTCCCTATTGAAAATGGAGTTTATACCTCTACTGGTTTGTATACAGGGACACCCGAAAGCATTTCAAGGCATTGTGTTCTATGAGAGGTATTTCTATAAATCATATTTTCATACCTTTACTGTACACATATCTTAAAGAAATTGAAATATGTTATTCCAGTTCACTATGGGATGTTTCCTGTATAAAATGGATTAAATATCACCTCTGATTTATATACAGGGGCACCCGAAAGTATTTCAAAGCATTGTGTTCTATTAGAGTATTTCTATAAATAATATTTTCATACCTTTACTGTACACATATCTTAATGAAATTGAAATATGCTATTTAAGTTCACTATTAATGTTTCCTGCATAAAATGGATTAAATACCATCAATGTTTTATATACAAGGACACTGAAAAGTATTCAAAAGCATCGCGTTCTATGAGAGATTCTTCTATAAATCAAATTTTAATAACTTTACATTCCACTAAGTTTTAGGAATTTGAAATATGTTATTTATATGCACAAAAGAATGCTTTACATAGAATATAGCATGATTAGAATTAGATTTACATGGTGAATCAGAACTATTAATAAAAATTTGTTAGAATTCTACTTTCGTTTACATTAAGTGTTTTTAACACTTTCTAACATTTTTTTAAGTGTGAATATGATATCAATTTGTGTATCTGTCCGTCTGTCTGTCTGCCCGCGCTCTAACTCCCGTAAATATTTATGGAATTTTTTGAAACTGATATATGTTATTCAAGTTCACCATCGGATGTTCCCTATTGAAAATGGAGTTTATACCTCTACTGGTTTGTGTACAGGGGCACCCGAAAGTATTTCAAAAAATTGTGTTCTATGAAAGGTATTTCTATAAACCATATTTTCATACTTTTACTGTACAATATCTTCCTGAAATTGAACTATGTTATTCAAGTTCACTATTGGATGTTTTCTATATAAAATAGATTACATACCACCACTAGTTTATGTACAGGGACACTCAAAAGTATTCCAAAGCATTACGTTCTTTGTGAGATATTTCTATAAATCAAATTTTAATAACTTTACTTTCCACGAAGTTTTAGGAAATTGAAATATGTTATTTATATGCACAAAAGAATGCTTTACATAGAATATAGCATGGTTACCATTAGATTTACAGGGTAATACAAAAATATTCAGTTATATTAAGAGCTATTAATAAAATATTGCTAGAATTGTACTTTCGTTTACATTAAGCGTTTTTGACACTTTCTATCATTTTTTTAGTGTGAATATAATTTCAATTTGTGTATCTGTCTGACTGTTCTTTTGTTCGTCTCTCTGTCTCTCTGTCTGTTTTTCTGCGCTCTAATTCCCGTAAAAATTTATGGAATTTCTTTAAACCGATATATTTTATTCAAGTTCACTATCGGATGTTCCCTATTGAAAATGGAATGAATACTTTTTCTGGTTTGTGTATATAGGGATACCCAAAACTATTCGAAAGCACTGTGTTCTATGAGAGGAGTTTCTATAAACCATATTTTAATACCTTTAATGTATAGAAATTTTAATGAAATTTGTATATGTTATTCAATTCCCTGTCGGATGTTTCCTATGTAAAATAGAGTACATTTGTAATTGGTTTGTGTACAGGGGCACTTGAAAGTATTCCAAAGCATTGTGTTATATGAGAGTTATTTTTATAAACCAAATTTTAATAATTTCATTTTCCACAAAGCTTAATGGAATTGAAATATATTATTCGTATGCACAAAAGAGTGTCTTCTATGTAATATAGTAGGGTTAGCATTAGATTTACTGTTCCACACAAAAATAATCAGTTACATTAAGAGCTATTAATAAAAATTTGCTGGAATTGCACTTTTGTCTACATGAGCGTTTTAACACTTTCTTATAATTTTAGTGGGAATATGATTTTCAATTTGTGCATCTGTCTGTCTGATTGTCTACCTTTCTATCTGTTTGTCTCCGGCTCCTATCATCAGTGAGTATTTTGAGAATTTTTAAAAAATGATACACTCAAGTTCCCTATTTAAAATGTCATAAATTGGTCCTGTACAACTAGTTTTTTTACAGGGACAACAACAATAACAATAAAAAAGAGCCAATGTATTACGTTTTAGGACAGAATTTTTTTAAAGTTATATTTAAAAAACTTTCTATTATAAAAATCATAAAAACATTGACATGTTGACATGTATTATTAATATTCTAAAATATTGTTTTGTATAGAATATGATATGATTAACTTTCAGATTTACAGGGCTACAGTAAAATATTCAGAGAGATTAAAAGCTGTAATTTTAATCTAACGGCTGCATTTTCTTTTGCGTTAAGCCTTTTTAACACTTTCCAAAATGCATAAGAGTAATTTTAAAATCAATTAGTCTATCTGTATGTTTTTCACTCCTTCTGTCTGTTGTGCGATAACGTAGGCAAAGAATATTAAAAGTTATTCGATACAACAATTGCGTGCAGTTGGAAAGTGTTACTAATCAATGCGTACTGCATGATTTTTCTTTCTTTTTTTTCTTCCTCGTTTCCTCTGGAGTAGCTGGTTTGTATTGCTCATTTGTCTAATAAAATTTGCCCATGTAATTTGTCTAATAAGGGTTTCTGATTGGCTTGAAATTTTTTGCACATGCTCAAAAGCTTCAATTTTGATCTTTAAAAAAAAAAAAAAAAAAAAAAAAAAAATCAGCTTTGTGTTTTAATAGAAAAATTAAGTTTACAAATTGCTCCCATTGTCAGTATAATACAAAGTTCTTTAAATAAGATTTTAAGAAACATTTCTTCCAAATTTCATGTTTACATGCCTATTTGCTCAAGAGTTTCGCACATAAAAGTAAGGTTTTCCGAATTTCTTGGACATATATATATAAATTTGTGGACACTACAATATAAGATTTACGGGCTCGTATGAACACTTTTATTGAAGAAATCTTATAAAGAATTTTAAAACATATAATACATGCCATGTTTTCTTCATTAATTTCTTCTGTATTTAATAGAAGTATTGGTTTCTTAAAATTTTCCGACTTCCAGTTTTCAATAGATTTACATGTGAGAGGTCAGAATGATTTAATCGTTTTTAGACAATATTTGTCTATCTGTGTATGTGTGGCAAAATTTTGTGGTAACTGTATCTCAGGATCTATTGAAGAGAATTTTACATAAATTTTTATGTAATTTCGCCTGGACAGAAATTAGTTCCTATCAACTTTTAGTGAAAATTGACCAAAAAGTGGCTTTTCTACCCTATTATTTATGAAATTTTAAAACAAAAGTATAAGAAAAAGTTCCGTATAAATGTGCACAATGAGAAATAATTTTAAGGAATCATTATGAAATTAGAATTATTTATAATAGTAATTGTCAACCAAGAAAATTATTTTGTATATGTAGGAGCATCGCTTTCCCCGGGAGTGGGGTGCAAATTTTCAATACGGGTATCTTACAAAAGAACTCATCAAAACAACCAATGGTTGAACCATAGATCTGTGTTCATTTAAAACAAAGTTGTCGATTTTTCTTTTTTCTTTTTTTTATTATTATTTCCACTAAAAAAAAAAAAAAAAAAAAAAAAGAAACAAAAAGGAAACGCGTTTTTTTTTTTTTTTTTTTTTTTTTTTTTAATTTGTAGAACACAAAATTGAATTCACTTGAATATTGAATCTTATGCTTATGAAGAAAAGTTTGTAATGGCCATTACATACTAGTTTTTGACCTAATTTTAATATTCTGGAGCGGTTTCTTGCCATTTCGATGAGAAATAACCAGAAGTGCTTTGGGCTCAGTCTGTTGAGTAAGTTGATTTCCTCGTTCTTTTTCAGTTGTCCCATTGTGAAATATAATGGCGTATCGAGTTGATTAATAGCTTTTAGTGAGACTTTGATAAGGTATGTACAGTATGTATTTAAAAAAAAAAAACACTTCCCGACTAATTTTGCCTCAAATTATCGTAGAAACATCAGGCCGGTGCCGGTCGATTTATAATAGCGTCTAGTTATTAATGCAATAATTAAATTTTGCATAAGTGATCGTCTACACATTAAAATTTATCTCAACATAATTTTTTCAAATAGTAACAGCCATTTTTGACTCTATATTTGAATTTATGAGATCAAGGCGGTTCGGAAAAAGCGTGGTTTGTATACCTTTAAAAAATTCTTGATAGGGCTAACGAAAATATATTAGGGATTCATCCCTGTATTAAAAAAAAAATAATTAAGGTATCACTGGTAAAAGTATTATATTCATTCAGGTAATAAACGGCAAATAAGTATGACAATTTTAAATATAAAATAAACTAGAATAATGTTAAATAAGAAATGATGTTGCGTCTAAACTTACTTGAATAACTATTTTAATTCATATGTACGCAAGGTTTTAGATCACACAAATAATAACAAGATTTGGCCCTCAACCACAATAACCAATGGAATATTACTGTAACTCGAAAAATAATGATAGAGATGAGCTGTAGATTTGGAAACCCATATATTTGATGATGCCCGTTCAGTTCGTGAAAATATTAATATAGATCACGATTCATAATTTTTTCGAATATGAATTTATTAATAATTTCAAAATTCAAAAAGGTTTTTTAACCAAAAATATGCATGGAATACGTTTGAGTCACTTCATTCTAACATATAAAAAAAAATGAAATTTGAATATAATAATTTTTTGGGAAGATATTATTTAATGATTGTCACTTTCATTTAACATTATTAGCATTCCAATATTTTGATAGCTTATTACTCTGTAAAAAAATGAGAGAAATACATAAATTAGACTCTTTTCCAAACTTATTTGATCCAAAATATGTCAAAAGTGAGGGTTGCTATTGAAACAATAATGTTGATACCAGTTTTAAGACATCCCATTTAAGCAAAATCTAACTATACCATTATAAAATAATGTTATTACTAATCGGTTGGCACAAGCTGCATATTTATAGAATGTTTGAAGTAAAATAATTGCGAGGTAGTGTTTTTTACATTTTATTTATTTATTTATTTATTATTATTATTATTTATTTATTTATTTTTTCTGACTGTATATACCGAGTAATATACAGATCTATTTATAAATACGCTTTTTATGTAAGTTTGAATTTTTCTAAAGGTAACAATTTTTAAACAATGTGTTTCTTATTAAACTGATCCAATTTAACGATAAACTTAAATCTTTATAGGGTTTATGTTTATTGAGTTTTATACAAATCGGTTGATATATTGTTGTTTGTGTTTTTAATTGATTTAGAAATTTTCAGGTGGTCAACATTTGAAATAAGATGGCGGGTCAAGATAATTAATAAACTTGGTTGAGACCTTTGTGTGGGTTATATGTAGCGAGTATCAAGCAAATAGTATATAAATGGGCTTAAATGACTTTCAGATTTTTCAAATGGCTGCCATTTCGAAACAAAATATCGAATGAATTTGTCAAACGAACTCATTCAACATATTTGTAAGGTAAGTCCACTGTCCAACTTTGGTTTTAATTTATTCAGCATTTAGAAAACTCGATAACATATTCTATAACATATTCTATATATAAATAGACATATAAACTTTAGGATTGCAAAACGTCGATATCTGAATAAATCAACATAAAGCACATAAATGATGGCTTCTTTCAACAGTAATTCTTTTGTACTTTGAAGATTAAAAATTTTGTATAAAACTTTGTGTACAATATTCTCATTATTTCAAGAGTAGATTTATGGAACTTTTGCAACACTTATACTACTTCATATAGCTGCCTGGGAGCAGTACCCAAATCACCAATATTAACATTATCAATATTGCTTTTATTATTAATAATACAACTCATGATCATTATCAGATTATTGGACTAATAAATACTAACTAAAGATAAAATTTTCTGAGATTATTTACTACCTTGACATACTGTTAAAATTAAACTTCACACTTAAGTTAAAAGTAAAGTTAACTCCACACCCTACACCTACCTCTAACTCCGATAAAAAGTTGTTAACTTAAGCTAATTTAGATGCAATTAATATTGATTAAAATTTGGTGCTATTTTCACTAGTTAAGGCTATTAAGGCACTATTTAGATGATATATTCACTATTCAATTTCACTATTTTAGGACTACCTACAACTAGTAAAATCGTGCGACTAAAATCATGAAATTTAACACCAATTCCTAAAAATATTGGTTGCTACTAAACGGATTTAAATTAGTATCATATTTTTAGTAAAAACACTGCATTTCATTTTTTATTATGTATTTAAATAAAAGCGGTTTTACTTTTGAAATTTTAATTTTAAACTGTCTATTGCATTGTATTATTATCATTGTGAAATATATATGTATATTTGTATTCTGCCATGAGTATTTCAGCTAAGCATATTGTTGAATTATCATTTTGTAAAAGAATTATAAGAAAAAATTAACAATTCATCATAAAAAAATTATTTTTATAGCCTTAATAATGATTAGGTAAAATCTGGGTTAATTATTAACATTTAAAATTTTACAATAAGAAAAACAAAATGGGAGTAATCATAATTTCTTTATTTTATATATATACATTCTCTCATTTATTTTTTAAACACGTTAACAGTGGTTACATAAAAACATTAAAAGGAATTTATTCGAACATTTTCGTTTTGGCACTTCTGGGATGAAATCAGTTTCTTTACCATAGAATGCATTTATGCCTAGGATTCATTGGAGTTCCAGGTTTACATTTAAAGGCTTTTGAGAATTCTCTGAAGTTTGAAAGCGGAATATTAACCCTGAAAGTAATAAAAAAAATTACACATATTAAAAATGCACAACATTTCAATATATACCCTATAACAAAAAAAGTGACGCACCAAGAAGGAGTAATGCAAACTGGACACAAATTAACATACATACAGGTTTTGATGGAATCAAGCACCAATTCATCATTATCGTCGATCCTACGTGCAACTGGTACTTCAGTGACTTCAAATACCCTTAAGAGGCGGCTCAGTGGGGTTGAGCTCAGTCCCCAGATCTCTCTTCCACTGAGGTCGTTTGGAGCATCAAAAAAGGGGTTCTACAACAAGCTCGTGATTTTACTAATCTAACGCAACAATTTTACAGAATTTGGCACGATACTTCATAGGAGCTCATCTGCCAACTCTATCAATTAATACCAAGCCGAATAACTGCGTACATAGGCGCCAGAAGTGGACCAACGCGTTATTGACTTGTTTAATTTGTGAGGCCCTTTCTCTTGATTAAATCATTCAAATTTTCTGAAACTGTAATCAATTGTTTTTATCCACATGTACATCACATCTACCAATTTGTTTCCCATTTGGACCACCTATTCCACCCCATCTACCAATTTTTGTCCCCACTCCTTCTTGGTGCATCTTTTATATATATATATATAGTGTATTATTTGTAGCACATACAGTGGGCGTAAATACTTTAAGACTAATTAAAAATACTTTCAGTTTTGGTTTTAAAAAAAAGCTCAAAACTAGCATTGGTACGTCTATTGCCAAATATACGAAACTCATGCAATCGACAAAATATTGCTAACAGTGACTACAATTAATAAAAGTGAATCAAAAATGGAAATGCGCTTAATTTCACCATGTGATAACTTTAAGGCCACCGTTAAAAAAAAATTAAGACTATTTACTATAAGAAAAAAATCGGATCGCTTAAAGAAAGATTGACAACCTCTATTAAAATATTTTTATACATTTAGTATATCAATTCTTTGGCTATTTACAGAAATTCTAAAAGGAAAGCTATTAACTGAATTTGAAAGAAGGGAAATCAATCTTTAAATTTATCTGGAATGGGTGGCAGCTCTATTGGTAAAAATATAGGAAGACTTAATCTGCCGTCAACAAATTTCTGAAATTAAAAGGTAATAACTGAAAGGTTAAGGCCGAAGAAAGACCATAAAACTTGTAACCTAGAGACGAAAGGAAAGATTTGAAATTAGAATTGACCAGAAACTAGTCGAGTCACAAATCATTCAATCGATAGGACTAAAGGTATCTAAAAATAATGTAATGCTATAAATTGGTCTGGTAGTTTTCAATATGTAAAAAAGTTGAAAAAAAAAAAAAAAAAACTCAATTGTTAAGGAGACACAAAACACAACGTTCAGAGTTTGAACAACAAGTGATGACGGGTTGAGAAATAATTGAAGATTTTTTTTTTTTTTAAGAGAAAAAGTGCAACTTAGATGCCCCGGATATGTGAAATTACACTGCTCTGCAAAAAAAATAATAAAAATTTAGAGATCTGATACCATTTTTGCTGATTCTTATGTAAAATGACCTCCTGAATCCGAATATGACTCCCATTTTGCCCAGTCACCCACCGTTTTCTAGCTACACTACCCCCTCCCTCAAATTTTTTCCTGTTCGATAATTTTATGACCATGAATTTGATTTGAAGAATGAAAAATAATTAATTTAACACCAAAAAACAAAATATATATATAAATATATATATAAAGTTTAAAAAATAACATTAATAACAGATTAAAAAATATATAAGATATGTAATGCATAATTTCAGTGGCAAATCCCCCACAAAATTTTTCCCTTGACGCAAATGTCTCCATGTTTTAGAATTTTCAAACTCTGTAGCCCCTCAAAAGATATTTAAAGGTTAAAATAATCCTCCCTCCTCCTAAAAATCAAATTTATAGCTATAAAATAGGGGGCCATTCCTAAAAAACGGTGGGTGGTAGGGCAAAATGGGCATCATATTCGGATTCCGCAGGTCATTTTGAATAAGAATATGCTGAAATGGTGTCAGAAGCAATTTTCATGCCGAGTAGTGTTATTACTAGCGTGATTTGAAATAGATTTTTTTTTTTTTTTTTTTTTTCAAATTTCAAATGTGTGGGGACATTTACTATTACGTAGGATGATTCTCCTTCAATATTATTGGAGTTATTGCTATGTTAATAAATAACGATTCTTACTGATCATCTTTTGCCATGCAACGCATTTAGAAGAAGATGCATAGATTTACATCAATATAATGCACTTATCTAGGCATTATAGAATATAATGCTGGATCCGTTTGAACAATATTGAATCTTCGGAATGACCTGCAAAAAGTTCTGCTTTTAATCCTACTGAGAAATTTTGGAGTGATTTATCAAGATTAGTTTACAATAACTACCTCGATTGAAGAACTAAAATTAAACATTGACGATAGATGGTCATAAACAGATCCTGATTTGAACCAAAACCTAATTGTGTTCATGAAAAACGGGATCTTTTTAGTTATTAAAAATTTGGGAGGGTCTTTCTGTTACTATAAATTAGATTCTTTATTACTCTATTGGGTTATTTGCATTAGTCTTAAAGTTTTCACACAGGTTTACAAAATGCATTTCCGTATGCATGATTATTCTTTTTTTATTTATTAAAATGCTAAAAATTAACAGTTGCAGTCTTATTATTTTTAAAAGTTAATGATAAACATCATACTTCAAAGAGTTGAAGGTTCAATTATAATTTCATAGGATTATCAATAGATTCTTTTGATTTTAAAGTTTTTACATGCTCTGTATATAGGCTGAGCAGGGCATTTAATGAAATAAGATATAAATATCTTCAAAACAAATATATTTTTTAATAGTTTTATCAAAAAATAAATAATAAATAAATAAACGGTAAACAAATAACTTAAAGTCTATGAATTGTTTTGTTTCTTTTTGTAAATAAATAGATAATATCATTACATATCGTTATGTATTATTATATATATTTTTTCACAAAAAATTATGGCACATATACGAGTATACATATATATAATGCAATAAAACTATATAAGTAAAAAATTCAATTTTGCATATATATATATATATATATATATATGTGTGTATATTAATTACAAAATTTTAATATTTCATAAAGCTTAACACTCTTATCGCCTTTGAAAAAGGCAAAATTGTAATTTTCTTTTCACTGCGCAGTTCTTTTAAAGTTTTAAAATAATGTTTATTTCAACTTGAGATTAAAAATATAAATATGTACTCTAAGATAAACCTTATGACTATTTTTTAAAACATTCAAATTAGAAAAAAAAAAAAAAAAAAAGCTAAATATTTATATTTATATAATTTTGAATTATAAATGTATTGGGGAAAAGAGAACAGTTCAATGACCGATATATCCGTCAGCGGCGATCAGATGGTTCGTAATACCTTATTTTTTTTCTGTAGAAATTACAATATATTAAGATAAAAATGTAAAAAGTTTTAAAAATTTTAGCATAAAACTGTTTTCCAAAAAAATGCAATTTTGTAATTGGTAAAAAAGTATAAGCCGATTTATAACAAACATAAAAATGAATGTATTTTTTTTTTTCTGTTGTTGTTGATTATATTTGTTAAAAGGCATTTTGTTTATAAGTTAGTTTCCAAAATGGAAAACTTTTCTAGACACCATATTATGCATAGTGAAAAGCAGATACTATTCTATCAAGGCGTTCTGCAACCGAATCACAAAACGAAAATCTGAATCTCGTATGAGCATAATAATGACACTGATTTTTTATTTATACATTTATTCATGTACTATATGTGTATGTTAGAAATTTATTTCGGTAATCCAGCATTATTATTACTTCGTAGGCCAAACATTACAGAAAATAAATATGTTTAACCCTTTCGCGGAAAATCAAAGATTAGAAATTTTTGGTTAGAAATCGATCGGAGAAGACATGACCTCTGAGAATATTAATTTTGACTGTTAACACTTTTTTCGTTGAGGAGAAAATTATAACAGAAAAGTACTTTAAATATTTTTATCGAAGCAAAGGAAAAAATATTCTGGAGGGTTAGAAATCTTGAAAATTACTTTTCATTAGTGACTTGCTTCTCACCCGGGGAGAAGAAGTAAAAAGCTTACAAGAAGTAAAAAGCTTACTTCAAAGAAAATCACAGATTTTATTTACTTTGTTTGGTAAGAAACCGATCTAATAGTTTAGTATTTCTGGAAAAATTAAGTTAGATTTTTGTACGTATAAATTGATTTGACAGTTCTTGTTTCCGAGAAAATTTGTTTTCATTAAATATTCCATTTTTCGATAGAGAGAAAACTTTTCGGAAAGTTAACAACTTTGACCATTTCGAAGGTTATTTTATTGATACATCGCTCAATTTCCTTCTTCAAGATTTGAGTGGTCGCAGGCTTGTCGACGTAAACCTCAAGCTTCAAAAAAGCGATAGAGAGAGAACTTTTCAGAAACTAAACAACCTTAACCATTTCGACGGTCATTTCATTGATACAGCGTTCAAGAGTGGTCGTGGGCTTGTAGGCATAAACTTTAGACTAAACATTGAACCTACCACGACGGGTCAAATGACCCATTTTAAACTTTTTGTGAGAATTTCTTGCAAATAACATTATCACATCGTCCATGTTTCATGTACCAAATTGTGCTAAATAATATATTTTTGTTATACATAGTAATATATATAACATTTTAAAGACGGGTCAATTGACCCGCTGTGGTTGGAATAGGTATATATGAAGTATCGGTAGGTTTAGTGTTAAAAAGATTCTAAAGAAAAAAGGTCAAACGGCGTTGTCCGTACATGTAGTGCTCCATTTTTAATAACACTGAACTGTCAGCTGCCACGCTGCCATTTTCGTCTTTGTTGGCAACACCTTATTGAACAAATGTCGCAAAATTGCAAAATCCAAATCCTGCGTAAATTTTGGGTTGCCCTTTATAAAATACTTTTTCCTATCTGTAGGGAAATAAATAACCATTATCGAATGAATCTACTAGAATCTATAAGAGAGAGATTTTACTTTTCGTTTGCTTTATTTATAGTCTCTTTTTTGAATACTGAATCTCTTACATTTTTAAATATTTTAGTAACACTCTAGAATGACTTACTAACCCAAATCAAAGAATATTTCGTTGTTTTTAATACAGTACCTTAATTTATTTGGGCTATGATCGTCATTTTTTACTATATATTGCTTGTATGATGTAGTCGAGTTGGCGCACCATATCTGAAACAAAATCAAAGAAAATGAGAGTTAATTAAAAAGTTATGTTTTATCAATCATATATAAATAATGTTTTAATATGATTTATTATTTTTTAATCTGAGATGTGTATATATATACCTTATGTATATTTAGACAATTAAAAAATACAGAAGGTAAATTTTTTGATCATCTTGTTTTAATTTATTATTTTATTTTAACATTTTATCTTTACTTATTAAGGAGTTTATCTTTCTAAAATTCTGTAATTTTTATCTTTACTTTTTTACTTTCTCTTACCCTTACGGTAGAGAAGGTATTGTTTTAGGGTCGAATTCTCAAAAGTGAGTTTTTGTTATATTTACATGTTCTGAGGTCCCTGAATACGAAAATCATGATTTTAGCGAATGGTCTGTGTGTGTGTGTCTGTCTCTCTGTTTGTCTGTGTGTCTGTGTGTCTGTTATCAGCATATCTCAAGAAAAAAATTATAGCAGAAATTCCATACTCGGTATTCTAAATGTGTATCATATAGGGATGCTACACTAAGCTTTTCGTTGAGATAAAGCAAATGGTTCCTGTACAGGGACACGCAAAAGTATTCAAATACATTACGTCTATGGGGGAAATTGCAGGAAAGTAGATTTTAACATCTATGGACCGCACTAAACCAAATGAAACGAATATATATTTTTTGTAATATAGTCAACTGGGAAAAAAATGTTGTGTATGTAGAAGCTTCGCCTCCCCCTGGGGGGGAAGTCCCTCCTCGAGGGGAGTAAATTTTCCTGATGGGTATCTTTCAAAAGAGCTCGCCAATACCTTTAAAACGAATGGTTGAACCATCGATCTGCGATTATTTTAAGACAAAGTTATCGATTTTTTTTTTTTTTTTTTTTTGTCTAATAAGGTATCATTTCATAGTTTACAGAAAAAAAACAAAGCAAGGTTTTTCGTTTTCCACTTCTCTTAGGACTAGAGGACTATTTCTTTAAGATCGCAAAAAAGCATTGTCACCATTTAGCTTTAACGGAGGCAGTTGCGAGCAAATAATAATACAATAAATATGAATTTAAATACATTACGAGGTAAAATTATAATTTAATAAATGAACACATTGAAACAAGATTATTCAATACATTGACATTTCTTACAACATTCATTGCACACATTTTAAAAGAGGGCTATTGTAATAAACTAAATTATGTTTAGAACAGAAATAAAATAATAATATTGCTTATAAGGAATTTGCATGTATGAACTGAACTTTCACGTATAAACTATCATACTGCACTGTTGCGGCTAGAGCGATGCCAAAATTTGTTTCGGCTTGCAAGGGAAATATTAATCAGTAAAATTTTGATTCAAACTAAACCAAGTTTAAATTAAAAAATATGGTCGAAAACATAGGACGAAGTGCAAGTTTTGTGCAACAAACCTCCCCCTCCCTCTTCATGAGACAAGATATGGTTCTAAAACTTAGGGAATTTTTATCAAAATAGAGAAAAAAAGCACATGAAGGCTTTTGCTACAATAAATAAATATTTTAAAGGGGGAGGATTATTAAATAAATAATAATTAAAAAAATAATCTGTATATTGAAATATTTTATTAAAATATTTTATATCAACTGAGAAAAAAAAATAATAAAAAAATAAAAACTTTAAAATTTGTATAGATGATTAATTTAAGGGAAAATAACAACGTTTTTCTCTCCCCTAAAGTTTTAGTTAATATTTTTAGTTCCCCATCTTACTATAGGTATGGGGAACTTAGGTAATCGTGAAAATTTTCGACTTCGGTTTTTTGACTTTTTTACACGTTTTCAGGTATGAGGAATCCGAAAATCACAAAATTTGTATGGTGTCTGTTAGTGTGTTAGTCCGTTAGTTTGTTAGTCTGTGTACACTATATCTGAAGAACAAATTGTCGCAGAGAGGTCAGATCAGTTTTAAAATATTACTTTTGACACTGGCAAGAACCCTATTCATTTGCAACATTCGAATTTAAAAACTTCGTAAGTTATTAGAAATTTACGATTTTTTTAACATGGGAGAATGGGACAAAAATTCACTTAAACGTGCATTAAATGGAAACTTTTAACTGTAAAAATGTCAGACCAGTTTTAAAATATCAGTTTTGATGCCAGAATGAACACCAGTAACTTTAAATATGCTACTTTGAAAATGTCGCAAGTTATTGGAAATTTACGAATTTCTTAACATGGCAGTATAGGGCAAAATTTCACATAAACGTCAATTTTGAGAGATATTTTCATCGTAAAGGTGTCAAACTACTTTTGAAATATTATTTAGGATACTGGCATGAATATCATACACTATCATTTTTCCAACATAAAAAATTCGTAAGTTATTTGGAATTTACGATTTACTTAACATGTCAGAATAAGGCAAAATTGAGCATAAACTTCCATTTTGAGGATCCTAAATACATTAGACAACTTCAAAATCACGTTTATGATATTTGTTTGAACATGAATGAATACAAATATTCTAATAGGAAAATTTCGTAAATTATTCGTAATTTACGATTTTATCAACATAGCGAAATTGTAAATTTTTCCTATAAATATGAATTTGTAGGATTATTGGATTGGAAATACTAGCATGAAAACTAAACAACGGAGTTGACCCTGATAAAATAAATTAATAGATTAGAATAAGATAAATATATCGAAGTGAACGGTGGCTAGCCTATTAGGCGGGGATTTCGTTCTGTCACTGTATCAAGCTTTGGTCAAATTCATTTTTTTTTTTTTTTTTTTTTTTTGTAACATGATTATAATATGTCTTGCATTAGAAATTTATGAGAACATAAATATGGTGGGGAACTGAGCAGAATCCACCTATGCCAACTAGTTTTTTTTTATCACTATTATGTAGTATGGAAATAATTAATCACCTGCATAAATCAGAATAACATTTTCAATAAACTTCGTAACTTAAAAATTAATGCCAGTCAAAATTTTATGAATTTTACGAAAGACTATAGTTGAAGCATTTTAGTTCCCCATCATACTACAGGTATGGGGAACTTAGGTAATCGTGAAAATTTTCGACCTCGGTTTTTTGACTTTTTTATACGTTTTCAGGTGTGAGGAATCCGAAAATGACAAAATTTGTATGGTGTCTGTCTGTAGGGTGTCTGTTAGTGTGTCAGTCCGTTAGTGTGTTAGTCCGATAGTCCGTTCGTTTGTTAGTCTGTTAACACGATATCTCACGAACAACAATCGCAGAGAGGTCAGATCAGTTTTAAAATATTACTTTCGATACTGGCAAGAACCCTATTCATTTGCAATATTCGAATTAAAAAACTCCGTCAGTTATGAGAAATTTACGATTTTCTTAACATGGGAGAATAGGTCAAAATTTCACTTAAACGTGCATTAAGTGGAAACGTTTAACTGTAAAAATGTCAGACCAGTTTTAAAATATCAGTTTTGATGCCGGAATGAACATCAGTAACTATAAATATGCTACTTTGAAAATTTCGCAAGTTATTGGAAATTTACGAATTTCTTAACATGGCAGTATAGGGCAAAATTTCACATAAATGTCAGTTTTGAGCGATATTTTCATGGTAAAGATGTCAGACTACTTTTGAAATATTATTTAGGACACTGGCATGGATATTATTGACTATGAATTTTCCAATATAAAAATTTCGTAAGTTATTGGAAATTTACGAATTTCTTAACATGGTAGAATAGAGCAAAATTTCACATAAACGTCAATCTTGAGGGATATTTTCATCGTAAAGATGTCAAACCACTTTCGAAATATTATTTAGGATACTGGCATGAATATCATAGACTATGATTTTTCCAATTTAAAAAATTCGTAAGTTATTTGGAATTTACGATTTACTTAACATGTCAGAATAAGGCAAAATTGAGCATAAACTTCCATTTTGAGGATCCTAAATACATTAGACAACTTCAAAATTACTTTTATGATATTTGTTTGAACATGATTGAATACAAATATTCTAATAGGAAAATTTCGTAAATTATTCGTAATTTACGATTTTATCAACATAGCGAACTTGTAAATTTTTCATATAAATATGAATTTTGAGGATTATTGCATTGGAAATAGTAGCATGATATCTAAACAACGGAATTGACCCTGACAAAATAAATTAATAGATTAGAATAAGATAAATAAATCCAAGTGACGGTGGATAGCCTATTAGGCGGGGATTTCATTCTGTCACTGTATCAAGATTTGGTCAAATTCATTTCTTTTAACATTATTATAATATGTCTCGCACTAGAAATGTATGAGAATATAAATATGATGGGGAACTGAGCAGAGTCCACCTATGCCAACTAGTTATTAATATTTTACTCCAAAGACGCTAGTAGCAAATGTTGATCGTCTGCTTTTAATTTTGTTTATATTCATACGTAAAAATAAATATTCCATTAAATTATTAAAACATTTTATTTCAAGTGGGAAGGTTTTTTTTTTTTTTTTTTTTTTTTTTTATATCTGTATTAAAAAAATTACTTCTAACTGCTGCTGAATCGTTGGCTGGTGTAATGATGTATCAATCATAGATATAGTAATAAGACATAGATTGATCATTGAGAGGGGAAAAGTGATACCTTTTTTAATCGGGAAAATACGGTTATTTTACTCTCTTATGGATGTATTTCCCCGAGTGAATATACACGGGAATACTCATAGATAATTTAACAAATAAAATTTATGCACTAAAAGAGAATGAAAACTCCAGATACCCCTTTTTCTTTCTTTCTTTCTTTTCGTTTTCCTTTCCTTTTCTTTTTTTTTTTTTACTATACTCTAGTATACTCTTGTCTGCAGAAAATTGTCTTTCTTTCGGCATTTATTATTATACTTCTTTGAGATAAAAATCGTCTGCATTCATTATGAAAAATAATTTTAATAAATTATAATTTAATAAAATATTTGTATTCCGTAAATTTGTATAGGATTATATATGGAAGAAAGTCTTGTGGTGGCCACAACATACTAGTTATATATTAAAACTTTCGCGGCTGGTAGCTACATTCAAAAGAATTTTGAGAATTCCATGTTACTTACTAATATAAAATATTAAAAAATATTAAAATTTTAAAAAAGTATTCCATTAAATATGAAAACAGTAATTTTCTCATAATAATAACAAAGCAACTGATTATAAAAATTATATTTTTCATAAATTACTTGAATATAACTTATTTATGGAACGTACCCCATGCCGCACGATATTTCGGCATTTTCAAAATTCATTACCATTTCATTCTATTGCTGTTTTCGAGTTTTAACTCTCTAATGGCTGATGCCAAAAAGATTTTCGGCATCAAAAGTTTTTGCTCATTAACATGGGGATGATAGATCTATATAAATTACTATATCTATGGTACCAATTATCAATGCTGATGGTGTACCGTTTTAGTGGGGGGGGGGAAGCTAGTTTCATGATGTTAAATTTATACAGGTGTATCTTGATGTTTTATTATAGCCTAGTAAATATTTGGTTTTTATGCACATAATTTTAATTTCTATATTCAAGTTAACTTAAAAGAAATAAAGAAAAAAGGCTGGGGATATTTATAACTGGCTAAAAGAAATTTCTGATGGCAAAAAGTTAAAAAAAAAAAAAAGTAATAATAATAATAATAATAATAATAATAATAATAATAATAATGGAGCCCTATATATATAAAAATATATATTTCCAAGAAGCTTCTATATCCATAATGCAATAAGTTAACATATTATTAAAAATGTGTATAAAATATTTTTAAATCTTTAATAGCGGTATTTAAGATGATCTTACTATAAATACAATTATGGTATACTAAACTATTGAGTAATCTTACTGAAGCATATCCTAAAAAGAAGAGTTGTTCAGGAGTTGCATATAATCCTGGCAATGTCTTTCTATGATTCATATCTTCATCGGAAAGTGCTAAGTGGAGTCGAAATGCCTAAAATTAAAAATGGAAAAAAAAAATAATAATAAATAAATATAAAAAATAGTTCATCAAATACTCAAAAGATGTCAGCACTATAAAAGAAAGAAGAAAATTATTAGTGCAACTACAACTTTTTTGAAAAAGGGAGATCTTAACGAAACGACGATAAATTTAAAACTTGTCTGTTTCAAAAATTTCTAAACTGTCTAGATAAATATTCTGTAGTTTTCGAAAAATTACAGGAATTATTTTGATCTTCTGAAGTAAAGAAACCCGGTCATTCCTCAATGAACTCCAATTCATCATTGCTCTACTATTACAAATACTATTTTGATACTGAATTTAATATAATATTAAAAATGTATTTTACAGATGTATTTTACACTTCTAGGAAAAAACGATGAAGTGTGAAATAATTTAATTTTTAAATTTTATTACATTTATTATCAGTGAAATTTGAAACTTCGAGAACACGTTACTGTTGTTTATATTATCATTTTTAATACTTCCGAACGAAGTTGAAAAATGTATATGACTACGGTTCATTTTTCCCTTTTTGTACGCATTTTAATTTCTGTAAATATCTCTGGAGTGCCTTTAAACGGATATTTGTTATTCAGGTTAACTATGCCATGTTCTCTAAAATGGTATAAATACCGGAAGTGGTTGTGCCAGAGAATCATAAAACTATCATATATTCAACTGTCTTTGTAAGATATTCCTTTAAAGCATGTTTTACTATATTTATATTTCACATAACAAAATCGAAATAATAAAAATTATTCAGATGAAAAAATTAACGTTTTCTATAGAGTATGATATGTTTATCATTAATGCTGGATTTGCAAGTCCTTCTAAAAGTTGAGATACAAATGGGAATTTGTACATACATGAAGAATGGGACAATGGGAGTACAATGTAAATTTTCAGTTTCTTTAAAACGATTTTTTTAATACACTGTTTACACAATAAATTAGTATGTTGTGGCCACCACAAGACTTTCTTTCAAATTTTTTCTTATACAAAGTCACCCAGTATAAACAAAACTTATTAAAATTATTACCTATAAAAATTATTTTCCGTGATAAACAAAAACAACTTTAATTTCTGAGAAGTATAAATAAATTTATTCTATGTATATATTCGAGTTTACTATTTATCAATACTTCTTATTACTTTCTCAATCATTCAGTAAAAATATTTCTTATTATGTTTATTTATACGAATATTTTTTGTCCTACATTACAAAGTTAAACATTCTAAACAAAAAAACAAACAAAAAAAAAAAAAGGTTGACAGCGCCACCTGGTAAGCGCCCTGATCTAAAATATAGTAAGCACCAATTTGGCCAAAGTCCAACTAAATACCAAGTTTGGTTGAAATTTGTTCGTTGATTCACGAGATACAGTGCCCACAAGAGATTTGATTCACAGAAGTGGACATTTTCTAAAAATGGTCAAATCGTGTTCAGGACCTCTCAAGAGCGAAAATTCATCGAGAACCAGAAGTCGAAAAGTTTCATGAATTCTTTTCTTGTGTGTATAACAGAAATTAAAAACAAATACATTTTAAGATGTGATTGCGGAATTGAGATACATTGAGAATTAAATGATGTAACTGGTAGGCACAATTGTAAAGTGTTTTATAATCTATGCAAAACGCATGATTTATTCTTCTTGTTCCAACAAAAGTCGATGGCAATCTCAATAAATTTCTTCCAACTGCTTCCTTTTAAGTAGTTTTTGTACGAGAGTTTTCTCAAATTCACTTTCAAAAGTATTTGAATCGTGCTTAAATATGTAGTAACACATTTCCTTTACAAAATTAAAGTTATATGAAAAAGCAATCATTTCTTAAGCATCCTAATATTTTCTGTAGAACTAAATCTTGATCTTAATAAATTAGCAGCTATAATGCTAGCTGGAAATTTTAGATGCTAACGAAGATGTTATTTCGGAATTATTTAGTTGTTATTAGTTTCACAACTGGTTTATACATCGGATAATACCCGTTAATGATAAGTAAAAAACAGTTAAGTATAAATTAAGTAGAGTGAAGTGGGATATGTGTGACAACTTTTTGGAATAGCTTGACATAATTTTATTCAGTTGCTATTTTTTGTACTCCGGAAAATTTTAAGTATAAACTAAAACTAAACAGCTTTATTTATTTATTTTTTTAATAATTTAACAAAGTGCCATCTAAAATTATAGTGAACATCTTGTGTTTCGTGGTTTCACTCGCCTCTCAGTTTGGACAAGTATAACCTCAGCCTACATACTCATCCTACCCTTATACACATATGTAAGAGCAGATATCCAGATAGCGAAAACTTTCATTAATCTAGACCTTTTGAATTTTGAAAATACCTCAACTCGTTACAGAGATGAGAACTTTTCCGTACACCTCCAACTACCGTTTCATATCTAACGTTTTAACACTCCCACAAAATCAAAAAAAAAAAAAAAAAAAAAAAAAAAAAAGGAATATTATGTTTTAATTGTAAAGACAAAACTGAAAAATCGCACAAAAAATATATATATAAATGCAAAGTTAAAATGCTTCGGACAAGTGTAACAGCCGTGGTTATAAATGTCCGACATACAAAATTAGTGGGATAAGTGTAACCACTGGTGTAGAAACAAAAGGCTTAAGATATATGAGAAAAATCTTAAATTAAATTCAAAATTTATATACATAAAAAACTTAGCTTCCTTATAAAAAAATGTGAACTGTTCCTTTCTAAAAATTATTTACTTTACAGGTACAGTAATGACAAAAATCATCAATCAATCTTTAACATCATCAGCATCCGTACTCTGCCGGTGAGTGAAAATGTAAGCAATTTATGAAACTTCTAAAATTAACAATGGTTTTAATTAATTTTTTTAAGGCTAAATATGACAAAGATAGATAAAACAGACAGGTATGGTTCACAGGTATGGACAAAAACTTTACCAATTATCTTATGGACAATTACTTTATCAATTGAGTAATGAGGCAAGGTTGGATTTACGCAGTGGTTACACTTACTCCACCTCAACTTATTAATAATTGCTGAAGAGAAAAAAAAAAAAAAAAAAAAAAAACATAAAAAATTCGAACGCAATAGTTAGATGAATGGTATGATAAGCAATCCCCCCCCCCTCTACTAAATATAATTTGAAATAATGTGGAAAGTAGATTTGTAAATTCGCAACTGAATGGTAGCGTGGTAGAATAGCAATTAATATAGTAAATGACAGTAAATGCAGTTGAATGGTTCGAATATCTAATGCAGTATGTCTATTTAAAATAACAGGGGAGACCGGGTTAGTTGGTATAAGGTGTTACTTGGCACTCGCTTTCTATTTACTGCCATAGTTGAGCTAAAGCATTGTCATTTTACTAGTAAGTAGTGTATGTTTATGTACAACATCTACCATAAATTCTGTTTGAAAGACTCTTGGAGGAAAAATCTATATTTTATAAAATTTCTGACTGATGAGTAAATTTTTTCATCGTACACCTTTTTGGTCGGGTGGATGTGTATGTTAAATTGAGGCGTTGCTTATGGCAGTTTTCGAAAGAGTATGGTTAACTGTGGTTACATGCATGTGTCATAATTTTTTGTTTTTAAATTGGGATTCTGTGGTATCCATCTTACGTTGGGTATCCCTGTGGGCCTAGTTGGTATAGTTACGTATGGGGTCAGTTGGCATATCTATAACATAGCTATGGCATAGCTTGACTTTCGTTACTGATATTTCAAAAACTGACGAATCTCTCCAAGGTAAAGAATTTTTATTATCAGTCTCTGACAAGACGATGATGAGGGTCTTCATTCGACAATTTCTACCAACACAGGAGAATCTCAAAAAGATGTCATAAGAATACATAAAACAAGTCCAATAACGAATCCTCCATAAAATCAAGGGCTTCCGATTACTTTGAATAGAAAATAAATGATTTTCTTTCGGTGAAATGTTTAGGAAAATTGGCAAAACCGATAATGATGAGTTTCATATGTCTGCCATAGACAAAAAGAGGAAAAATAGCAAATGGCCAGACGAGAATGATTTAATTTTGTAAGACCAAACAAAATTCTGCAAAAATTTAAACCACCTGTTCAAATAAACGAACGCAAAACTCTTACATTCCTGCCTGATTTCAAACACTGAGTTAATTCTGTTTGACTAACTATAAGTAGCCACAATACTAATCAAAGTTTATTTTACTTGATGAATTCATTATTTGTTTATACATTTATGCAGAAATTGTTGGTGAAATACAAGTAAAATAATTTTTTTGACAAAACAATATATATATATATATATATATATATATGTGTGTGTGTGTGTGTGTGTGTGTGTTGCCTAAATACCTCTATCCATATTCCATTATACCAACTAATCCCCCCCCCCCCCCATGCGCAGGATTAATTGGCAAATTTACAAGATTTTAGAAAAAGTGTTTTGAAGTCGCTTAAATAAGTATTTAATTGGTGAGTACATGATTTTGTACCCAAAGAGTTCAACCGTCAGATGCATTCATCAAAATTCTGCAGCATAAAAAGAAAAAATCAGAAAATCAAAAGATAAAAGATAAAAGTTATACCAACTAGTCTCGATTCTCCTTATAAATGCACAGACTGAATATATATAATTAACGCATATTACATAGTACATTACATAATTTATAGGTATTTTGTCTGTTTTTTTATACGGAAGATAGAATTTATTATAAGTATAATGCATATATTGGTACGTTTATGATAAAATTTGCGTTTCGAGGTGATCACGAGAAAATTGGCTGTGATTACACAAAATTATACGTCAGGCAATGCGGTATACACACACACATATATATATATACGTATGTATGTATGCATGTATACCACATATACAGTGTGTGATCAAATTAGATTTTTTTTTTTTTTTTTTTTGACATATTTTCAATTTTCTAAAAAAATATTGGACTAAATGGCCGGAAACTTCAGACATGGAAAGAACATTTAAAAATTCACATTTTCCGCTATCGATTTAGTTCAGAGTGCAGTTAAGGGACCAACCACAAATCGAAGAAAAGCGCAAGTACTTTGGATCCCCTTGTATCATAAAAGGGTAGAAATGACTTGTAACTTTAGCACATTGTTGCACATACCATGTAAAGTATTTGTACGCTTGTTTTTTCTAGAGGAGGAGGGCATTGCACAATTATTTAGACAGATACATGTTATTTGCTCATAACTAGAACGGGCCCAGCTAAACAAAAAAAAAAAAAAAAAAAAAAAAGTCGACAGTCTGAAGGTATTTGGAACAAGAATCATAAAATTTGCAGAATGACTGCAGTTTGGAAACAAAAAAATTTGCAGATAATTTTTTTCTTTTAAACGTATTATTGTTCCAAATTTACCTTCAGATTATCTGCAGTTTATTTTCTTCTTTTTTATGGTTTTTTGTAGATTTTTTTTTTTTTTTTTTTTTTTTTTGAAGATTTTACAAAACTTTCAGAAAAATTGACAAAACATTAGAGAAACATTATTCTGAAACATAAAATTCACGCATGTAATATTCGGTGAGATATAAACATTTATAGTATATATATATATATTTTTTTTTTTTCTGGGCATGCGCGAAATATGGAAAGTTTTTTTATTACACATTATATAAATTTTTATTACATATATTTAAAATTTTTATAGATAAATTTATGTCTTGTTACAATATTAGAAATATGTAAACATTTTTATACGATTTCAAAAAAAAAAAAAAAATATATATATATATATATATTAATATTTTTATAAAAAAAAAATAATAATAATAATAACGTCTTCCAGATTTCAATAGTTATATTACCTTGAAAGAATTCCTGACACCTCCATTATCAGCTATATTTTCACTCAGAGTAAAGTTGCCATCGACCTGTAAAAAAAAAAATATATATACAATTGCTTTCATTTGGTTGCCTTTTTCATTACATAATTTGTACACGCAAATCAAACGTCGTCGGTGTTTTCAATGTATAGTTAATAAAAATTGTATTTCTAAAAATAGGTATTTCTTTCTTTATTATTATTATTTTTTTAACCGTTAAAGACATATTGAAAACTTTTATATTTAAATAAAATTTCCTGATGAGGTGAATAATGATTTATTTTAATACAGATTTTTTGAAGGAACATGATTAATATTCATGATTAATAATTACAAACTAAATTAAATTAGAAACTTCAACATTTGTATTACATATTTTATATGAAAAGGGCGAATTAATTTTATCAAGAGCGAAATATGACCTGGCCGGATTTCGAACTTGAGTTATAAAAGCACACAAGCTCTACTAGCTAAGCTAATCAGGGCAGTATCTGCGATAGACCCAGAAGGAATAGTTCCCTCAAATGGATGGCGTTATTTTTTGTTTATCTGTTATATGAAAAATGGTACAAATGGAGTTACCTCAGTTGGAAGAGCATTATTGCATATCAAGCCAGAGGACCCAGGTTAGAATTCTGACCAGGACAATTTTTGCATTTGTAAAATTATTTTAGCCTTGATAGCAAAAATCTCAAATGTACTCTATAACAAAAAAATCGACGCACCAAGAAGAAGTTATCCAAATGATACGAAATTTAGCAGATGTAATGTACATGCGAAGAAATACAAATGAGTACAGTTTCAGAAAATTTGAAAGGTTTAATCAAGAGAAACGGCCTCGCAAAAGTAAACAAGTCAATAACGCATTGGTCCACTTCTGACACTTATGTAAGGAGTTATTCGGTTGGCATTAATTGATAGAGTTGTCAGATATGCTCTTGCGAGATATCATGCCAAATTCTGTTCAATTGGTGCGTTAGATTGGCAAAATCCCGAGCTGGTTGTAGGACCCTTCTCATGATGCTCCAAACGTCCTCAGTAGGTGAGAGATTCGGCGACTTTACTGGCCAAAATAGTGTTAGGCAAGCAAGAAAACAACTAGTAAAAACTAACTCTGTGCTTGGGCGAGCATTATCATGCTGAAATAAACTGTCAGGATTGCGCGATATGAAACGAAACACAACGGGACATGGAATGTCATCAACGTACCGCTGTACCGTAAAGGTGCCATGGATGACAACCAAAGGTGTCCTGCTATGAAATGAAATGACATTCCAGACAATCAGTCCTGGTTGTCGGGTCGTATAGCTAGCGACAGTCGGGTTGAAAGCCCCCCTCTTTTCGTGACGTCTCCAGACGCGTCTTTGCTGGTCATCGGGGCTCAAATTGGAGTGCTACTCATCACTGAAGAGAATTGTACTCCATTTAGTGACATTCCAGTTCGAACGATCCTGATATCACTGCAAACGTGCCTGTCGGTATACAAAGATTAACAGTAGTCCGCACAAATGACTCCGTGAGCTCAACCCCATTTCGCTGAGCCGCCTATTAATGGTCTTTGAAGTCACAGAAGTACCAGTTGCACGTAGGATAGATGATAATGATGAATTGTAGCTTTGAGTACCGCTCTGACGATTGATCGTTTCTCACGTCCTATCCGCTCTCTAGGCCGACCGCTTCCTTCCTGATACTGTGTACGGCTACGGTTCACCCATTCCTGTCAATATCACCTAATAGTGGCATCGCTCCTATCCAGTTTTCAAACAATTCGCAGATAAAACCAACTGGCTTCTTTGAGCCCAACTACACACCTCTTTCAAACGCTGTCATCTGCGCATATTGTTTGCGCACCTGTATGCGAGGCATAATTACTGTCTATCTGAGAACACGGAATGAAATTCTCGAAGAATTTTGGACCTGGAATCAAAATTCCTCATTTTTAATATTCTGCCAATTGCGCAGTTAAGATGCGCTGCAGCGTCACATGCTCATTCGATGACAGCCAAACTTTAAAATTTTACATTTTCTGTCGAAACATGTATACATGTCAATTTGTGTCCCGTTTGCATTACTCCTTGTTAGTGCGTCGATTTTTTTGTTATAGAGTGTATATGGTTAAACATATTGCTACGCTAACTATTTATCGCCGCCTAGCATTTATAGGCTTAAAAAATAAATTTCATCTTTAAGAGTGCGTCTTTTTTTTCGCAAAATATATTTAAAAAAAAAAATCTTAGAGGAGCGAAAAGTGCCTGACAGATATCGATTCAGTTAGTAGATTATTGGCACATTAAGGGCTTACATGGGATATGAAGGTTAAAAAAAAAATAAATAAATAAAAAGCATATTTTCTCTCTCTCTCTCTCTTTTTTTTTTTTTTTTTTTCTTTTTCTTAATAACACAATTTTTTTATTTAAAATTTTCAGCACATATAAAAACAACATTTAAATATTTTATAAAATTTTCATTAAAAATTTTGGAAAATTCAGCTGGTTAGACCTGGTTTTTGAAACCACTTAAGAAAAAAGTGGCTAGGATAACTCATTATAGCTTTAACTGGAATTAACAAAAAATAATCTGGTGCTTCATTCACACGACTTTCTCTTACCCTGCATTTCAATACTATAAACAATGATTGCAGATTAAGCCGTAAGATCAGTAAATTAAGATAATAAAGTTAAATCTACATTTAAAATAATCTAAAGCAGGTTTAATAACAATTTTATTTGACATATAATTCTGTATGAGGGGGCTTGCTGCTGCCCCCAACCCCTCCGTTCACTTATAATACCAACATTTATTTTAAAAAATTAAGACTGTTATTAATTCGTCTTCAAAGTTTTCAAAAGTTTTCGATCTTCAAAATACCAAGTTTGAATTTACTGTAATTATTTCTAATTAAGTTATGCTCCAAAGAAATATACATGCAGATCAACTGCTACAATTTAAACTGTCGTAATCAGGACACCTCAAAACGTGATATTAAAAAAAAGTGTTGAAAATAGAACCTTAAACGATACACTGCTTACAGTATAGATACAAAAAATAATTTTCCTTCCTGAGCACTGATCGTCGACATAGTAAAATGCAGCAAAGCACTTCTATCAATTACATTCTATAGAAAAGAACGTTAAGCTTAATTTTTGGTAGCCCTGTATATTTTCTATAAACTATTAGCACATCACATTGTGTAAATAAATTTACCATTATATGAAAAACACCTAACACAAAATAAAATACACTTCCAGGAATTTCTAAGTATAACCCCAATATATCCAAATTACTTTGGGTAGCCCTGTAAAAGATGAATGATAGCCATATCAAAATCTACACAAAAAATTCTTTAATACATATGAAAAAGTAGATATTAATTTAATTTAGTTTAGTGCAGCCTACAGATATGGAATCCTGTTTAACTGCAATTTCGCCTATAGACTATCGTATAGACTATCGTATTTGTAATTCTAATGGATGGCCCTGTACACAAAAAATTTGCTTGGTTTTAATGAAAAGTTTAGTGTAGCATCCTTATATGATACATAATTAGTTTAGCGAGTTTGAACTTCCTACCGCTATTTGTTCTTGTGATACGCTGATAACAGACACACGCAGATCAACCGCTTAAAACATATTTTTTGGATTCAGAGGACCTTGAAACGCGTAAAAAGGACAAAAACTCAATTTCGAATATCTCACCAAAAATAATACTTTCTTTACCAGGTAAGAGAAAGTAAAAAACCTCTATTAGTAGTTAAGTATAGCTCGTGCTTGAACGGAGAATTATTGGAAAAAAAATTGCGATGTCAACAAAGTTGTATGCAAAAACAGTACAATTTTCTGTAAAATTTTACTCCATATATAGCTTTGTAAAATTAGCTGCAATCGAAATAAATAAATAAATAAAATAATAATAATAATAATAATCTGGTGAGCCACTCACATAACTTTCTCTTACCCTGCATTTTAATACCAGAAAGACAGATTGCATATTAAGTCTCAAGATTAATAAAGCAAGATATTAAAGCTCAATATACTTTTAAAATAAATTGAAATAGGTTTATGAAAAGTTTTGACACAATATTCTGTGTGAGGGGGCTACCACCTCCTTTAAAGCCCCCATTCAATTTTAGTGATTATATTTATTTAAAAATAAAAGTCCAGGCTGTTATTAATCCGACTTCAAACTTGTCAAATCCTGATCAAATTTTTAAGTGGCAACATTCAAAATACCAAATTTGAATTTTCGACAATTAATCGTTTTTAAGCTGTAACATACATACAAACAGATCAAATGCTTATTCAGGAAACCTCAAAATGTGATGTTATAGAAAAAAAAAACAGAAATGAAAATAAAACTTCAAAAAATACTTTGCATACAGCATGGGTGTGAAAAACTAATCTTCCATCCTGAGCAGTGTTCGTCCACATAGTAGCACTTCCATCAATTACATTCAATAGAAATGAAAGTTTAGCTTAATTTTGTGTAGCCCTGTATGTTGTCTATAATCAATATGCACTATAAACAACATTGTGTGCTTAAATTTAAACTTACTTAAAAAACATTCAACGCAAAAGGAATTACAATTCCAGTAATTTTATATTAATGCCGCAATGAATCCAAATATTTTGGGTAGCCTTGTAAACGAATGATAAATGATTTCCACGGAACAATCTACACAATACATGCTTTTACACATATAAAAATATATATTTATTTCATTTCGCATATAAAAAATACATATTTATTTTATTTGGTTTAATGCAGCCTATAAATATTAAACTTTATTTAAGAGACATCTCCACTTATCGTCCCCAGAAGCCAGAGCCAATGTTATTCTATAGAAAATTTCGCCCCATTATAACTTATTAACTAATATACTATGTATTTAAATTCCGTTTTCACATTTAGAATTTTCACAACTATTAAACAATTTATCGCTTTCTAAAAATTATTATTTTTAAATTTTTAATATTTCATTTTGAGGTTGTAAAATGCGAATTTTCACAATGTGAATTTTTTCATTTTTGAGCTTAAGAGTGAAATCTAAAAAAAAAAAAAGCAATTTTTAAAAAGCAATAAATTGTTTAATAGTTGTGAAGTTTTGGAAAGTGAAAACGGAATTTAAAAATATGTAGTAGTTAATGAATTATAATGGGGCAAAATTTCCCATAGAATAACATTGACTTCGGCTTTCGAAGACGATAGGTAGAGAGTCCCCTTAATTAAAATTTCCCCCATAGACGTAATGTATTTGAATTCTCTTGGGTGTCCACACGAACTATTTGCATGATCTCAACGAAAAGTTTAATGTAGCATTCCTATATACAGATTTAGTATATCGAGTTCGGACTTTTTTCTACAATTTGTTCTTGAGATATGCTAATAACAGTCACATAAACAGGCACACACACAGAGAGACACACATACAGAGACTCACACACAGACATACAGACAAACCGCTAAAAACATGATTTTCGGATTCAGGCGACATTAAAACTTGTAAATTGTGTAAAACTTGTAACTAAAAAACTTGTAAACAAAAACTCAATTTCGAAAATTTAACCTAAAAACAATACCTTCTCTACATATATATGGATAAGAGAAAGTAATAAAATAAAATAAATATAAATAAATAAATAAAAACCCCTAAGCATGTTTTTGTTTTTTAAGTAATAGATATAAAACTCTGCACAAAACAAAAATTAATTTAGTACAGCAGGACATATTTTAATCTATTTTTCTATATTAAGGCATGTAGTAATTTTGTTTCATTCCCTAGCCTCACTAATCATAATTTGTTTGGTATAGCTTTATCATGGGAATCTTTGGCGGCTTTTAAATGTTTGTTGTCATTATGCTGATGAATTAAAATAGCTTTTGCAATTGCGTAAGTAAAAATATTAACGAGATACAGTCGGTAACAGAAGTGTCCGAACACTAGCAAAAATTCCTATGTAAAAAAGTACACTTCATACGGTATTGTTAAATAAATCCTTGTCGAATCATGTTCTTACAATAACTAAGAACAGGATTCGACAAGGATTTATTTAACAGAACCGTAAGAAGTGTACTTTTTTTACACAGGAATTTTTGCTAGTGTTCGGACACTTTTGTTACCGACTGTACGTCCGAGCTATTTCGGTTCCAAATTTCAAATTTCGCCGAGGGGTTCTATACTGAAACTGTTCCATTTCTTTAGAACAATTTTTTCTCAATTTTATTTTAATTATTTTAAAAGAAATATTTGCATGTGCTCATCTTTTTACTTTCTCTTACCCATAAGATAGAGAAAGTATTGTTTTTGGGTCAAATTTTCGAAAATCTTTCCACGTTTTGAGGTCTCCTAAATCTAAAAATCATGTTTTTAGCGGTTGGTCTGTATGTGTGTGTGTGTGTGTGTGTGTGTGAGTGTCTGTTATCAACATATCTCCTAAACAAATTATAGCAGAAAGTTCAAACTTGGTATTCTAAATGTGTATCATATAGGGATGCTGCACTAAGCTTTTTGTTGATATCAAGCGAATGGTTCGTGTACAGGGACACCCAAGAGTATTCAAATACATTGCGTCTATGGAGGAAATTGCAGGTAAGTAGAGATTAACATCTTTAAACTGCACTAAACCAAATGAAACGAATATACATTTTTATGTGCGTAAAAAACATGTTTCATGTAAAATATGGTATAGAAATCATTCACTGTTCGTTTACAGTGCTACACAAAAGAACTATATTATAACGCGACAATACTTGAAAATTGATGGAGGTGTAATTGATGGTTGTGCCGTGTGTTATTAATATACCACTATATTTATATGCACCATGTGATGTGTAAATAATTTTCAGAATATATACAGGGCTGCCAATATTTAAGCCATAACATTCTCTTTTATTTGTTAGTGGAAGTGCTTTACTATACTATAATATACTATAATATACTATAATATACTATATCATATATAATATTTTACCATGTCCAGGAAAGCTGCTCAAGAATTGAAATTAATTCCTAAAAGCCATATGGTAAATAATGTATTTTTTTAAGGTAAAATTAATCCATTCGTTCCTTGCATATTTGCACGTTTTGAGGCTTCCTGAATACCGAAGTCAAGTTTTATTGTTTGATCTTTGCCAGCGTCTGTTAGACTAAACTAAAAACAAATAATTTCAGGCGATCCAAATGATGCATTTCGAAGTGAATATGTTTGTTACTAGAAAAGTTTGTTCAAGATTGAAAAGTTTCAAGGAATAATGCGTGTGAAAGTTGTCTGAATAATTTTGAATGAACTTTTGAACTTAATAACGGATTTGAATTCTCTATAAATATAGACACAATAATAAAACGGGGGTTGAGGGGGGCTACCGCCCCCCTCACATAGAATTATTTGTGAAATAAAGCTGTTCCGAAGTCTAAGTTGAATTGTTTTAACATAGGTTTACATAACAGTACTCGTTATCTTAACCATTAATCTCCAATCCGTACTTATAGTATTAAATTTCAGGGTAAGAGAAGATCGTGTGAGTGACACACCAGATTATTTTCGACATAAAAAGAAAGATATTTATTTATTTATTATTGGCTCATAAATAATTGAATCTTTTTCGACATATGGTTTTTATAATTTTAATAAATTTTAATAGTGAAATTCATGTCAAAAAATTTGTTTATTCTCAGAAATTCCCATTTCTTTTATTAAGTTTAGGTTTTTCCGCCTTTCCATTTCTTTTAATTTATTTGAAGTTGTCACCATTATTTTAGAAACTTTATTTTCAGTAATTTTTAAAATGTTAATTATAAATATTTTCAAATAAATTTCTTAGTATACTTATGACGTTGCATCCTTCTAAATTCATAATAAGTACATGCAATGTAACTTTTCCTGTAATTCTTTTTTTTTAAACATATATTATTAAAAATAATAGTAATAATACATAATATATCCTTCTATACTGAAGCTATTTAATTTCTTTAGCACGATTTTTCTAAATTTTATTTTAATTATTTAAAAAAAAAAAAAAAAAAAAAAAAAAAGGTGTGCACGTTCATTTTTCTTTTCCTCAACATAAAAATAAATATAAAATTCAAGGTGGAGCACTATAAATGGTGACAACGCAAAATCGCAAATTGAAAATAATAGTCCTGTCGTACTAATAAATAAAATAAACCTTCGTTCAAGCACTAATTATTTTTATTTTGAAGAAATGTGCAAACTCTCAAGAAGATCGGGGCATTAGCTTTTAAAAAATTGCATCTACTGATTTAAAAAAATGGTGTTTTCAGAAAAAAAGCGGTTAAAATTTTAAGTAGAAATAAAACGGACCGAATGAGGGGGAATTTCGAAAACTCCTCTCTCCTAAACATTTACTCCAATTAAATTGAAACTTTGGAAAAGTATTCTAGATGTATAATGTGCTATTAGATAAATATATATACATAAGTTTGATTTTTTTTTTTTTTTTTTTTTTTAAACCCAAGTAACCCCTTTAAGCTATACGACACAATACTGTCTTTATCGAATTTCGCTCTTTCTAGAATTTATTCAGCTTTTATATTAAAATATGTGATTACTTTATAATAAGGCATTACAACAAAGAGTATTTTATTAATGCTTTAACCAATGTTGCAAGAGAAAACATTGCATTAATATGGAAATTTTTCGATCCTTATTCTATTACCGTAAGTGCCAAATCTCCAGTCTTTCAAAAGAGATTTCATACCGGAAATTTTCCGTAATGTTTTTCAGTTTATTTCATCGTCGAAAATATATGTAAAAATCCTTTTTTAGAAATAGTAGGTATTAATCTTATATATTAAAAAAAATTATGAAAACTAAAGTCAGTCCGTCTGGCCGTTCTATCCGACCGATTTCCTTCATTTTTTTTTTAAATGAAAGGTATTTAGACACAGATATGTCATCAATCATTGAAATTTATTCAACTCCCACCTTACTCAAGTTATACTCAAACGCGATTCTTCCCTGTACATTTCTTATGGGACACATTCACTCAAGCAATTCGAATTCTCATAGCTCCTCTTCTAATGAATGGATCTTGATCGTTTCACTCTCAGAACACTCAGTGGATCAAGCTCTTTCTTTTGAGCTATTAACTGCTTAAATTTGTTGAGTGTGAGGAAAGTTATGCGTGCACAATCAACTTTACATTCAATTTTTTTCAAGATTTTTTCAAGATTTTCCTTCACTCAAACCTCTAAAACTAGAGTTCTAATTAACGTAGGCTGTTGACACAAGTCTAAGAACACTCAGTGGATCAAGTTCTTTCTTTTGAGCTATTAACTGCTTAAATTCGTTGAGTTTGAGGAAAGTTATGCGTGCACAATCAACTTTACATTCAATTTTTTCAAGATTTTTTCAAGATTTTCCTGCGTTTGGTGTAAATCAATTATTTGAAAAAAAAAAAAAAAACTGTAAAATGATTTTATGTAATAATTACACCCTCTCATACATAGTCTATCCTAATGTTGTGGAGCAGCACGGGTCCTCTAGTTTTATTTTAAAATTAGAAAAGTTGGTTGGTATGTATTACAAATATTACATTTTTTTATAAAATAAAAATCAAAGTCTATTTTTGTTTTCTATAAGTAATAGATATAAATTTTTTTGCAAAAGAAAATTTAATTTAGTTCGACAAGACTTTGTTTTTTTTTTCTTTTTTACGCTGATTTGGTATCTGTCCTTGGCGAAAAACAGAAAAGATCGCCATATTACCTGACAAACATATTTAATTCCTTTCAAAAATCATAGTTATTTTAAAGATATATTAAGAGAAAATATTATGAATATGAAACAATATTTTGTACAATGTATACATTACGTAAATATACCTATTGCGTGCATGTTTTCCTATTACACTTTTGATCGCCAAATCCAAAAATCCCTAAGGACGACAAATATCAAATCTATACTTTTTTTTTTTTTTTTTTTTTTTTTTTTTTTTTTTTAATATGTTCTTCAACTTAAAGACATAGTTACTATATTCATTTATTACAATTTCTTTGGTGCAATGTTAGTATAGGATCTCGTTGGCGACTTTTTATTAATACAAATATACGAAAACCATAATAAATACATAAATAAAATAAAATAAATATTTGATTTTTTACCTTAAAATATGAAATTTTGTTCCTCAACAACGGCTACTATATTAACTTCTTACAATTTCTTTTACAGATTTTATCTCAATTTAATATTTTTTTTAACCTATCGATAAAAGGAAAACTATCCTGATATGTTCGAGGTGAAACACAGCAAATGATAACGACACTAAAAATCTGGGTGAAAGTAATTGTACTATCATACTAATAAGACCTTACCTGCACTTTCGGATGAAATTTATAATTTTCATATTGTTTAGCAAAGCAACGTGCTTTTAATTTAAACTTCCGCAACGTTGAGTTTGTCCACCAATTTTTGTAATTGCCTTCATGATCATATCGTCTACCTAGAAAAGAAAAGAAAAAAAAAATATATATATACATTAATTATATATCTGTTTTTCAATATGAATATATCCATTCCTATTTATATATATACACTTATTTATATTTGTCCGTTGCTTCAATTGTGCTCATGTAGCAATTGTGCTTAGATTTTGAACTTTCTAAAAAAGTTTAAAAGTGTTAATGACTTCGGTTTGTCTGTCTCTCCGTCTGCCTCTCCGTCTGCCTCTCTGTCCGAGCTCTAACTCCTGTAAATATTCACGGAATTCCTTGAAACTGATATATGTTATTCAAGGTTTCCTATTGAAAATGGAGTACTACTTGTTCTATACAGGGACACCCGAAAGTATTCCAATGCATTGCGTTCTATGAAAAACATTTCCATAAACCACATTTTAATGCCTTTACTTTGCATAAAATGAAATTGAATTATGTTATTCATATGCACAAAAGAATGTTTTCTGCAGAATATAGTGTGATTAGCATTAAGATTTACATTGTCACAAAAAAGTATACAGTTATAATAAAGTCTATTATTGAAAATTTGCTGGAATTGCATTTTTGTTTACATTAAGCGTTTTTAATACTTACTAACAATTTTTAAGTGTGAATATGATTTGAATTAGTGTATTTGTCTGAAGTCCATCTGTCTATCTGTCCGTCTGCCCACCTCTAACACCCGTATTTTCAGAATTTCTTGAAAATGATATACGTTCTTCAAGTTCACTATGGAATTTTCCCTAGTGAAAATGACATTAGCAGGATCTGTACCAATGGTTTGTATACAGGGACAACAACAACAAAATGCCAATGTATTTCATTTTAGGAGAGATATTTTTATAAATCACGTTTAAACAACTTTCTACTACAAAAATCATAAACAAGAAAGAAAAATAATGCAGTACGCATTGATTAGTAACACTTTCGAACTGTACGTAATTGTTGTATCGAATAACTTTTAATATTCTTTGCCTACGTTATCACACAACAGAGAGAAGGACTGAAAAATATACAGATAGACTAATTGATTTTAAAATTACTCTTAGGCATTTTGGAAAGTGTTAAAAAGACTTAACGCAAAAGAAAATGCAGCCATGCATTAGACTATAATTACAGCTTTTGATCTCTCTAAATATTTTAGTGTAGCCCTGTAAATCAGAAAGTTCATCATATCATATTCTATACAAAACATTATTTTAGAATATTAACAATACATTTCAGTATTTTTATGATTTTTACAGTAGAAAGATTTTTAAATATAACTTTCAAAAATTCTGTCCTAAAACCTAATGCATTGGCTTTTTTTTTTTTTTTTTTTTTTTGTCCCTGTAAACAAACTAGTTATACAGGACCTATTAATGTCCTTTTAAATGGGGAACATCCCATAGGGAAAATATTTACAAAAATAACACTCATAGAACACAATGCTTTCGAATGCTTTTAGGTGTCCCTGCCCTGTACACAAACCAAAAGAGATATTCACTCCATTTTCAATATGGAACATACGATAGTGAACTTGAATAAAATATATCAGTTTCGAGAAATTCCATAAATATTTAGAGGAGTTAGAGCGCGGGCAGACAGACAGACAGACAGACAGATGGACAGGTACACAAACTGAAATCATATTCACACTTAAAAATGTTAGAAAGTGTTAAAAACCCTTAATGTAAACGTAAGTACAATTCTAGCAATTTTTTATTAATTGCTCTCAATATAAATGGATATTTTTGTGTCATCCTGTAAATCTAATGCTAATCATGCTATATTCTACGCAAACCATTTTTTTTGTGAATATAGATAACATATTTCAATTTCCAAAAACTTCGTGGAAAGTAAAGTTATTAAAATGTGATTTACAGAAATATCTCTCATAGAACGCAATGCTTTGGAATACTTTTAAGTGTCCCTGTACATAAGTCGGCGGTGGTATTTCCTCCATTTGATACAGGGAACATCCAATAGTGAACTTGAATAACATATTTCAATTTAATATAGATATGTCTACAGTAAAGGTATGAAAATATGGTTTATAGAAATACCTCTCATGGAACACAATGCTTTGAAATAATTTTGGGTGTCCCTGTACACAAACTAGTAGATGTATAAACTCCATTTTCAATAGGGAACATTCGATAGTGAACTTGAATAACATATATCAGTTTCAAGAAATTCTATAAATATTTACGGGAGTTAGAGCTCGGACAGACAGACAGACGGACAGGCCGATACACAAAACTGAAATCATATTCACACTTTAAAAACGTTAGAAAGTATTAAAAACGCTTAACGTAAACGAAAGTACAATTCTAGCATTTTTTTATTAATTGCTCTTAATGTAACTGGATATTTTTGTGCCACCCTGTAAATCTAATGCTAATCATGCTATATTATGTGCAAAGCATTCTTTTGTGCATATAAATAACATATTTCAATTTCCAAAAACTTCGTGGAAAGTAAAGTTATTAAAATTTCATTTACAGAAATATCTCTCATAGAACGCAATGCTTTGGAATACTTTTGAGTGTCCCTGTACAGAAACCGATGGTGGTATTTCCTCCATTTTATACAGGAAACATCCAATAGTGAACTTGAATAACATATTTCAATTCCATTCAGATATGTCTACAGTAAAGGTACGAAAATATGGTTTATAGAAATACCTCTCATAGAACACAATGCTTTGAAATACTTTCGGGTGTCCCTGTACACAAACCAGTAGAGGTATGAACTCCATTTTAAATAGGGAACGCCCAATAGTGAACTTGAATAAAATATTTCAATTTCATTCAGATATGTCTACAGTAAATGTATGAAAATATGGTTTATAGAAATACCTCTCATAGAACACAATGCTTTTAAATACTTTCGGGTGTCCCTGTACACAAACCAGTAGAGGTATAAACTCCATTTTCAATAGGGAACATTCGATAGTGAACGTGAATAACATATTTCAATTTCATTAAGATATGTCTACACTAAAGGTATGAAAATATGGTTTATAGAAATACCTCTCGTAGAACACAATGTTTTGAAATACTTTCGGGTGTCCCTGTACACAAACCATCAGAGGTATAAACTCCATTTTCAATAGGGAACGTCCGATAGTGAACTTGAATAACATATATCAGTTTCAAAGAATTTCCATAAATATTTACGGGAGTTAAAGCGCGGCCAGACAGACGGACAGACGGACAGACAGACAGACATACAAACCGAAGCCATAAACGCTTTTCAACCTTGTTGGAAAGTAATAAGAATGACATTTATTGTTAATATGCTAAAAAAATATTTTGTATAGAATATGATATGCTTAACCTTCAGATTTACAAGGCTACACTAAAATATTCAGATGCATTAAGGACTGAAATTGGAACCTAAAGCCTGCATCTCGGTTGTGTTCAGCAGGTTTAATACTTTCCAATAATGTTTAAGAGTGTTTATGAATTAAATTAGTCTGTTTTGGTCTGCCTTCCTGTATTTTTGTCTGCCCATTATGTAATAACGTAGGCAAAGAACATTGAAGGTTATACGATACAGTACACTAAGTATGCATAGATCGAAAAAGTTAATAATCAATGCGTACCGCATGTTTTTTTTTGTTCTTATTTTGATTTTATGAAGAGAAGTAGGTTTTGCTGTGCATTTTAATTCAGTGTAATTAATATCATTTAATATCATTGTTATTATTAACTACACACAATATTATTAAGTTTTTCTCGTTAAATTTAATATATTTGATGCAACAGTAATGCGATTTTAATTTTTTAAAGACATGACTTTCGGATTAACTTTCCTTATTTAAAAAAAAAAAAAAAAAAAAAAAAAAAAACGCACAGTACATTTCATTTATTTATAAATATATCAGATTATAATCATCATCATCATCATAATAATAATAATAAAAGCTTAAGTTTTCTAAAACTAACGCTGAAAATAATGTCATAGTTAAAATAATGTACAGGAATAAAGAAAGTAAAATTTTATCCATGGTTTCCACGAGTGCATTTCAACCGAATAAATTAATGAAAAATGATAATTTAACAGAATAACGCAACAATGTATTGAGGTTATATATATATATATATATATTCATTGTTTTTTTGGTTTTAGAAAAATCTTTATTGGTTGTCAATAAATAAACCAAAACAATTTCTTTTTTTTTTTAAATTGGTTCTTTTCGTTTCTATGCAGAATTTTAATACTCCAAAGGAATAATAATGGTAATAAATTAAATACGTAGAATTTTGTAAATATATGTAAATTCTGCCACGAGAAATTAATATTATAAAAATATACATAAACATGTGGTTATAAAATTTAAATTAATGAACTGCAATGTGATAACTACCAATATTTTAATTTATTCCGGAGTAATTTTAGCTCCGCCTCTATTTCGTACCGCTTACTTTTTAAAAGTAATATTTTCTTATTTTATCGAAGTTATATATTGAAGAAAATATTTCTATAAATAAAGTGGTGCGAAATAAAGGCGGGGCTAAAAATACTCCGGAATAAATTAAAATATTGGCAACTATGCAATGCCATTTTTCATTTTTTGTAGACGCTTGGACTTCAAAACATGTAAATATCGTGCTGTAAAATGTGAAGCCATTTCCTTTAAATTTTATGTAAAACAATGTTTAGCAATTTTAACTGGGAAAAAGAAATAAATTTGGAAATTATAAAAATAGAGCACTAGGCCAGCGCAAACCGAGTAGTTGATTTATATCTTTCATGATGGAATTTTCTTAACTCCTAAATAATCATTTAAATTCAATATTCTTGAACCTCCCAAAACTTTATCAAATATTTAACAATTGTACTGGTGATATGGATAGTTTCAATATGTCTTTTACTGTTTTTAAGGCTAAGTGCTTTTTTAACTTCCAATTCAGAACCTATGTTTTAGTCGATGTGTTTGAACTTTGTTTCACTTCCAAGCAACACTGCATGGAGAGAATTCTGTGAAATGAAATAATGGAATTTTCTGTGCGATACATTTTTATTAAATAAATAAATTTTTGTTTATTTATGTAAAGTAAAGGTCATTTTTCTTTTTATTAAGAAATGAGATTAAATTAAATATCCAATGGTGGTTGGTTATATTTGTGAACAGATCACAGTAAAATTCTCAGCGGTGCTAGAATAGCATTAAATATACAGAAGCATATATACATTAAAAGGAGTTAGAGGCGCAAAGTTGTATTTTTAATATTGTGTATTTCTGTAGATAAACGAAAATATTAAAACAAATGATCTTTTAAAGCAAGTTTTTGGATGTAGCGTAAAAAGATTACTATTTTCATTCGTTCCAAAAATATTTGTTTGCATTCTTTTATCGCCCATTCTATCTAAACGAAGCATTTTAATTTAACATTTTAATTCCAATTTTAAAATATCAGATTAGTAAATAAATGAACTTATAATTTTGGAGAGATAATTGAATGAATAATTGAAATAATTTATTAAAATATTTCTTTCTTTCTTATTTCTTAAGGTTAACAAAACTTTTCTATGTTGCGTTCTTGAAAGTTAACAATGATAATAATTTAAAAGATGTTTTGACTTTTTTTTTTTTTTTTGGACTGAAGACTATTAGTCTCAATCTACGGATTTTTACCATACCAGTTTTATAATAGTTGGACATTTATCGAAATCGAAAGTATAATTGAATAATTTGAAAGCGATGTTATACTTTGAAAAAAAAAAGGAAAAAACCAATAGCCCTCCGTACTAAATTAAATTCTGGTTTTGCCAGATTTTCATAAAAATCTTTTTTTTTTCTTTTTTAAGAAAAAGAAAAGAAAATTAATCAGTTTCGAAACGGAAAGTATCGGAAAAGGTTTTTTTTTTTTTTAATAATTTTGAATTAGGAAATAAAAAGCGCGTGCAAAATTAAATAAAAATTAAAACAAGATTTATAAATGGACAATATTCAAGCTCGTGGACTCATTTCAATGATATAATAATAATAAAAAAAAATGACGACATTAGTCTAATGAGATTAACTTTATTATCATTATTTGGCTTTTTTTTTCCGTATGCCCGATTTTTTTTTTTTTTTTTTTTTTTTTTTTTTTTTTTTAATGCATATAATTAAATAATTATTAATTTTACAAATAAAAACAAAACTAGAATGTATTGTCAATTGAAATACACATCTAAAACATTTTTATTTTTAAAAAGTTTACAACAAAGAAAAATTTAGTAACAGAATAGCAGATTCCTTAAATATTTTTATTAAAAAAAAAAAAAAAAAATTCTTTAAAAAGCCTGTCTTTCTTTTTTTGTTGTTTGTTTAATTAGAGTTTTAATTTACAATAATAAATTCCAAAGATAATGTTTTATTATTTACCTTTGGCATCAAAGGCGTGGCTGATTTCATGACCAATCACACTACCCATGGCTCCATAATTGACGGAACTGCAAAATGAAAACATAAACTGTAAGAATATTTCTTTGTCTCTACTTGAAAATCAATCACTTATTATTTCATAAAATCTTTAAGACCTAAAAGTACCTTAGACCATAGACCGATTCTAACAGTGGTCGAAGCATTCCTTTATTATGGGGATATAAGAAAATGTGGAAAATATGAAACAGCTGAATGTAGTGAAGAGGTTACATTATTTTTGACTTTTTTCGAGTTCTTGGTGATTGTTTGTTTTGAATATAAATGTATATATTTATTATTATTATTATTAAAAGATACGGCAAGCAAAACGTGTGTAAAACACTACAGCTGCTTTCGTTATTAACATTTTCCAATAAAGTTAAAAAATGTTTATGTTTTCGGTTTTTCTGTATATACTCGCTTTAATTCCCAAAAATAATGATGGAATTTCTTGAAAATAATATATGATGTAATATGTTTAAACTAATTTAATTAAAAAAATTATATGTAGCAGTTAAAAGCATTTTAGAAAAATAATTACTTAAGAAACATGAAATAATAAAATTTAAAATTCTTACCAGTGAAATATAATAGCTCCTAATTTCATAAAATAACTCCCACAGATTTTACACAACATTTAAATTCCATTTCTTGCGATAAAAATCTCTTTTAGATTCAAAACAATCTAACTTTTAGAAGGAAAAAAAAAAAAAAAAGAGAGAAAGATATTATCTGCGTAAAAGAAAACAGAGTTTTAAGCTTGGCGAGAAAACTTAAATGTTGGCTAGTTTGACTTACTGTAGTAACTGTAGTTACTCGTGTCATGTGACTTTCTTGTGAGTGATTTTTGCTACGTAAAAAGACATATTTACAAAAACTAGTGGTCGCCCAGTGGTCGAAATTCGACCATAATTAATTAAAATTATAAGTTTAAACATTATTAAGGTTCTATTGTCAAAGACTATACTTCTATAATCACAGATTTTGCCAAGGCTACACTGTTAATTTACCTACAGGTATTTTTATTTAGATCATTAGATCTAAGGATCTAATGATGAATCCAAAACTGAGATATTTTTAATGATACCATTAACTTTTGAAAATGAAATCATATTTCGTTCAAAAGGTGGCTCACCATCAACTGTACTAAATATTACTGCTACATCAGTTTGAACTGCATCATTGAAACGGCGTAGATCTAAATCATGATTTACTTTAATGAGCATACAAATTTCTTTATTTTGATTTTCAACTCTTTGACATTGATGTTTCATTGCAATGAATGACCGAACAAAAGGATTACTGCGTTCCAATTCGAGAGAAATTTCGCGCATTATGTTGTTGTTACATGTTTGATTAAAACGTTCTTGTAATCTATAATTGATAGCAGTGTCAACATCATAAAAATATAATTGCGCATAACATGGTGAACGACCATGTGCAGCAGTCATTGGACCCGATCTGTGATAAAAAACATCATGTATTTTGAAATGATACACTCCACTTGTAACTGCCTCGGATACTTGAGCTTCTGAGCTAACCATAGCAAATGATGAATTGTATTTGCGAATATTTTCAAAATAATTTTTTGACTTACTTTTTATTGAAGGTTCATTTGAAATAAGTCCATCATACAATGATTTAAAATATTCATTTTGACTTAAGGGCGGTAATATTGCTTTACCCTTATGACAACATGAAGTGAATGCAGTTCTGTCACCTAAAGTGACTTCAGATTCAAAATGTTTCGCATTGCAAAACCTGCATTCCAAATCCATTAATCCACAATCATAACTATAAAAAACTTTTGGAATGACATTTCGTGCACATTTAAATTTATCTGTCAAATTCACTTCTTCATTCTGTATAATATTAACACTATTTGTATTTTCATTACTATTATTATTATGTGTCCGCAAATATAGATTCCTTCTTCTTTGTCTCTCACTCCGACCCGTTAATGTTCTATGTCGAGGCATAATAAAAGTAGAAAAAAACTTTCATCGTCAGTAGAAAAAATCGTTATTTTTTTTTATTTTAGGTTGATTTCTTTAGAAACTGATCTATACAAATTGAATGAGTTGAGTTGAGTTGAGTTGATTAATTAGTATATATATAATGCAAAACTTGTGTGTTTTTAAAAAATATTAGCATTCTGCGATAACTCTTTCAGATGAAACTGGCTATTTAAAAAATAACTCATTGTTATTAACTTTTATTATTGTTATTAATATATTAACTTTTTATTATTAATTGAAATTTCAAAATTTTGGCAACAGTATAAAAAAATGAAAATGCTAATTTTAATCTGGAAATAAAACCCGATAATATAGGCTTTGAATTGCACCTTTGTCGTTTCACAAATGTTCCAATTTCTCGTCTTTGTCGTTGTATTTTTAAAAAATATTAGCATTCTGCACTTCTTCTCTATATAAACTATAAGTGTGCGAAATTTCATAATCCTCCGTCCGCGCAATTTTCGTAAAAAGGGGTACAAAGTTTTTGCTTCACGTATTAATATATAGATGACTTTAAAAACAAGAAAATAATAATGGTAATACTAATGGTAATACTAATGGAATTGTAAATATTGTAACAATGTATTGGGTTCGCTTGTACATGGATATTCAATGACAGACCATGGAATTATAACGATAAGGCATTCAGCTTCGGCCATGGTCTGGTGTCCTGTCCTATGTCTATGCCTTAGACAAAAATTTGCTAAAGTCGTCTAGCGCAGAATTCATCAGTTTTACAAAAATGAGTAGAATTTTAAAACTTACTGCTGTCTTAAATTCCTTCTATTTATAGCAACAATACCATTCGACTTAAAAAAAAAAAAAAAAAAAAAGTTAATATTTGTTAGATTTATTTGATAAAAGATCATTTTATTATAAAATATAATTTTTAAAATAATATGCGTAATAGGAAAAAAATAAAAATAATAATAACAATTCAATAATCTGAAAAATAATGTTAATTAAAGAATAATGTAAATTAAAAAGTTGAACGCATGAAAATTGAAAGAACATCATGAAGAACATAAGTTACGACGAAATGATTTTTTTAATATATAAATTTTGTTAAGTACTTAATTTCTCCTAAATGCGCGAATAAATTTTACAGTCATTTTAATCAAATGCATGTTTTTATAAGTTAAAAACAAAGTGTGTTTCATTACCAAAATAAGTGCCATCGTTTTCTATAATCTGTGGCCAATAAATGGCCAACTTCTTCCTAGTAAAATTACAAAAGGATTAATTAAACGACGTATAACTTTGCATTTTATCAAACTTATGAATTGAAAAAAAAAAATCCGAAACTGATTTTTCCAACATATGGACATTGTATGGTAGCTGGGAGTTTCCATTGCTTGTGGATAGAATGCTTTAAATTAATATATTACCCCTTAGTGACTAGTTTTGCTTGTAGCATATTTATTCCAGCAGAAGTGATATTTTGAACATATTTTAGGATTATAATAATACTTTAATATTGAGATTTTACTGTACAAACCAAATCCGATTTTTCCTTAAAATTAGCAAATTTTGGCAACTATAGTATTTGTTCAGGAAAATCTAAATATTTCAAATACAGATGCTTATTATAAAACTAAGTCCTTCCAACTCATTCAAAAAATTAGGTATATTTCTTTTTTCTTATCAAGTGGCTGACATTTTGAAAGAAAATGGCGCATAAAATTTATTTAAGAACTCGATGGAGAAATTGATGTGAGATATGTATACATACATATTTCCCACCACCTGTCAACCCGAAGGTTTATGGCCGGCGAACCCAAAGGAGATATGTATACATTGAATTTTAAGCAAATCAATTCATAAATGCCTTCTTTATGTGCATTTTAAGCTTTCATGTATTTGGTAATGAAGAACAAGATTGCCGATCAAGTTGGACAACGAACATATCAAATGTTTTTCTAAGATAATTGTACTTTATAATTGTAATGTTACAAAAGTTATCGTGGGAACAAATTTTCCATTATATATATATATATATAGTGAGAGAGAAAGAAAGAGATAAACGAAGATAAACGAAGTGATAAAGATAAACGAAGCGATTGCAATAGATTGATTTCTAAAAGAATCAACTCTTTATTTTTCAATAGTTTTTCAGTTATATATATATATATATATATATATATATATATACATATAGAACAGTAAAATGTTTCCATACTCACTCAATTCTGTTATATTTGTAAAATGGGTATCCTAATATCCCAGCAGGAATAGCTTTTATGAAAGCATGAAATGAAAAAAAAAAGAAGTGAAATATTATGCGAGGATTTTAAGAGCTGCATATTAAATCGTTGTTAGTATTTTTCAATAACATACAAATTTTCTGAGGTTAAAAATTTAATTAGATATTTGCCATTGCATTAAGATAAAATACTTTGAAAAATATTTTTAAACATATTTCCATTTATTTTTAAATATTTTGATCATAATAGAAAACAGTATAAAATATTTTTTAGAAACTTAAGAATTCCCTATTTAATCAAGCTATTTCACAAAATCTATTTTAATTGTTAGAATAGTAGAACATAAAAGTGGAAATAGGGGAAAAGGTATTAATTTCAAATACATTTTCCTGTTTCATTTATTCAGATGATATTATTATTATTAAAGATCGAACTAATAATGCATTTCATTACTAAGACAAATAATGAAAAATTTTATGAATATTATGGGTGTTTACCAAACGTATGGTTTTATTGGAAATAACATATTCCAAATAATTAAATTTATTTTATTTTTTAGAATAACTATATGCTGTATTTTTGTAACCTTATTATGCATAAACATGTTGGTATTTTAAATAAGTATATATTTTATTTGTGTATTATATGTTAGAATTTACAGACATTTAAAAATTTGAGATTTACAATAATGGAATTTTTCCCCACTTTCCATGTTTTACTGCTATAACTCATTTCGTTAGTCTGAAAATTCACTTTTAGATGTTTTTATTTTACCTGTATTTTCATTATTAAAATCTAGAATCTCAGAACAGTATTAATTAAAATACTTGGCACTTGTATACATATTTAAATACATACAATAAATGAGTAATGAAAAAAAAGCCGGTGCATATTTATATGTATTATTAGAAAATGATACGTCAAATAATGTTATTTGCTCTTTTTTTTCTTTCTTTAATTTACCACTAAAAGAACAAGTTAAAAACGAAATATGTGCTTACCCATATAGTTCACCCTTGGCGCATAGTATGCATTGACTTCGGTACTCTTAATTTTTATTCTAAATTAGTGTTAAAAAAAAAGAGAGAGAGAGAGATTTATTAAAAATAATTGTACATTATAACAAATAAATATTATTTTACCAATTTAAAATTATTTAATGTATTTAATGTGTTCAGAATTTTCACTGTATTAAGAAATGCGTGATGCAATTGCACTCTTTGAATTTAAATGTGGAATTATTACATTATATATTTTCGAATTATTCGATTCATATATATTTCGATTCATATATATTTAGAATCATTACATTATATAACAAGCAAAGCCCTTGTTTTTTAGTTTCCTATCACATTATAGGTGTGGGAAATTTAATTATTGTAAATACTTTTGACCTTGTTTTGTCGACATTTATGTATGTTTTAGGAATCCAAAAATCCAGTGTACACAAAGGAATATTTTTATCATTAAGATGTAAAACCAAGCTTGAATGACGTGAAATCACTTGCCATGACGTAGTTTCCAGCCAATAACTAGATCAGAAATCACTGTTTGAAGAAAGTTAGAAAAAGAGATGCTAGCAGTCAAGCTAAAGATGGTCGGGTGCGCGACCTAAAAGCTTCACCGAAGAACTAAATAAGGTATTTTAGTATTTTTAATTTGATAAAAAAACCAGTTTTAAAATATCACTTATGATGTTGAAATGAAAGTCATCAATTTTGAACGTTTTACTTTCAAAACCACGTAAGTTATTCGAAATTTACGATTTTTTTTTTTTTTTAACATGGCAGAATAAGACGAAATTTTGCATAAGTGCTTTTTATGGCAAATATTTTTTTTCGTAACGATATCAAACCACGTAAAATATAAGCTATGATATTCATATGAATATGACTGAATATGAATTGGAAAATTTGGTTAAGTCATTCTAAACTTAAGATTTTCATTACTGAGCCGTTTTTTTTTTTTTTTTTTTTTTTTTTTAAATAGTGTAAATCCATTTTTGAGAACAATGAATGCAGTCTGCTATGACCTTTTTATTTACAAACAGTTCCTCCAAAAAAATCATTCAATTTTTTCATCATAAGCATAAAAATGAAAAGCGGCACATATTAAAGTAATTAAAGTAATTAAAATGACATTACATGAAGAAATATTGAAATAAAGCCCTCATTTATTTATTTATTTCATATTTAATAAAAATTTCATAAGGAAATTGATTCAGTTTCGTTGAAAACCAACATTTAACAGTTCATAAATGTATGATTTTTACATTTTGTTGACTTTGAAAAAAGTATTAGTCCATATGAGGTCCAAAATTATAAATTTCTTTTAACTAATATTTTAAAAACAATCATATTGTAAATTTAAATCAATTTAATATAAATGTTCTGATAACAATATTTTTCAAACTGTTTAAAAACAAACTCTTAAATATCTCCATATAATACAAAATTTACTTATATCACTTTGAAAAAAAGAAGCTGCTCATATAAAAAAGTAGGGAAATATTTTACATGCATAATGGGGATTACTCCATTAGAAATAAGGTAGAATTAAATCAAAATTAAAATAGGAAATTAACCCTAATGAAATTAATCATAAAGTTAGAATTAGGTAAATGAATCGAAATGGAGGGTGGGTAGCTTAACAGGTGGGAATTTCAATCTGCAACTATGATGAGTGATCAGTCAATCCATTTCTCTTAATTTTAATATAGAGTATCGTATAGTAGAAATTTATTAGAACAAATATATAATGAGAAACAGAGTAGAGTTAACCTTTGACAACTAGTTTAATAAAATAATTTAACAGATTAAACTATAGATTGAATGGCATTTAGTTTACATATAGAAACATGAGGAAGACGCCAACCACGAATATTAAAAGAATTTTACCCACAAAAAATCAGAGAAAATTAGCATAGCTAGTAGGAAAGCTCAATCTAGACCTAAAATTGAAAGCCTTCAAATAAATAAATAAATAAATAAGTAATAAAAAAAAATAACCTTTTCAAATGTTACTGCATGCATTAAGGTTAGTATTTTTTAGTGTACCTGCTGTTTATAAACGTACAGCCGTCAGCAACAAAAGTATCCGAGCACTAGCAAAAAATTCTTATATAAATAAAGTACTCTTAATACAGTTTAGTTAAATAAATCCTTGTCGAATCATGTTCTCAGTCAGTCTATGAACATTATTTGACTGCTAGTGCTCGGATACTTTTGCTGCCGACTGTAAAATATTACGCATATATTAAATCAAAGATTTTTATAGGAAGTCATTAACCCTCTTTATAACAGAGGTTCACTAATTTAGGTTTAAGGGAGGTAAGTGTAAACTTGCCTTATAAGTCAATTGTTAAGCAGAATTTCCAACTAGTATTTATTATAGTTATTTAGTCGAACTTTTTTTTTGTTATATTTAACCTTAGAAAGCCAAATCAAACATGAAAGTATTCTTAATATAGAAGTTTAAAATATTTCTTACGTTTTCCTCTGCAACAGAGCGCCAATTATTCAAACTTTAGCACTGTTTGGCTCCGGAAATTAAATAATAATAATAATAATCAGTGAAAACTGCTACACAAATATATAAAAAATTTCTATTAAACTTTTCCAGTAGCCTAAACGTGCTAAACTTGGCAACTATGATGCTAATAAAGAAGCATCATAAAACTGGCGTTGTAAAAATTATTACATGCAAACTTTGAATAAACACCATAAAATGCAATAAACTCGCAACAATTGTTTCGGGTCGAAAAAACACACGACCCTTCATCAGGCGAACAACTAGCGACAACGCACAGGTGCGTTGCCGCTTTGACTGCAGCACTCGTGCTTACTTTGTTCGCCTGATGAAGGGTCGTGTGTTTTTTCGACCCGAAACAATTGTTGCGAGTTTATTGCATTTTATGGTGTTTATTCAAAGTTTGTATGTAATAACTATGATGCTAATTTTAAAAGTCGAAATTTGTCATTGCCGTACTTGTAAAGCAAACCAATCAGTTTTGATTTACGTTAATAAATAAATGGGATTTGTATGCAGATTTTTAGTATAACTTCTGATTTGTTCGATTTCTTAAACTTTTTGGTTTGTCACCCACAACTTTACTTACTGCAGGAATTTTGTATACCGGGTGAGTGTAACCAGGGTGGTTACATTTTTCCCAAGCAACTCAACTGGATCACATATTTTATTTTATTTTTTACTTGATTTTTATAGTTCTGTCTTTTAATTTGCCACGAAATCTAATATCTTGACCTTTCTTTAGGATTTCCTGGAGTGTTAGAAAGTTTGAAATATGAATTGCTAGTCAGAGGCGCACAAAAAAGTGTGCAACTCTTTATATGAATGGAGATAGTTTAAAGTTTCACTATCTGAACACTTGCTTTATCTCTTAATGCACAGTATGTTTGTATATTATGCCAAGATTATACTTGTCACAATCTATGAGGCAAGTGGAACCACGAAACACAAAATTTTCATCCTTTTTTCTTCTTTAAGTGGAACATTGTTACATTAAAGAATTTTCAATCTTTTTCAAAGCCAATTAGTTGTAGTTTGTAGCCAATTAGTTGTAATTCAAAGCCAATTAGTTGTCTAAAAGCTTTTAAATATATAAGTATAATAGCAACTGAGCAAATTAAAGGAAAAGCCGAAATATGGTAAAATTTTCATACGCTTACCTATTTCAGCTCACTTGCTATTTTGGATTCAAAAAATGCATTTGAAAAGTGCAATAGGAGACAGGTTTTTCATATTCATCCCGTTTATGTCCTGTTATAAAATGTTAAGGCGAAATTTCTGATACATACATTTAATAATCGAATTAAACAAAATGAAATGAAGATATATTTTTTATGTTCATAAAAGTATATTTTGTATAGAATGTGCTATTAAAATCATGAATGATTTTAATAGAACTTTCGATCGTTTACTTTTCGATCGATGAGTTTTCTCTTTTAGTTATACGGGGTGAATAAAATACTATTTTGTACACAATATTTTGTCGTACCCCAAATTACAGTCGTAATCAAATCTTCACGAAAAAACATGAAAACAATCCCGTTCTTCAATTTTCAATGAGCATTTTATCAAGTAGACAATTGATAAGCTAGAAAGTAAATATCATTCTTTTGTAAATCGTAGGGAAATTTTAAGAAGTATAAATTTTCTGGTTATGCTTGCTGAGAGGGTTTAACAGACTTTTTTTTTTTTTTTCATCGAATACTTACGTATTATTTCTTTCGACAGTTTTATTCCATTGACTAAAATAAGTGTCAGCCGATAGTATAGAAAGTTTCAATATTGCCCCAAAATAATCGTCCTCTTCAATATCAAGAGCCTAAAAGGGTTAGAACTATATTTAGTTTTTTTTGAAACATTAAATGCTTAAAAAATTTAAGCAAATACATAGGAGTTTATACAAAATCTTTTATCAAAATTTAGCTGAAAGTATGAGCGAAAACCTCTGAACACAAAGATTTATACGAAAACTTCTGAACCTGAATCCCAGAAAAAGAATTTGAATAATCAACACTTTGGAAAAAAATATTTTTAGTATTTCAAAAGAATGTAATACGTAGAAATGTTTGCATAAAATAGAGATTATTTTTATCGTGTAAGAATTGCATTTACTATAAGCGGATCAACTCAAAATTTACTATATTGCTCTAGAAATTCTAAATTAAAATTCATATTAGAAAAGTTTTAACATAAAAAACATTAAAAAAAATTTTTTTTAATACAAAATTAAATAAAATAGGGGATTATTGCATTTATACTACGATACTTACGTTTTCTTTTATACAAGAAACATTATACCTTCGTAAATGCAAGAGAATTTCGAACTTAATAAAAAAAAAAAAAAAAAAAAACTGAACCACAGCACTTTTTTTTTTTTTAACATTTATATGTACAAAGTATGTTCACCATTTGATTATAGCCTGCATAAAATAGTTTAGTTTATGCTGCTTTTGGGTCACCCACTGGCCTTTTTACTGTCAACTTCCTTTCCTTGCTAGAAACCATAAATGGTCCACTGTTTGAGACATATGTGGAAACTTTTAACTAGTAGCAGTTATAGAATGCTAGACAAAATAACTCCATAAATATAAATTTTGCTGGGACTATAATATTAAAAATTTACTTAGAAATTTTTAGTTTTAAAGTATTACAAAATGTTTTAAGATAACAATTGTGCATATTTATTCAATAAACATCTTAGTTTCCATCTTATCAGACAAAATTACACGTATTTATAATATTTTATGAATTAATATTATATTTTTCAGAAACAATTCACAATTGCAGGGACTTACTTTTTGATAATACTCGTCCAATTGACGATCATCAGTTATCCATGGTGGATAGCCAATAGTGCTTACTATATTCTGCAACTTTAAAGGCATAATAATTATTTCCTTTGAAAATTGCGTAGAATACAAAACGATTAAAATAGTAATTATCAATATAGCTGCCAACTCGTACATTTTTTGAACACCCCTTTTCCTACGTAATTTTATTTTTACGTTATTTTCAACGTAGAAAACTTACGCAATTTTTTTTATTTTTAATTATATTAAAAATTTCTGCTCGTAAAAAAACGTACAAGTTGGCAGGTATGTATTTATAATATGTTATTCAGATTTAGAGTAAATTAAAATAAAATTACTCAAATAAGGATGAAAAGACAAAAATAAGAATATTCCAAGCGGAAAAGCACAGAAACAAGAATAAAGAACAGATAAGAATACGAAACGACAAGCAGGAATAAGAATAGAAGAAAGAATACTAAAAGAGAAGAACATAAAATAAGAATACTAAACAGAAATAAGAATACAGAAGGAGAAGAAGAGGAAATAAGAATACTAAAGGGGAAAAAAAGAAATACCCCAAAAGAGACTTCAAAAAATGAGAATACTAAATGAGAAAATAAGCTAAAACAGATTGGAAAATGAAAACTAAACCAAGATATAAAAAAGAAAAAGAGAAAAAGAAAGAGAAAGGAAGAAAGAAAATGAAACAAGAAATAAAAATCTGGTGTGAAACAACCACACGACTTCCATTAACCTCTATTATGCGTATTATATGCATATTTTTTGGAGATAATGTGATTAAAAGATATAAAAGTGACCTAAAGAAGTAGAAACCTAAATTTTTTCCGGTAAGAGAAACTTTATACACATGTAAAGTGATATAAAACGAAGCTTACATATAGCGAGTTAAAAAATAAGAAAAAAATATCGTAGAGATATTTTTTGAAACACCAATTTCCGAGATCTAAAACTGACCTACCTAAACAGTATGGCTGTTATTTTTTATTCCTGTAATAACCACGTGATACCTGTGAAAGGAATGGATTTATATAAAAATTTTCATGAAAATCGTTAGAGCCGTTTTCGAGATACCAACTTTTACCAAAACTCAATTATTGACCGGAAAACAATAATTACATACAAAAGGATATTAAAAAGTGAGTTAATATGGCGAGTGTGAAAAAAATCCGTACAGCCGTTTTTAAAGGAACGCCCTTGCGAGACCTGAAATTGAGCTATTTATACAGGATACCTTGTGAGGTTGAGACGTCAGAACGTCACCACAGTTGTTTTAATTAAGCTGGATCCAGCAAAGTAGGAAGTGGGGACGGTTAAAATCACTCCGTCGCCAGTGGCTCGGTGAAGGTTGAGGTCGAGCTAGTTTTGTGTCGGCAGGGTGCTGCATTAAAAGACTTAGATTTTGAATATTAGTTAAATTAGAAGTGATTTTTAAAAGTACGGATTGAAATGTAGTGAAAGGAGGGTGTAGGAAGAAGTATAAAAATAGAGATGGTTTTAGTAGATAGTGTGGATGTTGGAGGATCGTATGGTGGATGTCGGAGGATATTATAGTGGTTGTGATGAATCTTAGTTTGACAGATATTGGAAAGTAGAGTAGTGGAAATTTAGTGGCGTGAAGTTAAGTAGTAATGAGTGTCGGTGTGAGTAGCTACTAGTTTCGGAAAGTTAAAGCTGGGAAAGAAGGGAATCCTCTGTCCCATAGTGAAGCCGTAGTATTGGAGTACGAGTGCGACCGTCTCTACACCGTCGACTATCTGCTGTGGTGAGATATTTAAGATAATTAAATTGTTGATTTATATATTTTTGATTTAGTAATACGCTGGCTGAGCTAAGATCTATTTTCCAGGCCGCCCTCCCATTAATCTGGTTCAATAAACTTTTATTGTTGTTCAATTCACGTCTCTGGTTTTCTTAGTAATCTAAGTATTTAAGTTAAGATGGCGTTTGCAGGAACGCGAACGCCACGACCTATCAATTTTCCTGAACTAACCAATTATATCATTCGAAAGGACATCCAATAGAGTGTTTACATAGGAACTTTGAAGAAAATCGTTAAAGGTGTTTTTAATATACGGGCTTGCGAACCCACTTCCGGTTTTTCACATTTCATCAAAATTTGTACAATTCGTCTGTACACCAGACTTGTCTCAATTCTGAAGTTTTCTAGTTCTGTCTTTATTTGTTTCGGAGATATGATAGCCAGAAGATTCCACACATACATACACACATACACACTGACCAATTGCTAAACAACACTTTTTTTATTCAGGGGACCTTAAAACGTGTAAACCAGGTGAAATCCCGTTATCGAATTTTTGGACCGAATTCAATACTTCCATTACCTACAGTAGTAGTGTAATGGAAGTAAAAAAGTAATACTACAACACATAAATAATGAAAAATATATAAATAAATAAACATATTTATAAGGGAATTGAAAGTTTCTAAGCAACAAAAGAGATAAAAAATAACAACAGAAAAATAAAACAAGAAATAAGAAATTGTGTTAGGAAAAAAAAATTAATTGTGTATGTATGCATTATCGAATATTTTTTGTTAATAAAAAGACAGATTGGAAAGAAAATTCCTCGCACGACAAAATTTTGCTTAGATGCGTAAAGTAGATGAATTTATAACTTTGATTGTTGGAACAAATTTATGTAGTTTTCCTCAACTTTCACTATGGATAACCATCATCACATGAGAACTGGAAAATTTAAATTTATCTTGATTTATTGAAGAAATATATGACACAACAGTATGAAGTTTCAGATAAGTAGAAATCTGTTGAAAATGCTGGTGGTAGTTTGCTAAATATAAGCTTAGAGATGTGGTTGTTTGAAGCATTTCCTTTGAAAACATACTATTCGGTTATTTTATCATTTTATTATTTTGTTATTATTATTATTTTTTTTTTTATTTTTATAATGAGGGTTTTTTTTTTTTTTTTTTTTTTTTTTAGAAAAACATTGGATTTTATTTCTTTGCGAATTACTGCTAACATTCTTACAAATTCTCTTAACTTCGTCCAACAGATTATTATTATTTTTATTTTTTTTTTTTTTAATTAGATTGATTACACAGGTCGACATGTAAAATTTTAATTTTATAATTTTGGCTGATCTTTATGTTTTTTGGTGAGCTGAAACTGAAAATGAAGCCAGTTTTTCTCTATCACGTATAGATTTTTGTCAATACAGGGTGCCTACCTGTACAATTTCTTCTATTACTCTTCCACCAGTATAATTATATGGTAAGTTTTCTACTATGTTTTCATGATTAATTAACCATGGACACCTATTGTTGTAATAGCACACCACTAGTGCGACTTAAAACCATACCAACCAACCAACCAACCTACTTTTATGATGGTACATGCAAGAAATTGTGTCTGTAAACTCCCTGTATTGACAAAAATCTATACGTGATAGAGAAAAATGGGCTGCATTTTCGGTTTCAGCACATCAAAAAACATAAATATAAGCTAAAATCATCAAATAAAATTTTGTCAACTTCATTTTTGTCGACCTGTGTTATGTAACTATAGATAAGGACATCAATACGTTTAAAATTAATTAAATGATATTGAAATTATTTGCATTTTATGCATGGTAAAGATGGGCATTATTTCACCTAGTAGAATAAATTTATTAATGCATTAGATCTTATAAAGGCTATTAAATAAATAATGCTGTCAGCTTCCCCTTTAGTGAGAAATATATCTAACGCTATGCCAACAGAGTATTTTTTTCCCCTATCGAATGGATTCCCCCCCCCTCCCCTATTATTCGAGGAAAATAAGGCTGTTCCATCATATTTATTCAGCAACTTAAAAAAGGAATACTTTTGTTTTCCTATTAGTCAAAAAATCTAGTAAAATAATATCCTGAATGTATTATTATTATGCAATTATACATGCCGATGTATTAATCAAAATTACAATATACAAGTGAATTTTAACTTCAAAGAGAAGTAATAACTTAGAAATACTGATTTCAACAACCATGATGTAACCTCGAAATAATTATTTAGACATATATATATATTATATAGTCCTGAAATGGTCAGACATAGCTAGCTCTCTGACCATCAGTTGCCAAGTGCCGGATTCGTATCCAGATTCATTCATTGATGTTCTAAAGGATTCTGAATCCACATTAGCCATTGATCCCGATCTAACAAGCCTTAATTCGCAAAATGACCGTAATGCGATACATCAATCTTAATCCCTAAATGATTACATCAGGCATTTGTCAAATATATATATATATATATGTATATAAAAAATAGCAATCTGTTGTGAAAATTAGTATGTTGTGGTCACTACAAGTCTTTCTGCTATATTTCATATTAAAATTAACGCAATACAAATTACACTGTTGTGCAAAAAAAAAAAAAAAAAAAAAAAAAAAAAAAAAAAAAAATCGAGAACTGATACCATTTTTGCTGATTCTTATGTAAAATGACCTCCTGAATCCGAAAATGACCATCATTTTGCCCAATCACCCACCGTTTTCTAAATACACCCCTCCCTCATTTTTATCATTGTTTGGTAATTTTATAACCCATCAGTTTGATTTGGAGAGGAACGATGATTATTTTAACCGTTAAATGTCTTCTGTCCTGAGGAGCTACAAAGGTAAAAAGTTCTAAAACACGAACATTTGTAGTAAGGAGGAAATTTCAGGGGATTTGTGCCCAGAAAACAAAAGAAAAACAATAAAAACAATCAGTTTCTGTTTCTTTCTTTCTTTTTTTTTTTTTTTTTCGCAATATTTCTCTTATTTTTACATATTCCAGCATCGAGTTTGCCATTTTCTTACCAAAACACCCTAACTAATAAAAATTACACAGTGAAATTTTTTTCAAAATGTTGGTGAGGGGAGTAAAGTCTGAAAGCCCTCGCAAGAAAGTTTGACTGATTCACTGTACGACGTTTGCTTTTAATAACTCCAACGTTAAATGTTTTGGGCAGTAAAATATCCTCCTTTGACACGTGTTAAAGATCACCGCACAAGATCATCACCGTCGAGAACACCATAAAGTTCACTCTCTTATCGCAAAACGTGTACCAAAGGCAGATAACATCTGACGACTACAATGTTAATAGCAATGACCTTTAACACGTGTCAAAGCAGGAGATTTTACTGTTCATGTTTTACTGCCCAAAACATTTAATGTGGGAGTTATTGAAAGCAAACATCGTACAGTGAATCAGTCAAACTTTCTTGCGAGGGCTTTGAGACTTTACTCCACTTACCAACATTTGGAAAAAAATTTCACTGTGTAATTTTTATTATTTAGGGTGTTTTGGTAAGAAAATGGCAAACTGGAAGCTGGAATATGTAAAAATAAGATAAATATTGCGAAAAAAAAAAAGAAAGAAAGAAAAAGAAATTGATTGTTTTTATTGTTTTTCTTTTGTTTTTCTTTTGTTTTCTGGGCACAAATCCCCTCAAATTTCCTCCTTACTACAAATTTTCGTGATTTAGAACTTTCTACCTCTGTAGCTCCTCAGGTCAGAAGACATTTAACGGTTAAAATAATCATCGTTCCTCTCCAAATCAAACTGGGGATTATAAAATAACCGAACAATGATGAAAATGAGGGAGAGGGTGTATCTAAAAAACGGTGGGTGATAGGGCAAAATGGTGGTCATTTTACATAAGAATATGCTGAAATGGTGTCAGAGGCAATTTTCATGCCGAGAAGTGTTATATATTAAAATTATTTTCCATGAGCAACGCAGACGATTTTCATCACAAAGAACAACACAAAATGTCCAAATAAAATCAGTTTTATGCAATTCAGAAAATATCTCAAGAAATTATTATTATTATTATTATTATTATTATTAATTAAGAATGAAAAAAAATGGATAACTTTGTTTAAAATTATCGTATATCTATGGTTTAACTATTCGTTTTGAAGATATTGACAAATTCTTTTGAAACATACCCATATTGAAAAATCACACCTCCCGGCATGTTCTTCCATTTTTTTCCCTAGTTTACTACTACTGTTATCAAAAATTTATATTAATTTAACAATCATTTATTAAAAATAACTCTCATTATGTACATTTATACGAAATTTTGTCCAATAGGCAATACTGCCCTATTAAAATTTTTGAAAAAATTGTATGACAGCGCCGCCTGTTGAGCAACTGGTCCCAAATATATAATCAGCACCAGTTTAGATCAAGGTCCAGCTAAGCACGGAGTTTGGTTACATTCGTTTACAGGTTCGTGAGATACAGCGTCCTCAAAATTTATGATGCATACACAGTAACGCACATATACTGACATTTTCTTAAAATGGTCAAATCGCGCTCAAGACATCTCAAAGCGTGTAAATCGATCGAAAACTGGAGGGCAAAAATTTCCAAAAATCCAATACTTCCGTTTTATATATGTAAATATGTGTGTGTGTGTGACAACAGGTATAGTAGCAACAATATTTATAGTAACAATAGGTTGTTAGAAACTATTTATAACGTCTGCGTTGAATGAAATAACCTATTATTAAAAAGTAAATATTTATACCATTTCTAACACGCAGTTCTTTTGTTTATAGTTTGCTTCCTTCAGATATTTATACAGAGGGTGGTTTAAAAAAGAAAAAAAAACTAAAGCCAGAGATTAAAAAAGCATTTTGAAAATGGTAATTTACTAACTAACAAACACCCCCTTTTGAGTTTCCCTTGGTTTTCTCCAAAACTCGCGTATATATGGTTTATAACAACTTAGAAATACCCCCACGGAGGACATCCACCCCTTAGGTCCAGGTCCCTAGTGTAGAAAATTGGACTTAATCCTAACATCAACACTAAGTGGCAAACTATAAAAAATTAACTTTTATAAAAACATTTGTTGTGCTTACTACTACAAAGATATCTCAAATTATTATTTTTCAGAATCTTGAAATTTATATAATATGCAAATATCGATCAGCACACTAATTAAAATGTTTTATCCTCATTATTAATCTAATTCATATTATCAACACTATACAATTTTTTCTATTCATTTTAAAAGTTTTAAATTAAAGATTTATGACTCAAAGATATATGATTTTTAAAGCAGCAATGTCACTGTTCGGCATGAAAATTGCCTCTGACACCATTTCAGCATATTCTTATGTAAATTGACCTCCTGAATCCGAATATGACGCCCATTTTGCCCTACCACCCACACTTTTTTAGGATTGGCCCCCTATTTTTTATCATTTTTCGGTGATTTTATGGCTATAAATTTGATTTTTAGGAGGGAGGAGGATTATTTTAATCGTTAAATATCTTCTGAGGGGCTACAGAGTTGGAAAATTCTAAAACATGGACATTTGCGACAAGGTAAAAAGTTTGGGGTTGATTTGCCACTGAAATTATGCATTACATATCTTATATTTTTTTAATCTGTTATTAATCTTATTTTTTAAATTTTATATATTTTTTTGTTTTTAGGTGTTAAATTAATTATTTTTCATTCTTCAAATCAAATTCATGGTCATAAAGTTATCGAACAGGGAAAGAAATCGAGAGAGGGGGTGATGCATCTAGAAAACAGTGGATTACTGGACAAAAGGGGAGTAATATTCGGATTCAGGAAGTCATTTTTCATAAGGTTGGTTGGTTGGGTTTTACGTCGCACTAGTGCTGCGCAGATGGGCAACTGGCGACGGTCTGAGACTCACCCCTAGAGATGGTCCGGAGACATAACATCGCAATTTTGATCCTACACGGAAGGGACATTTTTCATAAGAATGAGCAAGAATGGTATAAGATCTCGATTTTTATTTATTTATTTTTTTTTTCAGACAGTGTATTAGTAACTAAAAATTTCATATCTTATTTTAAATATGATCTTAAAAAGAATGTGTATTACTTTTATAACTGAATAAAACGTCCTATATATTTCATACGCAATGGTGAATCATGAAAAACGACAGTTTTTTGAGTGACGCAAGCGGAGGGACAAACGGGACGCTGCGAACTCATATATACGGCTAGTTTGACATCAAAGAGTTTTGTAAAAGCCGACACTTAATATCTCAGCAAATATGCCATATTTTGTTCTGATCTTTTCAAAATAATCTTTTATCTTCGGTCTTAATCTATCCTGAAAATTTTGCATTTCTATATGCAATATGTTTTGAGATCTGAATCTCAATTTTAAGCCAAAAAGGGAAAACGGTTGGTGTAATAGACTGGAATTCTGAAAAATATCTCTAAAACGGCTCGAAGGATTTTCATATAATTAATATATGTTGTTAATAGGATCTTTCTGAATCTAGTAACGTTTTCGTTTTTTTTTCAGGAAAACTCTTGTTTTTTATATAAATCGCTTTAAATATGGAACTATATTACTCCGCCAATTACATGTGTTTCTTCGGATTAAAACGCTGTTATGCGGTTCTTACTTGTGAGGTATGCGGGCTGGTTGATTGACCGACTTCAATGCAGCCAATGAATTATTTAGATTTTTTTTTAACTCAAAAGTACTTTATTACATGTTTAAAATATTTATTGTACATACACTAAGTCAAATTCACTTAAATATATTTTCTCTTCTGTTATGAAAAAAATATTTTTGATTTCAAAATTTCATATTTAGCCAAAAAAATATTTAGATAATATTTTAAATAAGGAAGTATTTTGTAATTTTAGATATTCCATTTTGTCATAATAATGATGAATTTACAATTTTTTAAAACGAAAAAATTTTTAATCATTCATGAACATCGATTTTATAATAGCTCAATGATTTGCGATTCATAGTCATGTATTATTCCGCGCCGGGAATGGAAAAAAACAGCAAATAGAGTTTTGGCGCCATCTATCGTTTTTTATTTAAAACATATACTTCCGTAAATTCATATATATATTTTTTTCTTTTTAAAAATTAAAAATCTCTTTTGAAAATACAGTTAGAGTTTATTCATTTATTTATTTTTCAGACTTTAAAATGATACATATTTTAAATATTAACATAATAATTTTTTTTTATTATTATTTAAAGCAATAATGACTAGGGAATGAAACAGTGATTACACTGTTTATTAGAAATAACATTTTTTCATGAATTTTATTAAAATTCATGAAAAATATGTCAAATAGCAATTATTAAAAAACACGTCAAAATAAATAAATAACATCTTTACTTTGAAACCCATAATAATGTATTTTAAAAACTATTATTCTTTCTTTTATTTTTTTTTTTAATTAATTAATTTCTGCATGAAAAATTCTATTTCATAAATATATATACAAATACAATAAACAAAAAATTCTCCTTTAATTTTAAATAACTATTTCTACCTGTTTCTAAACAAGTTTTTTTTTTTTTTTTAAGGGGAAAAAAATAATAAAAAAAAATAAAGTTAAATATATATGTATATGATTTTAATATAAACTACAAGATGGTGCCACTACATTTATTTATTTTTCTGAAAAAAAGAGAAAGAAAAAAAACTTTTAATTGCTTCGAAACATGTAGAAATAATTATTTAAAATTAAAGGAGGGTTTTTGTTTATTGTAGTTGTAAATAGAATTATTAAATAGAATTTTTACGCAGAAATTTCATTTCTTTTTTAAAGCTTAACTTATATTTTCCAAAAAATGTTTCTCCAGGTGATTTTATCTTATTTTTAAAATTATAGAAATGTAAAGCTTAATGAAAATATATATGAAGTAATTTTTATCTGCAATTTTGAAGAAAATTTAAATTTTGAATATTGGAGCATACTTAGCCTCAAAAGGGGAAACAAAATATACAAATTTCCATTTTTAACATTTACTTGATTTTTTTTTTTTTTTTTTTGTAATTGTTTAATTTGTAATTCTCTGAAAAGAAACTTGCAAACTGTAAATTACGTAATTCTAACTTAAATTTGAAATTATCCACTTATTTTTCTTTCTTTCTTTCTTCTTCTTCTTCTTCTTCTTTTTTTTTTTTTTTTTTTTTTTTTTTTAAGAATTTGAGAATCCCAGTCAATAAATTTTTCTAGTGCGAAGCTTCTCCATTTTGTTTCCAAGTGGCAGGCTACTTGAAAATTTGTCAGTATGATAACGTTTGAAATACTGAATTAATTCACACTAAATTTGTAGTGTAGACTTATCTTAGAAATGTATTTGATATGTTCATTTGCCAACTTAATCTACCCTCTTGTTTCCCTGTGCTAGCACACTGAAAATTTCAAATTTACATTAGAAAGGTTTTATGAACCGATTTGCTTAAAACTCCATATATACAAGCCTTCATTAATAAATCTACTAAGTCCATTAATAAATTGTAGCTGCCATTTTGAAAAAAAAAAAAAAAATGGTGGCAACTTCATAAGAAAAGATAAATTAGTTTACCCTTCCTAGGAGCCAGAAGGACTTATTTTAATTTTTTGATCAATAACCACTAAAAAGTAATGATATCAGTTCAAAAAACCCTTAACGGCTTAAAAGTTTGTGACGCCGCTACTTTATGGTTATAAGAATTTGAAATATGAGTCTTAAAAATAATGATATCAAATTTTAAGTGACGCTTTGCAATTAGTTAAAGTATACATAGATTTTCTTATTTGATCATTTACTTTTATCTTTTATTTATATTTATAATGCAATCGTAATATTTTTAACTTCAAGATCAGACAGATATATAAAATACACTCACTGATGCTTTTTCATTCGCATTTCAAATTTAAAATAACAGTTTTAAAAGGAATTATATAAAAATTCCAGTGGCGCCTCGGTGTTGTTTTAAAAGATATGTTTTTAGATTCCATTAAAATTACTTTTGTTTTGTCTAATAAAGTATATTTACACATTTAAACTGTGCTTTTAATTTTCAAATATACTGTCAAATAATTATACTTTCACTGAGTTTGCATTATAAAGTAATATTATTTATTTCAATAAATTGATTTATCGTTTGCGTCACGCTATCCAAAACTGCGAGTAAAATTTGTGTAAATATTTTCTTTACATCACACTACCTCTTTGAGCAAATTTTCACTTAGTTGGATACTATGATACTATGTTTTGGATAGCGTGATGCAAAAGATAAATCAATTTATTGAAATAAATAATATTACTTTATAATGCAAACTCAGTGAAAGTATAATTATTTGACAGTATATTTGAAAATTAAAAGCACAGTTTAAATGTGTAAATATACTTTATTAGACAAAACAAAAGTAATTTTAATGGAATCTAAAAACATATCTTTTAAAACAACACCGAGGCGCCACTGGAATTTTTATATAATTCCTTTTAAAACTGTTATTTTAAATTTGAAATGCGAATGAAAAAGCATCAGTGAGTGTATTTTATATATCTGTCTGATCTTGAAGTTAAAAATATTACGATTGCATTATAAATATAAATAAAAGATAAAAGTAAATGATCAAATAAGAAAATCTATGTATACTTTAACTAATTGCAAAGCGTCACTTAAAATTTGATATCATTATTTTTAAGACTCATATTTCAAATTCTTATAACCATAAAGTAGCGGCTTCACAAACTTTTAAGCCGTTAAGGGTTTTTTGAACTGATAATTATACAGTTACACTGCAAAAATAAGAAATTGGGCAGTTGAACCAAAACTTACTTTTTTTCATTGAAACTTTTAATTGTAAGAAAAGCATTAGATACAGAAAAATGTCTTACTAGGTTTACGATGTAACATAAGGTAATAAACTCTCTCCTATATTTGCAAAATCAAAATTGCGTAGGATTATCTCCAACCAGCTCTCTTTTATATGTATTGGTTATTATTATAGTTTGGAAACATACTTCCATGTTTTTATTTGTATTTTCAGAACAACTGTCAAGTGTTTGATTAGTGAGTATGGTCAGAAAGTATAAAATTTACATCACCAAAAAGTGTTTATAAAATGGATGTCAGTGGGTAATGGAACTTATGTGGTTGTTACACACTAGATTTTTTTTTTACTTCTGCTCTAATAGAAAAAAAAGAATAATTATAAGATTAACTACGATGGTTTACTTTTACTATGGCATTAAGCATCGTCCTTCGATCCATCCATCTACTTTGGTCTAGTGTTGAACTATAAGCAAGTCTGATCATTTCTACCATTTTACTGACCTACATTAAAATATAATTAAATGTTATATCAGATAAAACACACGCAAAAAAAAAAAAAAAAAAAAAAAAAAAAAAAATAGTTTTTTTTTTTTTTTTTTTTTTTTTTAATGAAATATCTTATACTGAATATTTTAACTAAAATAGTAACTATAGTTTTCTGTTTTTCTTTCTCAGGAAGATTCAAATTTGTGCTCCAGTAAATTTGCATGTTGAATCCATCATTATAAATAGGCAAATCAGTTATTACACAGGTCAGAAAAGCCAAATTTCTAAATCCAGATTAGTTCTATAGGTTTAAATTTTTAAAAGAACGCAAGTTTGTGTGTCAAATCATTTGTTATAAAATTGTTTTACACTGCTAGTCATTAAAATTGTAACACCAAGAAGGAATGTGAATATCCGAACGATATTTATTGAGCACATACATTATAGTAGGAAGAACAATTGATTAAATTTTCAGGAGGTTTTGAGTAATATGTCCTGAGAAAACAGTATATAAAGCAAAGACCTCTGGGAGCAATAACTGCACTTATCTGCCTAGGCATTGAATCGAACTGGGATTGGATGATATATTCGGGTACAGCACTTCATGAAGCTTCAACAAGGTGCCACAGTTTATAGACCATAGTTATTGGTGAATACTAGGGGGCAGTTGCTTTTCGACGATTAAACAGCCATTTTCATTGGTGCGAAATCAGGAGCACGCGCTGGCTGGAACAACGGTTGAATACGTTCTGTATCAAGGAAAGTCCAGGCAATACAGATAACTTACGGTACGGTAGTGCATTATCCTGCTTAAATGTTGTGCTAAGGAGGTCTCGAATATAGGGCAGAGGGGCGGACCTTAACTCACCCGAAATTTATTAGCCGTTATTCGGTGTGTCGGGAATGCGAAGAAGTAATCGAGACATGTATCCCATGGGACCTCATACAATCACTGCAGATGATGTACAGTGTGACTATATCGAATCCCAGCTGAAAATTTGCGTTATTCACAATGCTGTTAAATACGGATAAGACAATCTTGATGCTGTAAACAGGACTGTGATTTGTCTGAAAGGCGACTTCACGCCATTCATGCCTCACATTCGTCGTTGATCACACATTAAAGACGTCCATATCTGTGATGCAGTTTTGAGGATAATCAAAATTTTGGTAGTCGCTTACTGGGTCACCACCTAGAGTGATGCAATGCGGTACCGTTGGATACACTTCTTGATCACCTCTTGTTTTCATTCCCGCCACTCTCAATGCCGGAGTCATTACATTTCTGACGAATTAAGGCCCATCGCTCTGCCCTATATTCAAGTCCTCCGAACCACAACATTTAAGCAGGACAATTCACGACCGGAAGTTGTCCGTATTGTCCGGACCTTCGTTGATACAGAATGTGTTCGACTGCCGTTCTGGCCAGCGCGTTCTCCTGATCACGCACCAATGAAAATGACTGTTTAACCGTTGAAAAGCGACTGGTATCCACCACTAACCAGTAATTACGATCGAGGAATGGTGGCATCGTGTTGAAGCTTCATGAAGTGCTTTACCCGTAAATGCCATCCAATCGCTGTTTGACATAATACTCCAAATTTCCTGAAATTTTAATCAAATGTTCTTCCTACTATAATGTATGTGCCCAATAAATATCATTCTTATATTCGCATTCCTTGTGGGTGTCGCAATTTTAATAACCTGCAGTTAGTATTTTACATCATGAAAAACCTTCAGTAGTCTATTAATGATCTTTTTTTCAACGGTTTTTATATCTGATACATGTAAATTGTTTGTATATATATATTATTGCGTTTTATTTATATGGTCTTAAGTTCTATTTCTTTGAGATACGAAAAAATGTCGTCATAATTTGTGGTAAACCACCTTAAACTTTACACAGTAAGATCTAGTCTATTATACAATCTAAAGTTTACAGATATGTAACGAGGAAAAGTCTGATTCATAAATCAGCCTCGTTTTCTATATTAAATTATGTTTAGCAATGATTTTTTTTTTTTTTTTTTTTTTTTACTTTGATATTTTAATTTCTTAATTTCTTAATTTCTATTTTACTAATTTTTTTTTCTTGTTTTTTTTTTTATTATATTTTCCCCTACATTTCTCTCTATTATTATACTTACTTTTAACTTTTTATTTATAATTTCTATTTAATTGAATATGCATTATAATGTTTAACAATCAATGTTTTAAAAAAATGTTTAGAAGCTATCTCTCTATATATAATTTCTCCATATATAAATGGCTAAGAGATTTCCTTGGACTCTGTTTGTCTGTGTGTTGACGCAGTTGCCACCAAATTTTCATACTTTAGTTAATTTTAAAAAATCTAATTGTCCGATCGATAGGATGTTTAAGCCGACGGATTCCGAAAAATCGCACCTTTCATTTGGTACCTTATTTGTAACGAAGTTTTGATTAGATTTTTTTAATTAATTAAAATATGAAAATAATAAACTGGTAATTGCTTTAAAACTGGACATTTAAATTTTTCATTGTTGCCGAAAAAAAAAAAAAAAAAATACGAGGTATTATTATTATTATTATTATTATTAATTTTATTTTCAGCATAAAATAAAATATGTTTCACGCGAAATATAAAAAGTTATAAAATATTAAATTTGCTCATGCATATGTAAAAATGAAAATATGAAAATGAAGTAAAAAAACAACCATAACCTTTTTAAATATACCTCAATTTTAGATTATTATTATTTTTTTTCTTTTTTTTATTTAAACAGTATGTTTTTGGTACGGATGAATCGCGCTTGGCATGAAAGTTAATTCAGCATTATATTAAAGAGCTTTTCTTATTAATAATCCTGGATAATTTTTAAAATTTTGATGCTGAAATAGATCGGACATTTTTCGCCAAGGACTCTAATTTAAGGAAAGCCACTTTAATCCAAGTAGCGCATCAAAAATATAAATAAAATGTAAAATATTGAAAAAACAGAAAAGAAAGAAAAGGAAAGAGAAAAGAAAAGAAAGAAACAGAAAAAATAATCTTATGAATTATGTATTTTTGTCTAAAATGGCAATAAAAATTCAAAAGTTGACAAAGGGAACTATTTTAAGGCTGTACCATGATCAGGTTTACATATTTAATTATTTTTCTGTATACCAACTGCTATTAACTAACTCAACTACTATTATAACCACAAAAAATTGTCTCATGCGATAGATGTAGCCGATCATAGCATATTTTAAGGAAAGCCACTTTAATCCAAGTAGCGCATCAAAAATATAAATAAAATGTAAAATATTGAAAAAACAGAAAAGAAAGAAAAGGAAAGAGAAAAGAAAAGAAAGAAACAGAAAAAATAATCTTATGAATTATGTATTTTTGTCTAAAATGGCAATAAAAATTCAAAAGTTGACAAAGGGAACTATTTTAAGGCTGTACCATGATCAGGTTTACATATTTAATTATTTTTCTGTATACCAACTGCTATTAACTAACTCAACTACTATTATAACCACAAAAAATTGTCTCATGCGATAGATGTAGCCGATCATAGCATATTTTAATATTATATTTGGCGTGAAATTGTTGTCTTTTTATGGTTGATCGAATAAATCAAATAAATATAGAAAATAACGTAAAAGGAAATATTATGTATACCATTTATAGTGCTGTTTATATGTAACTGGGATCCAAATATAAAATTTGCTACTTCAATTTTTTCGATACTGTCCGTTTCGAAACTGCCATCTGATAAGCACACAAATAGAAACCCATTGGTAAGCTATTGTCCCAGGCAATAGGGACAGGCACCCGAGAGTCTGTGAATGAGTGGGTCGCTGCCGAGGGCAGCGAAGAACCAAAGCGGGCTTTAATATCATGATTTATATATATGTATATAGATAGATAGATAGATAGATAGATATAGATATAGATATATATAGATACATATAAAGCTATATAGAAAAGAGTTTCCTTTAAATATAGTGACCAGCGAAGCGGGCAAACCCTTCGTTGATTCACTACCTTCATTGATTTTATGAATTTAAAAAAGGTTTGTTTAACAAACTTTGATCTATTGGCACGCACACAGCATCAGTTCGAGTTTGAAATTTTTCTCGCATTTGAAATTTGGTTCGTTCCCGAAAGGGGGCTTTTCTAGTTGTCAATAAAATGCAAACAGTAGAATATACTTACGTGGTACTTCGCTAAAGGTGAAAAATATTTATCTATGTAAAGTCGATAGATAACATTTGGCATAAATATCTCAGCTATTGAAATGCATGCTTTTTGTGAATACCAATTAGTTTGATCTTCAAACATAAGACTCCAAAGCTCTTCCACAGTGTAGGTTGCAAACTCAGAAACAATCCAATAACCAATATAATTTGCCACAAGCCTGTAAAAATAATTAGATTATAAAAAGTTTAAGACATATGACCAAGTGCAAAAAATAAAAAAAGCTTCGATAAAGAAATAATATAAAAATATTTCTGACATTCCTCTCCCCCCCCCACACACACACACTCATCACAGAACTAATATAGATAGGAAAATAGCTGAAATTGGTGGAATTGTTCCATTAGGAAATTAATTATTATGAAAAAATTATATTATACGAGCCAGTAGTTTACATTAAAAAAGGAGGAAAACTGTAAGATTTGTTGAAGAAAACTAATGATAATGCAATAGTAAACAATTTCGAATATAGGAATTGCTTATAATACTCTGAGATACTGTAATCACCGCTTAATAAATTCACTGGTTAATAAAAACAACCGCTTAACCTGATCAAATTGCCAGGGCCGGAATGAAATCAATGCAAACTAGTTTTAAAATCGCCGTTTAATAAAATCATCATCGCCGGTAAATAAACTCAAAAAAAATGTCTTCTGCAGCAAAAATGTCATGTCATTAATGCATGCTTGACAATTTTTTATTTAGACTGTAATTTTTTTATTTTTTAAATGACAAAGAAAATAAAACACAGTAATCCCTCCGTTATCGTCTTGGTCGAATATTTTACACTTGCAACATAATTACAAATTAAACACACACCATCACTTGTCTTAGAAACAATTTCAAGGAACGTATTCTTCAAAGACTGGTAGTAAGTTACAAATTTGATTTGGCTCGCAAACGAAATATATATATATATATATATATTTAATTATTAAAAGATAATTTCTAGTTCTTATTGTATTTTGAAATAACTAAGAAGCAAGAGGTTTAAACGGAAAAATATTAAATTTAAAGAAAAGTGTGAAGTTTTGACAAAATAATAATGATCTAATTAATTTTTCAAAGGAAAGCGCATCAGAAGTTGGGGTGTGTTTAATTTACTTATCTTGAAGGAACAATTAATTTGCCAAAAATTTATTAATATTGTCTAGTAATTCTATTATTCGCTACTTTTTGAAATTTCTTTCCAAATTCTAGGAAGTAATACCTTTTTCATGAGTGCAGAAACATTCGCCGGACATAAAAATCAGCCGCGAAGTAAAATCACTTTGGCTCAGAACGAATGTGATTTTAATAAGCGGCGAGTAGTCACAAAAATAGCTATAAGTCATATTTTTTCTATGACTCTTTCACCACCATATTTATAAGTAATTAGTAATATACTAAAGTATGCTCCCATAATCAATTAAGGGAAAAACTGCAATATAAATATAGGAAGAGTTAGGAAAAGAAAGCTGGGTCATAGCAAGCCTGATAAAATTCATGACCTGATCACATTATAAAACAAAATTTTAAATTAAAGTTAATTTTGTTTTTCGACATACTAAATTTTAAACATGCGAACTTTTTAGAAACAACTATGTGATTCATATTTAATAATAAATAGTCAGGATATGTTAAAATGTATGTTGGGATATTTTTACCTGTTACATGGTTTGAGGGATTGAATGGTATTACCGATATTGATTACGAGAAAGACATATGTGGTGGTTTCGGAAAATAAAATAGATATCAAAAAGAATGAAATACATATTATATTTGATTGCGTATCTGTATGCCTGTTATTAGCATATCTCAAGAAAAAATAGTAGCAGAAGTCTAAACATGATAGGACCCCTTAAAAATGACTCCCCCACAGAGGTACTCTACTCAGGTGTAGGTCCCAAACACATCCAGTTGGACTTAATTCTTACACAACCATTCAGTTAAAATGAAGTAAATTCAGTTAAAATGAAGTAAATAAATCTCTTCCGTGAACTGTAAGGTTATACAGGGTGGTCAGAAAAACATGATAGAAAGTATTTTAAGTTTCTGATTTCAAATGTATTGATGCAAATATAATTCTTCCATATTATAATAGCACATATAGTGACATTTCAGTTGAATGCTTAATTACCGAAAATAAAGAATAAGCAATATAGAATCACAAACCTTTTAAGATCGGTTATATATCGTAGGAAAATTTTATGAGAATAACCGATGTAATGTCCCCATTCGACGGGCATGTCGTTCAGAGTTCAAAATGAAAAGGACGCTTAGTGAAGAGATAATCGCGCAGTAAGTTATAGCGCTCTAAAGTCGCAGTGATTTTTAAGCCATCAGATGACTGATGTAATGATCCTAATCTCCCACTATTTTTCATTGTTTACAGGTTGATGGACAGATATGAATCTACAGGGAGTGTTTAAGATGCAAAAAGAAAGGCGTCGGGACGGAAATCAGCAGTTGTTTCTGACGACATCAGGGAGCCTGCGCGCGCATACTTTGAGGATCAGCCAACCACTTCCACTCGACAGGCGGCCCAACAGTTAAGCATATCCAAAACATCATTACAAAGGCTAATGAAAGCAATAGGATTGTGTCCATACAAGATCCAAATGTGACAGCCGCTAAAGGGGGGGGGGGGATATTGTGAAGTGGAGAGATTTCGCAAACCACATAATCGAGGAACTTAAAAATGGTTCCATCAGTGAATACAAGATCTGGTTCAGTGATGAGACCCATTTTCAGTTGAATGGTTTCGTGAACAAACAAAACTGGCGCCCCTGAGGTACGGAAAATCTTCATCTCAGCGCCATCTCTTCACTGCATCCACAAAGGGTCATGGTGTGGTGTGCCATATCGTCGAAGCAGATAATTTGTCCGATATTTATTGATGGTGTGGTCACAGGAGTGAAGTGTCGAGAGTTGCTAGAGCGTCACTTTGGCCCTGATGCGGGCCATCTCAACAGGACACGCCGGTACTGGTTCAAGCCAGATGGGGCTCGTCTCCAAAAAACTTCTGACGTCTTCACGTGGTTTGAAACGACGTTTGGTGAGCGTTTGATTGCATTGGATGCAGAGAAATTCACGGGGCACGGGATTGAGTGGACCCCATACAGTCCGGACCCAAATCCGTGCGACTTATTCTTATGGGGTTACATCAAGGTTAGAATCTATAGGAATAGCCCTGATTCACTAAAGGACCGAAAATTGGCTATCAGAAGTGAGATTGATGCACTTGATTACGACACACTCCAGCGCATTTTGACAGAGTTTTGGAACCGGCTTTATAACACTATAGTCGGGGACGGTAGACATTTTAAGCATCTTGTATATTAAATTTCATTCATATCTTTATTCAATAAAATATGTTTCATGTTCTTGCATGTTGTCTTTTTTCCACAATGATCACTTACTTTCTATCATGTTTTTCTGACCACCCTGTATATCAAATTCTATTGCATATAGTTGCACAAAACTCCATATAGAAGAGGACCGTAATGAAACACTATAATGGTAAACTTTTGAGTGCGTATCGGCCGACAAGTGACGATGCTGTGCTGCAATTTTATGAATCATCATCATCATCATCAATTTCAACCTTTATCCGTCCACCGCAGGATAAAGGCCTGTCCTAGGTGATTCCGATCTGCCCTCTTTTCTGCAATTCTTCTCCATTCTGCTCTTCCACACTTCACAATTTTATGTCTCCAACGACACAGTGGTCTCTTCCTCGGTCTTTTCTTATCTCTTGGTATCGAAAATAGAACTTTGGTGGTTCATCTATTATCATTTCTTCCGGCAAGGTGTCTAGCCCAGCTCCATTTTAAATTCTTAACTCCAGAAATAACATCAGTAACTTTGGTTTTCTCCCTAATTCAAATGTTTCGCTTTTTATCTCTTCGGGTGAATCCTAATATGCGTCTCTCCATGCTTCTCTGGGGTGTTTGTTGAAGTTTTTGTATAGTTTTACACGTTAATGGCCAAGTTTCTGAAGCATAAGTTAAAACAGGTAAAATACACTGATAAAAAAAAAAAAAAAATTAAAACAAATTGGGAGGTGGCTTTTGAATACAGCGCTATTTTTTCCGAATGTTCTCCATTCAAGTTTAACTCGGTTCTTAATTTCTTCCATAACTTTCCCGTTTATTATAAAGAATATGTCCCAGATAAGTATAACTACATACCGTTTCTAATTCATCCATATTAACAGTGATCTTCAGTGGTGAAACAAAAGTATTTGACATAATTTTTGTCTTACTGAGGTTCATTTTCAATCCAATGAGCTTGCTTTCTTCGTTTAATTCCTTAAGCATTTCTTGCAAATCTTCAAATGAGGAAGCAAACAGTACAATATCATCAGCAAATTTCAAATGATTTAAAAACTCTCCATCAATTCATATGTATTTCTCTTCCCAATTTACTTTTTTTTAAACTTCTTTAAGTACAGTCGCCAGCAAAATTATTGAAGCAAAATTATTACATCTACACTTTTCATATATATATATATATTAGTTTGTTTGCTAATTTTTATTATCAACTTACTTTTTATAAACTGTATAAGACAAAGATCATGATTCGACAAATATTTACTTAACAAAATATTATTAGGTGTCCATCTTTTAAGTAGCAATTATTGCTAGTGCTTCTATAATTTCTCTGCCGACTGTATTGCATTAAAGAGTTTAGGTGAAATTGCACCCCCTTGTCTTACACCCTTTCTGATTTTGAATGCACTACTCCAATTTGTTATTGGAGTTATTGTGGAGTTATGGAGTTATTGTGGAATGGAGTTATGTGATGGAGTTATTGTGGAATTAAAATTCCACGATAACTCCATCAGGATATATTGTGGAGTTCTAATTTAGCTGCTGCTTCTTTATAAATGTTTCCAATAAGGTGAATATATGCTGAATTAATATTAGTATTCCTTAATTCATCCATAACTGCTAGTGATGATACAGAGTCAAAAGTTTTTTCATAGTCCATAAAAGCCACACAGAGAGGGAGTTCGTAATAATTAAAAATTCAATAATTTCTCTAATTGTATGAATATGGTAAATAGTATTAAAACCACTTAGAAATCCTGTTGTTTTTTAGGTTGCGCTGCATCTAGCTCTTTCTGTAAGCGATATGTAAGAATTTTCATCAGAATTTTATACAAAACTGAGAGTAGCCTGATTGGATGATATCTTCTTTTTCTCCTTTCATAAAGAGTACGATTATGATGGCATTTTTTACAATCCATCGGAAAATCACATATTGTTATACATTTGTTGAATAGTTCAGTAAGAACTTCAGTGGTTTCATTCCCTGCTTCTTTTTTAATATCTAACGTGATTTCTTTCTTCTTCTGAAGCATTTCAATTTTCATTACTTTTATTGCCATAACTACTTATTCCTTCAATATTGTTGGTATAGTGTAGTTTGTCAATGGGGTAGTTAAACCACTGAGTTATTCTTTTAAGCTGTACAATTCTGAATAAAAATTTGCTGCCTCTTTTAGAATTTTCTCATAATTTCGAGTGATATTTCAACTGTTTGTCTTCAAAGCTAGAATTTTTTTTCCTACCAAGCATGAGATTTTTCTTTGCAATCATCAAACCTTGGCTTGCTGGATCATATTACAACTAAATTTACTGGTGTCTTGTACAACCGTTTTCTTCAGAGTTTTACACAGTTCTGAAAATTCAACCTTTTCAGAAATGTTTTCCTTGTTACATTTCATTTTTTTTTTTTCACTTTCCGATAAGCTGTTGTGTCTCTTCAGAGATTTTTTTAACAAGTTTATCTTTTTCTAAACAAGCAATATTTTTTACTGATTCCAAAACAAAATTGACAATATTCATCGTAAAGTCATTAACGTTTTCAGTATCCTCAAGAAACTGAAATCTGTTTTTCGTTCAAGCTAGAACTCTTGTTTTTAGCTTTTAGAAGCTGCAGTTGAATTCTCTTGTTTCGAATTTGTACCAGTTTTCTTTCTTTCCAATGCAACCTGGAACTTTACCTTGCAACGTATCAGTCTGTGATCACTACCAGAATTAAATCTATTTATAACCACACTATCAGTAAAAGTGTATTTCTTGTCAGTTAGAATGCAGTCTATTTCACTTGTTCCTCCATTGGGACTCCCGCATGTCCATTTCTTCTTTGACTCTTTTTGAAAAAGGAATTCATGGCATAAAGTTTTTCACATTCTGCAAATTCAATCAGTCTGTGTCCTCTTTCATCTCTAGTTTCCTTTCCAAATGCACCAATCAGACGTCCATTTGAATTTTTGGTACCAATCCGTGAACTGAAATCATCTATAATGATTCTATGATTGTGCCTTTTGCTTTTGATGAGGTTTTTCACAACATCCTCATAAATTTTCTCTATAACCTTTTCTTCACATGTGCTGGTTGGAGCGTAAATTTGGATTATCTCAACGTTATAACGCTTAGAGAACTGGATAATGAGTGTTGTTACTCTATCAGAAAAGCTTGTAGCTCTTATTACTTGGTGGTTCTTGTTAACCAAAAATCCTATTCCTTTACATCTTCCATTATTCCTTGATAATAAAGCATATTTCTACTCTTCCAATCTAGAAAATTTTCACCTTTTCTTCTTACTTCCATTGAGTCCTATAATATACCATGTAATATGTCGTAGTTCTTCTTCAAGGTTAAGGAATCTATTTCAGAGCTCAAGGACCTGTAATTTAAAGTACATACTATATTCATTCCTTGGCAGCTGACCTGGAGCTTCTTCGTACAATCTGTCTTCTTGCTTTTCTGCTTGCTGCCCAGAGCAGGGACATTGCGGCCTCTGACACAGGGACATTCCAGGGAACTGATGGCCATTGTACATATGATGCAAGCATTTTGAAATGTAAAGGAGGAGTTGGCCAAGACACGCCACGCTGGCCAATGCCTCTTGATGCAAACCCGTCCATGTTGATTCGTAATGCTAGGCATTACTAACAGATGCATCACGTAAAGCTACGGATTGCACATTTTCCTATATACTGGTCTATTCCTCCAAGTCATAAATAATGGAATTGGAGCGTCTCCTCCCAATTAATAACACAGACCATTATGCAACCCTTTTGTGAATAGGAGAGCCAAATCTCAACTTTTATAGCATATAAATACACCAAACTTGATACGTGAAGTAAACATTATGCATGAAGGCTGACATAATTTGCGTGTATATCGACCGACAGGTGGCGCTGATATTACTAACTTTCAGTGATTTTTCACATTGCTACATCTCAGCATCTGTTGATTAAAATCCCACCACACTTCGCATGTAAAGTCTTTGTTGTAAGAAAGTATGATTAAACTTTTATGCATGTTAAATTGTAAGTGGCGATGGTATACAGAATGCTGAAGAAGAAAGTTTTGTGATGGCCACAACATAGCACTTTCGATCATTTCAGTTGAGCTGCGGAACTAGGTTGTAGGGAGATTTGGGGGGAAAAACGTTCCGACGCAACTAGGTTGTGAAGTTATTTCGGCAGGGAACACTGGACTGGCACATCTAGACTGTTTTTCTCCTATCTTCGGCGCAACTCAGAAAATGGTTAAGCAGCGTGCCTTAATACTTTAATGGAGAAAGGAGGGGGTAGGTAATCTCCTTTGGAAAAAAAAGATAAATTGATTTACTCTGAAAAACAGAGGCTAGAAAGTGTTGCAGATTGTAAATAGAAACTTAATGATAAATTGTAAAAACACGGGGAAAATATGGTGTAATCTTTCCTCTTGAGAAAAATTATGATTACTTATCTGTACAGATTGTGCTCCTGTAAAACATTATGAGATGACGATCAGATTACAATTACAATCGTGTGATTTTTTTATTACGATTAATTAGCGATTATTTCAAAATAAAATTTGATAATTACTATTACAATTTTGAATACATACTTTTTATAATCGATTATAATAGATTAGGGTTATATAGTTAATATTACTACAAGTCTGATACAATTCCATTACTCTTTTAAGGGATATATTATAGTACTTAATTTTGTTTAAACATGTTGAATTAAACCAAAAAAAATTGCTGCCTCTTCAGAATTTGCTAAGCACTTAAGAACTATACCTTTATGACTCATTATGAATCAGTGTCATTATAAAAAAGAAGACTAATGCTAAATTTTTATACCGGGTGATCCAAAAGTCAGGACAAACTTTAAGAATGAATAATTCGAAAACGAATCAAGATACAAAGATACGGTTTGCACCAAACGGATGAAAAAGAAGTTTGGAAAAGAAGATGGAGAAGTTTTGTGTGGCAAATGAAAAAAATTAGTTTTGTTGGCGACCAACAGATGGCGCTATAGTGTTTTATTTCACCAAAAGATGATTTACAAATGAAAAAAAAATGTTGACAACTTACAAGTCAGCTTAATTACAGTTAATTAGTACCACTACAGTAACTGTTCAATGTCCATCATTCAGAAGTACAGCTGTGAGATGATTCACCACATCGTTCACAGCATTTAGTAATATTTCTTGCATTATGGCAGACACATTTTGGCGGATGGCATCTTTCAGTGCTGCTAGTGATGCCGGTTGGTCACGGTACACTTTTGACTTCCAAGAATCCCCACACCCAAAAGTCACAGAGTGTCAGATCGGGAGATCTTGGAGGCCATGCGTGATTAAAGTAGCGACTGAGAATGCGATATTTCGATGCATATAAACTTCGACTACCATTACCTGCTGTAGTTGTTCCCTTTTTATATCGTTTGTTGCTTTGCATAATCCTACATCAGAAATACGACAGCGCCATCTGTTGGTCGCCAACAGAATTATTTTTTTTTCTTTGCCACACAAAACCCGGCTTCTTTTCCATCCGTTTGGTGCAAACCGTATCTTTGTATCTTGATTCGTTTTCGAATTATTCATTTTTAAAGTTTGTCCTGACTTTTGGATCACCCGGTATATCTATATTTTATACATAATATATCCGTGATCAAAAAGTCTAATTTCGTAAAACAGTGTCGTCAAATTTAGAGACATTTTTATTCAATTTTCACCAATAATTTTGAGGAGTAATATTTGTTAAATTGCCGAAGCAATTTAGCAAATACTAATATCCCCTTTTTTATACCTTAAAACCATGTTAATTGATTGAGGGATTCATACGATATGTGTTCGCAAACATGCCAACATTCCAGATTTATTCAGGAGCATTGTTAGTTACCCGCCATTTATTTAATTCTACTTTTTTGTAGAATATTCTTTTTCAATATCTAATTACCATTAAATAAGAAAAAAAGGAGGGGGGGGGGGATGTATGAAAAAATGACGAGTGCTAACAATGCTGCGGCATAAATTAGAAATTTTGGCAAATCTGCGTTTGTATAAAGACAGCACTTTTATTAAAAGAAAATAATTTTAAAATTACCTTGGATCTACCTCATCCATGTAACCAGGAAGATCTATGAAGTGATCAGTAGGAGTTGCATACACTAATGTTTCATCCGTTAACAAGACGTCGCTTTCCAGGTGGAGATTAATTAGGTCTCTATACGTGAAATCGCTGTATCTATTTAAATTTTGCTATAAAAAATAAAGAAAATTACAAAAATTATTATTATTATTATTATTTGAATCTTGTTTACAATATCAGTATGACTCATAGTTGCCGAGTCTCCTGTTTTTGGCGGGAGATTTATATCTTAAATTTTCTATGAGAATTTTCACTTTCTTTGATCGTAGGAAAATAATATAACATATAAACTAATATAAACTGTTAAATTATAGTGGTGATAAATCTGTTTTAAAGTTAAAAATATTGGCAAGTATGATAATATGTTAAAAAAATACAATTTTATGTTCTACCAAAGCAAAATTAGAATTAATATGTAATGAGTTAGTACCATTAAATAAATACACATTAAAAAAAATTGCAT